>CM040457.1:29901410-29977810 GCA_022758105.1 Pangasianodon gigas | reverse complement strand
CTCAGTCATAGGGGCTTTTTCTCTGGAAGGTTTATAAGAACAGCTACTAGAGCAGAGACAGATACCTGAGAAACACTCACAGAGGGTTAAAATAGAATCTGGTAAATCAACTCACACACTCAACTGTATTTTATCTACACTAAAACTACGATTTTTATTTTAAATCTATTTTCTGCCGGTTGTTTAGGCATCTGTTTCGTCTGTGTAGCTAAACATTTGACTCCTTGATGTTATTTTTCATTATTATATATATTTTTAGATGATAAACTTTAAGAAATTTGATTTCGCCTGCAGTACGTGAATTATGAATAGTAGATGAGATCGGCTGGTGACTCAAACGAATCAATACTTACTTAGTTTTTGATGCATGTAAAGTTTGAAAGAATCAAATCACTAAAGTAAAGAATCAATTCATACAATCAATTATTTACTAAGCCATTCCACGTGTTTTACAACTTTCAAAAAAGGTGGAAAATAGCTAACCAAGCTTTTTGGACAGCGTTAATAATGTCAGGAATAGTGGTGTTTTTTTTGTTGAATTCTCTAATCTGATTGGTCAGAAGTTGTTGAGTAATTTAATATAATGTAACGGTCAGTAAGTCGTTCTCAATTGGAAAGTCTTCAGGACAGAGGACTTTGCTCCTGAAATGTGTTTTATTCCTCTTACAGCACAGCAATTTTTTACAACAATTACAATTTTGAAACTTTATTAACACACGACATGTTATACTTTTTATCCGTTTATGGTTACATTGTTATGGAACGCCCCACGAAACAAGCATCACTTATGTTCTAGCAGCTATAAACAGCTGTTCCCTCACCAGCCTCTCTTTTTTTCTCACTCTTAACTTTAGTGAAGCTTGCTATGTTACCAGGAAGCCCAGAAATTGCAACGTCTAGTCCTATAGACCTTCCTATGTAGACTGTGGTAAAACACAGACTCTAGAAACTTCTTCCAAAAATGCTCACAGAAAATGTCACCATATCACCAACTGCACTTATTTTTAATGCCTTTAGGTGGAGCATCTGCCATACAAGTCCCTGTGTTGGTTGTTAGTATAGAAATGTTGATGTATTAGAACAAGCTCATTAATATAAACCTGTGATTTGATTTTCAGCCAGAACTATTTTTGGAGCGGCTGTTCTAAAAAAAACGAATCACCATCTGACCAATCAGAATTGAGAATTCAACAGCGCTGTGGTATAAATGGTCTCCATCTCTGACAAGGAAGCTCTGTGTTGTAGGGTTCGTCATGGAACTTCTTTGTTCCAGAGTGTAGATCTTTTATTCCACAGTCACACTTTATTAGATCTTCTGACAATTGTAATTAGCTTTTCTACATCGGTAAAGTCAAATTTGCTGACATTTCCTGGACATTTTGAGATCCAATACCCACTGAAAACAAGTGCATAGAAGCCCCACTTGAGAAAAGAGAAAAGTGTAAAGTGTTATACACCAGTCTGTGCTAATAAAGTCCTGAATAAGAGCTTTTGCTAGCGTACCTCTTTGGGCGCCTCGGCGTCAATAAATACTGCATACATTTGCTTGGCTTTGGATTGCAGATTGGCAGGGGACGCTGTGCTCTTGTAATCCTCACACGCTAACCAGAACTCGATGTTCTCCTCGCTGAACTCGGAGCGCAGGAACTGCGTGAAGGTCTCCACTCCATCTAAATCAGGAAAGGAGCACGTTATTTACGTTTGATCATTTGCTTTTACCGGAATTCAGCCCAAGGTGGATCTGAGAAGATATTGGGAATTGAACTTGGCCACTACAACAGATCCTTCAGTGGTGTGATTCTTGTACAAACAACATTTTTGTACGCTTGAGTCACCCTACAATGCAGAAGTGAACCTTCTTGGTTTTGTGTGCTGGAGAGTTTATCAAGAAGGTTCTTCCTCATCATTGGACTACTTCAGTAAATGTTATACTTGTTTGTTGAGCGTAAAAGCTCAACTCTGTATCAAGCAATCCTGGGGCTGGTTTGAAATGTCAGGCTACCAGAAACATCTCTTGTTATTCTAATCAAGCTGACCCTTCAGTTCCCAACAGGATGTCTGCACACAACCATGATCAGTGCTTCTTCATTGTTTAACATTAACATTAACACTATCTCACCTGGATGTGCCAGCAGATCTTCAAAGGAATCGCTCCATCTCAAAGCGACCTCAGGTGGAATGCTGCAAATCACAGATAAGGCGGCGTTTCTTATTTAATCAGGAAGTCCACGGTGGCAAATTTCAGCGTGTAGGTATAGTGTGTAAAAAGGACTTACTGAATGGTTTTACTTGGCGCCTTTTTCTCTGGGCTCACATTTTCATGCGATCCAGACCTGGTCATCAGAAGACTGAGTCTATACTTTTTGTCCTTGTCCTTATCTTTGTCCTTGTCCTTATTTCTGTATGAAAATGAAATGTTATTAGTTCCATAAAGAAATCAGCACTTCTCAAAGTGGGGTCAAGGGACCGCCAGCAGAGGCGGTTCTACATTATTGTACTCGCTGAAGAGACAGGACAATGACAATGTCATGCCACTACCATGATGTGTTTATGGATCTTGAGGATCGATTTTTACATTTAAATAAATAAATAATTCATACAGTGATGAATTCATGTGAACGGAAGCATAGCAGATCCTTCAAACCACTGGCACGTTTTCTTTACAGGTGAGGGCATTGAATATTTTATTAATTCAACAAATCAAAACAGTGAATTAAAAATGTGATCAAATAGATGATATCCCACACACATTACAATTCCATAACCTTAATTTACTATCTTGTGGCTTCATTAACTAACTGTCGGCACATGAAATTTAAAAAATAAATAAATAAATAAATAAAATAAAATTAGGGATGTGCTGGATCAAGTGCTATTTTATAAGCTACTGAGTACGCTAGCTAACATTACACACGTCACACAGATGCGATTTTGAGTACCGTAACATTGACTATGTTAGAATGACACAACAAAGACAGGGTAGTTTTAAAACAATTCTTTGCTGCTGTCTCACTGTCTTCCTTGGTATTTTTCTAGCGTCAATCACACCTTGTTCCACTTCCTTCAAACTTAGCTAAATGGAACAAACACCTTCCACATGGGGGACTTCTTCCACCACCTTAAGGGGAAAAGGTGGCTGCTTTGTCCCTCAAAAAGTGATGAGATATATATAATTTCAGAGACAACTAACTCTGCATTTAGTTGTGGCCAAGCTTGTTGGCCCCCCAAGGCCCTCCCCCAGAGCTGCCTATGACTCCATGTTTTTAAAAAATTTTGTTACAGTAGTAAAAAAAAAATCATGACCCACCATTATTAAGGTCATTGTATTTATTATTGAGTTCTTAGGGCCTTTTTGAGAACTTCTCAGTAAGTGAAAAACCAATAGCCTATAAATAAATGTCAGCTTGAAGATTAAAAAGCTATTATATCACACATTTAAATAATGAGCCTAATATATGAACAGTATGATAGTTGAAGAAATCTGCATGACAGCAGATATACAGTTCCTTGGCAAGTTTTGAGAACCTCTGCACTAAACCATGCAGCATTTCCTTTACGTTGTACAACACCGAACCCTTAACTTATCTAAACAAACCTTTTGTTTCGAAGAGTGCAGAAATCTTATGTTAGATCAAGCTAAATATTTTAATCAGATTGAGGTTGGATGAGTCATTTGTAATGCGTGTAATGCTGACTTACGGAGTCACGATATAAGAGGTGCAATAAGGGGAAGTACTGATACACTTTGGTCATGAACCATTTCTGTACTTCTTTAAAACAACTTTCAGAAGACCAAGTTGCAATTAAGAAAGAATGTAGAATCGTCTCATAAAGGTTTTACAGAACGTCTTTCTTTGTATCCTAAGCAATCCTGAACCACTTGACATGAAGCTCATGTACTTTGGTAGTGATGATTTGTAACAGATCTATTTACAAACCATTATCCCTGATATCACAGATCCACGACAGTCAAGCTGTAGAACTGGATAACGACAGTGTGTCCAAGTACACACCTCAATCACTTTTTGTTTACAGATCATTGCGGTTATGCATTGAGTAATCTGCAGGATATCTGGATTCAAGCTAAAGTGCTCTGATGAAAGAATTAAGCAATGCAAACACAGCCAATACGCCAACCTGTCGCCATCATAAAGTAATACCTGCGGAATTACAGCATCCTCATACACAGACTGCATATTACAACCCATCAACTGTTTCTCGAAAGATTTCAAGAGAATAATATTAATAAAAAAACTTACCTTGAGTGGCTGTCTTTCATTCTGGTAGCACGCCACACGGTCTCACCGAGCATTTTGAAATACACTTCCTCCTTGGGGGCAGAGAAGTCGAATTGAGGAAACAGAAAGACAAAGGTCTCCATGCTTTTCCCCGTCTCACTCTCCCTCTCTGTCTCTCTCACTCATGAAGCTAGACAGCAGGACATCAATCTTATTTAACCGCAAATCCTCAAAGCACGGATTGGTATCTGGCAGGTCATTTCCCATACCTGTCGTTAACACTTCCTGTTCAATGGGAACTACCCCCGATGTTACGGTAACATGGTTGAGAAAGAATTTCCCATTTGAAGAGGAGTAAAGTGTCAGCGAAGGCACTTTTTAAAGAAATGGTGTAAAGAGATGATTGATGGAAGGAAAGTAACCCAGTGATGGTGAACGGTGTAGATAGCATGGTTAAAAAAAAAAGTCATTGCATTTAATAAAAAAAATGGTGGAAAAAAAACTACACACATCTCAAATCTGGTCCAAATCTTGTCCGGCGTTCAATTTTTTTCAATTTCAAAAGCAATGGAAAGCTTTGTCATGTTAATAGACACTTACGTCAAGTCACAGATAACACCTGACATGACCTGACATGAACCTTGCATCATAAGAGTGACATGACCGTGTCATAAAGGTCAGGACAATTTGTAAATGGTAATCATCATGATATCTGTTCAATGTCATGATATGTACATTTTTTTCCTATAGTTCTACGTAGTAACTTCCCTATTGTGGGAACAAATACCTTTTCGGCTTCCACATTTGACCTTTGGTTTTTTTTTAAGTGTATTTAGCAGTTGTTTTATGACACATGACATCTTACGCCATGACAAATGTCATGAAAGGTCTGTATGATGCTGCAACAAACAGCAACGATCGGCCAGTAAGGTAATTCCACAACCACTGCGTAGTTCAGTGAGAAATTACACAGTGAGGAATAAATCACTTGGGGGGTATGCTGTTATAGGGAAATAATTAATGACACAAAGCTGTCATTACTGTTGACACGCTGAAATTACAATTTTGTAAAGTGTTATCATTTTTGTAAAAGTCGTAACGTTTATAGTTTAACGTTAATAGTGTGTTTAATGTTGTGGAACGTCCACGAAACAAGTGAGTTCCTGTTATCACTTACGTTATAGCAGCTATAAACACCATATAAATCGTTCCCTTACCAGCCTCTCTTTTTTGTCTTTTGAAGCAAAAAATATCTACAAAAGACATGAAACTAGCCCCACCTCATTTTTCTTTTTTTTCCCTCAGCTTTTGCGTCACCGTGGTGCGCACGCATTTCTGATGTACGGACATTATCCACTATCTTATCCGGATCTTTGCAATATATCTTAAAACAGAAAGGTTTCTGTACATCATAGACACTTTGCCTTTGTTTGCGGAAAAAAAATGGATTTAATTCCGATTATTTGCTATAAAACAAGATCTTAAAAATGTCAAAATGCAGAATGACCTTACTCTTTCCTGTGTCAGCAAATTGAAAGTTACAGATTTACCTCTGCCTGTTACAAAGCACTGACACTGGAGACTCCTTCCATAAATATTCAATAAATGACTCTTCATAGAAAACATCACCATATCAACGATTATCCGTTTTTCTTTGTTATATAACATTTTTTAATCCAATGTTTAGGCTTATATTTTGTGGAGCATCTGCCATACAAGTGCTTTCATTGAGCTATTACTATAGAAGCGATAATTACATGGTATTGAGTACGAGCGCATCAATATCTTCATTACAGCCCAAACTACTACTACTACTATTACTACTACTACTACTACACATGGACACACACATGCATACAAAGTACACAAGAACTAGAGAAAGTGGAAGTACTTAGTCCAGTGCAAGTGCAAGAAAGACTCACAGTCCAGATACTTAAAAATAATTGTACTTATAATGGCGTTATGGAGTTAATTACTTTACACCTCTGCTTAAATGTAGCAGAAATTCTTTTATTTATAAAAACAGTAATGAATTCATGCATAAAAGTACACACCAATCAAACTGAATGAACACACAGATATTAATATTTATCATTTTGCATTAGTGGATAAACCTGAACTCAGACTTTCTGTACTTTTCTGGATTTCTGAGCAGAACTGTTGAAAGCCACATTCAGCTCAAACCCCCTGCAGAGTCCAAAGAACATTTCTTTAATCGTTTTTATTCAGTTTAGTTACAGGTCTTCTGTGAGAAGTGAGGCTGCTTTTAGAACGCGTTCACTGACAAACCTGGATCGGTGCATAATTCACAGGCCCTGGAGCAGCTTCACCTCCGACTGAGCCGCTGAATCATTCTGGGGTAAGTCATCCCGGCCTTGTTCTCTGTCCTTATGAGTAAAAATATCCATTTTAGTTCCTTCTAAGCTACATATCTCATTATGAGTGCTTATGTTTTTATTTAAAACGGACATAGCCACTCGTACAAAAAAGTCACGTGTCGGTGACTCGTGAAATTTACAGTTTGCTCTTGTTAAAAATGACACTGAATTGGCTTTATTTTTAGGCTTCACGTGTTTTTCCCATGTAGTGTACGTGTTTTTATTTTTTTCCTCATATGATACATTTATTTTCACACGAGCAGGACATGCGGTTTCATTTTTCCATGTGATTTTCTCACACAAATCACTCTTTTTCACGTTATCACATAACGTCACAAGTGTTTACTTGAATTCATGTTACTCACATTAAACATACGTGAAAAGTTTACGATGTAAGATATATGTGATTTTATTGTAAGGGAAATAAAATAAATATTAAATATATATAAAACATTTGCAAAACCTGTAGTAGTACTAGTAGTAGTAATAATAATAATAATAATAATAATAATAATAATAATAATTTGTATTTAAATGCTATCTGAATAAATACAGATGTTTGTGCTTGAAATAATTAAATCTCAAGAAGCCAAGCTTAGACATCAAGGATTTTAAATTGTCCCAATATACATTTAAAAAGCATTGAGAATAAAAACACTGAGATATAAAGCTATAGATTTAAAAATCACAATGTTTGCGCTTTGCATTAAGGAAATTAAATCATATTTGATTGTACTCATTAGATTTAAATAGGATTTCCTAAACTTAATACATGAGAGCCCCAGATTCTATATTTTTCCTTTCGATATGATAAAGCAAATCATCCAGAACTTCATTTTCTCATGTGTTACGGTTCCAGCATTATCAATGTCCAATTTGTACTTAAATTATCTTGCAAATTGTTCTTCTCTGTACAAATTTAGCATTAAAGAGAGTATCTTGACATGTAAATTTTAAGGGATATTCTATATAGCTTTAAAAATAATTGGTGTACCTAATATTAAATCTAGCATTATGGACATGATGTGTCTAAAACAGTCCTTCACAGACTGTAGAAATCCCATGGTTGCATTATTTATTGTACATAACCACTCAAATGGGAAGTAGGAAGACAGTAAGATTTAAACATAGCACAAGAGTTGTCCCCTTTCACGGTATTTAACATTTTAAACTTCAACATACTCTGCTGTTTTATATTATTATTATTATTATTATTATTATTATTATTATTATTATTGTCATGAATTAATGTTTTTTAGTTAGAGGAGACTCGGGGAGTGAATTCAACTCCGACACTTCTGAGCTTTCATTTGTCAAAGCCCAAATGAAACAAATTGAAGAGTGCTACATGTCCTGTATCCTCGTTCATGTCTGTCGCCTTGTGTAGTCACATTACAATCACGGACAAATCTGTTTGACGGGTATAAAGGTCAACAGGGAACAGGTGCGTCCTCGAGCGCAGATGAGAGCGGCATCTTAATCAAAATATCTCACTTGCGGTGACCCAGTGGACTAATGTAATCATAGGGACATTTTGCATGTACTGTATGTTTACAGATACTTAAATTAGTAATGTAGTGGCTACGAAAAAGTGCATTCAAAGGGTCTTATTTTATCGACAAACAAATTCGCTTGTAAATTGTTCGTAGGCGAGACAGTCACCGTGACACAAATCAATTAAACGAAGCAGTTTCCCTGTGCGATCTTTATTTCTTGGTTTTCATATCAAACCAGTTCTCTTTATCTTTATCCACACCTAATTCACCTTTTCTGTAATTTGTCTGTAAACGTGAGTCAAAATAACTTCCTTTACTTTCACCATTTGGTTCTCATTTTGTGCTTTCAGCTCTCTCTGAGCTTTACCTTTTATGGAGTTTTGTGGGCGTCGCTAAATGCAAATAACAGTGGTATGCACGTGCTTTGCATTTTATTTGTGATTGGTATTCATCAACAATACGCTTGTGAGTATGAAGAAAATCTGGCGTAAATTTTCTAAGTTTTGGCCTGCGAAAACATTTACGGAAACGTGTTGTCGAACGTCCATGAAACGAGTTACTTCACTTATGTTATAGTAGCTAGAAACAGTCATTCCCTCACCAGCCTCGAAGTTGAAAAGACAGGAAAATGCAGCTTGTTACGTTAAAGAGAAATCGGAATCTCCTCCTGATGACTTTATTGTGGTGGAAAACTTACTGACTGTTCCAAAGCCCTGAGACTGGAGACTCCTTCCATAAGTGTTCATAAATTCCTCGCAGAAAGTATCACCATATCAATGATTATGTTTTTATTTGTTAAATAATGACATATATTTTTAAATTCTGTATATTATCAGCCTTAGATTATGTAGATGAGTTGTTACTATAGAAATAATAATGCATTAGTACAAGCGCATTAATATAAACATTGCAGCTGTAACTACTGTCTGAGCTGCTGTTAGAGAAAATTAATCAACATCTGACCAATTAGAAACAACCAGGAACAACCATTCGACACCACTGTATTGTGTATATAGTGTGTAGTAGAATTATGTCCAGATAATATAATTGAATCAGACAATTCAACAAAGAGTAAAAGGACTAAATTTTGTGTATACCTGTGTAGAATAAAGTGCAACAACAGCAACAACAGAGAATCTGCTACTTAAAAATAGCAGTTACATAGACTTGAAATTGATTTAAATTAAAGTGTGCATTAAAGACAGAAAGGTTAATAACACCTAGTTGTGTTCCATGTGTTCGTGTGAAGTTAAACTGGCACTTCCTCATATGGCGGGTGATATAGTATATGCTTGATGCCAACGCAGTAATATTGCTGGTGCAATCAATGTTTACAGACTTATCATGCTGTAATAGCAATAGCAATAGCACTAATGCTATTTCAGTGATAACATCTCAGCCTGCCAGCACTGATACTAAAACAGATCTATTCATGTTTTCCCAGTTGTATTAACATTGTAAACAAGTTAAAAGACATGGCTAGAACAAGAGGAACTTTCTTGCAGTCATAAGTAACCCCTTAACACATTACAAACTCTCAAAGGAGAAGACTTAAGACTTTTTTTGTACCTCTCTCTTAGTGTTTAATAGAGAACCGTTTGATAGTAAAAAATGGCTTAGTGGTTAGCACGTTTGGCTCACACCTCTGGGGTTGAGGGTTCAAATCCCGCCTCCGCTCTGTGTGTACAGAGTTTGCATGTTTTCCCCGTGCTTTGGGGGTTTCCTCTGGGTACTCCGGTTTCCTCGTCCAATCCAAAGACGTGTTGTAGGCTGATTGGCATTTCCAAATTGTGCGATTGTGCCCTGTGAAGGTTTGGCACCCTGTCTAGGGTGTCCCCTGCCTTGTGCCCCTGGGATAGGTGCCAGACTTCCCTGCGACCCTGTGTAGGATAAAACAGTATGGAAAGTGGATGGATGGATGAGTTCATCATTTAGGGAAAACCATTCCAATTCCATTTTTTGATGACTCAACCTGTACTAGTCTTGTGTTTGTCCAATTAGATGCTCTCTAGAATGTGTATGGTTCGTTGGTGCATTTTTGGATGTGCATCTTCCCGCACACTATTGCCTTTTCCAACTATCCCTTGTTTGAGGAAAAAAAGGGTTGGGGTTTATTCATTTGGAAGAGGCTGGAATTTGTGCAAGTTGGTAGTTGGAGGAAAGTTTTAGTAACTTGGGGTTGTTCGGTACTGGAATGTTTTACCTCAGACTAATCTAAATCGCAATTCCGTCTTTATACACCATGATGGCTTCTCCATGAGTAAGTAATGAGTAAGTAATATAATTTTATCTAGAATGTAGATGGTATCCCAGTGACAACCCTGTGACTTGTTAAACTCTTTGTAGTTCTCTTTATATAAGCTATCTTTTAAGCTACAGTGAAGTTTATTTATATTCAGTGGGGTATGGCATATTTCGAATGCTACTGGCTGTAAATCAGTCAAGCACTTCAACACACCGTCACTCTGACTTCCTGTTTCAAACAGAAATACATCAACAACACTGCTCTCAAGCCATGGGGGCCTTAAACGTATAACGTATGGTTTAGTGAAAATGTGGTGAATGGAAACGTGTTGCGCCATCATTTGTTCTTCTATTATCAGGTTCTGTCCCAATTCCATTTAATGAATTTGATTTCCAGATGCTATTGAGAGTCACCCCTAGTACACCAACCAGTTGTTTGGCTTCTACATAGTCATGTGGCAAAGCAGAAATGTTTAGCATTCTTATCTTAGCTCATTGACCTGCTTGACAATTCTGGTATGGAACTCTGAAAGATGCAGGAGCTTCATCCACGTCCGCTGAGACGTCTGCTACCTTTCATGCTCCCAGCTTAAATATATCATGATGCAGCATGATAGGAAAGTCTCCGATGCGTAATGAATATGAAAAGATAAATAAAAGTGGGGAAAGGAAGTTTAGAAATAGAGTCCTGGCTCTCAGTCCTAGTCCAGGGGTCTAATGTAATTTCCTTCTGCTGATAATTAGCTAATGAGGTGAAATTTACACAGTATGGAGTCCACAGGATTTGATCGTTGTCTTATAGTCAGTTTCTTTGCCTCAAAACCAGTTCCCCATTTGAAACTGCTTTCACAATTGTGTGTAGTAGCACTTGTTCATGGCTTTTCATTATCATTTTGTTGCATGGCAATCGTCTAACCAGACCCTGAGGCCCTAAACTTGTACAGAAGCTGTCCTCCTTGTTCATTACTCACAGACATCAAAGCATCAGTTTGCCAGGGATCCATTTGTTAAAGCTGTCAAATGTGTTCTTATAAATGAGGCCTGAGCTAAAGAAAGGGGAAATGTGGCAGGCAGAAATTGAAACTGAAATGTGTTGTCGCAAAGTGCTACTTCCTGTCTTGCAAGCTTGTTAAAGAAACTTCCAGATCCATCTCACATCGTCTAATGCATCCTGATGCTCACACATGTTGTTTATAAAAATATTTTCTTGGACTTTGGATTGGTCTGCTCTTTGGATTAACAATAGGCCCCTTACAATTCAATGTGATTTTGATTCCAGGTGTCACGATGCGATGAACGATTCTCAATGCATTTTGATTCTATACATGATCTGCTAGCTAGCTTAGCTAGTTTCTAACACACCCATAGCTCACTTGCTAGCCTACGCCTTTCCCTTTCCATTTCACCATCCAATTGGTTTAAAATATATCAGGCCAGTTCCTTTTTTTTTTATTATTATGACTTGCTCTACATTTAGCTTGAACTGTCTTGTGGCTTTTCAAAAAATATGACTAATAATTTTAAAACTATATGATTATGGAGATATGTGCGTTGATGCAGAATCGTCTAAAGAGAGAATCGAGATGCAGACTTTTTTCAGCCTTAACTGACACTGGAGCCCAAACTCCCCAAACATTGTCTGCTGTGATGCTTTTGGAGGATGTCTTGTGGAAACTTCTGTCAAGTTGAATTTTTTCAAGATTGCATGCTCAGTGACATGCTTTTAGGTCCCTTACAGTTCCTCTTGATGCGTAGCTGCTTTTTCATCATCTAAAATATTACACATTCCATTTCACAGTGCTGGATTTCCATGCTGACAGGCAGCAATCTGAGAAAATAGCACCTCATACACTAATAAAAAAAGTTATGAAAGGTTTTTCTTGAGGGTATTTGAGGATATTTATGGATGTGAAGCTTTTATATGAAACTTGGACACCTGGCCTGGGATGCCTGTATTGTCTATAGTCCTTATGGTTCCCTAAAATGGTTCCCTATAATTCTTTGCAGTCTGTGCTAAACCTTGGTAAACAAAGATGATCTTTTTCGTGAAGATATACAAGCGACACACACCACATGTGGTTAATGTGAAGGATGGGATTAGCCATTGTACCTTTCCTTGCAATGCTTTCCTTGTTTATCTGAATGATTATGGATTCTAGAGGTGTTTTATCTTTTAGGAACGAATTCAACAACTGGTGTGAATTCTCGATTCTGATTACGATCATTAAAAAAGCAAATTGAGACACTCTGGTATCAGAAAATAGTCAACTCCATGGTGGTATGATGTGGCCTGACGTGAATTTAGGATTACTTTCCTATAAAAGCACGCCCCACCGTGTTTTACCCCTTACTCAATACAGTGTCATCAAGCTGCAGGGTAAATTAGAGGGTGATCAATTACTAGGCTGTGCAGCAAGATTTCACACAGTTCTCACCCTCATCAACTGATTAGTCACTGAGAGAGTAAACAGAAGTAAAATTAGCAACATCAAACGCCTGCCAAACACTCCTGCCGTTGCATTAGCGTGTGCATATTCACAGCCATGATCATGCAAAGATATCAAGATCATTTCTCTTAAATGGCTTAATTCTCACGCAACTTCAAGATGTTTATCTGCCAAGTGACGGCACACCTATATAACAGCTGGGATCTCCCGAGTTCTCAAGCGCTTACAAGAACACGAGTGGCTTCCTGTAAACTTGTTTTCACTTCCCATGCGCACAGCCGTGAAGCAATAGCAAACACCTGCTGCATACCAAGGAAGCCTGATGTCAGGTGATGTCATTTCCTCACCAACCGCATTCTTAACAGGTTTGGAGTCTGACCACGAACCAGGAAATTGATTACTCTTAAGATGCAAGGGTTGGCATACACACAGTTTATCAACAATAGTATTACACTCAGTGACAGCTGGTGGTCATATTAGATGGGAGGCTAAAACACCTATACGAAACTATACTAAACTAAGCAACACTAAACTCCCAAAAACAAAGTGTTTTTAAAAAAATATATATATATTTATGTTTTATTTCTATTTTTAGCCTTTGATTATACTACAGTGTCAGACACTATCAATTCAACTACACTCACCAACTACTTTATTAGGAACACCTGTACACCTACTGCCCTATTCATGCAACGATCTGAATATCAAACAATCACATGGCAGCCGTGCAATGCATAAAATCACGCAGGTGCAAGTCAAGAGCTTCAGTTAATATTCACATAGCAGAATGGGGAAAAAAATGAGATTTCATTGACTTTGAGCGTGGCGTGATTGTCGGTGCCAGATGGACTGATCTCCTGGGTTTTTCACACACACGACCGTCTGTAGAGTTTCCACAGAAGGGTGAGAAAAAAAAAATTAGCTCTGTGGGTGGAAAATTATTGTTGAGAGATATAAGATCAGGCTGGTTCAAACTGACAGGGACACTCTTTACATCCGTGGTGAGCAGATAACCATTCTTTATATACGTGGTGATCAGAAAAGCATGTCAGAATGCACAACCCTTGTCAGATGTTAACCCTTGTGAGAGATGGGATACAAGAGCTGATGACCACATTGGGTACTACTCCTGTCAGTCATGAACAGGAATCTGAAGCTACACTGGACAGCTGAAGACGCTTGACATGACAATGTGTAATTCAATGGCAGTGTATTTCAATGGCATCCGCAGATACCAAATCCATTAGAGCACCTTTGGGATTTGGTAGAGCGGGAAATCTGTAGCAATTATGTGATGCAATTATTGTCAACATGGACCAGAATCTCAAAGTAATATTTCCAAGACCTTGTGGAATCCATGCCATGAACACTTGAGGTGGTTTTGAAACCAGAGAGGGGTCTTACCCAGTATTGTTCCTAATAAAGTGGCTGTGGGGTGTAAATCTACAGTCAACTGAAAACAGAACAGAAGAAAAGTTTGCATGCCCTAAACTGAAAACGACTATAGCTCAGTTCAATCGGGCCTCAAGGCTGCCTCCTTCTGTTTATACGTAGGTGTTGCACAGTTGGTGCTGAATTTTAAATCCACATTAATGGGCTCAGTTATTACCATTATTAAAGAAACATTAAGGTTATTTAGATTTAATTGTTGTATATGGGCTCCGAATCTGTGCACCCTGGAGGCATGTGGGCAAGCGACTGAATCTCAATTAAATCAGGACATTAAATATAAAGGCGCATTTTAATTAGCACCCGGAATTGTCTTACACTTGCGAAGAATGTGTGCGTGTCTCTCCTCGGGGGCATGAGTTATTCCAGCGCCTCCACACATCCTTTGCAGCTTGTTTTGATCGATGGCAGTGCATTTTTGATTAAAGTGTGATGAATCTGCATATCAAATCCATGACAGTGCTGATAGATCGAGGGCTACAGTAGATATTGTAGATCAAAATACAAAATTTCTGACATTGACTTAACTGCAAGGTGCTTTGTTGACCTTTATTCATCAGAATGTAACAGAGACTAAAGAAGTTTTGCTCAGTGGTCAATAAAAAGGAAAAGATTTAAGCTGACAACCGTTTGGCCACTAAATTTAAGCTTTAAGATACCAATTAAGCCTTTCCTGTCTGTCTTTTGGTGCTAACTATGTTAACCAGCCTCACAGAAATGCTAATATGGCCTTTTTAAAGGAACACTAGCTTTAATATTCGCTAGAATTAGCATGATTAGCATTAGGACTGAATAAAAATTATGGCTTACTTCACCATTTTAAAACTCGCGACTCCACTAAATCATTCATATTCGAATTTCTTTCCAACCTGCTACTTGAGATGCTAAGCTTGTGATTCAAGACGGTAAACATGTTACTCTTAACTTCTTAAAATGCTAGTGATAAATTAGCATAATGCTAGGTATAATTAGCATACTTATATGCTTAGGTGATCATATGATTAGGATTGAATAAAAAGTATGGTTTATGTCAGTCATTTGAAAAAAAAAAATGCTAACATGGCTAGTGAAAAAGGAATACTAGCCCTAATGTTAGCTGTAATTAGCATGATTGTCATTAGGACAGAATAAACAGACATGCTGAAGTTTTTTTTCTAACCAACAAGATGCTAATTAAGACCCTAAACTTGGGACTGTTAACCTAAACTGCTACTTCACACAAAAATGCTAACATAGCTAGTCATAAATGATATTAGAGTTAGTTTTAAAGCTACGTACAGTACTTTGCATTAATTTATCATGTGGTAACACAATCTTGCTAGCTCTTAAGCTAAGACCAGTGGTATAGAAATATACAAGTTTGACACTGATATACGGTAAACGTTTCCTCACATAAACATGCTAATTCAGAGGAGAAAGTTGTGAATCCTGTTGTGAATATTTTACACATAAATGCTATTTAGCATGACTACAAATCTTGCCAGTGGCCTTCCATTTTGAATTTTAGGTCTTGACTTTTGTATATATATTGTGTTAGAATGTAAGCTTGAATTATATAATATAACTTATAATGACATCACAGGATCCGAGTTACAGTATGAGCATACATTTGAGACTAATCAGGAGGTTAAACCTTTAAAACGTTTAAAACATCCACTTTACATAAACTCCACTCCACCTCACCTAAAAATGCTAACCTACCTAGTGATAAATGGATGCTAATTTTAGTGTCAGTCTGATTAATCACCACAATGCTAATCTGTCCTCACAAGCTTTTATTTGTTATTAGCAACTTTTGCACATTTAGTTGACTTCTTTTTTGTTTTAAAGGTCCCAAAGCTATTGTGCTCTTAAACAGGGTGTAATGAAGGATGAGAGGCTAGCAGTCAAGCTCTCCAGCTTAAGCTAAGGTGACTCAAAACTGACACCGAAGCGACGTCTTGTCACTCTTGAGTGATGCGCTAGTAAAGGGTGCGTGACATTTTTTCTCTATCACAGGTCTACAAAATGTTCATAGTCCCAGTGGTAATCAGATGCAGGTGCCAATAGTGATGGATTCCTTCATGCTAGAGGCCCGCAGGCTTGACTGCCCTCCCAAACACACTCCTTGATCAATGCACATTTTCTCTCTAAAAGATCTTTCCATCCACTTTCATACTGCTGGAATTGACACCCACTTTAGCACAAATCAAGCTGTATGAATTGGGTTTCGGGGGGTGGGGGATGGAGGGGGAAAAGAATACTATTGTTACTGCGAATTTCAAGTCTCTTGCAGATCACGGTGCATTTGAAGTGTTAATTTGGGCTTGTCAGAAAATTAATGGGGGATTCTTGATTAGAATAGGCGTTTTTATTCAGTCATTCCAAACAAATGGTCTCCCTGGCTATGCTCGCAGCCATCTGTATATACAACACAATTAAAATTTGATTAGGCAATTTCCGTTAGTCAAAACCGTGCTGTTCAGTGCATGCATATTCTTTTTCTGAGAACCATTACAAGCCTAGCAGTCTAGAAAAGAAAAGAAAAACACTATGATTCTGCAAAAAAAAGACACTTAAAATTGGTCATGGACCATTTCTCTTTCTAATGAAGCTCAAGCAAACAAATCTGGATTGTATACATTTGGATTGTACACCACATTGTGCTGAGTGGCGCACATTGTATTGGGTTAAAAATTATGTGCTGTTTCAGATGTATGACATAGAGAGCATGGAGAGTATATGACCCCCCAGTGTGAATGTTCAACCAGTTGGAACTGAGGCCTTCAAGTTTTTTTGTACCTGCACTGAAATGTGTTGGTCTGCTCGGTCAATGACGTGACTGCCAGATAAATCATCAAGGCAGTGTGAGATTGAATGGGTCTTTCTGCCTCATACAGAAGCTCCCAGGTGGGCCCATCCATGGTTAGCTTCACTAAGAGCAACCGATCTTGGCTTTACAGTGGTACAGCAGATGCCCTGTCAAGACTGCTGGAACAGGATACACTGGTTCACGATTGGCTAATCCAGAATCATCTAAAACCGATTCTGCTCACATTGCATAGAATTCAGGAACTAGACCACAGAGTCCTGCTAATGAAACCTGTGCCTTAATGCTTTTTGGTGGAAATTGTTCCACAAATGGTGTCCAGCTCATCAACTGGATCTGGAAAACTTCCCATACTATGTCTTTAGGGAGAACCAGAGCGTGGCAAGTCACCGTCTACATTAAAGGTGTATAAATGCTTCACAGGGCTTCACAGCACTGTCAATGGCATCTGCGGGCTCATAAACTTATTATGACCTTTCTGAAAGGGGTGAGAAAGTTCCATGGGATCTCCTGTTTGTGCTGGAGTCACTTCAGGCCCCTCTTTACCAATCTGTTCAAGATTCCAAACTTATACTTTTTTGCTAGCAATCACATCAGCATGGGAGAGATGCTCCATACTCTAGCTATAAGCTCACCTTGCATGTTTTGGTGAAAAGATGACTCTGGTCATCTGCATTTTGTACATCAATCGATTGACCTTGCTGCACAGCCAGAGAGCATTTCTTGTTGTGCCAGTTATCTGCTGTTCATTACAATTTAGATCAAACTATTTATCTATCATGGAGGAAAGACACAGAGATCTTCCCTGTCTAAACAGAGACTGGTCCACTGGGTAGCCTACTGGCAGGCTGACATATCCCTTAACCAGGCGTGTCTTCTACTCATGGGCATTACTTAGAGGCATACCACTCCAGGACGTCTGCACTGCTGCTACCTGGGTGTCACCATGTACCTTCTCCAAGTTCTACAACCTTAACACCACCCCTCCCAGAGGCAGGAGCTTGGCGGTTGTCACCGAACACCTTTCCAGTTATCCGTAAGTGCCAACGGTTCCTCGTGATATTGTGGCATTCATTATCTAGGTGATAAAGGATCCCTGGAGAACTGCCAGAAACTGAAACAGCGCCAAACCTGTGAGAAGCTTCCAGGGAAAGATGGTGGGATTCATTGCAAATTCTACATCCTACAGTCACTTCCTGACTTTGCTGGAAGGTCACGGCATTCATGTGCACACACACAAGAAGGTATACAGTTGATTCTCACCATCTGTGGTGGTTTTGAGGGCTGAAATTGAATGCTAGATACATATGTATGTTCAGGGTGCCTTGTTATTCAGAACCAGGTGAGGTTCCAGGAAAAGATGGTCAAATGATGACAGTATTTATTGCACCTAATGATCACTCCATGACTTTGCTGGAAGGTATTGCATCCGTGCATTCACACACAAGAAGGAATCCAGGTCACTCTCATGGCCCCTGGTGGTTATCCGGAGTTTATAGAACAACATAACTGGTGAAATATTTTTACTTTAGGTATTATTTATTTATTTATTTGCTAATTAGCAATTAATCCAGTGTTTATAGTTGTAGTGATTAGTAGCAGTAGACAATGATGTCAGTGTGTAAAAAAAACGGTTTCTTGTTATTCTTTTTTAATTCAAGTCCATACTCTAGATCCCTTAAAAACTCTCAACTTATTCCGTTTTTCATCCTACATCACATTATACAGTAACTATCGTGAATTATTCATGTACTAATAGCTAAAAGAGTGAGGAATATTAAATGTGGACCCGCAGACAGACTCTGGGAGTTTAAGAGGTTAAGACATTAATAATATGTATAGATATCTTACTAAAGTAACACGTAGAAACATTTTTCTTACTGTCCAAAACTGTTTAGGCTAGCATCAATAGGATTAGTATCAGCTTGCAATGTATTTTGTAGCTTAGTTTACTATATTTAGCAGCCAGAAAGCCAAAAGTCTAGATAAGTGAAGCTTCCTACTACTGTGTATATCATCCTGTGATTAATTGACTTTATAGACTTACACAATATACTGCAATGTAATAACCTGGTGTTTCCTGCTTAACCTTAGATAGCATATTGGTTAAGTTGCATGTTTCACCCCCCCTTTTTTTTTTTTAAAGACGGGAAGGTTCAATCTCCACTCGAGCTGAGGAATGACATCATTGCGAAGTGCATGCGGCAGATGATGCAGAGATCAGTTTCGCTGAGTGCTTGATGTCCTTGCTGTATCCACTTCGCAGAGCTGGGATGGGCTTTTTCCTCCCTGCACTTTGAAGAATCATTCTCATGCACTAACGC
Source organism: Pangasianodon gigas (assembly GCA_022758105.1). Classification (NCBI taxonomy): domain Eukaryota; kingdom Metazoa; phylum Chordata; class Actinopteri; order Siluriformes; family Pangasiidae; genus Pangasianodon; species Pangasianodon gigas. The sequence continues at coordinate 29,958,425 of CM040457.1, read as the reverse complement.
CATTTCCTTTACAGAAACCAAATCTAATCTTACATGGTGTTCAGAGTGATTTTTTTTTTGAGAAGTAGTTTGAAGAAGGGATGTAACTTTAACTGTACAGTAGAATGTCTAAACCTCCAGGGAGCTTGTAGCTTTACTGACGCCGTCTATGATATGAAAGCTGATGAAATCACTCTCACTTATAAGAATTCCTATGAATTTTTGTCCACTCGGAAACACATTAAATAAGTTTATATTGAAATATTTGAGGTGTGTTTAGCGATTGGTGCTAATTTGTTGGTTGGTGCTCAAAGAGCTTCCATTTTCTAGCGATGTTCATCACCATATTAATAGGAAATCTAAACTAGAAGTAGTAGTGGTGTTGGACTCAAAGTCGCAGAATGGAGCACAGCTATATGATGGAGTCATGCTGAGTCACGGCAGCGTCTCGGCTCGGCTAGTTAGTGATCTATGAGATGACAAGTGTGATGGCGTTGATGGTGGTATTAGCATGAAAGTTGAAGCTGATCTATTTGAGCAAAGTGTACAGATGAGGTGGCGAGATAGCTGGACAGACTAAAGACTAAAGGACTAAAGCACCGCTGCATCACTCTCTTTAGGGAGAAATGAGAGCAAGGGCTACATGTACTTGAACCAGACAGCATTGTGGGTAATGTCGGAAACCGGTAGCCAAAGTGAAAACAGACCAACATGTCGAGGAAAGAAGTTTAAACTAAAAAAAACCTCTGAATTTCATTACAAAATAAATCTTGGACATGATGTAAATTATAATGATTAACATTCAAGTCTATTTTTCCGTTAAAAACTCCTTCACAACAGAAGCCTTGGCTGTGGAATTGCCCCTACGTGATATAGTCCATCCATAAATGCTCATTTATAAATCAGTACATAAATGCTAACACTGCATTACAAGCATCTCAATGCTTAGATTGTTTGAAAAGCCCCAATGTATCCGGCCTCTGACCCAAACATCTGTTAGCTGTTGGCATCATTTTTTACAACCCTCTCAGCACTCGGAGGTGCAATGCTTTTTGTGCTGTATCGAAGATTTATATGGTGTCAGTGACACTGGAAAAACATTTTTCAGCCTGTGTCTTTTAGGAATTACTATAATGCTCCAAATTCGCAGGGTTAGCAAACGGCTGTCTAGCAGACCACTGTCTTGCAAAGATTTTATTATTTTTTTATTTTCTGCTTTGAATGAATAGCACGCTCTCTTTGGCCCAGCTCAAATGGATCAGTTTCCTCCTTTTTTATGCTGCTTTGTGGAAATCCAGGAGGCAAACAGTAGATTAAGAAAAGTGAATAGGGGCCCTAATCTCTTACCACACACAAAAGGGAAAAGAGCTTCTCTCTGAAATGAAAAGGACAGTAAATGAGCTTAAAATGCTGACCAGGTGCAGCTTTTATAGGTATTCAGACTAGTTAAAGGGATAGCTTGGTCAAAAGGTAAAATGTAGCTGGTCAACCAAGACATGTCTGCTGTGTAATGTTTGCTTCTTTAGTTTTGGAACCGAGCTACGAGACTAATATTGCTAACAAGTAAAGGAGGCTTATAGTCTAAAGCTAAGCAGTATGTAAACTCCATGCCTAAAATCAACAGTTTCCTCAAATGACTTTCCACTGAAATGTTATTTGTTCATAAACGGCTTACCTAGAACGTAGTCGATCAGCCCAGACTTGCTTGGCATTTGACGTTTGTTTTTTTTTTAGTTTTGGAGCTACAGGGTGAATGTAGCTAACAAGCGATGAAAGCCATAGCTCCAAGTTTACTACTTCTTGATAATGTTTTAGATACCAGTGTGCCATGTTGTCAGAAATGACATTAGCAAGTCTATTTACGATACAACTTAACATCATTTGCACAATGCTAAAGTTGTACCTACACCTTCCATTACTTGTAAGCAACACTAGTCCTTTATATCCATTACTAAAGAAACAAATGTCTTGGCTGATCATTTATATTTGAGGTAAAGAAACAAATTGTTTAGATTTATTGTTTGTCTATTCTTTTAAGCAGATAGTGCTTGGACCCCGATGATCGCTAATGGCCAGGCTTTTTATATATTATACTGCAAATATAATGTGGTCTAGTACTGGTAATGCTGAAGCTGTGTACCAATGCTGTAGTGCTCCCAAATGCCTTACCCACTACAAAAACAAAACAAAACAAAAAAAAACAGAAGAGATTAAAAAAACCCCAGATAAATTAATATATAAAAAGACAGAAACCATAGAAGGCAGCTACACATGTCTTACTCCTCTTACCCTAACTATAGCTTTCACTTAGCAGGTTGCTAGGATTCTGTAAGTATTTGAAATGAAATAGGCCAAATTGATTCAAATCTCTGCCAAGAGCAGAATTATACCATAATTACACCTATCCTGTCATTGGTTTGTTACCTGATTGTGTCCACCTGTATTGTGTTAGTTCTCGATTCGTTTGTCTATTTATACTCTTTTGTTTTGTCTTATCCTGCTTTTTTTTTTAAGTCCAAGCCTTGATCTGAGTTCTCTAGTTCTGTATATCTTTGAACTGATGTGTAAACAGGCTAGCAAGGTGATTTCCCCGTAACTCTGATACTTAATATAGTCCTTCTCTACGTTGTCATTCATAATTCACAAATTAACAGTAGGCTTACTCCAGATTCTAAACAAAGTTGCTCACATACTAGCCTCAGTTGGAGGCTAGTAAATTGTATTGTATCATATCGTAGCAGATTCGTTAGCATCATCAAATTGAAATATACAACCTCGTCATCGTCACCAGAGTTAAACTAATCATTATTTCATCTGCATTACTGAGAAAAATAATCTAATTTAGAGAGTAAGGTAGGTTAGTTAGTTAGCTGATACTAGCTAGAACTGGTAAGAGCATTGTTTTGGTTAGAGTGTATGTGTTTTTTTGTGTTAGCCACTTTTTTTTTTAATTCATATCAGCACAAATGGTGCTCTGGCTAGCACTTTTTTTTGGGGAAAAAAAAGCCTCGGGGCAAAATAATACGTGAACACCAGTCTAAACTGTGTACTAGAGTGTAAATGATGTCAGATTGAAAAGAATTAGGCACAGCAACAATGGCCTTGATGATTTGCAAAAAAAATATTGGTTTATTACCTTTTTTCTGCTTGTTTTCTCATTCACTTAGAGAGGGTTAGCGACAGTGTGACGGTTCTACCATTCCTCCTGCGCGGAGAATATGAGCTCCTTATCAGAGCAGCATGCCATCTTAGTGTGACTTTCTTAACGTTTGATGAGGCTGTCACCTTTGATATCCCTTAGCTTTCTCCTGCCGTTCGAGGCTCGTAAACAAGATTAAAACGTGAGGAAAGCAGGTCATAACAATAAATCTCATCAGTCATAAAACATTACAGCTCATTTCGCTGAGCTGCTTGACGGATTGATACTTCGGCAGCGTTATTATCGGTGCACAAGCCAGGAAATGCTGCTGTATCCCTTTCCCAGGTTTCATGTTGTCCTCAGGTTTGGTGCTGCTAATGCAAATCGACCAAGACATGCATAACTCATTAAAAGATAAGTTACGTAAGTATTGGCCTGCATAAGTATTCGGCCCACTTGATCTTTTTCACATTTTTTGTGCTATAACCAGGAACTGATATGGACTTAATTGGGATTATATACCTTGAATCTAAAAAAAAAAAAAAATCTCACAGTTTTGAAGTGGAGGTCAATATAAAAGTCAATATAGCTTGCAAAATTATTTGCAAAATAAAATTTAAAAAAAAATCCAAAATTGCATGAATATTCAACCCCATTGCCGTGAAACCCCTAAATTTGTTCACACGTCACGTAATTAGTTGAAAGAAGTCGACTTGTGCACAATAAAAGTGTCATGTGATCTCAAAATAAATATACCTGTTCCTGGAAGAACCCAGAGTTTGTTATAGAACATACCTAAGCAAACAGCATCATGAAGACCAAGGAGTGGGACAAAGTTCTGGAAAATTCATTATTAAAATGCGGAAAGAATATGGCGCAACTGCAGCTTGGGTAAAGTAAAGACGGGATTAGACAGAGAAGCAACCAAGAAGCCAAGGGTAACTCTCAGCACAATTCTACCACCACCATGCTTCAAAGTAGGGACTGTATATAAGGTATATCTACCTATCTGAACAATTTATATTTCCCAGCATTGATATCCCACATCAGATGCACTTTTCTAGTTTCCTGTTACATACGTTTAAAATGAAAACTCTTCTACCCACGTTATATAGCGCTCTTCCTTCCGTACATAAATAAAGTATTTAATTAACTCGGCCTACGCGGTGACCACAGCGCTCGTTTGGGAACGTCTCAGGAGCAGATCATCAAAGTGCGCTCTTCAAACATGAACGACGGTGATGTGAGAATGTCGGGGGAAAAAGCAATACACCGAGATCAAACAAAAAAGATCATTAGTGCTCTATCCTCCAACGTCCCCACGAGAACCAGGCTTTCGACTGATATCTTAAAATGGAGCAGATAAACAAATTATTTTTCCATATGAAGGAAACAACCGAGTTAGGTGTAATGTTGAGGAATGTGACTCAGCAGGGACGTGATCCATTTAAGAGCACACGGAAGAGTGAGGAGAGTTTGTAGATGCATGGTGCAGAAAAAAAATCCACGTTTTCCAAAAACACGCAAACAACAAGAGAAAATCAAGCATCAAAAAAAAAGGAAAAAGAAAATAGTTAACATCCTTCAAGAAAATGAGCAAATAATAATAATAATAATAATAATAATAATAATAATAATAATAATAAAACAATTTTCCACTCAAACTGTTGCAGTTACTTAGCTTTCCTCTAACAAAAAATATTCTCATACAAATTCTTTTTTTTTTTTTTTTTTTTAATAATTGCGTCCCTGAAAAGTTTAATTATTGGCATCCTTATAGAATATTTAAAATTGCCACAGAAATAAAATTCCCATTCTAAAAAAAAAAAAATTTAAAAAAAAAATAGTAATTTCAATTTATTTAAATTGCTTTCACTCTTTTGTTGCCTTTGACCATTTCCTGTTTCCTTGGGGTATAAATATGAGGTTGCACCCAGTTTTTGGCAAAAAAAAAAAGTCAGGAAGAGTAGACAGAAATTGGACTTATTTCTCCTACCTAGGGATGGCAAAAATATTAATTGTTGGGTGCCAATAATTTTTGAAACCATTGTTACAGCACAGTATGGAATAGTTGGCAATTTGCCAGGAAGTGGGTGTATGATGAAGGCACCTAGGATTACAAACCCTATTAAAAACCTGTGATCTGAATCAAAGCCGGCATTTCCAAACCTCCAACACCTACAGCCTTATTAGATATTCCAGGAAGGAGCTCGGTGCTGTTATTCTCTCCAGCGGAGGCTTCACCGTTTCCACAACCGCATGTCCGACAAATTATTAATCAACAAAAAAGTGCTGTCAAAATATTCATCAAATATTTATGGCTGCAGTTTACTTTACATTGGGTAAAGAGAGCGTGATATTGATGGCTCATGAGAGATGATCAAAAAGCTCCGTCTCTCCAAGATAAGACAAACGATCCATATTTCATAATTCCGACCTCTCCCTTCAAACGTGTCGTGTAATAACTCATAAATCGAATTTGCCGTGTAATGGACTAGAGGGAGGTTATATATTCACATTGCACTCACATTACATGCAATGTGCTGTCTAGAGAAGCCAAAATCAGCTCTGCCCCATAAACATGGTTAGATATAATTATAAAAAAAAAAAAAAAAACAAATAGAAAAGACTGCAATCCCAAATCTTACACCTAATCTCTTATTAATATGCTTAAATTCCTTTCTCATTTCGTACAAATACAAAGCATTAGTTCTACTGTTCAACAAGAATCTTGGGTGATTATGTTTAATTATACCACAGTGCTGCTGAAGTCTTGATTCTGATTGATCAAAAGGTGTGGATTGATTTCCTATAACAGCAGCTCTGACAGTAGTTCCTGCTAATCCTTTATCGTTTCTATAGTAACAACTCATTCACAGGAACTTGCCCACCTCATTATCTAACACGAATAATAATAATAAAAAAGACATTTAAAACATGTTGTTGTTTAACAAAGAAAAACATATAATCGTTGATATAGCGACGTTTTCTGTATGAATGTTAAAGCTTATTTAACAATTGTGGAAGGAGTCTCCAGTGTCAGCGCTCGGTAACAGTAAGTTTTCCGCCACATGAAAGTCTTCATGACGGAGGACTATAAGCTATAAGAGAGGAAAAATAGAGAGGCTGTTGAGAGAACGACTCTTTATAGCGTAAGTGATAAGAGGAACAGCATAAAATGTAGCTATAAATGGATAAAAAGTCAGTCTCAGTCAATGATAATATAAAAACTGTAATCGCTGATGTTTTATAAGAGGAATAAAACACATTAGGATGTGCCGTTAGAGGAAAATAATCATCTTTGGAGTGGTGTACCTTCTGACCAATCAGATTCGAGAATTCAACAGCACTATGGTGTGTCCTGGTTATGGTTATGTCATTAGCATGGATGCTAGTTGATCAAATTTTTTCATGACATTCCATGTAACGCAAATTGTAGATTGGAAGTAAATAATTCATTAAACGGTTTTAAGTAACTGATGAGAATGTCCTTAGTTTCGTCATGCCATTAGCATGGAAACTATTTAACCACATTTTGTGTATTTGGTAATTGTATGTTAAAAAAAAAAAAAAATGTAACCCTGTTACTCATTTAAGAGCAAAAATGCAGCCTGTCACCAAAGAAACTTTGTAAAAAAAAAAAAAAAAAAAAAAAAAAAAAAAAAAAAAAAAAAAAAAAAAAAAAAAAAAAAAAAAAAAAAAAAAAAAAAAAAAAAAAAAAAAAAAAAAAAAAAAAAAAAAAAAAAAAAAAAAAAAAAGAGATATTGTTGAAGTTTTAAGGTTACAATGATAAGATTAAGAATGAATTTGCATCAAAAACGTGACCGTCATTACGTTCTGTTTTAATTTTTTTCCAAATTATAGTTATAAGACCTAAGCATAGAGAGAGAGAGAGAGAGAGAGAGAGAGAGAGAGAGAGAGAGAGAGAGGGGAAAAAACAACTAGCATAGTGGAGTAAGGGGCGTGCAAGTGTTTTGTACATTTGTGGAGAAAATTATAAGAAGGGAAGCAGCTACAGCTTCAATACCACCCATTATATGTTGCTCAGCTTCAATTTCTACAAAGACAGCAGTCCTTGGGATCAATAAATATTTGTTCAATCCGGAGAAAGTAGGCACTGGAGTAAAAACACAGGTAAGATATGTGTCTCTGCTGCCTTTGTGCTTCTGCTCCCATTATCTTGATGTGCAGCTCCATTATGTAACACGAGCCTGTTCGATTGCACGGCCATTAGATGTTTTTATTACCAACTCATATCTTTTCGAACCATTTCCCAAAATACTCACTCCGAGTGAGTAAGCCTCTCAGACTTTGTTCATCCATTGGAGGAAAAAAAAAAAACCTTCAGTTTTATATTTCATTAAAAATCAGTTGATGGAGCAACATACTGTAGGTAGGTATTAAGGATGTAACTGAATATGAATACATTATAATGTAGAACAGATAATGTGTGTTAAATGGATGCAGATTGAGGTCAAGAGTTTCAGTTAACTGCTGATCTCCTGTCATTAGAGTTTACAAGGAATGGTGCAAAAAAAAAAAAAAATTAAAAAATCACCCAGTGAGTGGCACTTCTGCAGGAGGAAGCGCCTTGTCGATGCGAGGAACATGGTCAGACTGGTTCGAGCTGACAGGAAGGCTGCGGTAACTCGAATAACCACTCTTTACAGCCGCGGTGAGCAGAAAAGCATCACTCCTGCTTTAAATCCAGATATAGATGGAACAGGAAGCATATGCAGATATACATAGTGACATCGTGTTACACTTTTAGTAGGCATCTTAATTACTTTCTGCATATTTACCTTATGGAGTTATTACCATTCTCTCCAATAAAAAAAATGCACATATGCAAAAACGATAGTTCCTCTGCATCGCACAGAAGCTCCACATGAAGAATAATTTATGAACTGGATCTCAGACAGATTCTGAAGCTGAGATTCTCGAGCTGAGGTGCATGGCAATGGTGTCTCCAGATATGAATCATAAAGTATTTAGAGTTCATCTACAGAAGAACAGAAATAAAAGTTGCAGTTGCATAAGATATAGTTAAAAATAAACTTTAAGGGAGACGCTTAAGAAGTTTTAGTCATCTCTATAGGAGCTTTTATTTCATGCTGCAAATATGAACTAAATGTATATCCAATGTCACGGCATGCTATGTGATGTCATATATCCAATCCACCCACTCACACACTGGTTGAGTAGTTATCCCTCTTCTGGAGTCGCCGTGTGGTGCCTGTGTAGCAGCGCGCCACAGACGCTAATGAACTCATGAAATTTAAAACCTAATCTGTGATAATGAGGTAATTAGCACAGAAGCGCATTACAACCCTGAAAAAAGTGACAGCAGAGCTTTAATGATCAAGGCTTTTTTTTTCCTTTTAACTACACGACAGAGTGAAAACGGCGAAAGGAAGATGGATTACACGCTACACATGAGCAGTCTCGTGTGACGTTAAAAATGACCTCTTGATCACAGGAGGTCAGATCATGTGTGAGAAAGATGTTGTTTTGAAAAATAGTGGTTTAAACCCTTGAGACTGAGACACAACAAGAAGAAGAACATTTTCATGGAACTTTTTATGTTATTTATTAGTAAATTATGTAGCAAAAAAACCCTCATACAAGACAAAACGATCAAGGAGTTTATCCTTGACCTTGTATTTTCCAAACAGTTTTCTCCGACGTTTGCACTTGTGTTTCTCTTACGGCTTCGGCGGTTACGTTTCACCATCTTCTTCATTTAAAAGACCATTATACTGTGTTGTATAGCTATCATGCCATGTATTTTGCACAACATTCACCTGATAATCCTAGTAAGTGAAGAATAAAACACTTGGAGTTGTGCTGGAATAGGAAAATAATCAAAGACAGGGTGGTGTGAACATGAAGCTATATAACTTTGGGGTTATTGTGACCAGTTAATTATTTCCACATCCTGAAGTGTTTTATTTCTCTTATACTGTACCATAGAAATTTGTCAACCCTACCAATTTCTTACTGGTTAAAGAGCATCATGTACTTTTTAACCGTTTACGGTCACATTTAATGTTTTGGAACGTCCACAGAATCAGACAGTTCGTGTTATCACTTGTGTTATAGCAGCTATAAACAGTTGTTCCCTCACCAGATTCTTTAATCTCTCTTGAAGCATGTTACCAATAAACCAGGAAGCGCAAACTCCTGAAGACTCCTACCGAAAATCCTAAATAAACATCTCCTCGAAGGAAACATCACCATATCAACAGCTACAAACACTTTTATGCAGAGCGTCCACCTACAAGTCGCTGTGTAAGTTGTTACGATAGAAACGTTAACATATAAGAATGAGCATGTTAATATAAACCTGTGATTTGGCCTTCTGACCAATCAGGATCGAGAATTCAACAGCCCTGTGGTAGAGGTAAAGATAAAGTATTAATTGTCACCAGATAAAGCTCTATGCAATACCTATAGTCGTTCATTGTACGCTTAACATGGGATATAGTTTGTTTTCTGAAGCTACAGGCTGTGCGAAATCCATCTGAGAGCTCACCTGGACCGATGCACTTCTTTTCATTAGCACTGTGTACCCTTGCATGTTAAAAGCTATCCCTGCTTTATGAGAGCAGCACTTGGTCAGGTAGCAGAATGATCGTCGTCTCCGAAAAACCCTGAGTGCATTTCAGGTCCGCTAATGAGCTCCACCATTACAACCACCACTTCCCATCATGCTCTCATTTGTGCTTTCCAAAACTTTGAAGCTGCTCTCTGGGCCAGCCCCCAAAACACGGACCAACATCAAAACCTCAACCTCGGAAACAGATCAGTGCTAATGTTTATCCCTTCAGCACTTTGGGATGCTCCAGCCTGTCTTGTTTATTTATTTATTTATTTATTTATTTATTTTTGCCGTAATTAACAATCTTTGAATGCATTGTTTGATTGTATGGCATCATCAATTCTTTTCCATCCTCTTCCAGGAAAGAAGCTTGGGTTGGATGTAATAATTGTGATTGTGGTACAGAGAGAAAAGCTAATTAAAGAGCCATCCAAATGAAAAAAACAATAAAAAAAAAACAAGGCTAGCTTTCACTCCTACACGCTAACAATTCGCTTGGTTTGTTTACCATAAATTGTAATGTAATGGTGTAAATCTAAAATGAGTTAATGGGACATCTTGTTTAAAATGTTCCCGTTTCTGTAGTCACATGCCTTGACCTTGTAATTAGCGTTGTGTATGCTTCACTAATAGGCTGCGGACATGCTGCTTGTAATTAGCATTGCACCAGGGTCAGTACTGTGTCGCTCGGATTCTTAGCACAGCAAGACTTCAGTAATGAAAGACTTATTATCGGTGAAACATAACTTTCTTTGGAAAACTTTAGAGGTGTATTATTAAAGTTTAGTAAGATAATTAAAATGAAATAACATAGCAAACTTGTGTTAGTTTTAATATCTATCAGAAGTTAAAAAAAAACAAGAAAAATTATGATGAACCTAAAACAAAACCTGAAATAAATGTGCATATGTTGGATTGTTTAATCCTGTAGGTAATATAGAACGTATGTCCACAAGGTGTCCATTTTGGGAACACTCAACTAAGCAGTTACTTCCGGTCATACAAGACCAGGCTGCTATCTCAGTGGTGCCAACATCTACATTTTAGCTGTAGCATTTAAGACTTTTGACCCCTTACTACAAAGAGACTTGAATACTATGCTTTTTTAAGCTAGATCAGTGATCAGACCGAATGTGTAAATACAATTAGTGTGATGAAAACGCAAATTCACTGAAGGGGAAAGGACGCAGAACAAGAAAGATACACATTTGCTTCTGGTAGCTGTTATTTTTGCTTTGTGTCGATTTTATCTAGGTGAACTCTGACCTGTTAATTCACCACACTTTCTTGTAAACCAATTGAAAACAACAAGACGGGACCATAGACTCTTTGGTTGGTTAAAAAAAAAAAATAAATGGAGAAGCTGTCTCGTCTTGTACACCAACACCTGTTAGGGTTTTTGGGGTTAAATTTTTTCTTTCTATGATTCTCTTGTAAGCAATGTTAGTACTTCTGCTATCTACTTAAGTTGGGAGAAACATTTGACCAAATGGAGTAAATATGTAGGTTAGTTATAAAGGTTAGGTATGAAGTTTGGCTGCTGCTTTGCTGTTAGCTTGTAAAAGCAAAATAGCAAGAAGTTCTATTCTCACTTTTTATTTTGAAATCCAACCTAGAACTAGTGGTGAAGGTAAATATTGGACTCAAATTCCCAGAATGCAGTGCAGATACTGTATATGACACAGTCGTGATGAATTACGACGTGACCAGAGGTATTAGCATGAAAGATCTGGAAGCTGATCTGTTTGAGCTTGTACACGTGAGGAAGCGAGAGAGCTGGACAGACTAAAGGACTAAAGCGCCGCTGCATCGCTCTACATGAGATGAAGCAAGGACAAAATCCTACTGGCGCCACTATCAGTGCGGCATCATGAGTAATGTAGGAAACTGTTAACCAAAGTGAAATAGACCAGCGTGTCAAAGAAAGAAATTTTAACTAAAAAAATCTTGGATCCTGCTAAAGATCACATGTTGATTATAAAGATTAATATATATGATTAAAGTTTTGATAATAGTCTTGTGAGAATGTGTATTAGAATGTGCAATTATTTGTAATTTGAGCTACATATCGTGCACACATTAATCTAATTAAAAGACGAACATGGATTTATGTTCACTGGAGCTTTAACACTAAATCATAATATATGTAGATAGCTCCTTTTGTCAGTGTAACTTTCGTAGCTTCATCAGAGGAACTTTGGAACATTAACCAACAAATGTTGGGCGCACAAACACATTCCATTAATTTCCATGAGTTTTAGTAGTAAACACACTCGTCATTTAGGAGCGTTCGGTGATATTCATGAAATATTCATCGAAAGCCACAGGAAAGCGGTGGATGTGTAATGGCTCGCAAATTATCCTCTTCACAACTGTCCACGACACGTTCGCTCGGCATCACACTTTTACATAATACATTAACACATTTGCCAGGTTTTCTGGGAAGAAGAACTAGTCTGTTTTAAGTTTCCATAGTATATTTTCTGATATTTTCTGACACTATCTCTGCAGAATGAATTATAAAACGTTCGGCGTACAGGTCGGCGTCTCACAGAAACGCATTAGTGTTTAAAACCCACTGAGCTGGGAATCACTGGAAGAAGATCTTCACTTTAAAGAATCTCTGTGCTGCTTTGTTCGTGAGTATATCTGCGTATGTGAAAAAAAAAACAAGCCCTTAACAGTTTGCTAATGTGATAATTAGCTGCTAGCTATGATTAACTAGTAAAATCAGATATCATGTACATATACTGAAGTGAATTCTCGATTCTGATTGGTCTGTAGGTGTTAATCAATTCACATGTCATCTGCGTAGGATTTTTTTTCTGTGATCAAATCATAGGTTTATATTTATGCACCCATTCTAATACATTATCGTTTCTATAGTAACAAATTACAGAATGTGTAGAGCGGACGCTAATATTTGATATATTGCATTTTTGGAAGGAGTCTCCAGTGTCAGCGCTTTGTAACAATCAGAGCACTTTTTTTTTTTTTTGTCTTATTAATGTTACGATGTAGTTTCTATAGTAACAGCTTACACAAAGACTTGTATGGCTGATGTTCCACATAATCGAAGTTTAATAATAAAGGGATTAAAAAATTTTGCTGTATAACGAGGAAGAATATTTTCTGTGAGTTTTTCCTCCATGGGAAAGTCCTCATGACAGAGAAGTTTGTGTTTTAAAGTTTGACAAGCTGTATTTTATTAGGCTGGTGAAGGAATGACTGTTTATATAGCAGGAGCGAACTTGTTTCGTGGATGTTTCACAACATTAAATGTAGCATTAAATGCATAAAAAGTATGACATGCCATTCATTAATAAGTAAGAAAAATGTAATTGTTGATATAAGGGATATAAAACGTACTTTGGGCCTCATCACACTAGGCTGTTGTCGATTATTTTCCTATAACAGCATGCCCCAAGTGTTTTATTCCTTACTTAACAGTTTAAGCGTTTCGTAAGCCTTGTTTGCTTTAATTTTATTTAATTTATCGCAATGTTCCTATATATAGTAGGTAACTGAAACACAGTCATAGATTCATCTTAGTCCTGCAACACAATGCACAATATTTTCTACTATGCTGATAATTTATTTTTAATTTCATTTACATCCGCATTTGCATATTCAGTACAGAGTCTGTGTGTGAACGAATCTAATGGGAGGTCATTAGGCTTCCCGCGGGGAGGAAAGGACTGCCGATTAACAAATGAATCAGAAAAGTACAAGTGTATTGAGAAATGAGCTTTCTAAGCACACAAACACACCGACCCATCTCAGTATCTCCAGATCTCCAAATACATGCTCGCTTTGCCTCTCTTTCACACACCCACACACCCATACACACCCACACACACACACACTCCTGTGCGTCACCACACTACAACTCGATGTAGTCATATGAAAGATCTATCATAATCTTCACCAAAAATAATCATAATCATAATCTAACATACTATAGATAAGTGCATGGCTAGTTATTTCTATGTGGTTGCTGAGAACTAAAGATACTTTATTATAAAGGGGTTTATGGCTATAGATGGTGGACGCCATTTTTTTTTCTTAACAATCAGTTAAGCCACAACGCCGGGCAAGTGGTTTAGTAGATAGCGATCCAGATACACACACTTCAGGCTCATAGTATGCACAAAACATTATTGCTCTAGCTAAAAAGACAAGATCTTGTTAAAGGAGAGAAGTTTTGCTCTTTCATCTCATACTCTGTAATAGTGTGAAAGTCACATAATGACAGCAGATATAATCATATCTTCCAGTTTGGGCCTTGTCCCAAATAACATACTACTGTACTGTACATAAGTACATCAATGCTATCTACTATCTATACTGTTTAGGTTTGTGATACAGCCTTTAATTCTTGCTTCTCAGGGATTTCAGTTTAAAGACCCAGTACAACCCACGTTACGAAATGTTCTCACGCAATTTGCTTGCAATAGAGTTTTTTTTTCCTCCTAGTGAGGTTAGAAGAGGGTGGATTTGAATTAAACAAATAGATGTTGCAAGAACAGTGACAAACGACATACCCTGTGCAGAAGAAAAGGAAACATTCAAATTGTGCCAATGTAATTATTATAAAATAACAGTTCGATTAAATGCTCAGGAATAAAGATGAGCCTGCCAAATCTCTCGAGGAGATGTGTTCCAGATTTTACAGCATTAGGAATGCAGCTTCGCCGCTTTTCTTTTTCCCCGTGCTCTACCCTTGGGATGTTCATTAAGGCAGCACTTGACGATGTTAAAACTCGATTTAGAACACAGCCTGTCAGACATTAAGAGATGTATAAACACGCCAGGTTATTAAGAGCTTTCGAAACCGAACGAAGGAATCAAATCAATTCGAAACAAAACAATCCATTGGTTTAGTGATGCTGAAACAGGCGTAAAAATCTACACAAATGTGTATATGGTACAGATTGCAAAGATTGCAAACTGTATAGTTCTTTGGATTTTTGTTCTAATCGCTTGAATGTTCCATCCGTGTCAATATGTTTTCCCCAAGCACCAATTTGTGTTGGGTTTGAAATTTTCTAAGATGCAGAAGATAAAAGCGCAAGCAGAAAAGAGATGTCTCAAAAACGAGCTGCTTGAGGTGCGATTCCAGCCTAGCGATGCAGTAACAGCAGCCGTATACAACATTTCTCTTCTCATTTTCCTGCCCTTTTATCTACTCTGACTGAAGAGTTGATTTCTTTCACTCCCTCCCAAAGAAGGAAAATGAACAAGGTCCTAGAACTGCAAAGGCATGTGGGATTAATATATTTTTTTTTCCTTTGTATGGTGTAAGTAGCCCACTTGAAATTGAAGAGCATTTCAGGAGAAAAATAAAAGGCCTCACGACTTGTGAAACTGCAATAACAACGTGGACGTGACTTCGGGTTTTGAATAGTGCAGGCAGGCAGGCAGCCAAAAAAAAAAAAAAATCAAATGTACACAATTTTCTAACCCAAATCCATCTTATATTTACATTTCTATTAACAGAAATCTCAGTGATGTACAGTATTTAGCAGGTTCTAAGGAGAAGGTGGCAACATTAAGAGCCCTGAAATGTGTAATTTGTTTTAGTAATGGTTCCTGTCACACCATTTGTGCTACAATGACAACAATCATTTCCCCAGATGGTTTTAAGATAGAAAGCTCAGTTAGTGCTTTCGATTTTGGTGTAAAATAAAAATAAATAAATAAATAAATAAATACAGTGCAAAATAACAAGATGTGCTGGATCAAGTGCTATTCTCTACGCTGACAAATAACACTGATGTTAAATGAAAACAAATTTGCAGTGATTATCGTGAGAATTAGCTAGAACTAGGACTATTCGTGCAGCGATATATTGGCAATATAACTAGACTCCTATTAGATGTTTATTTCAGTGCTTTCCATCTTCATCTTCTCATTCATATATCATTTTATTATTCCTTTTTTCATTGTTAAACCGTTTCTTACTTTTGTATTGCATTTGACAGCGATTTCATTTTTCAGTCTGCATTTTTCGGGGTTAAAGGCAAGTGTGTGTTTAAAGATTAAACCCCTTCTCCGATACTTCTACTCAAGAAATATCTGGCAACCTCACTGGAGTGAACTCCATGCCCTATAACTATGTACCTATTTAACTATATGCTAAATAATACACTAGTAATCTGAATCGACTTAAGCAGCTGCGTAACCCTGCTCTGAATACACAGAACTTTCTCATGTAAATACTGACATGACGTTGGATGCAACTCTGATTGTGACCCTAAGAAATTTCGACACAAGAAAGTAAATATGTGATACTTTTTGCAGTTCTAGTGTTCAGAAATCTGTGGCTAAGCAATTGGGAAGCATCAGCGCAGAGTATAAACTAGCTAGCTAGCTAGCTATCACAGAGAAGTTGTTTTATACAATGTAAAGACAACGTAAACGAAACAAAATTGTAGGGGATACAAATATTTCTTTCAATATGTTAAAAAATTGCTAAGAAAAAGATGGCATACAACTAAAATTACACTATAAATACACTTAGCATTTATTGCCAAACAAACATTCTGCGAGCTACGCATTAAGAAATATTAATAAAAATTATTAAGACTCTGAGTTCTCAGAAAATTTCAAAAAAAGTAGTGAATATCAAAGGAATTATTATTTTTTTTTTACCTCATTTAAACCCCAGTTCAGTCTTTGCCAATTCCACAATTTCCAAAGGAAACTGTCCTGGAGCTCCAGAATGTAAAGAAGGAAGTACAACAGAATTGTTATGGATTTTTTTTTTTTTTTTTTTTACACAATAGCTGTACAATGAATATATAATGTACAGGCTGTTTGACTCAGATTTCCACAGGGTTTATTCTTAACTGTATGTTCCTACAGAGTAAAAAGAAACCACAATTTGTGTAATAGAGATGTGCCTGATAAATCCCAAGGCCACATGCATGGGTACAGAAAACAAAGTATGTGTATTTATTACTGAAAAAAAGAAAAGAAAAGGGAAATTGCATTCAGGCTACAGGTACCAGAGTCAGTCAATAAATATCTCATTCGTCCTAATCCAAATTCTCGGCCCAAAAACCGTACATCAGCATTTCAGAACAAACTAAATTCAATGCCCTTTGATTAAATGCACCACTGAGCAATTTCTAAGATGTAAGCATTTAATTTTTCCTGCTTGGACAGTCAGCAGATCTTGCCTGGAGTATTCTTACAATTGCTTTCCCAATCGTCAAAAAATGTTTTTAACCCTTTTGGGCTGGGTTTGAGCTCAAAACGAGATAACAAGGGTACGGTATCAGTTTCTATGAAGCCCATATTCGTAAATCATCATGAAGCTCTAATAATGTGCTATCAATAATGGACAGTTATAGGAAAATAATCAATGACAGAGACACCATTACTGTAATTCGTATCCATTTATAGTTACATTTCCTGTTGTCACTTATGTTATAGCAGCTATAAACAGCTGTTCAATCACCGGCCTAAAGCAGTTTTCTTTTTTTTGATTCTTTCTTGAAGTTGATAAGACTTCTCATGTTATCAAGAAACCACAAAGCGTTAACGCCTCCGTCCTGAAGACCCTCCCGTGGTGGAAAACTGACCGTCACAGAGCAGTGACACTAGAGATTCCTTTCGTAAATGTTAAATAAATGTCACCACATTATCAACAGAAAATGTCACCACATTATCAACAATTATTAAACGATATGAGAAACGATAACGTAATAGAATATAAACCTTGCAGCTGGAACTGCTGTTATAGACAAATGAATCAACATGTTCTGACCAATCAGAATCGAGAATTCAGCAGCGCTGAACAAAAAGAGCAACAGAACATAAAGAGTTAACCCACTTTATTTCTGGCATCATATGAAACACACATTTATGCAAAATAAAACATTTCCTGGTGAGAGGTCATTATTTACAGGAAATATAAGACATATATAGAGGAATAAGTGACCTGAAAATGCGTTGGATAAACAATATGGAGGTGTAATAAATAAGGAATTGGGGAACATTGAAACTATGTGCCACGTAGGAGCCATACTTGGTCATTTGAGCCACACACACACCATTTTAGACTCTATATTTAGCCTATGATAAATGATGCATGCTCTATTCATTCGTTTTGTGCAATATCACTGTGTACTCACAGCGCTGGAAAAAATCATCTCTCATTCAAACAGAGCGCACGCTCGCTCTTCGCACCGCTATGAGACCCAAGAGATGTGCTCCTGCGTGTGATGGGTCCACTGTTTAATAAAGTTCTTCATCTGTTGAAAAGAGGCAGACGACCTCACGCACACGGGGTTGGCCCACTCCATTTTCAGTTTAATGTGCAAACACAGAATATATTTTACCACCTCTTATATATAACACGTGATTTAACTCCTCAGCTCATTAATGAGCCTTTTGTGAAGTTAAACAAGCAGGGAAACACTATAAAGTGCAGCGTAAGGACACTTAGGTAATTGGGGAAACACAGTTTTAAAGCCAGCAGGGAATGGAAAACTGTGATTACTTTCTAATTTGGTTGATTTCGGTCTTGTGGGTCACGAAAGCTACAAATAATTGGTGACTTACATGTGGATTTTCTTCCCCAACCACAAGATCAGTGTCTTCAGAGCTCAAAGCTTTTATGAAAAATTTATTAGAGCCTGAAACCCTGGACACATCGACATTTTTTTTAATGTAACTTATCTTCCGCCTTGAACGACTTGCAAAGTAATCTTCATCATTAACATGCAAGCTTCAGTGAATTTATTTTGTAATGGGTTTTTTTTAGTTTTATCTTCTTTCATTGACATGTTACTCTATTTTCACTTTGGTTAACAGTTAGCTACATTATCCGCAATGCTGTGCTGATAGTGGTGCAGTGGGATTTAGCCCTTGCTTCATCTTTTTTCGAAAGAGAGTGATGCAGCGGCACTTTAATCTTTCAGTCTGTCCAACTGACCAACATTTCCAACTCCGGTTTTCTCCCCAATTTGGTCGCCTGCCAATTCCTTTTCCCCGTATGACAGGGAAGATGAATGGTCCGAGACACGTGCTACCTCTGAGAAAGGTGACAACATCTTTTTGAACTGCTGCTCCTGCTGCATCACAGGGTGGTGTAACACACTCGGAGGAAAGCGCTATCTTCTGTCTTCCGCAAACGTGACAAGATTGTAGCGAGAGAGAGAGAGAGAGAGAGAGAGAGAGAGAGAGAGTATGCCACCCCTCCCATCCAGACAACAGGGTGTTTTCCAGACAACGCTTTTCTGCCACATGAGAGCCCCAATTATTAACATTTTTAATATTTTATAATACACTCTCTGAAAAAAAAAAATAGGACAAGACATGAGGTTCTGAATTCCTATCTCTTATTCCTATCACATCTTCTACTCTGTCAGCTATATTGACTTAAAAAGTGCCTATATGAAAAAAATAAGCCTACAAGTGCAGTGTGAGTCATTATTTGCAGTACACTGGTGGCACAACACCAAGAGCAAACAGCAGAACAATTGCAAACTAATACACACTACTATATGATGAAGCAGTGTGTCAACAGAGAGACAACATGCTGGAGTGAAGTTCCAAGTGCTGGGTGTATTGACTGGATCCTAATTGCAAATCCAATATGAGTCATGGCCAGTCAAACACAGTTCAGTCAGGGTCAAAAACACGAAGAAAAAAAAAACAGGACAGGAGTAAATACAGGAGTAAATACAGGAGCTATTAAACAGGAAGTGCACATAAGGCACTGATTCTCACTTTAATGAAGCAGGCCATTTGAGATAATTGATGCCTTTGTGGGTGATTTTGAAAGAAATGACCAAAAGTGTGATATTGAAAAACAATTACTTCAAGAGATCCATTACTGCGAGCAAAACTGGACGTTTTGCTACCGAGGTGTTTTGCTTTGGGCGTTTTTTTCCAACAGCTTTCTTTAATGGAATTTTAAGTGCATGTACATAATAATGTTACTTTTGTTAAGTACTTTTTTTTGGCGCTCACAGCGCCAGGGTTCAATCCTGAGTTTAGTAACTGTCTGTGTGTGCGTCAGTATGTAGCTGCGTGATAACGTGACCAGGTTATAGGAAGAAAATAGACTTACAAAGATAATACCTATCACTGTAATCCATCTGCTGTTACGTACACTTTGTATTTATCACTGAAGTTTGTATTGTGACAGCTAGCGATTAGCATTCACCCAGTTTGTACAGTCAGTTCGTTTCATGCTAGCTAACGTTTCAGAGAGTAGGAATGATGCTGTTGTTTGTTCATGTTAGCTAATCTTGGTTTCTTGGTGAAACAGGGACTAATTTACCATCTGTAATTAAAATCAGGGTGTGATTTGAGGATTTCTACTTTAACTTGAGTGAAGAATTTGAAGCTGTACTTCAACTTTTACCAGAGGATTTATTTAATGTGCCAAGAAAACATTCCCCACACCATTACACCACCTCCACCAGCCTGGACTGTTGACACAGGGCAGGTTGGGTCCATGGATTCATGCTGTTGGTGCCAAATTCTGACCCTACCATCTGTGATCCTCAGCAGAAATTGAGATTCATCAGACCAGGTTACGTTTTTCCAATCTTTAACTGTCCAGTGTTGGTGAGCCTGTGCCCACTGCAGCCTCAGCTTTCTGTTCTTGGCTGACAGAAGTGGAACCCAACGTGGTCTTTTGCTGTTGTAGCCCATCTGCCTCAAGTTTCAATGTGTTGTGCATTCTGAGATGCTTTTCTGCTCACCACAGTTGTACAGAGTGATTATCTGAGTTACTGTAGCCTTTCTGTCAGCTCGAACCAGTCTGGCCATTCTCCGTTGACCTCTCTCTTATTAACAAGGCATTTCCGTCTACAGAACTGCCACTCACTGTATGTTTTTACTTTATTGCACCATTCTGAGTAAACTCTAGAGACTGTTGTGCATGAAAATCCCAGGAGATCGGCAGTTATAGAAATACTCAAACCAGCCCGTCCGGCACCATCAATCACGATCAAAATCACTGAGATCACATTTTTTCCCCATTCTGATGGTTGACGTAAACATTGCCTGAAGCAATGTAAGAAGATTTTATGCATTGCACTGCTGCCACACGATTAGCTGATTAGATGATTGCATCAATGAATAAGTGTACAGGTGTTCCTACTAAAGTGATCGGTGAGTGTATAGTATTTTCATTTATTCTGAAATCTGATCGTCTCTGCTGACCCACTTTGTACGGATCCTACCTGTCATCCTGGCTTATACACACAGCTGAGAGTCAAACACACATCTCACAGTTCATGCTAATGAACAACTCAGATGCGGAACATAGGTTTCCATGGAAGCACTTTGATTAAGCAAGAGTAATGGCATTGTCTACATCTATTAAAAAGAAAAGACCCTCATATATATATATATATATATATATATATATATATATATATATATATATATGAGGCTCTCATATTCAACTAAATCAGTCGAGTCAAAGAGTGAACTCGTTCACAGATGATACATCACTCATTTACATTTACCTGTAGGGCAAAGATGTTTTCTTTCAAGACCATTTGGAAAATGTCTGACCCTAATCACACTGACACGTATGAAGATTGCCATATTGTGCTCCCGGTTTCTCCATGGATCATGTACAAATTCTCAGAATTAGGATTTCTCGTAGCACATCTGTTAAATATGGATGAGCAATATCTCGCAGGTGGTGGGACCGAATATCAAGTGCATGAAACCATGGCGCCGTGGTGGTCTAATAACTGTGAAGCTGACCTTTCTGATCCCAATCTCCCACCTGACCTTTTCCTCACACTTGCATTCCTACAGAGCAGCTCCCTTGGCGAGAACCTTGTCATGCAGTTGTCCTATGGCTTTGTTTCTCACAGTTCTCGCTGTCGCCGTTTCTCAGCATGGCGTTTTCCTCCCTGCTGACTCATTACTGTAATACAGTTCTCGCTCTGTGCGCGCCAGCAATCCTTTACCCCTATTCCCAATGCTCATCATTTCTCTCAGAAGTATTTTGACCTACTTTGACCTCTGCTCTTTCAGCTCCATGTCACCAACACCATCACCAACACCAGAAAATACACTGTACTTGAGCACATAGTCATTTTATTTTAAATAACTAACTTGTCACTGTTGATTTGGCCTCTCTATATAGGAATGCCACAAAGATCTACTCTATGGTTGGGTGCAAATGTTTATATCCCTTTAGGACAAATTCAAGACAAAGAAATTATAAAGACATACTTTTATCCTAATAGGAGTGGTCTCTTACAGGATGACTCCACCCCCATCTACAGGACACAAGGACTCTCTGAATAGTTTGATGAGGATGAACATGGTGTAAATCATATGCTATGGCCTTCATGGTCACCAGATCCCAATGTAATGGAGCACCAATGGGAGCAATGTGTTAGACAGTACTCTCCACCACCATCATCAAAACAGCAGCTAAGGGAATATCTTTTGGTAGACCGGTGTTCATTGCTCCAGTTCAGCTCTAGAAAAATGTAGAATTGATACAAATGTGCATTGAAGTCATTCTGGCTCATGATGGCTCAGTATTTTTTAGAACGGCTCATGACAGGGTCATGGCAAAACTTGGTTTTCAAACCATTTCCTGTTGATTTTTGACTTACATTTTGGATTCTTGTTTTGTTTCAGGATACACCCATGTTTCATTTTTGTCTTCTTTGAATTCTAGTTTTTTTATATATAAATTTTCCATTCAAAAACAATGGGAATACTAATGCATGGCCTGGTCTGTCTTTGTTCAGAAGTCATTATTACTTGGATAAACTGAACAAGTTCTTTAAATTCTCTCTGTAATCGCTGAATTTGCAGTTCCCCCGTAGAATTCATAAGCATTTCGAACTGTATATCTTATATTCTGCCTATGAATAGTTTAATACTTAATGGTGCTGAGAAAAGCAGGAGAGTGTATTAGCATATATCAATAAAATTCTGCTAGTTGAGGCTACAGACCACGCTGACCTCCAAAACGATTTCAATCTGATATCAAAGTGCTGTTTTGCGTGTTTTCCTATTATTCTCATTATGCTACTGATGAAATGATTGATGAAATGATTGTCGACACCCAACCCCCTTTCTGTGACTCTTCCTATGAACTTTAGGAGTGTACAGTTTTTTTTGTATGTATCATTAACTGCAAGAGAGAGAGAGAGAGAGAGAGAGAGAGAGGGAAAAGAAAGGCTTGTGAAGGAATGACTGTTTATAGCTGCTTTAATGTACGTTGACACGTTATTCTTTGATGTAAAAATTTAATTGTTGGAAATTTGCTGTGGTTTAAGATGAATAAAACACTTCAAGACATGATGTTACAGGAAAACATTCAACTTTGGGGTGGTAACAGGTAAAGCTGCTGTCTTTTGATCATTGATAAAACATTTCCAAGTGTTTTATTCCTTATGTAACCACTTTAACCGCTCTGGGTTTCGACAGATCCAGAGCCAATCCTGGTACCACTGGGCAATCTATGGATCCCTGGATCTATTGCGGAGCAATTCTCAACTAGGGGGCAATTTAAACCAGCCAGTTATCTTGAAAGTGGAGCTCAGGATCGAACCCCAGGGTTATGAGGCACCAACACTACCTGCTCCACCACAGTGCCACCAATTCTTGTTAGGGTCACAGTGGATCCTATCCTCGGAATACTGGGCAGCATGACACTTTGAATGGGGCAATAAATTTGTAATTTTCATTGATATTTTTCATCATCATCTTTGTTTGCATGGGGAAGAATTGCTTTGGGAATTTAAGGTTCTTTTTTTTTGAAGAACCTTCCTTTAAGATTGATTCACTGCTTCAAATTGGTTTTGGGACAACTATAAGTTCAAAGATAACAAATGGGGGATATATTCTGTTATATTCTGCAAGGTCAGTTTAAAGGTATCAGAAAGTTATATCTTCACTAAGTTCATTTTTATTGTAAAATAATTCACGAAGGCAAGATCGTAGCTTGTCTCCGACCTCTGAAACCACACAAATCTGATCTGAAATATTCCCCAGCTACACCCGTTTGGTGTCTGCAGGAACAATACCAAGGTTGTGTGCAGAACTGAGGACAGGTGAGTGACAGCTGAGGCTAAAGGTTCACCTCCCCATACACACCGAGCAGCTGCTGTGGCATTATATACACCGAGATCCTCACTCTGCAGCCAGCCAAGAGGACTCACTCCAACACCTTCTCTTTTAGCCGTATTCCCACTTGATAGCTTTCACTTGTTATGACATCTCTCCAGGTGGCACGGGTCGCGACCACGTGACCACACAGACCCACGTAATCTCTATTTGTCGACCTTTCTTCAAACCACACTGAAGTGGCAAGGGTACTTAGACAGATTGCAGCTTAAGAGGAAGGTGCCTATAGCGAGCGAGTGGTGGCTGTCAAAGCCTGAACTCATAGTGCCAGATGGAGTGCTAAAAGTGAGGCACTTATCTTCTTATTTTGAATGAAATTTGGATTAAATTTGATTTGGGACAATAAATAAAATGGTTGGAATCCATTTTATGGCACTAAATACTTTGCCCGTTGGTGTACACTGAGATTCTGAGTTCCATGGTGTATTGCAACAGAAAATCCTCCATGGCTTTGAAGAAAGTGGTGGACCTAGTGGTTCAAATCCCAGGCCTATCAGTTTTGGAACCACTGTTAAGTTTCATCTCTTTGGAACCATATAATCATTATCTCTGGGGGATACGAAATTATCTTGTGGTGTTATTGATTAGCAATTTTATGCTGTAAAAGATTATGGTGTAATATTTGGAAAAGGTTAATGCTTAAATGTGCCATTATGACGTTCAGTTAGCTAATCAGCTTGAGGTAATATTGTATTATACTGTTCTCTGTCCGTTAATGTTTTGTTTAGGTTTCGCCATCACCACTACCATATTTGTAGCTGTCCTGTGAGTTTTGCGTTGTCCTTCTATTGGTGGATTTCACACAACTGTCATAGCAGCACTCACACTCTGAGATTGTAATAAAAATTTCTGTTTCTGCCAGAACTTTGTCGTTGGCCATCTTTGCTCACAGTGGCTGCCAATGAGATTGTTACATTATGCCTTTTAAGACCACTGAGCTTAAATCATGACCAAAGAATTCTTTTACAATGTGCAATTTTTGCCATCAACAGCAAAATCTGGCCAAAAATCATACAGCATTAAAGGCGGATTAAGTATACACAAGACGATTGGTAATGGTCAACCAGACTCTCTGGTTCTGGTACTTGAGCAACAACTGAAGTAGTAGTAGTAAAGTAGTAACAATAGTACGGACACTGGATCTTCCAGTTTACCTGAGACTGAAGTTCAATTAGAAGACTTTAAAATCTGGGTTTCTGTAAAGCTGCATTGTGACAATGTCTGTTTAACATCTATTCATTCATTCAATCATTCATTAAGTGCTTTATCCTGGTCAGGGTTGTGGTGGATCCAGACCCAGATCTCTATGGGACACCAGGGTGATATAACTTATTGACACCATACAGTATACGATCATAATGTAGTACTAAAAGGCTAAAAATGACCAATAAAAAACTTGTTAATCTTTAACTTATTCCAGTTATTTCTTTATTTTATCAATATTGAGGAATTGTTTTATTGAAACCTTCTAAAACCAAACAATATTTAAGTTTACAGAGTAATGCAGTTCTATCTGTGTCTGGCTGCAGTTCAAAAGAAAATCCACTTTGTAATTTTCTTTTTGATAATGGAAAATTTAAAGAAGCCCGTTTCAAGCTTTAAAAATATATTACAGTTTTTTTTAGCATGGAATGTCAAAACTAGGACTCATATCATTTCTTAGATAGATAGAACTAACACGATTTGTAAGTCACTTTGGATTAAGGCGTCTGCCAGATGAATAATTCATAACCATTCTTGAGGATTCATAGAAATAAAAGATATCTGGCATGCATTTTGATCCTAACAGCTGTTAATATAACACAAAAGCATCATCTAGCCCTATAAGATCATTAATATGGAGCAGCAGGGTGCTAGTGGGAAATATCGGACAGTCGCTTGTAGTTTTATTAATTTATTATTTTGGAGAGACCATCTGGTGGGTAGGAGTGTTGAACTCATTGAATAGGCATGACCTTGGTGTGTTGAGGATTCACAAACACACATATATTGTGGTCTCATTTCATCGTGTAGGTGTATAGTTCATAGAGTTCAACGATGCATTTAATAGTTTCTGTGATGTGTATTTTTAGCTTGGCTATTTTTTTAGACATCATGCATGTTCCACCATAAAAATTTTCAATGCTGTGATATTTGATTGCAGTGTATTTTTAATTTAGGGAATTTAAACGTCTATAATGGGTCGATGACGAACACCAAGTGTTCATATTTGTTTTGTTTTGTTTTCTTCTACCCTGTCCTGCCACTGGTTTGTTGCCCTAATGTGTTCACCTGTTTCGTGTTCATTCTTGTTTAGTGTGTTTGTTTATATCCACTGTTTTGTAGCGAATATTTCAGTACCTTGTTTCTTTTGGCCCCTTTTTATTTTGATTATGGACTCTTTAATAAAGCGCATACCAGGTTTACGCACGTGTCCTGTCTGTACTCATCACACAGTTCACCATGAAGCCTGTATATCAATGCAAATATGCAATTGATTTATTACATTGAGGCCACAAGGCCACAGACTATGAATCTCATGGCCACAAATTATTATGTGCTATTAGGCTATTGTGTAGCCTAAGTCCTCAATTTAATATGTCATGGGATGTCGTACTTAATACATGGTCTCCCATTAATTATTTGGCGAAAACAAGCGGAAAAGTCTATTCGCTTAAATTCGCTAATGGTGTACAGTATCCATGTCGCAACGCTAGTGACTCCAGTATGTCTTTATGTGTCACTCTTTGATTGAAGTAAAATGTAACATCATTTCCGTGTTTAGATTCCTGGGTCAACTTATTTCTTTCTCAAACACATTTTAAAATATTTCGTGGCCATGAAATCGATCCCTTATTAAAAAAAATAATCACTTTGTTGCATCAGTGGTTCCGTACAAACGCAATACAAAATGCAATATACATAGACTTAGATTCTTATCGACTAAATCGTTCCAAATTCTATATGAATTTATAAACAGTCCCAGGTTTTGGCTGCATATAGTCTTCATATCGTTAGTTCCATGATACCACAGCTGTTTGTGAATTGTTCTGCACTTTGGGTCAAACCATTGCCGGAATCAGAGAGGTGTAAGACATCCCCAAGAGTATTTTTCTTTTACTGATTGATTTACTTACTTATTTACTTATTTATGCAGTTTTCCATATGCAAATATTTATGTCTGTCCCTTCAAACCACTGCTGCCTCAGAATATTGATGTCTAATTACACTGACTGGTAATAAGCAAGGAAAATAAGTGCAAGGCCATTTGATGCACTCTTCTTCCCGTCCACCAAATGTACTTGCTCAGGCAAGGCACGTTTTATTGGGAAAGCTTAAATCCTCTAGTTGAGCGTCGTGCAAATTGCAGACCTCGTGTCTAAATCATTCAGAGCTCAAGAGTTTGTACAACTCAATTCATAGTACGGGCTTAGTCATGGGGATTGCAGTCATGCTGTTTGAAAACCATGGTTAATTTTTTAAAGGGTGTAAAAAATCCAACAGAATAGCTTTCAGAATACTTATGAATGTTGCACGAGAAAAAATCAGGTAAAAATTGTACACTTTTATGAGGTCTCATTGATGGTATAATGAGAAGGAAGTGGGGAGAACTAGACAGGTAGCTGCATTCACACTTTCTATTTTTTTCAAATCTGTAATGCTCTACTTGCTTCATGTTGTGTTTCCCTGCAGACCAAACAATTCTGTTATGGTTTCGTCGTCTGTTCTTCTTCTACTTATAGTTTCTCTTCCAAACACATTTTTTTGGGAAAAAGGGATGATAGAGTAAATAATGCATCTTTTTTACACTCATTACTTTACATTCTTCAACCGTATTTCACATGCGTCTTCTGATGATGTGTTACCATTATGTCTAAAAACATAAAAACATTGTCACTGCATGAATCTACAGTTTGGGCTAGAAAGAAATCAGTCCCAGCTTTGCACTTTGCTTCTTCATACCATTCTGTGCATTTTCTCTTAAGACCACTGGTGGTGCTGTTGCGCTCAAACTAATCCATTTGATTACATTATTAACAATTATCTATAATAATAATAATCTTTTTAGCTACGTTAGTACATTTTTGATCGACTATTTTTGGCATAAGTGGAATTGAACATATATATATTTTTTTACTTTGCTGTGGACTTCCATATTCTTTCCAAAACCTTGTCAAAACCCGTCAAAGTAAAAGCGCGCTGACGTTTTTTGGATGTGACACACGAGATAAAATGCTTCAAAAGCATGCAAATTCAAAAATCCCTTTTAGAAACGGCACTGCTCAAATCTCCGAGATTTTATGCAGGAAGCTTGGGCAGATGCGTGTCGCACTTTTCCGAAAAAGTGACACTCGAAAGCCCCTCACTTCACACTGCGAATCCTGTCCTCCATGACAGATGGCAGTTTTTATAGGATCATAAAAAGCAGCCTGTGCAAGCGGATTTTTATTGAGGAATAACCATCTTTTATGCACACGAGCTGTGATTTTCTGAATCGAGGCAGTTATTTCTGTTTTTTTCCCGGTGCATATGGCACGCTTTTCCAAGCCACAATTTGCTTTTCCGCTGAAGGGCCAGTTCAGAGCTCCATTTAATCAATAGTTTACACAAAAATGGTCAATTTGAAGATCTTAAGCCTTAAAAAGGGTCCAGATTATTTTTCACAACCCTCCAGCAAGTCACTCCTTTGCTAAATGTGCACTTCGTGGTATAAGACAATCTAACTAAAACATGTGTAAAACATGTGATGTTACCTTTAACAGTATTAACAGCTAATTTGGGAGAAAATAATAGCAGCAATGGCAGGCGTAATGTTGATCTGTAATGTATAATTAATAAATAGTATTGCTATGTTGACCATTTTAATGTGGTTGTTAAAAAGCTGACCATATTGAGATTTAAACTGGGCTTTGGAACTTGATTTGGCATCTATAAACCGACAATTATGACAATTAATAGCCAGTAGTTCATTAAATGCCACTGTGGACCACATGATATCAGTTGTGTATTTTTGACTTTCTATCGTTTTCCACCAACACGCGTCCTATTAAAAAAAACAGGAGTTTAATAATAGTCTTTTTCCATTATAAGTCTAAAATGGGGTTGCAGAGATGCAGAATTGTACTCAGGCTACTGTAAATGTTCTTTTCCCAAAGGAAGTGTCACCTTTGATATGACCGATTGAATCCACAGCTAACACCGAGCCCGTGACAGATGAAGTGTGTGAGGGCTGAATGAAGGGCACAAGGGCCTAGTTGGAATGCTAGTATGACTGATGGACGTGTCAATCACGGAGACGTCATTTTTCATTGGATGTGGAAAAAATGTGGGAAGAAGTAGGTCGAGGGCGGAAGCTGTGTAGCGTTTCCTTTTCATTTTGTACATCAAGAGGACTGCTTTAGATCTGAAAATGGTTTTTTTTCAGATGTAAAGCAGTATAAGGTTGGAAGAAACCACCATTTTGATTTTACTCTGAGTTACACCACAGCGTGGCTGAATTCTCGATTCTGATTGGTCAGAAAATCTTTGCTTAATTTTCTATAACAGCAGCTCTGACAGCAATTACAGCTGCAAGCCAAATCACGGCTTCATATTAATGCGCTCATTCTAATACGATATTGTTTCTATAGTAACAACTTTCACAAGGACTTGTATGGCAGATTTTGGAGTCAAAGGTAAAGCTGTAAGTTTATGTTTTCCGCCACAGGAAAGTCTTCAGGACAGAGTTTACACTTTACGGTTTCTCAGTAACATGACAAGTTGCGGGTTTTTTTTTGTCTTATTAACTTCAAGAGAGAGAAAAAAAGAGATGCTGGTGAGGGAACGACTGTCTATAGCTGCTACATTAGTGATAATAGGAACTAACTTGTTTTTAAATGTATACAAAGCAAAATGTGTCATTGTTTATTACACGAAAATTGTTAGCATTGGCAAATTATTGCCTTATAAGAGGAATAAAACACTTTGGAACTTGCTTTTACAGGTAAATAATCAACTTCGCTACCATGTTGTGGATTATTTTCCTAAAACAGCATGTTTTGTTGTGTTTAGCGCCGTCTCGCCAATGAAAATCTGTACGAATTTGAATAAAAGTAAAACGTTATGAGTGATTAATGACATTTGTGCCAATCATAGCTTTTCTTCCAAATTTGTTTGGGTTCATTTGTTAAAATTTTGTTTACATGATTAATTGTATTTATTATTATTCTTCATTATTCGTTATTATTCTTTATTCATTTATAAAGTACATTTTTTAGTTTTTTTATTTTGTTGTAGTATATAATGTATGCACTATCTAACATACATTTCAATTACAACATTGCTCAAACAGCTAAAAATTGTATTTGAATCAATTTTAAATGATGTTTTCATGAACATGCAGCAACACTGTCGAATTTTTTTGATACCTAATGGAATAAAAACCAGTAGCTGACAATCGGTGTAAACAGCTTTTTATTGACTCACGCAGAAGTATAATTCTTTTTTTTCCATCAAATTATTTAAAAAAAAAAATAGCTTATTGGCTCATGTTTGGTTGTTTCCACTTGTTTTACTACACAAAGTCTAGAAATGAAAGTATTCATGAATCCAAGTATGAAAAACGCCGAAAAACGAGTTGACATGGACGTACAAGTCAGATGTTCTACAGGCTCGTTTCTCTGGTTCTCTGGAACCTTATTCTTTTTTTTTTTTTTTTTTGTTAAAAATAATAATGTTATTATTATTTATACTATAGCAGTACATCAGGCACTAAAGGCAATCTTTACTCTACCCAGTACTTGCTGATAGACATCATTCATTAATAATCCTTCATTAATTTTTGCTCTAAATGAATCTGGATTGATGAAAAACAAGCAAAGGAGAAACAGGAGAGCTCGTTAGATTTAAGATTTAAAATGCTGTAAATTGCTGTTGACTTACGTACCTGCCTTAACATTTGGCTGTTGATCTTGTAAATTACTTGGATTCAGACCTTTTACTGAATTTTCAACCTCGACTCAATTCCTGCATTCGCATTTACACGTAACGTGTGTACGTGTTAACGAGCGAACCCGACACTGCATCAGCACTCTGCCAGGCCACATCTCATTTTAATCGTGTCGGAAATAACTCAACATTACGATTAGGATTAGGCCAATGAGATCAGTGATATACATGAGCAGATGGCAGTAAACTGTGCATGGCGTTTGACATGACTGATGCTTGTTTTTTTTCACTCATGCATGTCCTTTTCATGCTAAATGCTAATTCTGCAGAAAAAAAAAACAATCATGAGAAGACTCGCAAAGTGGAAAGACGAGAGGTCTATGAGAGGAAAGTGATTGGACTGGAAAAAGGAAATGAAATGATTTTCGACTTTGAGCAAGCTCATTACTGGTCGTTTAATGTTTTATGGAGACAAAAAAAGCATTGTGAGACAAATTTTATTGGTTGGTGAATAGAGATATTCATCAGGGAAAAAGAAATTATACTGAAAATAAAACTGATTTTAGATTTGATTAAAAGGAAATTAATCTCACACCTTAGTGAACAATGCACACACTTATTAGGGGTAGAAATTAGTTTGAGAATAAAAAGAAAAAGCTATTATTTATGAAAGTTCTTACGAGAAGGATTTTCCTCTGTGTTTGAGCGGAAAATTTTAATGATTGTGTGCAACATTTATCTTATGTAATCATAATTTTCCCTATCCATTTATCTATCCTTGTTATCCTTGTACTAATTATGCTGTTTTTTTGTGTGCATGTAATCTTTTTTGGGTTGAAAGCTTTTGGTTTTTGCCAGGATGAAGGACAAAAGAAAAATGAGTCCTTGGAAATGAAGAGCAATTTAAAAAAAAAAAAGAATATCTTCAATGATATTTATTATGTTTGCATTTAAGATAGAATCAGTGGTGTCAATAATTTTGTCAAAAGTTTTTGAGAACGGGAATTGAAATTGAGAATTTTAATTCAATAATTAAAATAATTGAACTTTTATTTTTTGTTCGTAACATTTAAATCATATGCTAATTTGTTGACTGTTCTCGTGAAGGGTGCCAATAATTCTGGAATTAACTGAGCGGTCTCTGAGTGGTTAACCAAATCAATGGATAACCACAGTGACCAATTCGATTTAAAATGTTCTTATTATCAAAAATCACATTTAATATATAGAAAGAAAAGACTCTCACTGGTTGTAAGAAATTTTACATAAATAGCGACTATTATCTAAAAACAATTCTAAATAAAAAATATTGGTGGTAGATTTATTTCATGCATTAAAAATGCAGTAAAATAGATTATATCCTGCAAGCATCTTTCTGTCTTTGTCGAATTTTCCACATGGAGTAACTGCTGGCTTGTGATTTTAATAAATACAGGGTGAATTAATAGGATGTGCTGGATCAAGTGCTATTTTATAAGCTGCTGGATACTGAGGGTGGATTTGCAGTGATGTGCTAATTAAATTAGTCTTTTTTAATTATTATTGTTAAATTGTCTCTTGATTTTAATGTTACATCGTATTACATTTGACGGCAAAGACAACAGTCCGTATTTTCTATCCTTGTTTTTTTTTTTCCTTTCAGGATTTAGAGGCAAGTTCTTGTGTTTAAGGACATGATTGATAAACCTACGTCTCGAACACGTCTTATCAAGAAAAATTCGGCAACCCTTGAAGAACCAAGAAAATTGACTTATGCAAGTGAGTTACATCAAGTCTGATTACATGCAAATTTTAAATATTGAAGTAGCAATTGGATTTAAGTCGCTGACCCTGACAATGTGATTAAAGGCACAGTTGAGTGAAGTATAGCTTCTTGTACTCACAAAGAAGTTGTCTGATTATACCAAGTGTAGATATGTCAGCGTGCCATTATGGGAAAATATCATGCATTACGGCACTAAGCCTCAGAGATGAAGCCTTGTCGTGTTTCCAGGGGTTTCTGACAGGCAGAGCAGGGTAGGAGCTCTCCTCTGAGGAGAGTGCTCCAGCCTGATCCACAAATCTGATCTCCTTCCAGCTTCTCCAAACCTGTTTATTATCAGAGGAACTACAAACGCTGATCTCAAATCAGCCTTGACAGATGAATCCTCACAAAGGAATTGAGTTCATTATGGGATGCAATGTTATATAATAGGATGCTAAATGTAGTCATGGTAGAGCAACATAGTAATGAGAAGATACACAAGGGTGGAGGGCAGGGAGATAAAAAGCAGCCCTCAGGCCAGATCTGAGCTGCCTGATGAGATAATTTAGGCTGCCAATAAAAGGGAAAGCTTTTTTTTTTTTTTTTTAAATATATGGAATCAGATTCATTTGAATAAAAACGACTCTCTAATATTCTAAACTTCTAGTTCTGATCAAATTTCATCTGTGAAAATCACCAGGGTTTAATGTTATAATTTACTATTGGTTTGTGACATGAATATTTGCATCATGCAAAGAATACAACACATGGAGGTGTGCACTTTTAGAAAAATAATCAACATTTAATCAACAATCAACAATATTTAGAAAAATAAGTAACAACTGAAGTGTTTTGTTCCTCTTATACCACAGGAATTTGCCAAAGATTACAATTTTAAAAAAATTTATTACACTTACAACTCCACATTGTACTTTTTTATCCATTTATAGTTACATTTATTGTTAGGTAGTTAGATAATGTACATGATGTCTGTTCTCTTAAAAAAAAAAGTATGAAGCCTTTTTAACAAAAGTAATATTAAAGCCATGCTCAAGGCTCTTTTTTTTCACATATAAGTGATGACTTTCGCTTTTAATTTCAAGGAAGTATAATAATAGGACCTAAACGTGTCAAAGAAACAATTAAGTCTAATATTATGTAAAAGAAAAATGCAGGTAAAAGGCTTTTACCTCTGAAATGGTCAAATCTGTTTTAAAAAAAAAATCTCCCATAACAGCTATTAATACTGAAAGCTCATTATCTCGTGGATTGCAGCAGAGTTATTATAACATCCCTTTAAACTTCTTTTTCTGACAACAAATAAGAGATTATGAGTCTATGAAGAGGTGTAATACAATCCTACTGTCAGATTTAAAATATTAGCCTTGACAGCTCCATTATAATTATGTACTTTGTATAACAGAATAATAAAATGCAGCCTCTGTTTATTTATTTATTTATTTATTTATTTATTTAAATGCGGATTTGGGTTGATAGATTGAGATCTGCTTGCATAAAATATTTAGAGAAAGTTATGTGATGGTTGGGGAGAATCTGGCATGAGATCATACAGTATGTCTGGGTTTAATTCCCATGTGAGAACAGCTCATTCGCACATTCTAGCTCGAGATCGAAGCCGATGTTCGAGACTCTTAGCTGGTGTGCTGTCATAAACAGCTGATAATGAAGTATTTCCCAGAGTGCTTTGTGTTTACACTGAAATCTGTGTCTGTGTGTGTGTGTGTGTGCTGCTGTTTTAAATCAGTGTTACAGTTTCTCATATCATGGCTATGGCTGAGGAATCCCATTAACAATTCACAAATAAATAGTTTCCAGAAGCTCTTGGGATACACACCAATTGCGATACTTTATTAGCTTAGTTTCTTAGATGAACTCTTGACGCACCAGGAGTTGGTGCGTCAAGTATATCACTTTTGTGAAGTACATTTTGATCCATGTGTTGGCCATACTCTCTGGTTGGGAGGTGTGGCATACTCTTGCACCCCCCGTCAATCACAGCGGCACTAGCCAACCGCAGGCAACTGACAGCTCAGGTATGTGGAAGTGGGCGGATAGTGCTGTGCTTTCCTCTAAGTGTGTTCTGCTGCCCTGTAACTTTGCAACATCCAAATATAATGGCAACTTCTATACATCCATTTATACATGACATGTTTCAAAGGTTTTTTTTTTTTTTTTTTGGATGCTTAAGGGTACATCACTTTGTAAATGGGCTCCCTTTCTGAAAGGGCTACTCTCGAATGCAGAATTTTACATAGAACCTGTAAGGCCAGGATTATACTTGCTTTCAGTGTGTACTTGCTGTAGCCCTATAATCCTGGATCATCAGCCAATCTTTCACTTTTTTTTTTCAGTTAAATGAAATAAAGGGTAAACTATCGTTATAAAGTCCTATCATTAAAACCTACTGAAACGTACTGTAATGTGTGTATCATTTGATTCCCACGTAATAAATATCTATAAACCTGATTATCCTCATATGAGAAAGATAATAACCTTTTGATTGAACTGCAAGATGTTAAGGAAGCTTCAGCTACTACCTTACCAGGAACGTTCTGGAGTAACAAACATTACTCCAGTTTTATTCAAGCTACAATTGTTGCCTATTAACTTCCACATTGACTACACAGTTCTGTTATGAAGTTTAAAGTTCTGAATGGTTTAGCTCTAGTGTATCTTGCTGATGTCCTGGAACAGCACTTTGCTCAGCTGAGGCAGACATACTATTAGTCTAGATGTTTATTCGCAGCGCAACCATTGGAAGATGTTTGTCTTTTAACACCAAACATTAAGATCACTGCTTCAGTAACTGTTTTTAAGTCCAGATTTTAAAAAAATGCTTGGGTACCTTGGCCAATTCTTAGTCTTGGGACTTCTTATGATTCGTAGTCATTTAGATTGGTTCTCATAGCCTCCTCAACTTCTGCCATCTTCACTTTTTACCTTATCGTGATGGTATACAAGTCTTCCCAAAGTATGTTTTGATGATGACCTTCCCCCTTGTGCAAACAGATTCTAATCCTTAAGACATATGAAAGGTATGAAAGGGAATAATGCCACATACTGTACTTGTAGTCACCCATCAAGTATAACCCCAACCTAAGGGTTCCTCCAGATGGATGTCTTTATGGTGCAAGATGAAGCCTGTTTCCCTAAAAGTTAAGTGTGCTAGCTAGCTAGCTACTCTCTTAGAACAACACGTTCTGCCTAGCACCCTAAAGGTTTATTAGGTATGCTCCCTCAATAGTTCTAAGTCATTCAATATTCAGAAAAGTTCATAAAGGTGGAACTAGTAGCAATTCAAAGAACCCTTGAGAAGCCAAGTGTAGATAGTTCACTGTTAAGGAAATGGTGTATATAAATTACGCCAAGGAAACGTGTTCCTACTGAAGAATCCACTAACCTTTCCCCATTCCCTTCTACCCTTAGTGTTGCAAGAAAGTCAAGAAAGTGGAAGTTGACCAAGGAAGTGTTGACCAAGACGTTTCTGTTTTTGCCAAAACTTTTCATCAAGGACTTAACCTGGAGCTTCGTGATCCACCATGTGGATCCTGGAGGGAGAGAAACAGAAGATTCTTTTCAAGTAACTCAGCAGGACGCGATGCAATGCAATTTCAGTTGGCCCAGAGCAGTCACTGAATTGCCCAAATGAAAGGAAAATACTTTCAAAAGGAAAGACTTGCCTCAGCATGTAAGACAGAAAGAGGGCGGAAAGCTATGTTGTATTGATCATTTGAAATGTGCCATCAGCATCCATCTGTAAAAAGTCTATGTAGCCTGATAGCTTTGTCTGTGTGAACAAAAAAATATAAATAAAAAATTAAAAAAGTAAAACTAAGCAAATTCTTAATTGCCTACATTTAGGAGGAAGTTTCATTTCATGCAATGCTAGCTACAGTGACTCGTATGCATATTCAAAAGCCAGTTTTTAATAATTAAACAATGAATAACAAATCCTCATAGAAATTAAGCATAATTTTCTAGTTCCTCAAGTTACAATTTGTATTCAAATGCCCAGATTTGTATTTAAGCTCCAAAAGGTACCCAGGAGACAGCTTTGCAGGAAGGACTGAACACCAGCTTGAGTTTCCCAGGCCAAGCCATTTATCCAGCAGCTTCAGTTTGTCAGGCCATGATTGTTTCTGCATCTAATAACAGTCTGGGCTTAGAGATAAAGCTCTGCCAAATCAGCCATAGTGCTGAGATAATAGGCCACGGTTGCTCGATGCTAAGGTTCTGTGTGTATGCCAGGGGGTTGTGAGGTGAAATCCCAGGACTGCCAAAGAGCCACTGTTCAGCCCTTGATCTCAATGGCCCAGCTCTACCTCACTTGCTATGTTTGTCAGATGAAAAAAACTAATTGTATTTGAAATAATGGATAAATTGTGCTATGATTTAGGAAGTGTTCCTAATTGTTAGTCGCATATTTTTGCCAAGAAGGAGAGTCGATCTATACTTGTAGAGTTAGCTACTTTAGTCCAAAAGTGATGTCAGTATTTACGTAGAAAGTGTGCGTATTCAGAGTTCAGTTACGGACCTGCTTTAATAGATTTTCTGGGCTTCCCATTCAGACTATGGTTTTCGAAGGTACCAGATTTTCTTGAGTAGAAGCGACTGAAAAACAAGGTTTTTAAATAGCATCCAAACCAAGACCTTAAAACACAAGCCTAAGCCTTTGCCTTTGAACCAGAGGAAAAAAAAAATCAGGGATAGAAAATGTGGACTTTATTTTGTCTTCAAGAAAGAGGGGAAAAAAGAGTTTGGTGAGGGAACGACTATTTATAGCTGTTATATCGTAAGTGATAACAGGAACGTATTTGTTTTGCGGATGTTTCACGACATTAAATGTAACCTTAAATGCATTAAGAAAAAAAGGATTAATGTGGTTTTTTTTATTTGTGGGTTTTTAATGAATAAAAAAATGTAATTGTTGGCAAATCTGTGATCTAAGAGGAATAAAATAGTTAGGAACATGCTGTTATAGGAAAATAATCAAGTTCAGGGTTGTAACAGTAACCCTGCCTCACCGTCGTTGATTATTTTCCCATAACAGCATGTTCCCAAGCAAGTGTTTGATTCCTTACTTAATAACAGAAGAATCTATTGCTTTTCAAATATTCATAATTCTTGAATATCCAAAGCATATATAGTAGCATGGCTGGTAGTGAAAGTTTTAATTTCCTGGCACAAAGATAATCTTTTTAAAGATAATCTTTTCAATAAATATAATTCTTTTGCCAATTTCAGGATTTCATAATACGGGAAAAGACAGGAGGCATGTGCAAATATCACAAAATCACATTATCAATATATTGCAAAACAACACAAACAAAGCAGACTAGCAGCCAGATTATAATAAAGCTTCTCTTTATTGACTTGGCAATGATAAAGGATGAGTTTATAGTGGAGAAGATTTTTTATCTCTTTCTTAAAATAGATTAAAACAACAAAAAAGACCTCACTTTCTAACTTTTTGTCATCTCGTCCTTGCCTATTAATGCTGAAGGCTTCAAAGGTGTAAGACATCGTACCTGCTTTGATGACGGCTTGGTAATTACTGGCACAGCTTTTAAAATGATTTTCTTCATCTTTTGGAGAGGATGACAAGGAAGACAGTGCTGATGTCGACACGCCAACTTCTCATTAGCTTAAGTGAAGAACTTTGTACATTGAAGCTTTTAAGATGATCACAGTTCCACCTGAGCGACACAGTCGGACTTGAAGAGAATATTTCACTTGAATGAATCACATCTTAATGGAGGTATTAGTTCTCAACAATAAAGTATGAACCATAGTCATCCCTTCCCTTATATGTCTATTGCTTATATGATATGATTAGAAAAATCGTGTTTTACTAAGAATCCATTTTCCCATTTTTAAAGAAAAACAGCACAATACATTTTTGGAAATAAATAAAATATTTTCTATTTGATTAATGGAGAAATGATGAAGTACCTGAGCACTTTTACAGCTTCTATTTAGATGGTCTGGTAAGTTAATGGTACATTAATGATTTCTGATTCGTAACTCCCTCAGCGAGGCCTTAATACAAGAGACAGAAAGTAGATATGCATCCCAGGATGAATTGTTCTCAGAACAGCATGTAGATAGGACTACTAATTCCAGTGACTGCAGCTCAATAAGACCTTCCTGGTGAGAGGAGATCAGGTAGCTTCAAAATCAATTGGATGGAGAAAGGAGACTCTTGTGATTTAAAAATAATGGGCTGCATCAAGATGCAAAAAATTTAGAGTGGAGATTCATCGATTTCATATTTTTTTTCCAGACTAAGTACTCATCAATACCGATACAGATTTCAAAATTAGTAACCTACTTTAGTATTAAGCAAACACGTACATACATATACAAAACGAATGCTCACCTGTCGTTTCATCAGCCTTAGATGCCCTGCCCACAAGCTACAAAAAAAATCGTTTATATCTTTTGTCCACTTTTCTGGCCACAAGCTTCAGAATCTTCAAGGTTGCAATTTGACTGACTTCTTATATCTGTATATACGCATTTTCTTGTGCCAGTTTTTTGCCATAAGATGTACTCATTCCGCAATTAAGCTATTTCAGAGTTTTGTTTGAAAAAGTTAGTTGCAAGAAAACAAAAGTACGCATGTCTTGGCCATGTTTAGTATCGAAAAGTACCAGTCTTTCTAACAAAAGCTGGATGTCTGGCTAGCATGAATGAAAAGCAGATAACCTTAAATGACTACCTCATTTGGGCTTCCATGCTAATCTTTTGAGGCTTAAGGTTTGTTTAGTCCAAAACAATAACTTAGACAACAGCCATCATGAACATTTTGGTGTAATTCAGTTCTGCATGAAACTGTATGTCTTGTTCCTGTTGAGTTGCAGGTAGAAACCTTTATCTGCCTTGTAACAGGTGTTGTGACTTAAGGTGTTTGCACACTGGTTGCATCATGCACCAAAAAAAATTTGTACAGTGAAATGAATACACTTTACTATATGACAATTTGCCATCTAAAAAAAAAAAACTGCTGTGAAAGTGCTTTAATTTTTAAAACGAAACTGTTTGGTTTGTTTTTTGGAATAACAAATTTAAAATGGCTAATCCTTGTATGTGATGAAAATGCTAATGCAAGGCTCATAGTGTCTTAGTGCGATCAATACTGTAACTAGCACAGGCTTATAGCCTTGTTGGTACTAGGATATAGCCTATGTAATGTATATAACATTACATAAGCTATATCCTATAGGTACATTTTCATGTCTGATGTAAATAGTCCAACAACTTATAGAATTTGAACTTTTGATTTTGATACATTAGCCATATCAAATTATCCAACATAATAGAGAGTCTCCTGAGATGTAAATTTACACAAACTTAGGAGCTCTTGGGGGTTACAAATGTTTTTCACCCAAACTTACTTGATTTTCATGACTACCGCATATCTTGTGCTAAAGTGAATGAATGAGACCTATGAAATTACATGCTATAGAAAGATAAATGAGTGAGTTAAGCAATGTCATGCTAACAGAGGCCCTAACATTAAACAAAGTAAGCTAGGCTAAGAAAGCAACGGTGCTAAAATCATCTGCGTGCATCCTACGTATATAGAAGGCCTAGCATAACATTAATGGTATAACTATTTCAGATGTCCAGGTTACGATGTATCATCATATCAGTGTATTACACCCCTGGGGTATATGTTCAATATTTCAGGACTTAATTTCTGCGTAGCCATTTTTGACCTCTGTCAGTTAGCCGGGATGACTCCTGAGAGCTCTGCCGGCGATTAAGCTAACCTCTCCATAGCACTTTGAGCAGCTTATCATTAAAAATGCATTAGTCAAGAGAAACAGTGCTGGACCTTCCATCAGATGAGACCTTGGGGATACCCAAGATACATCATGGACTATTACAGAAATGATAAATTACTAAATAAAAGCAGTGCCCTTTCAGAGGAACAGTACTTGAGCATGTGGAAATAATGGTTCTTGTCCGATTGTGGAGCGATATATTATTATGAAATGCTAAGCTGATGTTTCCAGTATTTATCCAGTATTTAGTATTACTAACAGGACATTAGTATCACTGACGTACGTGAAGAGCTGCTTTTTTTAATAAAAACCAATCCTGTCGCAACAAAAGCTATCCAAAATGTAGAAATGGGCATTATGTATGTATAGTCATGTAATGTATTAGTGTAGTGCACTGACCAATCAGAATCAAGAATCCAACAGCGCTGTGGTATAAATAAGAATATAACATTTCTCATTGCTTTCACCTCATTAGTCTGATGAAAACTTCCGCATTGAAATTCTGCAGATTTCTGGAAAGACCCCAAAGGCAAAAGTTCTCAAAAGAAGCAGGAGAAGGACTCGTCCTGTACGTGCCCGTGTGTGTGAAACATCTGTGACTTTGAACCTCAGGTGATGTTCGGCATACGGCACAGAGACGGCCGCTCTCAGTCATAAGAGATAGTGAGCGTGACCAAACTGGATCTTCATGTAATATACAGCAGAGTTCACTAGTAGGTTTTCAGGTTCATCAGTTATCAAAAAATTCCACTCAGTTTTTAACTGTCATTCAAAGAAGACGTTCTATAAAACAGAGACAAATCTAAATAATATTGGAAAATATATCAGAATTCACTGTTTGCAGTTCATTTGCATCATTTGTACTGCAGAATTTCTCAAGTACGCTTGTTAACTGCCATCCTCACATTAACAGCTAACAGATGATGCTGCGTCAATTCATATATTATGTGTTATGGTTAAAGCTGTGCATCAGGACAACAAAAAAGGTTGCGTAAGCTGGCAGGGTTTACTTTCATGTGCACAGTCAGATATGATGCTTGCAGTCATCTTCAGTAACTGCTTTGTCTTGGTCAAAAAGAGTAACTGCAGGAGCAGGTGGGATTGGTCAAAGGCTCTGCAGGAGGATTCTGCAGGGAGGATTCATCAGAATTCCTTTAGGATCAGACAGAATTGGTCAGAAATCCTTCAGAAGTGGACAGGAATAATTAGAATTCCTTTGGGAATGGACAGGTTTGGTCAGAATTCTTTAGAAGCATGTGGGATTGTTCAAAGATCCTGCTGGAGCAGGCAGAATTTGTCAGAATTCCTTTGGAAGTGGACAGGATTGGTCAAAATTACTTTGAGAGAGGATGGGATTGGTCATTATTCCTATG
Source organism: Pangasianodon gigas (assembly GCA_022758105.1). Lineage (NCBI taxonomy): Eukaryota > Metazoa > Chordata > Actinopteri > Siluriformes > Pangasiidae > Pangasianodon > Pangasianodon gigas. Next base: position 29,916,739 of record CM040457.1, on the reverse strand, counting down.
GGAGTAGGTGTTCCCAAAAAAAGTTCAAAAGTTCTGAAGGAGCAGGCAGGATTGGTCAGAATTCCTTCACGAATGGAAAGGATTGTTTAGAATTGCTGTGGAAGTGGGCAGGAGTGGTCAAAACTCCTTTGGGAGTGGACAGGATTGGTCAAAAAATCCTTTGGGAATAGGCAGGATTGGTCAGAATTCCTTCAGTAGCGGATGGGATTGCTCAGAATTCTTTGGAAATAGGAGGGATTGGTTAGAATTCCTTCAGGACCAAGCAGGACTGGTCATAATTCCTTTAAGAGTGGGCAGGATTGGTCAGAATTCCTTTTGGAGTGGGCAGGATTGGACATAATTCCTTCAGTAGCATGCAGGACTGATCATAATTCCTTTGAGAGCAGATGGGATGGGTCAGCAATCCTTTGGGAGTAGGGAGCAGCATTGTTTTGTGGGAATGATTGTTCAAAGGATCTGCAGGAACAGGCAGAACTGTTCAGAATTCTTCTGGGAGGAGGTGGGATTCTTCAAATGCTCTGCATGAGCGGGCAGGATTGGTCAGAATTCCTTTGAGAGTGGATGGGTTTGGTCAGAATTCCTTCGGGAACATGCTGGATTACTTCGAATTCCTTCAGAAGTGGATGGGATTTGTCAGCATTACTTTGGGAGCAGGAGAAATTGTGTTTCATAATGAATGTCTAATGGAGTAACATGGAGTCATTTTCCAATAAAATTAAACAAATAATTAAACAAATAATCATACAGAAATGCCCTGACCTCAGTACACCCTGTCAAGATGTACTGGTTTAACAAAACACTTTAACAATTACATTAATTGTCTAGGTATAAAATGGGTGTAATGTGAGTCTTCCTCTTGAACAGAACCACACAGTGGGTAGTCTATGACCTGAAATTAATCAGCTGGTCAATTATCCTATCCAGACTGCTGTCATTTAGTTAATAGACATTGACGATGAGTTCTCAATGTCCAATCTCATTTGTCCGATCAGTCAAATAGGATTAGAGATTTTTTTCACTTAAGACTGTCTATATATTTATATGGATGGTATGCATCAATCAATCAATCAATCAATCAATCAGTCAATCAATCAGTCAATCAATCAAATGGGATAAAAACATTATTGCTGAAAAAATTGCAGTGTCTTTCTACACATGATTAACTTTGCCACAATATCAAAGGTAATCAGAAGCCATAGTGCGCTGTCTGAATTAAAAAATAAATAAATAATTTAATTATGTCTACATGAATGAGATAATTACATAGATGAGAAAGTATGTATTATATATTTAATATTTATATTTCATTATTATATTATGCTTTAATGTATTTATGTAAAACAGACTTAAATCTGTGGACACCAAGCATGAATGGCTCGTGACAACATTTTTTTTTTTTCTTTTTCTTTTTTTTTGCTTTTCACCACTTCAGTATCATGACATTTTCAGAGTCTGGCTGATGAGCAGAACACAGCTGCATCACTAATCCTTTATTATTACACAATGCTATCCATGTTGTAAAAGCAGATGGTACAGCATATGGTACAAACAATGTACCACAAACATGTCCATAATAAGCGAAAAAACAAGATTCTTATTTTCAAGTGCCACATATTTTTGAAGAACCAAACAAACACAATCATAATTTTCATAATCTACGGGTTGTTCTCTAACCATTATGTAATCTCATTGTTTATTAGAAATTTGGTAAGTTCAAAGTGGAACTGCATTATCCATATAAACTCTAGATTACCAGAATGCTGCATATGGTGATGAATGACAATTACCTGTAAAATACCAGGAGGGTGTACAGCACAGCTGATTTGCATTTTGTGACGCCCAACTGTCTAAGCCTATACACGTATGTGAAAAGGCCAAAATCTGGAGCTGAATTGCAGAAAATGTGAATTAGATGTGAATTAAGTGCAGTGGAAAAAAATGGTGGACATTAAGCACGGAGAAAATGCTAATTTTTTCAATCAAAGCAAAGTGTCTCAGGAACATTCAGCCATACCAATGCAGCTTCCTCGATGCCATGTTGGAAAAGCAGGAGGTTATGTGTCATAGGAAGTCATGCAGCACACTAGGGAGTATACAGCACATTGCAGCTTGAGACATACCAGATCAGTCACTTATCGGTCACTCAGAGCTGGCTCTAATAAAGTGTTGCACAGCTTTAAAAGAAGATACGCTGAGACATTACTTGAGTGACTTGTCATTTTTGCCTTATTAATGGATGGATTAATGATGGCCTGCTTTCTTTTTTTCATATTTCATATTTCTTTAGTTAATGGCATTAATATGAAAGGATATAAAATGTGTGTACAACTGAAATACATACGCTATTTAAACTTGATAGCATAATCTATATATATATCTATACCTATCTATCTATATATATGTATATATACACACACACTAACTCATCGCAGATTATACGATTTGAAGCGGATCAATCAAGGTTTATATTAGTTTCTCTTCTTATGTATGAATTTACACGTGCTCAGAAGCACGAATAGGATATGAACGTTTTTTCAACTGACCCTATTTCTAATCACCCTACTACGACTACAGTATATTTAATTTTTAGAATGGTCATCCAAACCTAATGTCTGACAAACATTAACACAGTGAAACCCATCCTTAGTTCCCATTAGTACCAATACGCTTCATCTGTTTCAGAATGTCAGTACAAATCCTTCTCCTGTATCAGTTCAGAGTAATAATGCTCACACAAACTTTTGATTAGGAGTGTCATGCAATCTGCCTTAACTTGACATGATTTAATAGTAGTGCTGAAGTGGGACTAATTTGCAGCCAGGAAGATTTCATGCATAAGACAAATCCGCATTGGGTGGGCGTTTTTTTTTTTTTAATTTGAAAGCACATCATAGATTATATATGTTTATATTTAACGAAATGTAATATTGTGGAATGCCTGTATTATATCACTTATGTGATAAAAAGCTATATTAATGGAGATTATGAGGTTTTCCCGATAAGCCAAAACATTATCATTTTAATTTAGCCAACGTTTGAGAGAGATAAACCTTTTAATCCAGCTTCAGTGTTGCTAAGATTAAGATTATAGATTAAGATTGCATAAGATTGCAGTTTGCATGAAAGTGTTAGATATTTGCCTCTTATACATGTTTGCTAAATTAGCCTCTTAGCTCCTGTGCAAAGCAAAAGAAGCAAGACACTAAACATGGCTGATGGATTCATTCATTTTGAGGCAAACTAGCCTAAATGTTGAAATTACAGTACACATGAAATGAGAAGCAAAGTAATGATGCGTATTAAGCTAACATCACGGGACGGCAGCTTGCTAAAGGTACACAAACAGCTCGGACAACTGCCAAAGCAGAAAGTTCAACTCAACACATGAATATTAATGCAGTCTCCGCTTGGACAAGAACAAATTCATAATTATCAGTGTGATCCGTGCAAAAAGAACTATGCAGATAAGCATACGGAGCGAAGCTAGCATCTTGCGTTTCGTCCCTTTTGCTATCTAAACATTGTTTTTGTAGTGGATCATTTTTATAAGTCAGAGATAACCTGACTGCTGCAACAGTTTTTCACGTTACCCTTATTACCAACTGGGGAAGGTTGTACCAGAGGCCAAGGTTTTTTTTTTTTTTAGCCTACAATTACACAGAGTGTTTAACAGATAACACGCCACATGAGAAAACATCGAGCTCTGCAGGCAAACAGAATTTTTACAGTAATTACATGAAAAAGCTCTCTGGGGACTCGCAGTGATTTCAGAGGGACTCACTGAGCGAAAATTACCTTGTGGCTGTTTACATTGTTCTCACTACATCAGTGTTTGTGTAGGCTTCATAGTAGCATGAATCATGAACTGTAACGCAAGTCTAGCTGTACATTTTTATAACTTTGTTTCACAAGATGTAGAACTGGATAATAAAACTCACTATCAGGTGCTATTGGTTAGTTAGGAAATTATATATACTGCCATTTTCCTAGCTAGCGAATGATGGTAGATTAGCTTGTGAAGTTCCACCAGAACAAATGTGATCAAAGTCTTTAGTCATTGTTTCTAATGTGCCAATTTCAAATTCTGGGCTTTTATTAGCCACATTAAAGCTTCAGAAATCTCACTTTGTAGTACAGATTGAAAAAAAAATCCATATATTCATATATATAAAAATCCATATTTCTGTAAATGCTAATCTGTTTGAATTTTTAATACTACAAAATCATCAGAAGGTCAAAGTCAAAAGCTAAGCTTTTGGTTAGAAAGATGATGATGTTGTACCAGAAATGTAGAAATGTTTTTGCTGATTCGCTTTTGTAGTAGTGTATCTTTTGTACTAGTGTATCTTTTGTACTAGTGTACCTTCAGTTGCTGTAATTTCTTATAGTGTATAGTGCAATATGATAATCAGTATTAATTTTGAGTTTGGAATATGATCAATGTCCCAAATTTATACTCTTGTTATTTATTATAGTTTCTTATACTTGTTAATAGCTGTTAACTATCAAATGTAAAAAGTGTTGTAGTGTCTTGTAGTCACTATACAAAACGATAATAATAATCAGTATCGGTTTCAAATTTAGAAATGACAATATACATATATGTCAGATCTAGACAGAATAGTATTAGTATTACTAGTATAGAATAGTAAAGAATAGTATTACTAGTATTAGTTTTGAAATTTTAAAATATTACCAAATTTACAGTGATGTAGGTTTAAAAAATGTACTTTGTTCTATCTCCAAACACTAACAATGCCAAAAACGCCTTTGGTAATAATTCAAACCATGTTATACTTGTAAAATATGTTTGTTATATTATACTTACTTCTGATTGGCTCTGACAGTAGTTCGGCTACAAGGTCAATCACTGTAATACATTATCGTTTCTATAGTAACAGCTCATTTACAGTGTGGAGGCGCCACATCAAGTGGTTAAAATATGTATATAATCGTTGATATGGTGAATTTTCTATATGGAGACATGTAAGATCTTTTGGAAGGAGTCTCCAGTGTCAGCACTGGTATAAATTTAGGTTTTCCTCCATAGGAAAGTCTTCAAGGCAGAGTACTCTCCACTTTGCAGTTTATCTGTAACATGATAACCTGCGTTTTTTTGTTTTTTTTTTGGTCTTATCATTTGTTTGTAGCTACTATAACGTAAGTGATAACAGGAATAATTCCTTGATTATAGATTTCGTTGATTATTTTCCTGTAACAGCACACCCCCAAGTGTTGTATTCCTCACTAAATTGATAAAGTTTAAAATTTTTAATGAGAACAAATCTAAAGTATTATCAAGACCAAAAATAATAATAATAAAAAAAGACAAAAAAAAAAAAAACAACAAAAAACACAACATTGTGTAATAATACATTTTAAAGTATTGTTAAAAACCACTGTGGCTGTGGTTAACTGTATCTCATCAGTGTGAGAGCGAGTGCATGAAAACCTTGCATAGCTACAGGGCAAAATTAACACCAAAGCTGAATCCAGTCTAGAGCTCTTTCTTAAAAAATATATATATATATATATATATATATATATATATATATATATATATATATATATATATATAAATATATCCCTCTTACCATTAGAGGCATATGACATAAGCACTTAGTGCCATTTAACCCAGCATGTCATAACAAAGTAGATAAAAGATGCATAACATAATTATTAACTTGTCATGAAGGCAAGTTAATTTATCTTTTCAGAGCTACAAAATGAAGGAAGATTTAATATAGATTTTTACTGTATTCATGCACTGAATACTGAGCATTATGACTCACTTTAGTGATTTGATTCCTTCAATTTAATTCTTCCAAACTTCCCAAATGAGTTCAGTTTTTTTTTGGTATCAGACGGACACACAATGCATGACATTTCGACTTTTTTGTATATGCAGATGACAACATTGCCACTAATCACTGAGTTTTTTTTGTTGTTTTTTTTCCAAAATTGTGAACTTGACCTCACCGTCTACAGTCATCCATCTAGGGATCGGGACCAACATGTCAGTTTGGTATAGATATATAGATACATATATATATAGATAGATATATAGATATAGATACACATATATGTAACTTGGATAAAGTTTTTACTATAATACTGTAGCATAATTTATAGTATTTATACTTCCTACCATTGCCTAGGGCTGTAGGACTCGCATTCGGTCTCGAGATGTTTTCTTGGATTTATTGCCATTTGTATTTGGACTTGTCTGGTCGTGGACACTGGTCATGCTAAATATGGTCTTGCTCTCATTTATGTTTTCTTTTTTCCATGTTCCTTCTTCTAGAAAGCAGTCTAATCATTGGTGCATTGCGCAAATGAAGCCAAGTGGTTGAGGTAAAAAACTTGGCCTCGAAAAGGATTCGGTGGTTTTTCTGTCTCGATCTTGACTCGGCTCCTTTAAGATTCAGACTTGACTCGATCTCAGCTAGTTCTGGTCTTGGACTTGACAATGGCAGCTTTGACTACAGCTCTACTATTACTCTGTGTGTATGTCAATATGACTAAAACAAATTTCATGCAGGTTATGTTTCTTTTTTTTTTTTTTTAGATATTATGGAAATTGTGCTAAACTTTGTTCAGGCAATAGTTTTATTAGTAAGACTATGACTGGTTGTGATAAGACCTTAAAGTTGTTTTCTCGAGTTAAAAAAAAGTTTTAACGAGCTCTTTAGAAAATGATGCAAATATCTCAGGAAAACAGGTTTTTTTTTCTCATTCACTTTTTTTTCACTCATTCGCTCCATCTAAAAGCATGTTTCTGAGAGTTCTCCAGTTTCCTCCAATCTCTCGAAAACATGCTTGTAGATGGATTGGCTATGCTAAGGTGTGAATGAGTGTGTGAATGAGTGTGTGAATATGTGTGTGGTGGCCTGCGATAGACTGGGACACGATAAAACACCCAGTGTTCCCGAGATAAACCGCTTACTGAAGATGAATGAAGGAATGAAAGGAAATATTTTATCGTCGCCTCGCTCAAAAACATAAGTTTTACAGCTCACACCACCTGAATTGTCACATGACCCATATCCTGTTCACAGTGACTTGATTACTAATCACGCACACCTGTTCCTAATCACACAAATCCCTTTAAATAACTGTTCTCCCGCGAAGTCTTGCCGCTTCTTTCTGTCTGCGGGGAGTCTGAGTGTTTTCTTCTGATAGTTTATGAGGTTTTTTTTATATCTTATTTATATTATTATAGTAGCTATAGCTTGTTTCTAAATAATATGCTAATCACCAGATCTCAGTTATTGAAATCAAAAGTTAGGTTAGTAAGGTTATTAAAGGTACAGACACACTGTACAGACATTTAAGTGTTTTATGCACAAATGCACATTATAACATTATAACCAAATGTCGAATGTCTTGAACCTAAATAACTTGATTGACCGTTCTGGGTTTTGTAAAGCAGAGTGGGTTAGAAACACCACTTTCGTTCGTCATGTCTGATTTGTTTTCTGCTTTCATTTCACTTCAAAGGCCAGGTGTGTGTCCAGATGAGTGTTGTGTTACATGAGGAATTTAAAAAACGGACTGGAGTTACTGTTACCACCAAAAGAAAGTTTATCACGTTATATTACTTATAACAGGACGTTCCGAAGTGTTTTATTCCTCCTATACAGCAGCGATTTCCAAACGAATTTATATTTATTAAAGAACAACATACTTTTTATCCATTTATAGCTACACTTAGTGTTTATATTCACTAATATCACAGTTATAAACAGTCTTTTTTTCTCTCAAACTTCGTAAGATGTTAAATTCTTCTCTCCGGAAGACTTTCCTGTGGCGAACAACTTCCTGTGACTGTTACAACATGCTGATACTGGAGACTCCTTCCATAAATCTCCTTACAGGAAACATCACCACATCAACAATTAAAAAAAAATTTTTTTTTGTTAATTAATAACAACACTTTTTTAACGAAATTGCTTATTTTAGGTTTGGATTACGTGCAGCATCCACCATACAAGTCCCTGTGGATTTGTTGTTGCTATAGAAACGATACGAAACGAGCTAACGAAATAAACTTGTGATCTGAACTACAGTCTGTCGATATAGAATATTAATCTTTACACCTTCTGGCCAATCAGATTCAAGAATTCAATTTACAGGAAAGGGTGGAAGTAATGAAGGAATAGGAGAAGGGTACAAGTACATATTTGTTGCGTGTGCACCCAACGACACAGTGCATCTATCCATCTAAATCCATTAAGATGAGAGATGAAAGAGTGTACTGTCGCAGTAATGCATTTATTGACAACGGGTGCTTTAGAAACGATTCCAGGCTTTATTGCTTCTCCAGAAATGTTCTCTATTAAAAAAAAAAAAAAAAAAAAAAAGTTGTGCTGAAGAACAGAACGGATCTTTCTATTGTGTGTTGGCCATCATTGGTCAGTCCTTTCCTGTTTGAACGTAATGTTCAGCAGAATGGCTGTGCATTCACACACTGGAAGAATACTACCCACGGCGCTGAGTATTCACCAGGCCATCCACTTCACTTTCTCACTCTTTCACACGGTACTTCACGCCACGCTTCATATTGATGCTGATGTCGCAGGAGTGTCGTTGCTAGCTGCAGATGTTCCTTTAAAATATCCAAAAGTATGCACCTACATCATTTTTTAGAGAAAATTTCTACTTAAACATTGTTTTGATGAAATACTGGAGTGTAAGCGTGATCCTTATAAAAAGTCTTTTTTTTTTTTTTTACAAACGATCGTAGAAATTTCCAGAGAATAAATAATTTAATGCTTGAACTATTGCTGCAGTCTTGCAACATTTAATGCCATCTTTATTTCAAGCAAAGGATAACTTGTTAGATATGCTGCATGGTGATGTTTCCCTAATTATTATTATTATTATTATTAGTGTTATTATTCTTATTGCTATTGCATCAGAAATGATGCCTACAGGCTTTTCCGCTACTGTGATTTGTGCTTACACACACCCACACCCACCCACCCACACACACACACACACACACACACACACACACACACACACACACACTGTTACTCCGTTGCCCTGAAGCAAACCCGCTCTGTCACATTTTGTCAGGTGAAATCTACAAGAGTGATCCCTCTGCTGATTTTCAGGAGCTGCTTTAGCGCACTGAGAGCCAGTGTAAGAGAAAGAAGAGGCAAAGAAGAGGATAACATGAAGAACAGAGCGTGAAAAAAGACGAGAGGGAACAAGTGAAACGAGCGAGAGAGTGAGTGAGGAAGTGCAGAGGTATAGGCGTTTCAATTACTGTGTACACACACCACCCCGGACTATAACAGGCTTCAGCCTTAGGGGACTGATTTACCTCCTCTCTCTCTCTCCCCCCCACACACCTCCTCCTCCTGCTCTCTGTTCCCTCTTTTTCTCTTTTTTCCCCTCGCTCTCTGTTGCTTCCTGAATTCCGTCTTGCTTCTCTGGCTCACCTCTCTCTCTTCTTTCTTTCTCGCCGGTTCTTACACTCCTTCTTTTCCACTTACTCTGTACCTTTCTCTATTTGTGCTTTCTACTCCTCACTTTTCTGTATTTTTTTCCGTCTGTCCTCTGCTTTCTCCTTGTCTTCATTGCTTTCTCACACCTTTAAAGCTACAAACCTTAGTTCATATAAATGCACAAGCAGGTAAAATTCTAAAGGCAAAAACTCTCTGCTGTGTACGTGCTGCGTCTAAAGACTCCCAAGAAGGGCAGTCTGAAGAATCCTTTTAGGATGATAGATGATATTTAAGACCGTACCTCAGTGTTTTTCTCTCCATCTTCTTTCTGCATCTCACTACATTTTTCATTTTAGGTTTTTAGTTTCATCCCTTTGGCTATGTTCTTGTTCTCTTCTCTCAATTGCCTTAAAAAAGAGGCATCGTGAAGTGTATTTCATTTTATCCCTTACTTCATTTTGTCCTTGCTTCAATGTGGAACCCTATGAGGCAGGTTTTTCCATTTCATAAAATGTTCCAAGTAAAACCACTTTAACCCCTCTAGAATCATTAAACCAGCTGAAGAAACCTTAAAGCAAGTCTTTTTTTTTTTTTTTTTTTTTTACTGTAACTGCTGTATCTTTTTCTCTTCCTTCTCTTACTAAATAAAATGCAACATACGTAAGTACCATAAGACTATACCAACTGTGAAGCATGGTGGTGGTAGCATGATGCTTTTAGGATGCATGGCATTATTCATGAAACTTTAGATTTTTCCTTTTCTCGTCTATCTATGTCACTATTTATTTCTATTTGTCTCTTTTGTTCCCAGTACACTAAAACAAAACAAAAAAGCACCATAAAGTGTTCATTTAGTAACAGGAATCCTATGAGGCAGTTTGTTTTTTCCCCGCTTCTGAAAATGTTCCAAGTGAAAAACCCCTATAAAACCCCTAGAACTGTTACCCAGCCAAAGGATCTTTGTCTTTATTTTCTTTCTCGCCATCCTTGCTATATCTTTTTCTCTTCCTTCGCTTCCTAAATAAAATACAGCATTTTGCAGTAAGACCATACCAGCTGTGAAGCATGGTGGTGGTAGTATGATGGTATAGAGATGCTTTGCTGCCTTGGGACCTGGATGTTATTGAAGGAAGCATGAATTGTGCTCTGTATCATGAACTTTCTTAAGAAAGTCCAGACAGCTAAAGTATATGAGCTAAAAATGCTGATGTGTAAATGGGTTACAGCAAGACAATGAGTCTGAACTTCATTTTTTATCTCATTATATCTCACTTGTATTTCACTTATTTTTCTTTTCATCCCTTTGGCTATGTTCTTTTTCTCTTCTCTCTTGTTATGACTTTTTCTCTGGCTCCCCCCCCCCCCCTTCTATCAGTATATCACTATTTCGATTCGTCTCTTTTGTTCAAGGACAAAAATCAAAAACAAAATTTGTATCGTAATTTCATGCATCATTATTATGGAATGGAATTTAAAGTTGAATTTATTTTTAAAGCCTTGCATACAGATTCAAATTATGGAATGCACATTCAATTTATAGACTTCATATCCAGTACTGTGAAAAAGTATTTGCCCCTCACCAGTTTGCCACTGTTACTGCTTATTTGTCACACTGCATGGTTTCATTGCCAGAGACAAAATGTTAATTTTGAATACAAATTACGTTTTTAAATTACTTTTTACTTTTATTTATGGCTCAAATTATCCAAATTTAATTGAGAATTAGATTCAGCTGGGTGAACACAGCCAGACCTGACTGCAGCTAAAACTCACTCATACGAAACCTTGCTCTCAGTGTGAAGCAAATGCTGCAAAAGTTTCTACAAGCTTATTATGGCACAATCAAAGGAAATTTCAAAAGAGGTGAGGGGGGGAAAAAAGTCACAATGTCATTTTCAAGGCATTTGGGCTCCACTGAACCAGTGTAAAAGCCATTATTACTAAATTACGAAGACCTGGAAAAGTGGTGAATTTTCCCAGAAGTGAAACATTTCTTAAAGGGCACCATGACAACTCCCTCAGAAAGTGAGAAAATACCCAAGAACTATATTTAAAAAAAAATTGTAGACCTTTCTGGCTTAGTGCGCATGACTACACAATAAGAAAGAGGAAATGGAAAATGTGGAATTCATGGGAAAGATGGGGGAGTAGCAAGTCAGAAACCACTGCTAACCAAAGTAACGATCCTCACAGCTTTTTGCGATAATGTTTGCTGGCCAGACAAAAGAAAAACTGAAGGTTTTTGGGCAAAACAGTTCCTGTTATGTCTGGCATAAAGGAAATAAACCATCTTCCAATCAGAACATGCCAATGGTGAAACATGGTGGTGGTAGTGTGATGATATTGGGATGCTTTTCAACATTAGGACCTGGATGACTTGCCATTATTAAAAGAGCCCTGAATTTTCCACTGGGTTATGCAACAAGACAATAATCATGAACACAAAAAACAAGTCCGTATCTGAACAGCTGAAAAGAAACAAAAATCAGAAAAAGTCTGGGAATTAGCCAAAGTGCTGACTTGAACCCAAGAGACCTGAAACAAGCAATTTGTGCTTGGAAAGCTGCCAAAATATCTGAACTAAAGTCATTTTGAATTTTTTTTTAATATAAAGAAATAAGTCTCTCCACAGCAATATCACATTATAGGATGTGTTTGGTTGCAGACATTGCTGTAACCAGTTGTTAGCGTTGGATAACTTTGTGTTAAATAAATCAAACAAAAGCTTCCCTTTGTGTAATATATTTTAAGAAATGAAATAACACAGCGTAACCCATAAGCTATAATACAGCTTTACAAAGTAAAACTCCAAATCCTAATCATTATTCCATCTCCTTTTCTCTATCACAATTTCTCTCTTTGTCCTTGTCACTTTCGTGTCTCGTCCCTATCTCTCTATCCCCCCCCAAACACACACATCTCTTTCCCTCTGTCTTTCTCACCATCTCTCTCTCTCTCTCTCTCTCTCTCTCTCCCTCTATCTCTCCCTATTCTATTCCTCTCTCACTCCCTTTCATTATCTTATGCTCTTCTCCTGCCTCTACTCATCTTTCTCTCGGTGCCTCTTAATAGATGTGCCGCTTCAGACGGCGGAATTTAATTTCCACCTAAAAAGGCAAACAGTGATTCTGAACTGAGTGACTTCATTACCCGAAGCGTGCTCAGGTCTCTCCGTGTTAATGGAGTGCAACGTCACGGCCAACTCCTGCAATTTTCATAATGTTAATGATATATGACACTATAATGTACTAATATAGATTCAATCAAAGAGAAGGAAAAGAATTAGGCAATTACAGATTCAGTTATTGCATAAATAGCCTAGATTACTTCTTTTTTTTTTTTCTTTTTTAACCCTTTCCTACACAATATTACCCTAAGGAAATAGGGCCACAGGGTCAAAGGTCATAAGGCTAATCAGTGAATTAAAATAGAAGACAAAAACGTGATTGTGGATTACTTAAAAAAAAAAACACACACACACACACACACACAAAACACTACCTGTTATTTTTTATCCTGTTATTTTTACCCGTCACGTTTTGAGCCAAATCGACTCATCAGCCAATTATCCAGACTTTGCAATCATGCATCATGTAAAGCCTAAACAGATGATTGCAAGAAAAGTCTTAAATGCTTTCTGTCAAATGCGTCCCAGAAATATGTAAGCATGACCAGTTATCCAAATATAAAACATGTGCATGCGCGTGGAAGGAAAGGAGGACAATAATGTGGGATTTTGAAAATGCATGCACACACAGAGAGAGAGAGAGAGAGAGAGAGAGAGAGAGAGATTGTCCTTTAAAATGCAGAGCGTTTCCAAAAAGTGCACTAGGCGCGCGTGCACTTCTCTCACCCTGCAGATAGGCGATAAGGCAAATGCATCATGGTTCAACCTCCTCGCGCGCGCTCACAACTCGAGTCAATGCGCGTTTCCTATTGCGCTATTAAACTTGTTTGGCTGTCGGATTTGTTGGGGAGGACAACGAAGATTAGACGAATCCGATTTTAGTCTGATATGACACTTTTATTATTCTCCCAAGACGCTGTATGTGGATCTCGCGCGCATTCTGCAGATAACAGATCGGATTCGAGATTTACGTGCATTGGACTTATCTGAAGTGGGACGATTGCTGTAATTAGCGTGCATTTAACAAAAAAAAGTTAGTTTGCAGTGAGCTGAGAAAGAAAAGGACTACAAAATCAGGTAAGCTGTATGGATGCTGTAAATGCGACCACCTGTACCGGCTGTGTTTTTGACTTAACGTGCATCACTGAAGCTTTTCTTCGGACTTGACACGCGAGGTACGTTCACGTTACCTTGCAGTTGCAAACCTGGGAAAGCGCGGCGGGCATGCGGCACGCGCGGATGCATGGCCGGGCACGGTGCTCTCCGCGCGCTGCTCCTGCTGCTGCTGCTCGTGGCCGCGGGGACGTGCGCAGGGGCCGCGGAGCGCCTCGCGTGGCTGCTGGCGGACAAGGGGCCGTTCCGCCGCGCGCACGAGTTCACCGAGTTCTCCGAGCGACACCAGCACGGTTTCACCACGCGCTACAAGATTTACAGGTACAGGCACGCGACTGTATCTAAGCCTAACATATAACGCTTATACTTTGTTTTATTTTATGTGCATATTTTTTTTCCTTTGTTATAATAATCTGTAGCATGAAGGCAGACAGCTACAGAGTTAAACTTGAAAGTGCATCTACTCTATTTGATGTATTTGCAATGGTCAGGGTTGCCAAGTATGTGTTATAAAAGTATTTCAATGACCAATCAACACAATCCAAAATAAACAGCTGAATCAAAACCAGCCCAAAACCAGCCCACTTGCAAATCAAAACTAATTCCAATACAACCCCAAATCCACCCAATAAAACCAGCCAATGGTTAATAAATTCAGCACAAAAAAAAAAAAACCACCCAATGGACATTCAAAACCAGCCAAACTAACCATCTGTCACATCTGCCTGGGACATTTCACTGCCATGCCACCAGAGAGCACCCTCCCCCGAGGTTTAGAGCCTCTTCCTCATTCCACACTCATTTCCTGTCTACAGACTATAATACAAAGCACATGCTTACATGCTATCATTGTAAAGTCTCGCTGTTTGTTTTCATTTGAGTAACTTTTGAGACATTTGCCATATTGTGTATGACCCTTGCCTTGTTATTTGGATTTGCACTCTGGTTCTGGAAATACTGTTGATTATTGTGTTTGACACTTGCCTCATTTTTCTGAGCACTCTTTGGATTTGCACTCCTATGAATGCATTCTCACAAGACCACTGAGTCGTTACACCATCCCAATGGCCAATCAAAACTAACTCCAAAACAGCCCAACAAACAAGCAAGAAAACCAGCACAAAAACCATTAATGGTCAATAAAACAAACTGAAACCTAGTCCAATGGCCAATCAAAACAAGCCCCAAAGCAGGCCAATGGCCAATCAAAACAAGCCCCAAAGCAGCCCAATGGCTAATCAAAAAAAGGCCCCAAAACAGCCCAATGGCCAATCAAAACAAGCCCCAAAACAGCCCAATGGCCAATCAAAACAAGCCCCAAAACAGCCCAATGGCCAATCAAAACAAGCCCCAAAACAGCCCAATGGCTAATCAAAACAAGCCCCAAAACAGCCCAATGGCTAATAAAATCAGCCTGAAAAACACAATGAACATTCTAAACCATCCCCCAAAAAACAGACCAATGGCCAAGAAACAAATTTTAAAATATGCCCTTCCCAAACTCTTATTAGAAATGTATTGTAAGCCAGCAGTATTAAAAGCATGCATTTTCCCTACAGCTCTTTCACCATGGCTTTAAAATGATCTTGCATTATTACATATATTGTCCGAATAGCTATTCGAATGAGCAGACC
>CM040457.1:29845950-29900341 GCA_022758105.1 Pangasianodon gigas | reverse complement strand
TCGAACCTCTACACATCCTCTCATTGGGCTGACTGGTAGCAATGGTAGCAGCTTTCTTAAAGCTAATAATTGATCCTTGCCATGATTTGCTCTTTTATACGAGTGAATCTATCAGATCTATGTGAGCATAAAGATGTGGATCAAATAGTAGCACGAAAAACGAACTGGGCAAGAAAAAATATTAATGTACCTATTGTACGGAGAGATGTATTGACTCATTCGTAGTAAGCATGCATGCTGAGCGTATTCAGGGAACATCTTGCTGATTATAAACAATATCTGAAAGACCTTCCTCCCTGACTTCTACCCTACACATTTAAAAAATTCATGCGTTTCAGGTCAGAACACCAGAGGTGGAAAATAGGTATAGAAAGATCTGAGCAGATTACATTTCAGAGAGAGGAAAAAAAAGAGCCGTACAGTGTGTTTAGCACCTGGCTCCCTGCTGAGCCTTTTCAAGTCCCAGCACAATCAAATCCCACCTACTGTTTTTGTCTGTGTCGGCCAAGTGTACAGGGGAAGTGTGGAACAGAAGCGGTATAAACAGGAGGAGGTGGAAAGGAGAGCCAGATTGTGTGCTGATTGCTTTTGTGGCCTTTTCTCATTTCACGCTGCTTTTTCATTTCTAACAGCTCGCTATCTTACACTATAGATGCACTTTGTCACGTACGGTGTACCGGTTTGTTCGGTCATACGTTTTTTTAGATATGTGTGATTATGAGTCGTGTGTTCAAAGTGGTTTTGGCAGTGATCCGCCAAGTCAAATTCTTGTGGGCGCTGTACATGTTTTCATCCCATGATCCTCTGCTTTTCGCTGGGGCCTGAAGAAGTCTCGACAATATATTTTTAGCAGAATTTAGCAGTTTAGATTAATGCAGCCAAACTTGATACTTTTACAATTTTATGATAGGCACTGTATACATGCATCGACCACTTTAGGAAGAACAATGCAGGAAAAAAATCTATGCCAAAATAGGTCAAGAGCTTCCGTTAATTTTCACATCAACCATCACCATGTGATTTAAGGGACTTTGACCATGGCAGATGTTGCTGCTTTGAGTTTTTCGGAAACTACTGATCTCTTGGGATTTTCACACGCGACTAGAGTTTACACTAGAATGGTATACTTAAAAAAAACATCCAATGAGCGGCAATTCCATTGGTGGAAATGAGTTCTTGATGAAAGGGGTCAGGGGGGAGAGGCCAAACTGGTTCAAGCTGACAGGAAGGCTATGGTAACACAAATAAGCACTCTTTACAATCATGTTGAGCAGAAAAGCATCTCAGAAAGCACCACACCTTATAACTTGAGGTAGATGGGCTACAACAGCAGAAGACCACATCAGGTTCAATTCCTATCAGCCAAGAACAGGAATCTGAGACTACAGTGACCACAGGCTCACCCAAACTGCTTAGTTAACAAACTTTGGACAAACTTTGCATGTTCTGATGAGTCTCAGTTTCTGCTGCAGATGGTAGGGTCAGAATTTGGGTTTAACCAAGCATGAATACAGGGACCCTAACTGCCTTGGTTCAACAGTTCAGACTGGTGGTGGTTGTGTATTGGTGTGGGGAATGTTTTCTTGCTTAATAACAGTCAAGCATCGTTTGAATGCCATGACTTCTTGAGGTTTGTTGCTGCCCACGGCATGTACATCCCTGTATGGCTACAGTCATATAGCCCATCTTATGACGGCTACTTCGAACATGACAATGCTCCATATTACGAAGCACAAAGTCGTCTCAAACATGACTGTGTGCTGTTTGCACACGTGCACTTTACGTAGACCTGTGTAGGTCTGTGTAGTCTTATTTAGTTCTGTGTAGTCTCATGTAGCTCTGTGTTGTTTTATGTAGCACCATGGTCCTGGAAGAACATTATTTCATTTCAGTGTGTAGTGTACCAGCTGTGTGGGGTTGAAATGACAATAAAGCCACTTGACTTGACTTGACTGGATGACAATGAGTTTAGTGGAGTTCAGTGGCCTCACCACTTACCAGTAGAGGATCCAATAAAGCACCTTTGGGATATGATAGAATGGTAGATTTGCAGCATTAATGTGCAGCTGACTAATCTGCAGCAGTTATGTGATCAATCATGTCAACACCAGACCAGAAATTGGTGACCACATGCCAGAAAAGAGTGTCACATTTGTGAAATTTTAAAAACTATAAGTTTAATGTTACAAACATACAAAATATTTGAAAAGGAGGGCACATTCAGTGCAAAAAAATATCCTTTTATGGAGCCATAATATCAGCATTTTTTTACAGACAGGTGATAAAATTGGTCTCTCTGTTATGCTCTGTGGGGAATTTATTCATTTTATTAATTCTCACTGAAGTGCCAAGCCAATTCCAATAGACCCTGTATATTTAGTGAATTATACAGTATACTGTGATGTTCTGCAGGGAGTTTGGCCGATGGAAAGTGAACAACTTGGCTGTGGAGAGGCAGGAAGCAGTGCCCTTTGACCCCGACTTTGTGCGCAACATCAGGCAGCTGGGGCGACGACCGAGCCTGCAGATGATCACGGACAATATCATCAAGAAGTATGGCACTCACTTCCTGGTCTCAGCCACTCTTGGAGGTAAGAAAGGTGGAACATCTGGTTACTGTATATTTATTAGCTATATAACGTTTATATCACAAATCATTCTAGTGCATTATTGTATAGTTTACAGACTTGTATCACAGATGTTCCAGATAAACAGTCTAGAAATGTGGGCGTTTTCTATGAGGAGGTGTTTTTAAAACATTTTATGGAAGGAGTCTCCAGTATCAGCGTAGTTGGTAGCAGTTAGCGGTAAAGCTGACACGAGACTGTTTAGGACTTTGTGCTTTCTCAGTCACATGACAAGCTACGGGTTTTTTTTAACCTCAAAAGAGGAAAAAACAAGAGACTAGTTAAGGAACAGCTGTTTATAGCTGCTATAACGTAAGTGATAACAGGAGCTAACAGTTTCGCGGATGTCCCACAACATTAAAATGTAAATATAAACAAATAAAAAGGAGGTATAAGAGAAATACATGCATTGTTGATTATTTTTTGTATAACAGCACGATTACTAGAAGAGATAGCGAGAGATGGGAATTCATAGAAAGTTACTTAAGAAAGAGGTGGAGCTTCAGGCGTGATCGTTCTCCCAAACTTCATTAAGTGTCATTTCAATTCTTCCCCACCAGCTTGTTTTTAATATTCAAGATTAAGATTTTATTATGCAACATAATGAAAAGTAATGCTTGTGCTATAAAAAATCATGAAGAAATAAAGTAATCTAGGTAATATAAAAATTACGACTCCGTAAGGGTCCATGAATAAATTCATACTAGTAATAATTATTTATTAAAAGACGCCACTTTATAGCAATGTCTATTATGCGTTATGAATTGTTAAAGAAGTAGTGCTCATCACACACTCCGGATTATATGTAGTCATAGATACACACATGGGTTTTTTAATAACTTATACTGACAATAAATGAAGTCATAGCTTATAGATGATATTTATATCTTAATGTATTGTTGCATTTCTTTGTATATTACACATATATGCACACAAATAACATATTACAACCTATTTGTTTATAATAGTAAATTATGAACAACCTTATTAACTAATAATTTGGAAGCTACTAGCATTTTCAGAAGGCAAAAATTAGTTGTTTTGTTTTACAAATGGGTTGTTGGCCCAATTTTAATGAAATCTTTTTACATATCTTAACTATTAGGACAGACTGAAAAAAAAGGAGGACAGACTTTAATTTAGTTCAAATACAGAGAGCATCAATAGATTCTTTCAGATCTCTTCCCTGCTGTGGGAGAAAATATATATGCTGACGTTGATTAGCTGACGGGTAATGCTTCTCAGATCAGTCCATGCTGGTATGACAGAACATTTTCTGCAAACAGGAATGAGGTCAGATTGCACATTCAGGTAACGTGACAACCTAAAAAATTTTTTTTTGTCATTTGATATCCATGCTTTTAATGTCAGAAAGCGATAACCACCACTAATGGATTAACCTCCATTAGGGACACTCAGACTAATGACCGAACAAACTCACACAAATGAAGTGATTTATATTTATGGACTTAATAGTACAGTTAATGTAGCCTACGTGCTGCTATGCCCACATATAATTTAGAGTTAGAGCCCAAAAGTTATGTCAATATCTACTTAGGGAAAGTTACAGGTATTCAGAGTCGGGTTACGCACCTGAGCTCACCATTCTCCAAATCACTTGTGTGTAGTGTCGGTTTTTCTTGAGTAGAAGGGCCCGAGACTGGGGTTTTCAACAGTATCTAGACCACTGCCTTCGAATCATAATATATGTGCAGGATGTATGCTATTTTATCCTGCTTTCATTTGCTATTTTGAATTGTTTTTGTTAATTAATATTCGTTAGATGCTCCTGTAAAAAAAAAAAAAAAACATGCCCACGGGCTAATGGATAACCTGCCCGAGCACTCATCTGCTGCAATTATGGCTCATTTTATGTGTTGTTCATAATTTTATCCATAAAAAATGTACCTCTTGAGATAAGTAACATGCTGTCTCCTAAGATGCTCTCCATATGAAAACATCTACTAATACGTAATTAATTAATAGTGTCATTTTATGTATTTAATATTGCCCTTGAATGGCCTGGTAGTCTTTAAGCATACATTTTGGCATGATATATTGTCAAGCTGTCAAACAGTGCCTCTGTTTTTCAGCAAACTCTACACTGTTTGTGTAATTTGTGCAACTTATGAATAGCTCTGAAGCCTGGAACAACCTCCAGACGCCAAGCAAGGCCATTCATTGACCTATAAAGGGAGCTCTGTTGACGGACATGAGCTTCCATGCTGCGCAGTCTCAGTTTCAGAATCAGTGATTTTAGCTGAATGCCATCCACACGAGTGCATTTTACGAATGAGGACATCCCTAAATAATGTAACGTGATACACGTTGGCTATTTTGCACATTTATTGCACTGATTTTTTTACAGTATAGCCTAAAAAAGCATAGAAGCATGAAATGTAAATTGTAGCCTGTGGATAGCTGTTAACTGAAATCTGTTCTTTGTAGTTGGTCAGCATTTATCTGCACTAAATAAAATAACCTCGACAGCGGCGTCCTGAGCCAGTTTTGTTAGTCGTGCAACCCTTACTTCACTCAAATGCTTAGTCCTAAATGTGTTCCTTCATCCTCTATTTATGTGCAGTGGAGCTTGAATTAAAGAGACAGCTTCTGTATATAGGGAGCAAGTCAAACATTCACTGTAGCTAAAAAAAAGTCTATTTCGCTAAACAGATATTTCACGACATTTCTCCAGTGTTGCTAATTACTTTGGATAAAATTATTTGTACAAGTATGCAAGGTCTGGGTACAAATGGAAAATATATCAGAGGTCAAGTGATATCACACAACCTGCCGATGTTATCGACATCGTTCACTCTATCTGCCACTGCTAGTGTGTGATGACGGCCTTGTGGCTCTTATTGTACTCTAATTGTCAGTACCCAATGACTGCATTTCCCTCGGAGAATAATTACAGTACTCACCACGATGATCCCGCAATCGATATCTCAGCTGCTAAGTGCACCTCCTGTGCCCTCATTTGGGCTCCATTTAGATCTCCAGACAATTCAGCACCTGACTGGAGCCATTTTTTCTCCGAAACGTATTCTCCCCAAACAAAAACCCTCCGGCGGTCGAACTGCCTCCTGTTCTCCCTCATCCTTTCACAGACGAGTGATAAAAATGAGAGCGGTGTGCTGGGGTTTCTAGGCCAGAAGAGTCTTGATGAAAAGAAAACGCAACAAAAGAGCGAAAGAACCATTTTTAGTTTGAATTAGCGATGATCTGGCGATCACACATTTCAGTACTCTTAATAAACACTGTCATGTTCAGATTATTCAATTGTCTACACAAGACCCAGGTTAAGTGTGTCAATTTTTTCTTCAAATCATAGACATGTCATTTGTTAGCTCATGTTTGGATTAAAAGGCACCCTTTAAACGTTTCTTCATAGGCAAATTTTTAGACTTTAAGTTTTCTGAAATATCTTATCAAGCTAGCTTATGTTAGACTTCTAGCTAGCGTTAACGATTATTAACATTCCATCTAACAGATTAGAACATTCAGGAAGTTTGACGCAGGTTACAACAGCCTAGCCTTCTCAGAAGATAAAAGATACGAGTAACTTATTTGTCTCGTGGATGTTCCACAACATTAATTGTAACTATAAATGGATAAAAAGTATGATGTGCTGTTCTTTAATAAACAAAAACATTGTAGTCGTTGGCAAATTGCTTTGCTTTAAGAGGAATGATACACTTCAGGATGTGCTGTGGAAAATAATCGACTTCTCGGTGCTAAGAGGAACTCCGCTTCATCACACCACCCCATCGTTGATTTATTTTCCTATTACAGCATGTTCTCAGATGATTCATTCTGTATACAACACATAATGTAGCATGATAAAGGATATTGGTTAGTGTGTTAAAATCAGTGCAGGACCCCAGCTTTCATGGTGCTGTCCTGATTACTTTGTCTTGTTGCTTCTCTGTAGACTATTCACCAAACTGTAGCTGATAGAGACACAGAAAATGCTTGGAGATTAGAGAGAACTGGTGAGGCGAGGATAGAGAGAGTCGGTGCTCAGCTGCTCAGTGGCGTGTGAACTAACAGCTCTCACTTCTCTCTCGTCCAGGTGAGGAGTCCTTGACCATTTTCGTGGATAAGAGGAAGCTGAGTGAAGCCCATTCAAACAGCGGAGCCGCTAACGGCACGCTGACACTCGAGGCCCTCCATCACCTCGCTGCTTCCTACTTCATCGACCGAGACAGCACGCTGAGGAAACTGCACCACCTCCAGATCGCCTCAGCGGCCATCAAGGTACGGCCCGGACTTCCTCAAGCGTCCTTAACCTTCACGTTATGTTCGGGTCAGAAGAACCTATGTGAAATTTTTATTGTGAAAATTCTAATTAATAATCAGTAAAATGTCAAATAAATCAGTTACACAAGTCAATTAATACTCAGGTAAATGTCAAATAAAGCAGTTACATAAATCAATTAAACAATTCAGTTAATAAACAGTTAAATGTTAAATCAATGTATTAATCAAATCAATGAACAACCAGTTAAATAGTAAATAAATCCACCAAACAACTTAAAAATCAATTAATATATTAAGATCAACATGTTACTGTTTTCATCTTAAATAAATAAATATGACTCACAGTTTTCATTTCTCTCACAATCCCTCCATCTCCCAGAGATATTTCAAAAAAGTACTCTTGAGCGCAAAAGTTTGCGCACCCTTAGACCACAAGAACTTTTAATTTAATGTCATAAATGAATGATCTCATATCCTACAAATGCTTTTAATTAGGTTTAACATCGATAGATAGATAGATAGATATACTTTATTGATCTCATGAGGGAAATGTTTCTTTATTAATTAAGTAACAAAATGGCAAAAATGAATGTTAGGATATTATTAGTTAAAAAAAACAACAACAACAAGTGATATCAGTTCAAAAGTTTGCATTTCTGATTTCTTTTTATCTTTTCGTTTCTTTTCAGTAGATTAATCTTGCCTTTCATTTTTAACTCCTAAAACATACGTCTTCTATTTTGCATCGAAAAAGAAACATTGTAAAATTAATTATTTGGAAGGTATTGATTGTTTTTTTTAATTGTTGAATTCTTTTGCTTCATTATTGATTATTTTGATGTAAATCCAAAGATTTGGAGAGAGAGTACATCGCTAAGCATACACAGCTGCATGAGAATGAGTATGTATTTTGCATACTTTTTCGCATATTTTTGCATATAATGGGTGATATTTTGAGGCGAGTGCAAAATGTGTGCATAATTATGAACACGCTAACCTTGGGGAGTTCGTTTTTGTTTGTATAAACACATTAGGCAGAGATTCCAACCTCTCTCTCGCTGTAGTTTCGGCTGAATATTCCTATATTTTTTGTACACCTATTCTCCATTTCCCATCATCCCATAACTACTTTGATTAAAGCAATCTAACGGGTATGAAACGTGCGTGCATTTCATGCTGAAGTGGATTTATGAACGTGTCGAGCGTCGCTCCGGGTTGCAGCAGGCGACCTGTCTTGCTGCACTTCCGCTAGTCACGATAAGTCGTGTTTTGAGTTGTTTTCTGTCATGACGGATTTGTGATGAAGGTGAAGAATGAAAAATTGAGCTGGCATGTGTGAAGGATAGCTGTGAGCATTAAAACAAGAGTGCCAACATAAGTTCTCGGATTCGGAAGCATGTGCACTCCTTTGCCGTGGGTTTAGATTTATGAAATTTACTTTGTGATACTTTTATTCAAAGTAATTGATGAAGCAGTTTACAATCCAAGCATATAGTGTACTGCTCAAAGGGCTTAGTGTAACATTTCGGCTTGTTTCTGTCTCCGCGTCCTAAACACCTTCCACAATGTTGTTGTCTGAAATTGGTGTATTACTTACTATCTCGGCGGTGAACAAATCAGATTTCGTGTCCCCCAGGAATTTTCGTTTTTTCATACTTTAAACCAGTGGTTCCCAATCTTTTTTCCTTGGGCCCCCCCACATATATATATATATATGACAATCTCATATATATAACCTTATATGTGTATATATATGTACAGTATATATGTACAGTACATTATATATATTTATAGCGTTTGGTTCCAAAACGCTATAAATCCATTTTGATTAATTTGAGTAAAAATGTGTTTTCTTTACCAAGAAAGTAGCAAGATGAAAACCACTATTTTCTGTTTCAAACTTTCACATAGCATCTTTAGATTATAATAACATAAAAAATTCAAATCCAGATTTTGATTTTCAAAGATTTATTATAAAAACTGATTATTTTTTTCCCCAAAATGCAATAAATCCATGACATGTTTTTTTTTTTTTTTCAAAATGCAATAAATCCATTGAATCAATATAAAAGTTATTTTTCATATTGAAACTGTTGAAAATACACAACAAAGTAAGTTGATCCACATATGACAGCCTCTGAACTTGGTCAATACTAATCTTATATACAGGCACTGGACTAAAAATACATTCAAGCAGTCATCATTCCCAAAATGAATTCAACGGGTCATCTCGTTAATGCTATAAATTAATTACAACAATAAAAGAAAATTTCATCATGAACAAGAACATGAACAACAATATCACATTAGACCACAGAAATTCCAAAATGACATTTCCCTTACATTCAGCTTCCGAAAGTGCATTCATCTTTGCCATGTTTCATTCATTTAGATGACTAGTGCTATACGCCATATTAACAAAAACATTAATGGCATTAATAAAAACACTTACTTTGTCATATTAAGAACACTGTAAAGAAGAAGGATTCACATATTATAGTATCAATTTTATATCACTTGTAGGCCTAAAAGATTTTTTTTAAGATTTTATTCAACCCATAGCCCTGTTGAGCAAGGTCACCACGAGCTATTGATAGGTAAAGGAATAGCTTGCTCATGCAACAGCCGGCATTTTTCCTCCTCCCGAGTGCCTCGTCTTCTTAATCTGGCTTACGTTTCTTCCCCACCGCAGAAACCACCACAGGTTCATCAACGCCGTCAAAATTATTCATTTTTTTGTTTGTTTGTTGATCACAAAGTACAAAGTAGATGAGGAACACTAGGATGCCGGGTGTATTCAGAGCGCCGCCATTACTGTTTACAATGCGTGGAATGGTGCGTTGTGATTGGTTGAGCGGATGCATCGCATTCTGCAGAGAAGGGAGACTGGCATTTGTCGCGGTTTGGAAAGAAAGGGAGAAAACATGACAGAATAACACGGCGGATATCGCATTTTGCGTAAAATTAAAAATGGACTTTTCAATACCGACCAGATACAATACTGATTTTGGCGGGAACTCAAATTTTTTTTTAAATGGCATTTATCGCGTTTTGGAACCAAACTCTTCATATATATATATATATACCTCTGGATGCTTCGTTCCCTGGTGTCTTTTCAATTTGCTTGGTTTCACGCTGTTGTTTGCCAATTTTTCACCACAGAACACACATTCTGGCCGGGACTTGTCTTGACCTTCAATAAAACCAAAATTTAAGTAGGTTTTGTCATAGTGTCTAAACTTTTTTCTTCACATCTGATGAAGAATCACCGCGTTTTCGTTTCTCTGACATTTTTCCATTTGATTTTGATATTGTGTTGACACGCACGTTATCTGAACCGACAACAGCCAATGACAGTCCTTCCAGCTTGGAATGTGAACGCAATTGGCTAGTGTAAAAGAGAATCGTTAATGATATTTTATATAAGAGATCATTGTTTTTTGACTACCTTATTATAAGCACATGATTTTTTAAAAACATACAAAAATATTTTTATATAAAACTATTAGTGGAACATTTTATGCATCTTTATTTGACCTCAAATCATATCAGCTCCTGCGACCCTCCTGTGAACTCTGGACCCCAGGTTGGGAACCACTGCTTTAAGCAACCAGAAAAAGAAAATAAGCACTACTTTCTTTTGGAAGTACTTGTTCTATTGTACTTGTTCTATTCTAACAAGAATAATCGAATAATATTTTTTACAGCCTATAACCAAAACTTTCCTCAACGACTTGGCGACGTTTTTGTCAAGCAAGTACAAACACGATATGCTACATAATCTTATACTCGTTTGTTTCCTCCTTGTGAGTCAGTATTAATGCATCTAGCTGGCTAACTAGCTCGCCATGATGTTATTACATTCCGTTAGCTACCACATTTGAACTTTTTATGGTATTTGTGTGTGCTGAAGAGTGAACCTGAAACTCGTCACTGACATCGACACATTTATTTATTTTTCAACTGGTAGAAACAGGCTACTGTGAATTTTAACACCTGCCCTTCGTTCGCATTAATTTGCACATCATTCAGTCATCATTCAGAATGGAACAACAGTCGCATTTTTTTAAAAATTTGTTGCAATAATGCTGCAATAAATAAAACTTTAGCTGCTAAATTAATGTATCAGCATTGAAACAACCCTGAATTATACACTTCAGGCTACAAACTCTGCAAATTACACATTAACTCAAACATGCAAAACAGACAACACGTAGTATTTTGGTCATAAGAAAAACGAAATCCCGAGCTCCTGAGTGGCGCAACGAAAAAGCACTCGCTTTATAATTCCAGAGATCATGAATCCGTATGGATCCGTGGCCAGGAGTCTAAGAAAACAAAATGGGTCGAGCTGTCTGGATGGGAGGGATTGCATACTCTCTCTTTCCTGTCAATCACTAGCCAATTGTGAGCATCTATGA
The DNA here is from genome assembly GCA_022758105.1 of Pangasianodon gigas. Taxonomy (NCBI): domain Eukaryota; kingdom Metazoa; phylum Chordata; class Actinopteri; order Siluriformes; family Pangasiidae; genus Pangasianodon; species Pangasianodon gigas. The sequence goes on along the minus strand of CM040457.1, from coordinate 29,889,030 downwards.
GCTTATGTATGCAGAAGACGGCGGATAGCACTTTCCTCCAAGGCTGTTACGCTGCCTAGTGATGCAGCAGGTCCCAAAGATGTGGTCGGTGGGGAGAAAATAGAGGAGAAAAAAAAAAGGAATTCCTCTATAAAACCCTATAAAATTAGTAAATCAGTGTGCATGGTTTTAAATAAATAAATAAATAAATAGAAATTTATTTATCTATTTATTTATTGAAACGTTTTTCTGTTTATTTTATTTACCTGCTTATTTATTTATTTATTTCTCTATTCATTTAGGTACTGGTTTATTTATTCATATATCTATTTATATTCATATATTTATTTATTAATTCAAACATTTCTCTATTTATTTTCCTGCCTATTTATTTATACAGCATTTCTCTATTTATTTATCTGTCAGTCTGTTTATTTATTTATTTATTTATTTATTTATTGTGGGTTTATTGAACATTTGCACAATTTTTTTTACACTTATTTTTTTTATTAAATCAGGGCCTACGACTTGTCGTAGTACTGTAGTGCTGTAGTGCTGTAGCTGAGGTGTTGAGGGTTAAAGAATCTCGACTCAAGGCTCCAACCTTGGCTCTACATTGGCCAATCATGAGATTTGAGCACACAACCTTCTGAGAACCTGAGCTAGCACATCCTTTCCCTTTAAGTCATGATTATTAGTTAAGCAAATGCTGCTATAGCCAAGGCCATTTCTCAAGGTGCTTGGACCCAGAGTGATTTAAAAGCAAAGTGCATTTGACTCAAGTAAGGACTTTCCCAATATTTCGGTGTTAATGAGGACAAAACAGCAGCGGCACCTTCAGCCAAGCCATCTATCATAATGATAAATGATCCTGGCTCACCTATCCGTATGATGAGTAATTCCGCTCGAGATCAGACGCATCTATACAGCCTAAGTCCTGCAAGCAAGTCGGTGGATGTTAAATGTGTCTATTTTTAAGTTCTAAACTCACAGATGAATTTAGCAGGTGAAGAGATTCCTCATTGCGCTCTAATACATTATGATTGCTGTAGCTGGGTCTTCATTAGAGCTGCAGATGGTACCACTAAGACTGAGCAGATCTGCTGTTATAAATGTCCCGAGCATGAGCAGTCGCTTGTCAGTGTAGAAAAATGGACCTCATATGTTTTATGTCACATGGATTCAGATATGATCATTTTCATCTTAGCCTGGAGATAAAGGAAATGTCATGAGAGGAAATGTGGGAAGAATGAGAATATATATCCTAGATTTTTAATATGAGAATATTAAACAAATCCGGCAAAGTTTAAAACACCTGAGGATGCTCGTGTTACCGTGATTAGCTCCCGTTAACGGCACAAAAAGTTCCTACCTTTCTTAAGCCCGGTTCATGAAGCTCCTGTGAAGAGAATTCACTGAAGAATTGGACGAGTTCCAACCCTGCGGCCTCAGACGTGCTATTAACAGGATTGGATAGCTGAGATGAACAGATGTTTACACCTGAGCCCTCATTTATCATTTATTAAAACACAGCATGGCGTGCTGTTATAGGAAAATCATCAACTAGGGAGTCTGGCTGTTTACATTCACTGAAAGTTTGGGGGAAGTTTGATGCCTCCGAATGAGCTGAACCCCAAATCAAACCCCGTGTACATGTGTGATACTTTTTAAATCCATTACAGAATTATCGAATATGTAATTAAACAGCGTTTTAATTAGCAGCCCATACCCGAGAGTAACCAGGAATTTGTAGTGAACATTTAAAAGATAACAAATATCTAATGAGAGCGTTTACAGCTCATCTGTGGTGCGTAACGCAGGCTGAGAAACGATCTCCGGAGGTATTGCTTCTCAGAGGGCGATATGACCGACTGCGTCTCGTAATAGCTCCACAATCGATGCGAAACCCTCGCAGTTCTGACAGCGAGGTTAAAAAAGATCGCTCACATCATTTGATTGCATGGCTTGCCAGCAGCAGCTGTTTTCCAGGCTTCGTCCAAATGCTGTGAAATGGGTCTGAAATGTGCTTTATGAAGAAACAGCTGGAGAATACCTGTTTTTGGGCTTTGTCTTGTTTTTTTTCCACATTAAAAGTGAAGAGAAAATAAAATTTGGCAACTAGTTAAGGTTTCCTTCTGTATATTTGAGTTAACGTCATTAACCGTGAAGCATATCGACAGGTTTTAGGTGCTTCATGACGTTTTAAATCCATGTTAACAGCATTACAGCATTCCACCTGGCTGCCAGCTCAGTTCCAGGCTTTGGTGGAGATCCTACTGCAAGAAAGGCAGTGACTTGATATTTAAACTTTGTGCCAAATATCCTGCAATTCTGCAAAAAAAATTCTAAATAAAATGTTCAACGTTAGCCAACTGTCTTCACCAAAGCAGTGTTAGAGATATTGAGATTTTACTGGAGAGTCTGATCTGCCTAGGAAAAAAAGTACTTGAGCTTTTAGGATTTTAAGATTTTGTGGTTTTAAGATTTTGAGATTTTCAATTTTTGAGATTTTTAAAATTTTTAAGATTTTGAGATTTTAAGGATTTTAAGATTTTTGAGATTGTAAGATTTAAAGACTGAGATTTATAAGATGTTAAGATTTTAGGATTTTGAGATTTTAGTTCTTTAAGATTTTAAGATTTTAGGATTTTAAGCTTTTTTGATTTTAAGATTTTAGGATTTTAAGATTTTGAGATATTTGGATTTTAAGATTTGGCGATTTTTAGGATTATTGAGATTTTAAGATTTAAGATTTTGAGATTGTAAGATTTTAAAAAATGTGAAATTTAAAACTGTAAAGATTTTAGGATTATTGAGATTTTAATACTTTTGAGACTTTGAGATTGTAAGATGTTGAGGTTTGTGACATGTTGATGATTGTAAGTTTTCAAGACTTTGAGATTTGAAGATGTTTAAACTATGAGATTTTGTGATTTGGTATTTATATTTTAAGACTATGTGTAAGTTATTGTGGGTTCTGGAGCTACTTTTAGTGCTATAAAGATCTGTTTATTACTTGCAAAAAAACACCCCTCGTTTAATGAGTTAACTTTTTCCCCTAAACCAGCCAGTGTTAGTGATTACAGACTCTGATCTAGAAAACGTTTTGAAAATGTTCTGAAAATGTAATGAGAGTCACGGATTAGCGCTAATACTAGTAACTAGAAAATAAAGTAGTGGAGTCAGCTGTCACGTGTAGATGGAGTAGTAGACTAAATAATCCTTCCTTCTTGTTTTTAGATGGAAAAATGGAAAAGAGTTTCCACTCAAACAACCACTTTTGAACCACTTTTTCAGTATGAGTTTTCATTTGTTCTCAGTTCACAGGAACCATGTCCTGTTTCTCTGGGGTATAACTATGAGGTTGTATATGAAATCTCTAAAAATAAAATAAAATCTCTTTTTAAAATCTCTTTGTCATCCGTTACCACAGAAAAAACCCAAAGAACCTTCAACAAAAAAGAAAACAAGTGGTGCTTGACTTACACAAGTCAGGTAATGGATATAAAAATACATAAGCACTTGGCCATTAAGGACAATTAGGGCCTTATAATTTGAAATTAATTTTTTTTTTCTGTATCTGACAAATCAGTTTTTCCATTTCATAATGTAACTATTTTTATTTTTAAAAAATCTAAAAAATGTTCACCATCCAATGGAGCTGTTTTCTCCTAAGCCTTAATGTAACAATTCTGACAATTTTGAAATGAAATATAGCAATCAGCACTATTTTTTGATGCAAATAAAAGGTCCTGAATTGCTGACACGCCAAGTTAGCTAGCTAGCAAATAGCAAGATAGCTGACTAGTTGACAAGTTCACCAGTGTTTTGGGGGTGTTCATTAAACAAGTTTCACGGTGTCATCATTTCAGCTTAATATTACCCTCATTATTCTGTTATGAAGTTCATAATCGTTGCCAGAAACCCATGTTCTTGGCAGCGGTTCTTGGCAGTATTCCTTCAAAAAGTTGCCAGTGTGTCACGACGCGCAGATTTTAAACAATGCACAAGCAGAGGCAGGGTTTTCGTGTAGGAGGAGGTGATGCTGGATTCCACCCTGGCCTTTTGTAGAGTCCAAATCCAGTGCACTTTTAACTTTTTAGATTGATCGTGCTTTAAAAAAAAACCTTCATATTTTACAGAACATGAGTAACTCAGTAGGTGTAGCTCAGATGTGAGTTTGAGGAATATTCTAGGATCCTTGAATAGCATTTTTTTTCATCCTGAGCATCACAGAACATTTTATTTAGCTCTGTTTATGTTTCTCACATAGGCTACTTGGATCATCCGTTATAACTTTCGCTAGCTGAATTTAAATTAAGTACATTAGCTAGGAATATTAGTTCCCTTGCTTGGGTTGCAGGAAAAGCGCTTCTGTACAGCTGAAAGTAAAGTAAAGTACGTTTATGTTTTCTATGTTGGAATCCCTCGTTACTGATGACCAATACAGACTGATCTTCAAGAACAACATACTGGCTAAGAGTTGATATATTCAGTCACCTAGCATTGTCTGTGGTCATTTTCTTCTCATTTAGCCAGTCGTTTTTTTTGTTTTTTTTTTTTGCTAGCAATGACCTCCTTGTGCTGAGTTTCATGTTTAAGATGTTCTTTCAGGTTAGTAGTGTTGGAGGAAGATGCTGTAGTTCCTCTTCTTGCTATTTTTCATATAGTTTGCAATCTTTCCATATATCGACATAAAATTCGTCCATTTTGTGACGTCTGGTCATTAGCGCTATGACGTACACAAGCCTTACGTAACATAGTATAGCATGGTATCGGATGTTGGGATTGGAGCTAAAAAGCCTCTCCAAGTACTGAAAACCTAGAGCAGAGTTTCATATTCTTTCTCTTTTAATAATAAATCCCCCACTACCTCTTGAGATCCAGCGGAGATTTATTCCACAGACTAATGACTAATGTCGTTCATTAATTTCCACTTAATTCCAGTACGTTTGATCAATGTTTCGTTCCACATTCGCACATCCCAATCAACGCGCTCATGTTTCATTCAGTGTTCCCAACATTGTCACTTCATATTCTCAAGGTTCGATTTACATTTTTCTGGTTCATTTATTCTCAGTGATCTGTATTATATATGAAGATGTGTGTCAAATGTTTGACCTGTCGAACATAAGTTCTTTTTAACGACATGTGTATTGCAGTTGGTATTAGGAAACTGAAAAAAAAAAAGATATAGATATATGCTTCAATATATCTCAGAATTCGGTTCGTTTGAGACGATGAACGATTTACACTGCATCGCTAGCAAGAATGGCTAGAATAGAGAAGACAGTTTCATAACTTTGCACTGTTGTGGCTTATTCAAGACTGCTGAGTGCAAAAGTTTGTACCCCCCAACTTTTGTTTTGAATGAGGAAAAAGCAAAATGTATCTATTTTACAATTTATCTACAAAAAAAAAAAATGAGGACAATCTCAAGAAAATAGCTTGAAAAGCATCTCGCTGGCTAAGTTCTGGAGAATAATGTCAGAGAAGTCAGGAGGAAAAAAACAGGAGAGCTGAATATATTTCAGCTGAGAGCATCCAAAAACTGTTGAGAGAATATGAAAGAGGCATTTTTAAAAGGAGATAGTGGGCAGAGAATATTTATACATCAGAAAGAAAAATGGAACAAATGGAACGAACCCAAAAACTAAAGTAAATCTAATCAAATATTGTTAGTAGGATTATTATAATGGTTGCCAGGTTTCAGCAAAATTTCCATCTCAACCATCTCAAAAACTGCACAGAAAGATCTGAAACGATCCCTTTGCATGGAAAAAAGGTTCACTGCTCAGTAGGGAAATGATCAACTCTGTAACTCTCCTTTCCCTCTACAAATCTTTACAATATATATTTCAACATAAAAGGTTCTGTATATCATAGATACATTGTCTGCACTTACACTTTCCCTTTGTTTGCCATAACATATGTTCATTTGATTTAATTCTGATTATTCACTTTTAAACAAGATCTTTAAACTAGCAATTTGGCGTAAAAATCATGGTAGCTACTGTTATCTACTGTTATCTTAGCTACCATGTTTGTGATTTTTACGCCAAATTGCTAGTTTTGGAAAAAAGCAAGTCTGTGGGTGGCATTTCTTGGGCTAGTTAGAAAATACTCAACAGCCACCAAGATCTTGTTTAAAAGCGAATAATCAGAATTAAATCAAATGAACATATGTTATGGCAAACAAAGGAAAAGTGTAAGTGCAGACAATGTATCTATGATATACAACTGAAAAAAGCAAAAGTTCAGAAGTTAAATAAAGTTGAATTATGTTTCGCAAATTGCTATTCTTTGTTATATTTTGTGGGGGAAAAAAATTGAAAATGAAAAAAGGGTGTCGCCTAAACACAAAGGGATTTTTTCCTTTTTTTATTCATATTATGCTTCTTCCCCAGCCTCAACTACATCAAACTTTCTATCTAATGTGACTAACTAAGATAGAGAGCTATTTTTTAAAAATCAACAATATCTTTCCCAAATCACGGAATGGTTGTTTATACGTGATAACACTAGCTACCCAATAATATTTGATTTGGAGTTACTTTATATTTTGGGGTTTGTTACATTCCAGAAAATTCAGAAAAGTACAGAATCTAATACGAAGCAGGGACGCAGTACTGCGGTGAGTCAAAATGGGGTCCATTTCATAATGTCAGGAAGATTTTGTTTAATAATGGCGAAAAGCATGCACAACGAACGTACAAGTTCATATTTATAAAATGAAATCACTGAATATTTTTGGAGACCCCAGCAGAGATATGCCACCCTGTGCACAAGAAGCCTAAATGGAGCTGCAGTTATATAAATAAATTAAAAAAAGGATATTTCTTTAGTAAATTTTGGTAAATTTTGGTACTATTGAATGGTAGAATATGCTTTTATATGCCCACTGGAGCAAACCACTAATAGACAAAAAAAACCCTGGATATTTGTATCTGTTTAGAACCTGTTCGTCTGTTCATTCATCTGTTCATGAATAATGTGTTCGGTTACATCTCTACTACAGAGACGTGTGAAGAATTTTTTAAAAAACTGAGCTTGAACTCACACATTCTGTTACAACAGAAATGCAAATGAGCAGGTGTTGAGAACTTAATCTGCTGTATGAACTTTCTGTTCCATGCAGGCTTTTGAACAAAGTGCGACTTCCAGGTATCATTAATCAGTTCAGGGAAATCCAATTTACACCCTCTGTTCCTCTATTACACTGCAAATCGAGATTCTTATATGGGCTTTGATGAGGTTGAGGTTAATGGCAGTTTGGGAAATTAAGGCTGCAGAATGTATAATTTGTTAAATGTTATCGTAATATTATTGGCCTTTGGGATACCGATAACGGAGAAGGCTGCAATATGTAATGGACCGGGTAATGAAGTCTTTTATTGTGCATGCTGATCAACTTGATCAATCTCATGGAGGGATCCAGGGGCTTAATCTCGGACTGTTCTGCAAAGATTCGGTTCTCAGTTTTTGTGAAACTGGGGATGAAGAACCAAGGAACTGGTACCAGCTGAGATCTTATGGGGGTCTTATTATCACTACAGTGACATCGCAGTCTGTTGCTGTGACTGTCATTAACAAAAAGAGATATTGAACAGTGATGAGGGGTTCGAGGGTTATTTTTCAGAAAACTAGTGATATCACATCCATGAATCAGTGGTGCATGGTGCCTGACTTGGAGATACTCTGGAGATAACCTCAACAATGGAGATAACCTCAACAATGCTTATGCTAACACTAATGTCCGTTGTCATTCTGCACATAATAATTGTCTCTATAGTAATTATATCTTAATGAAATACATAAAGATTCAATTTGAATGGTAAAATATGATCTAAAAGCCAGAAGTAAAGCCAGTCATCCATCACATATAGAGTTTTGAATTATGAAAACTCTGAATTATGAAACAAAAGCATTTTCAACTTTTTTTTTTTAATTGAAAAAGGGGAAAAGAAGATATCAGAAGTTCCAGATCAGATAATGCTGATAAATCTTTTGCTCGCGTCCCATTCAGTGGTTCACCAAGTAAGCAGTAAAACACTTGGTGGTGTGCTGTAATAGGAAATGAATTAACGTGATGTGTTATGATCCTGTTCTAAGAAGATATTAATATTACATATATGAATATACACTTGTGATTTGACTTATAGCTGGAAATACTGTCAGATCTGAAATGTAATTTTTGATGCAGGGGAATGGATTTTAGTCACTTAGCTGACATGCCGAGCTAGCTACTGATCACTAGCTAGTTAGCAACTTAGCTAAGAAGCTAGCAGACTTCGCTAGGTAAACCATTCGGCATCTTTCTATCACAAACAAATTTTTCTCTTAAGATATTAGCATGGAATCTGTATATACGGTATGCTATAAACTAAAGCAACCCTTACTTGTTAGCCAGAATTAAAAAAGCAAACTTTAAGCACAAAACATGTCTCGAGTGATATTTGAGGGGTTAAGGGATGTCTAAACAGATGTGCGATCGAGTGAAAATAAGACTTAATACTCTTGACTGTAATGTATCTGCTGCTTCGTACACTTTTTATTCATCATGGCAGTTTGTATTTTGACGGCATAGTTATTAGCATAGTCATTAGCATGCTAACAAACCTTTAATAGATGTGAGAGTGAGAATGAGACTTGAAACACATTTCCATGGTGCTACATACACTTTGTATTTACCACTGCAGTTTACACTGTCACAGCTAGTGATTAGCATTCAGCTAGTTTCTATGGTCAGAGAATGTTAGCTAGCTAACATTTGGCTGTGGTTACTTAGCCTTAGCTTTAAGTAGTTTTCCTAAATTTCTTCATTCCTTTTGAGTCTTTCTTCAACTTTTACTTTCATGCTTGTGGTAAATGTAGGGGTTTATACATATGTTTTCCACTTTGCCTGCTAAGAGAGAAGAATTTGAAGCTGTACTTTGTGTTTTAGCAGGAGTTCAACTTTTACTTGAGGAAAAAAATTTGGCTAGTTTTAGCACATCACAGAGAATTAAAGTCAGTGTAACTTTGAGATTTAATCCTCCATATTAAAGCTTCCCAAGCAGTCAAAACACCTTTTTTTGTCAAATGGTGTCGGGAATTTTAATGTGCATTTGCATGTCCTTTGTTAGCGTGCGCCAAGGACTGCAGTGTTTATATCGGCCTGTGTATTGTGTGTGTGTGTGTGTGTGTGTGTGTTTCAGGTTTTAATGCATCACCTCGTAGCATCAATAAAAGACCCTGAGAGCACAGTGGGTGTGTTGTGCTTCTCTGTTTTTCTGTCTCTCATACACATGGGTTCAAAAGTACTTTGTGCTGCTTTTTGTCCTTGACATTTTTTAGCGAATTTTGTCAAAATAATTATTTTTTTCAGTGTATTTATTATCCTGTGTCCTCTTAGCCTTCTTAACTATTTGCAGGATTTTTTAAATTTAATTTAATTTTTAAATTTTTAATTATTTATTTCATTTTTCTCCTCCGGACGGTTTTCTGTCCTTGAATTTATTTATTTTTTGTCAAGCTGTAGTCAGATTTTTTTCATTGCCACTTTTTATCTTGATTTCTCAGAATTGTTTTTTCTCTTGTCTTTTGAGTGACTCTGGGGATTTTAGTCACAGCCGTCTCATATTATTTATATATTTAAATGTGATTTTGCTGCCTTTTGTTTTAGTCTGATTGTTCTGTTTTTTTGTTCTTCTTGTCCTTGGTTTCTTTGTAAGATTTTACTCATTGTGAGTTATGATGTTTCTCCCGCAGTTGCAGTTGGACATTTCGGTTAGAACTGTCTCATTTAATGAATTTATTTATTTATATTTTTCTGCGTCATGTCGTTAAAAAAATTGTTAACTGAAGTCAGAGTGATAAAATCTCACGAAGCTGTAGTTCTCTTTGTAATTAAATCAATTCTGCGAAGGGAAAAGCAAGAATCTCTCACACGCTTGTCTGCAGTGCCACATTTGTTAATTAAACAGTGACAATAGAGCTAGCAATGTAATCATCCGCTGCAGTTAACAAGCAATGACGCCTGGCCATGATATTAAATATCTAATATCAATTGCTCGACAGTGGAACTGCATTATATCACGTGGTCTGTTGGACGTGGCGTATTGTGTGAATTCAGTGCAAATGCTGCGCCGAGTGTGTGCAGGGAGTGAAACGATAACCCGAACACTCCCGGTCAAATAAGGCTTACTTGAAATAATAATAGTATAGTTGACAAATCTATTTGACATTTCCTGACAATTCTCCTCGTCTCGCACTGTGATACGTGATATTTAACGTGAGCCGTGATGTTGCGTTGCACCATGTCATGGTGTCATCCTATAAATGTCATTCCACCCCCCACTTCCTGTGTTAGAAATTAAAAAAGAATGAATGAATGCATTAATATAAACCTGTGAATTGACGTTTAACTGATCAACCTTCTGATCAATCAGATTTGAGAATTCACTGGGGTTTAATAAAATATAAATAGAGATAATTTTAATAAATAGAGATTTTTTTTAGAGAGAAAGGTGTTGTATGCAGTGAAGGCAAATAAGTATTAGGACACTTTGGTTATTTGTTATTTAATATACTTCCAGTGTACTGTATATATCCACTTAAAATTTAAACACATAATATATTTTGTTTTTATGAATATGACAAAAATATGATAAATATGACATTAGTGCTTTGGTGCAAAGCTGCTGTTGGCAGTTACAGCTATGAGATATCTACGGTAAGACGTAATCAGCTTTTTGCAGCATTGTGGGTCAATTTTGGCGCATTCCTCTTAGCAAATCATCCTCAGTTCCCCAAGATTGCAAGGGTCCCTCTGATCATGATGGACTCACGATTTCAAAATCCTCCATGAATTTTCAATGGGATTGAAGTCAGGAGATTGGCCAGGCCATGCAAAGCCTTCTAAAGTTATTTTAGCTGTCTGTTTAGGGTTCGTTGTCTTGTTGATTCAGTTTTTGTCCGATTAAATTCTCCTCTAACATGTCTAGGTACATCACTCCATTCGTGTTTCCTTCAATGATGTCTAATACCCCAGTACCCTTTGCAGAGAAGCAGCTTCATATCATGATGCTCACACCACCGTGCTTCACTGTGGTTCTTAATTGGGATCATATGCAAGCAACGGAGATGATTGCGCTGCAGTCCATTGCTTATTGTTCTTTGCGTAAGAGTTGTTCCTGCTGCTTTCAGGTCATCCTGCAACTCTTTCCGAGTGACTGCTGGCTTCTCTCTTACCTTCCTTATCATTAGTCTGAGAGTGTGATGTGAAATCTCGCGTGGCTCACCTGTCTGTGGATGATTAGTTTCGGTTCCGTGAACTTTCCACCTGCATAATTTGCAAACCAGTTGTACTGACAGTGATGTTTAAGGTCTTTGCTATGGCTCTGTGTCTTTTTCCATTGAAGTGTCGTTTAATAATGTTGTCTCTGAGAACTTTAGGAAGCTCCTCCAATGTCTTTTTTAATGACACCAGGAGCGATTTGTCAAGAACATTTTGGCAGCATTTATATCTAGAACATTTGTGTAACCTTTAAATATAGTATAGTATATATTTTTAAATATAGTGTCTGAATAATTTTTTCCCTATCAGTTTTGTTTTTCTAAACAAACCCTTTTCATTCTTACTTACATACTATACATACTTTTTGTTCATAATTATAAGTACAAAGTCAAAATGTGTGTAAATTTGAGGTGGATATACAGTATGCACTGGAAGTATATTAAATCACAAAAACAAAAGTCCAAATAATTTGCATGTACTTTATAATATCAAAAAAGAATTAAAAAGTAATAAGAGTAACATTAATCAGATGATATATAAAATTCACAATATATAATTTTTTGTAGCATTTTAATGTGAATTATTTGACTTTCAGGTAACTGAGACGAGGACCGGCCCGCTTGGCTGTAGCAACTACGACAACCTCGACTCTGTCAGCTCTGTTTTGGTCCACAGCCCTGAGAACAGAATTCAGCTCCAAGGTAAAGTACCTGAAAGCTATCAGCGATGAACATTACTGCAGCGTAGCGTGGCTTGAATCACTGCAGATGATGTTTGCTATTTATGAATTCCATGCTGTGGTAACTTTATCTACCTTGTGAACTTAGTGAACCTTCATGTTCTGTTCACTGCTTAGCCATGATTGTCCCATTGACCTTATAGAATATAAGTGGTAGCGTAATGATGTCAGGCTGAAACTCATTAAAAGTTTTACCTTAATAGAGGCATTGGATGTATTAATATGCACCAATGATGAGCTAGTTTTAAATAAAAAAAAAATCTATTATACTTTTTTTTTTTCCTAAGAAATTATTGATGTGTCACACATGCACACAAAAATATGGCTAGCCTTTTAATTATGTCTTACTACTACTGTCAGAGCTGCTGTTATAGAAAATTAATCAACACTTTCTGACCAATAGCCCTTTAAACCTCATGTTGTTTCAAAAGTCTGATACACATGCTAGCATAGATAGCATAGCTTATCACGTAAATTTCGTTCAACATTTACAATTTCCAGGCCTCCAGGTTCTTTTGCCGGAGTACCTCAGGAGCCGGTTCGTGCACGCGGCGCTGAGTTACATTGGCTGCAACGGCGAGGGCCACTTCACGTGCCGGGACAACGACTGCTGGTGTCAATGTAGTGAGGGGCACCCGCAGTGCAACTGCCCCCACGCCAGCCTCCGAGCACAACACAGCAACCTGGAGCACACCAACGAGGCCTGGAGGCACGCCAACCAGGAGTTTGAGCAATCAGGTGCTCGACTTGTTTCGTCTTGCTTCGTTTCTGTTCTGGTTGCAAAAGTCTGCACACCCTTAAGAACAAAATGAAGAGTCAGTTTTGTGTTGTTCCACTTTTTTTACACATCTAATTTGGGTCATTTTCACCCTAACGGAGTATAAGGGTTAGCAAGAAAACGGACTCCAGATTTAATTACTGCTCGGGAAGCCAAGAGGCACTTTCATCTCTGGACAGGATACAGGAACTTTTGGCAGCAGAAGACAAACTGCAACTTGTTTTTTTTTTTCTATAGAAGCTTCCGGTTTTTGGTACCTGACTGGAAAACACCTATTTTAGAAAACTCAAGAAAAAAAAAACAGAATAGACTGATGATGATGGTGTTGGGTGTGTCTTCGGGATATTTTTTCTCAACCTGCAGATATGTGTTTCTCAAAAAAAAAAATCATTTCAGAACTTTTGGCACCCTTAGAACAAAAGGAAGACAAATTAATTTATAGTACAATGTTTGGTGTCAGGTTTCACAGATGTTCCTTCATTATAACAAAGTAATAGAAATGGTCAGTGTGTGCAAAAGATCAAATCAGTTGAAGTGTTTGCATTTCCCTTTCTGGAAAGTGCATCCACGTTTTTGCTTCTATAATTGCCATAAAAATAGAAAATTTTTTGTTTAAACTCTGAATATGGCAGTGAATATAATCAGAAACCAAAAGTACTTCTGTCTGAATTTTTAATAGGTGTTTTATGATGACTGTTGGTCAGAAAAAGTCAGAAAAAATGTATAACTGGAAACGAATATAGAAAAAAAATCAATTCCGGTTTGTTTTCCGGTGCCAGAGGGTCCTTGTATCTTGTGCGGAGGAGAACGTGCATCTCAGCTTCCTGAGCAACAATTAAATTTAGAGTCCAGTGCATTCTCTTGCTAGCCTTTATGTTCTGTTAGGATGAAAATGACCCAAATTAAATGTGTACCAAAAGTGGAACAAAACTACGACTAATTCCTCTGAGATTTCGATGCTTTATAATTAACACAGTTGGTTCACTCGTTCTAACGAACATGACGTTCCTGTCATTTGGACCTGGGAGTTACAAGCTGAATTAGAAAGTGTTTAAATTGACTGACATCAAAAGGTCATTGCCTTCCTCTCTGATTTTCACTCCCATCTGTTCACACACACACACACACACACACACACACACATACACACACACGCTTCATTCTGTGCATCTATTTCCATTAGTATGGAAATGAATTAAGGATAAGGCTTGTTATCGAACATTTGACATTTACATTGTTGTGTGCAGATGAGTTCCAGGCTTTCATGGTCCGATTGTCGACACACGCGGCCCTGAATTTGTCATCAGTGTGGCGCGCGTGGAGGAGTGATGCGGCACTGCTAAAGCGCTACAGGAAGTTGGAGAACGACGCCGTTTTCCTCCTCAATAAAGCGCAAGAAAGCGCCGCTAAACTCTTCAGCCTCAGCCGGAGGTGCCGCTCGCAGCCCAAAATAATCCTGCCAAGGGAAAGGTAAAAAAAAAAAAAAAAACTAGACCTGTTTCAGTACAGATATTAGTGCACCTTTGTCCAATTCCACTTACTCTCTCCCCATCGCCTTTCTGAGAAAATACCCACGCTTGTGAGGCATTGTGATTTGATGTAACGTCGTTTTCAAAGGAATTTTATAAAACGGTGGAAGAGGCTCTTTAGAAATTAAAACAGGATCAGTAAAACACGTAACATTTCATTTGCTATGATCAAAATGGGATTACTTTCCCATTACTTTCCCCTAGCTAGCTTACTAGCTGGAAGGAAAGCTAATAAAAGTATAAATCATTCTCAAGCAACTGTAAGTGCATTTAGATGCATCAAATAATCAGATAAGTGTCATTTTCCTCGCATTAATTTGACGACTGAGTGTACACGAGTCAGTTAATAATCAGATTTATCTTAGCAGGGACGTGAAGAGGCTAAAGCAGCCAAAACTCTACTCAAGGAAAAGTACTTTAACAAAACTAATGACTTTTGAGTAAAAGTAATCACCCAAATTGTGACCTTCGTAAGTGTGAGCCAATCATTTTATATCTACAGACAGAGCAATCATTAGCAGTAATGCTAATATGTGTCTGACTAGCTTAAACGTTTGTCACGTTCTTAAGCAAAGAACAAAGAAAGATCGTAATTTTAACGTAAACGTAATGTTTTGTAATCTGCCATCTCCGACTTCACGCTGGGAGATTTTCAATTCAAAACCAAATGACTTCCTGGTCCATATTGAATAGCAATTTTTTTTTTGGATAATTTCTATAATTTATTTCTATTAATTTTCTTTTCTTGAGGCACAGAAATGGTGGATGTGCTTTTATTAAAAAAATCATCAACGAAAATTAATCAACACCTTCTGACCAATCAGATTTGAGAATTTAACAGCGCTATGGTATAAATATTTTGAAGCCACCATTTTGTATTTCTTGTTGATTGCTTGATTGGACCACAGAGATTTGTTTTCTCACTGGTTACGTTCGAATGCTAACATTTTGTATCTGATCTCTTGGAAAAAAAAAAACAGCTGTGTGCTGAGCGTCACGCTGATGATGATCTGATTTTTAGCGTCTTTCCGACAAGAGTGGTTATGTTCTTGTGAAAAATGGCATCTCTCCTCTCAGCCTCTCTTATGTCCTCGGTAATGAACGCTATCGAGTAACGAGCGGAATTTAGCGAGGGCGTGTTTAAAGCTATGTGGGAATGGAGGGTCAGCGTTTATGGACTTCTGGTTGACGTCAGCATCCGTAATTGCGCCTGTTTAGCTGTTTGCTTTGCAATTATGCAAAATAAGACGTGAAAGTTTTTAACATCAGCACCGCCATCCAAACAGTCTCCTAAAGGCAGGGCATTAACCTCGACGCCAATTAGCCATCTTATGAAGCTTAATGGATGGGACAGAAAATTTAGTTAGCATGCAGTTATGAAAAGGAGCCATTATAATCATTAGAAGTACACGATTATGATTTTAAAGTGCAGCTCCGTAGTTGAGCCGGTTTTGCTCTCCTGTGTACAGACAGCTACATGAGCAAAGCTTTAATAATGAATGTGTTAGTAATGTTTTTTTTTTAAATGCAGGATTTAAAACAGCCACATTGTTTTATTTCTGTGAAATCTCTCTAAATACCGTGTTTACGCATCAATTCATTAATTATTTTTAAACTGTCGTGACTCAAACGCTGAGACGTGTTTGTCCCTATCGTGATAATGATTATAACATGGGGATCACTATCAAATGTCATTAATCAAATGTTGATTTTGTTAAGGAAAACTAACAAAAAAATGTTCACGATTAAAGTTCTTGTTCATTAACAGTTCATTCTTGTGCTTTAAATTTATGACGAAATGTTTAAAAATGAGACAAAAATATCCAAAACAGACAAAAGTAATCCAATTCACCAGGAAGTCTTAAAAAAAAAATTACAGCATCACGACTTTAAAAGTTATTATACCACACCGCTGCTGAAATCTCAAATCTGATTGGTCAGAAGGTGTTGATTAATTTTCTATAACAGCAGCTCCGACAATAGTTCCGATGTAATTCAGATCACAGGTTTAAATTAATACGATGTTGTTTCTATAGTAACAGCTACATAGTCCACATTATATAAGACTAATAATAAACAAATTAAATGATTTTGTTTAACAAATAAAAAACGTATACATGTAGATATGGTGAAGTTTTCTGTCTGTCAGAAGATGTTTATGTAACATTTATGGAAGGAGTCGCCAGTGTCAATGCTTTGTGATGGGGAAAGTCGGGAAAGTTTCTTTGCGTTGGTAACAGTATCTCTCGCATTCGGCTACGTCTAGCTACCCCATCGTTGATTATTTTCCTATAACAGCGCACCACCGAGGGTTGTATTTCTTACTTCAAGAGTATTGGTGGAAGAAGTAAACAATATACTCTCACAAGTTTCAAAAATGTCAATGCAATGTCAGTTAAATGGTTTCTTCTTAATAAAGCTTGTGATTTTTGGCTACATTTATTAAAAAGCAGGAGACTCGCAGTGAGAGCTAGTAGTCCATCCTGTGACACAGGATCTAACTGCGATACAGTTAGTTTAATTGCACTGCATAAATAAAACTAGAAAAACACACTAGAATCAAACCCAATATCCTGCCGCCAATCAAGAACTATAATGGTACACGTTTGCTTACAAAGTCTAAGTCTTTAATAGTCACCTCAATCAAAGTCAATAATCAAATGTTGATTTTTTTAGAGGAAAACTAACAAAAAAATGTTCACCATTAATGTTCATGTTCATCAACAGTTCATTGTTGTGCTTTAAATTTATGAAGAAATGTTTAAAAATGAGACAAAAATATCCAAAACAGACAAAAGTAATCCAATTCACCAGGGAGTCTTAAAAATTTTTTTACAGCATCACGACTTTAAAAGTGATTATACCACACCGCTGCTGAAATCTCAAATCTGATTGGTCAGAAGGTGTTGATTAAATAAAATAAAATATCTGTGCTTGGTGGATCTGTGGACTTTTTTTTTTTCTTGGCTTCAAAAAAGTTTGCGAATTGTTGTTCTCGGACAAATGTGCTCTTTTCTTTGTATATGAAGTTAAAAACGGTTCTTGATAGTAAACTCAGGCCTTTGGACCCTGCTGTGCATTTTAGCACTAATGACCATAATGTGTTATTCCACCTCATACTGCAACCTTTAAAGCTATTAGTAGGCACTCGTGGGCTTTTTAAAATTGTGCTTTTAAAGGCAGAATTTTGCCTTTAATGCAAAGCTATTATCACTGTTCTTGAAGGCAAATAGTTCACTTGCCATCTATTAGAGTTGAGTCATTTGTTACTGCATTGTGTTTCAGGCTGCAATTTACTCACATGCGATTATATAGTTGCTTATTGCTGGTTTCTTGTCGGACTCTCCCACTTTGTTCTTGTTTTGCTTCCAGGCATCTCAGTTACTGGCTGCAACGCACCCTTTCCCTTCTGTACTGCGGTGAAACCGAGAGTCCGGGAATCTACTCGGAGGTGACGCGCAGCTGCGTGTGCCCGGGTGGCCACCTGTCCTGCCAGGGTTTGATCCCCTGCTCAGTGGGCACCGGAGGCCGTTGCGCATCATGCTCTCTGGAAAATCGAACACGCTGCTCGAGCTGCAACAGCGGCTTCGCACTGAGTCAAGGATTGTGCCGTCCTGCTGCTCCAAGCCCCACCAAACAGTACCTCGGAACCGAGTCGGAAATGCACGACTCGGAACTGCGTGATCTCCTGGAGCAGCGCGACGGCCACCTAGCCTTATCCGCCGTCTTCGTGAGCAGTGACGTCAAACTCACCACCTGGTTTGAACCTTCATGGAGGAAAAGGATGCTCCTGACTCTAAAGAGCAATAAATCCAAGTCAAGTCGAGTGCACATGCTGCTAGGAATTTCGGCGCAGATTTGCATGACGAAGAACTCGACCCTGGAGCCGACGCTCTCCGTTTCGGTGAACCCGTTCGGTGGGAGTCACTCAGAGAGCTGGACGATGCCAATGAACCATAACGGGTATCCTGACTGGGAGAAAACGAGGTTAGACACCCCTTTAGACTGCTACAACTGGACTTTGACGTTGGGAAACCGTTGGAAGAGCTTCTTCGAAACGGTCCATTTCTACCTGAGGAGCCGAATCCAGAGCGACGGCGCTCAAGGGAACGAGACGGCCGATTCGGAAGTGGCGAACAGAAACGTCTCGCAGAATGTCGGCTACATGAAAATTAACAGCATTCAGCTGTTTGGATACAGCGTGCACTTTGACCCGGAAGCCATTCGAGATTTGATCCTGCAGCTGGACTATCCGTACACGCAAGGATCCCAGGACTCGGCGCTGCAGGAGTTGATGGAGATTCGATACCGAGTCAATCGATTATCTCCTGCTGGCCCGACGCCTCTGGACCTTTTCTCGTGTCTCCTTCGACACCGACTCAAACTCTTAACTTCAGAAGTGTTGCGAATTCTTGCGGCGCTGCAGGCTTTCGGCGCCAAACATCGACACTACACAGAGTACGAAGCGGTCAAACTTTGTAGCTAACAAGTAACATTCGGATCCAATTTATTGATTTGTTTTGATGAAATGTTGACAGTCTGAAGTTTTTGTTATTTTATTATGACTGCACTGGTTTTGGTGTTTGATATAGACGGTTTTACTCTTCATAGAGATATTTGTATTTGATGTCTGATGTAGATCAAATGAAACGCAAATGTTTTACCTGCAACACAAATGTGTTTTCCTGAAAACAATCCCAGCAATGTTGCGAGATTTGAAGTAAATAAAATGGGTAAAATCCTATTTTTAAGTGCCTTAAATGGTGTGTAGCAACTTTAGCAAGCTCCAAACGCTGCGCTCATTGCTACGCAAGGCTGCTTTATTTTCCACTGTTCTCTATAATCAAGAATACTGCCACATAAACTGTTCGAAATAATTCGCTTAATTATTCCATTTCCACTGCACAGCAGGCCACAGCTGTAGAATCGTACACCTCATGATTACTCTTTAAACATTCTCGTTGTGCTCTTATAATATTTTGGATATAATTTTCAGTGAAGTCGCTGTTGATTGTCGAGTTTTAATCTGACGTGCATATCAGATGATGCGTGATTTTTACTTGATGCAAAATCACACAGGTTTCACGTCGTAAACACAACACTCGGAGGTGCTCTGTCACACTTTAACAAATAGCCGTCAAGCTTCATGGCCACATGTGGTCTTTTTCTCATCCTGTTTTCTCTCTCTCTGTCTGTAGAAGACAGATCCCGTTCTCCTTGCATAAAGAATTATCTCTCGGCTGGATTCAGAGTAGAGTCAAGCGCACACAATGAGGAGTTAATACAGAAATCGCACACATTAGTATTCAGGGATGGAGTTTGCCTAAAGCTGAGGTGTGTCTTGAGTCCATTTCTTCTTGCATGATATCGGTTCATGCGAGGATCAGAGTTAAATCCAGCGCCATTGTCTGACAAGTTGATGAATAAAATCTATTGAAGAACGAAGTGCGCACAATGATTTAATTCAACAGGAATAGTTACAGAAACGTTTCGAATTTGGGGATTCGTCAGTGTGTAGCCATTTCAAATCAAACTTCCCTTTTTAAATGACAACCTAAACACAATGTTAGGCTAATTAAACAAAACGGATTAAAATGTGTTGTTCTTTAACAAAGAAAGAAGGATATTTGTTGATATAGTGAAGTTTTCTGTTAGGAGATGCTTATGTACAGTAACATTTATGGAAGGAGTCTCCAGTGTCAGTGCTTTTAATAGTTAGTGAGGTTTTCCCCCACAGGAAAGTCCTCAGGACAGAGTCTGCGTTTTTGTTGTTGTTGTTGTTTTTTTTACTTAACATCACAAGAGAGCCTGGTAAAGGAGCAACTTAAAGCTTATAGCTGCTATAACGTAAGTGATAACAGGAGCTAACCTAGCATTAAATGTAACTGTAAACAGTTTACAAGTGTGACGTTGTTCGTTAATAAATGAAAATCTCTGGCAAATCGCTGTGATATAAGCAATTCGTATAGCAGTCATGCTCGATAATTCTGTATTTTAATTGACACAGAAAAGTTTTCCTGATGTAAATCTTTGGACCAGGACAGTTCAAAAGGTAGATTATATTTTTAGTCGTACATGTTGTGTATGATTTAATGAAATAACATTTCTTTGTCTATGGGCAAGAAAAACATTTATAGCATAGAATATTCATAATAAAACGCAGTTGGAGCTAAATGTGTGCAGACTTCATTCTTCATTAGATTTAAACATGATTTAAACACTTGTTCTTAATATTGTCAGCTTGATGTCACCATACAGTACGATGTCACGCAATAAATTTTTCGTCAGGGCTGGAAATACATTTCAAAAATTATGGAAAGCCGTTCCATTTAACATGAAGGACAACAGAAGAGACGGACAGCATCTTAATCAGAGACGTTGCTTATCATGAGGACAAAGTTATGAATTTAATAAAATGCTGATAAAGTTTGAGATAAGCCAAACTTTGCGACAGAGTTGAATACTTTCACAGAATCAGAATGATCTTGCTGAACTTATCAAGTCCATTCCCAAATATCGATATATTTTCTCGCCACTCTCTACAAACACCGTTCCCACTCAGTATTCACTCTGTACCGCTTGTGCTGTTTTGTTTACAGCTGCTGTTTTCTGTCACTTTTTAGGTCCACTTAATCACTCAGCAAGCCTTGTGCTTAATCTCGCGACGTCTCTAAACGCTGCGGTATGCGGAATCGCCTCTCGCCTCTTGTTCAAATGTTTGGCCTGTTGTGCGTACGGTTGCTGTTGTTTATCCAAAAGGTAATTGAACTGTGCACAGGGTCCACAAGATCAACTGGCCTAATAAACTAGCTAACTTTTTGCATGAGCAGAGGTGCCAACATTTACGGTTTGGCCATAGAATTTATGATTTTTGACCCCTTCTATGGTCATACAGGAGGAAAAGCCAATTCACCGAAGGGGAAAGGATGTGGGACGGGCTTCCGAAAGTGGTAACTTTTGTCTTGTAAGTCAATAAAACCAAGTGGGCGGGACTGTGGTCTGTTTGGTTATCATTATTAAATAGCCTTGCTGTTTACTTACTGTTGCTTGGCGCACATATGCTAGGTTATTTATCGTAAAAATAGATAAACGCTAGTTTATTTATCGTAAATATTTTTGTGTTGTTTTTCTTCTTAGCAAAGTTGACACCTCTGCATCAGACATGTTTACTGTTAAGTTTTGTATTCATTGCTATTTCCACTTCATACTATGAAACCGAGTGTTACTTTCAGATCTGTTTATTCTCAAACTACAAATGAAATATAGCTACTTCTGGGGAGAAGAAAAATATTATCAAATATATAACACTTATAACTATAACTATAACTATAACTAATGTACCTTGATGAATGTGCATCTAATTCTTTGTAATTTCATTCAAATCTTGCTTTAAAATTGAAAAATGCCTCATAAATATAATTCATTTCTTGTCAAAATAGAATATTATACAGTTTTCATCCCCTTGAACTTTTCCACATTTTGTAGTGTTACAATCTGAAACTGAAATCAAATCAACACAAAACATCCCATAATATTGAAGTGATGGAAAATGAATAGAGAGTGCGAAATTATTTACCAATAAAAAAAAAGTACAAATTTGTGATTGCATAAGTATTTGCCCCCTTTGCTTTGAAACCCCTAAATTATTTCTGGTGCAGCACCTGATTCTTGGAAGGCTCCAAGTTTGCAAACAGCATCCTGAAGACCAAAGACAAAACAAGTCCAGGACAAAAAAGTATAGATCAGGGCTTGGTTATTAAAAAAAAAGAAAAACCCAAATTTAGAACAAAAGCAACCAGCAGATTATGGGTCATTCTCTCCATGGTGCTACCACCACCATGCTTCACAATAGGGATAACAGTCTTACAGTGATGTAAGTGTTAAGTTTGTAAGTGTTTTTAAGATCAGTGTTAAGTTTTGTTTTTTTTTCTCAAAATGTAGTGCTTTGTACCAAGACCAGAAAGTTCAATTTTGGACCAGAGAAGCTTTTTCCATGTTTGCGCCAAACTCCAAACATGAGTTCATGTAGCTCGCCTCTCTTTCATAAAACCCAGCTTTGTGGAGTGTTCAGGTTATGGTTGTTCTGTGAATGTCCTCTGACTCATGTCCTCCTCCATACCCGGTCACTGGGTTTCGGTAGACAGCCTCCACTAGTTGCATTTCCATTTTAAAACATAGATTTAATGGATTTTTAATGGATTGGAGAATAATGCTGGTCTATGTGGCAGCATAATGCAGCATACTTAAAAAATTAAAGTTTTTAAAAAATCTGTTTATTAATTATATAATTAACTCTAGTTCAGTATGTACCTAAGTAGGCCCCCCGTGCTTACAACTTTATTTTTCCATGGAGAGGTTGGCATTTGCGTTGAAACTTTTATAGGGAACCTATTGGGCATTGCGAGGCAATAGTAGAGTTGAACGACTTATTTCAATAAATAATTCATTAGAAAATGATGTAGACACTTACAATCGACTAGCTTCTTAGTTTTCAGTACTGATTTTTAAATATCCGCTCTCACCTGCAGGTCGGTTATGGACTCAGAAGTTAGAGCTTAGCTCTCCTTCTTGAGTTTTAGAACAACTGACAAAAAAGCAACTCAATCTTTCTGTTCTACTCTCAAATTCAATCTCAAAATATGAACATTTTTATGACTTAATCACCGTACCTGACTTGTACCAGGCTGACATCGCTACCCAGTGTTTGTAGCTGAGTAATTTAGTTAATGATGAACTCTGTTAAGCCTCAGGCAGTTCATTTTTATCCGTTGTTTTTCAAAGCACAACAACCAGCGGTGGTAAAAGTCATCATGCTTTGTTTGTTTTGGAAGCAAAAAAACCTGAGATTTCAAACAGCTAATCCTTTTCCTTAATCCGCACCTACACACAAAGCTGTGTTTAACAACAGGCAGAAAAGGCGAAGAGTCGATAACTGTAAAAGCGTGCGATGTGTCACTGCTGGCACTCAAGCAAAGCTCCCTGAAACGAGAAGGCTCCAGCACAATGCATCTCCTCGCTGTTTAGCGAGCACCCGGGGTGCTGTACGTAAAGGCTTTTGTTAATGAAGAGTCGAGGAGCGAGACGCTAAAAGCCTCTACGATCGATGAGAATACGATGGGGGTGGAATAATGTATATTCCTGTGTTGTTGTTGGTTTTTTTTTAAACCCCTTTGTCACTTCAGAGCACACAGAGCACATTTAAGGGATTTCCTGAGACACTTCAAAGAAAATGGCATCTATGAGATCGTTAACTACGTTGACGCAAAGTAGTACCACTGAGATGTTGCTACAAGCCTTCGAATATTTTTAGGTTCAGACCCCAGTTCATGTTTTCCAAATGAGTACTCTCTACAGGCTCATGTGATGTGTGTGGTAAGATTTGACTGATGCGATGTTATTTCCAACCTACACCATTCTTTAATCTAGTACCTGGACTGTTATATTTGAGGCAGCAGCTGTCAATCAAGCAGCTCTCATAAATATGCAATATGTTGAAGTACACACCCACGCAGCAGCAAGGGAAAAGTTGACAGAGAAAAAGGAACATTCGGTTCGAAGCACTTTTTTTTTCTTTTTTTGAGAATGATTTTCAAATTAAGCTGAATTTCTTTAGTTTAATTAAAAGTAAAATGCTACAAGTTTGCAAGTAATTGCAATTAATCTCAATGGGACAGGTCAATTTTTTTTAATACAGTGGTGTGACAATGGAAAGTCAAATAGAGAATTTCCGAGCAGCACTTCTTACACTCACAAGGACACACACACACACACACACTCATACACACAGACTGAAGGACCAGGAGTCCTTGAAATGAAATCAAGCAGGGTGGCTTTGCACTGCTGCCATGTTCAAAAGAAACATGCTTCAGGTGCCACGGGCAAATTGAGACAAAGCCTTTTAAGTTCACTCTGTCACCTTTACACTTCAGAGGCAGACGTGAAATGAAAGACCAAATGTCAGGCCTGCATTTAAAAAAAATTTGCTTTCATGAAACACCACACTGGTCTGAACCTTTCAGATCTGCTGTAAGGCCTTGAAAATTGTAAGTTACAGAGACAACGGGGCTATAACCTTTTTTCCTGTGTCTAAATGTTCCCATTATTCGTTAGCCAAAGCTAGTTTGAAATTGTAGTGTTTTTTTTTAAATAACGGTGTGCTGTTATAGGAAAATATAAATGACAGAGTGGTGTGATTACCACCATGAAGCTAATTATTTTTTCTTTCACATCAAGTCTTTTATTCCCCTTAAACCACAGCAATTAGTCAAAAATAACAATTCTTAATTTGTTAATTTGTTAACAACACATCAATGTTTCTATCCATTTATAGTTACATGTAATGTTGTGGAACACCCACAGAGCTAGTTATCCTGTTATCACTTACGTTACAGCAGCTACTGTATAAACCGTCCTCATGTATGTTTTTCTCTCTCTTGAAGTTCATAAGATGAAAAAAAAGCAGCTTGTCGTGTTACTGAGAAACCTGAAAGCGTAAACTCCTCTCCTCTTTCCTGAAGACTTTCCCATGGTGGAAAACTTACCACCTGTTACAAAGCGCTGACACGCTAGACTTTCGTAAAATGTCTCCTGACAGAAAACGTCACCATTATAGGTGACGATTATAGGTTTTTCTTTTTTGTTACATAACAACATGTTTTTTTTTTTTAATTCTATTTATGTGGAGTGTCCAACATACAAGTCCCTGTTGCTATGGAAACAATAATGTATTAGAATGAGTGTATTAATTATAAACCTGTGATTTGAAGTGTAGATGAAACTATTTTCAGAGCCGCTGTTATAGAAAATTTGATCGTTTTATAAAACGTTGTAAGATAAAATAACACGAAATGGCAAAAAACAAAAAAATTAGACATGGAGATGTATCTGAAACCATCTGGGTAGATGAGGCTAAAGATGGAGGTTAGCTAACATGGAAGCACAGTATTCGATACGCTACACCTGCATTTTAGCCGTAATTGGATATTAAGGGAATTTCATCGAAGCTGTGATGACTGGGTCTGTAAAATGTACCTACCAAGAAAAATGCATTTTTATGCATTTTGGACTTAAAAAAAAAATCTCATCAGTATGCTTCATTGGAAAATATATTGGCATTTCTTTAATTAGAGGCGCTTGCTATGCAATGCAAGCATCACTTTTATAATTGTGCGAGTTTATTATTCTTCTTCTGTTTCTTATTATAGTTTCCGGACACTTTTTTGGCACGTCCCTCAGTAGTCCCTCAGTTTTTGCCCCACTGTCAACGCTGTTAATTTTCTCAGCGTTCCCATGTGCACTTTTCCACAGAGTATGAATAGAGAATAAAACACGGGTGTCACAGCTCGGACGTTGTTCGGCTGACATACTCGTATCACGTATCCTCTCGTAGACCTGGCATATACATATTGCGTTTCAGAATTTTCGCTGGAAATGTTCGGAAAATGACGTTCTTCCAGTCCACTTCCAGCCAACTCCCACACCGTCAGTGACGCAGACATGAATGACGTGTCCAAGTGTTTCGACTTCTTCCAGAGAATCAGGAAATCCCATTTGGGAATTGATCCCACGTGCATGTCGTGTGGAATTTCCCGTCGGGATTTGCAATACACACTAATGTAAAATGAGTCTAGAGCAGCAAACAGGCAAACAGAGACACTATTTCAATTTACTATCCTCGCAGAAACAGATCATACCTCAGATCACTCGGAATTCTTGGGAGGTGTGTGCGATTACTTTTCTCACCATTCCCACGTACGTGTCATGTGAAATTCCTGATCAAATTTCCCCCATACACGCTTATTGAGAAATCAGTAGCAGGACACAACAGGCCATAAACTGATTGTAATCACCAAACTACTGCAGTCATGTCATACATCAAAACGATCAACTTAGCGAGGAGAATTGCATTATAGGGGATGACAATACCCTTGACTCACTGTGCAGAATTGCATTATGGGTCACATGGCATCATGTGCACTTCGCCACAAAACTTACTGTAACCACGAATCTATTGGTACATAGATGTATGACATGTCAAAACGCTTGGCTGACTGAGGAGAATCGCGTTATGGGTATTTTAGGGACATCACATGCATGTTAACCCTCAAAATAAGCAACAACTAAACTTTTAGTCTAGATTTCAAAAACTGTGAAAACCTTAAATGTGTCAGTTGGACCATGTTTACCACAAATCGCTTGCCATCGCCGTAACTGACTTTAAATCCAATCAGATTTTGTCTGTAATCTTCTTCTATATAAGCACCACATTAGATTTTAAATAAAAGCACAATGTTGGGGGTCAGACAAAACAGCAAATAAATCAGAAAATACAAACAACTTAAACTGAAAAGAAAGAAAATACAAGTTTAACATAACAATATCAACACATGCAAGGATTAAAGGAACACAATAACCAGTGGACTAGCTGAATGAGACAAAAGTGAGACAAAACAGATAAAACAGACACAACAAAACTGATTACAGAGAAAGCTGAACCTAAAGTAAGCACACAATACACAGAAAAATGACACCCTGAGTCTACAGAATAAGCAAAATAAACATAAATTAAAGTATAATTGTAATAAAGTAAAAAAAAAAAGTGAAAAGTGCTAAAGTAAGTGCATTTATTAATATACTGATTCATAGTTTATATTAATGCTGTGTGTGAATATGATATCTGGTTTATTTACAGCTTGTGCACTGTACATCCTAAACAGTGTTTCTAATAGTCTCGTTATAGTACCATTTTGCTGAAATCCTCCAGTTTGAGTGTCTAAGTGTTTGAGGCTCTACAGAGAAATAGTCCCTGTGCAGCTGCAGCCTCGGGGGGACCGGAGTTTATGAAAAACCCCATTAAAAAATAACACAACATAAATCAGTCATTGACAAATTCATGCCCAAAGGACACAACTCCACACAGCCGTGCAATTAAGACACGCACAAAAGCTCACAAATAGGCGTCCATATCATCACTTTTCCGCCGTCTTCCGAGACACTTTGGAAAGTGCAAACGAAGTAAATGAAGCATTATCTCACAACTGATGCTCCACAAACAAGAACACAGGGGTAACGGATTTCCATCTATCTAGTCATTAAAAATTAAAAAGTCTTGAAATATTGGGACTAATATGGGACGTTAAAGGAAATCTCTACCCTGAAAAACATTAAATAAATTTATATTGAAATATTTGCAATGTTTTTTTTTGTATTTTTGTTATTCCCATGAGAGGTGAGTCCTTGTGTGCTGATGCTGATGTCACATTGGGCATAGTTATTGCTAGCATGGTTTTAAAAAAAAATCAACAACCTAGAACATAAAGAACGTAAAAACAAAAGAGCTTCTTTTCTCACTTGGCTTGGCTAATGATCTATGATGGTATTGAGTAGAGTGTACAGATGAGGAGGTGAGGGAGCTGGAGTAATAGAAGTAATAAAGCACCGCTGCATCACTCTTTTTAGGTAGTGCTTAATCCCACTGGCGCTGAGAGCATGATGCTAATTTATAGTCTTAAGCTTCCACTATTAATTAGCCACATCATCCTTAAAGCTTGTCACTAAGGAAGCAACATTTGGCCTCTAAACAAATGGAAAACTTGTGTAAATCTTTAACCCAATGCATTATTTAAAGAGAACTTCTGCCATGTGTGTTTTTTTATGCTAAGTTAAGAGCTGTTTAGGAACTCCAGGGAGGCTGTTGAGGTTAGAAGTGGGTCAAGGCTACTGCAGCCAGCTAGCGAGAGAGATGTGGGTGTGCTGTAAATCCTAAAGGAGCAAGTTTTTCAGTGGTGGGTGCTATTAATCAGAAAGGCCACTGCGCATCCTGTCAAAGGTTTCCATACCCTTACGGACATTGTGTTTGTCCAAGGCAAGGCAGAGAATTGAACCAGAAAAACCTAGACATCCTGCAAAATTGCTTTGTCTAAAGCACAAGATGCAGGGCGGAGCAGGCTGTAAGTCATGACATGGATGCTTGAACTTCCTAAAAATTGATTTTCAAGGGTGAAGTGTGATTAATTTTGAATAAATCACTGGGGAATACTTGATTTTTTTTCTTTATAAGTGGACTCTAAAGTCCCGTCCACGTGTATGTGGATATTTTTCAAAAAGTAGTTTTCAAAACAACTTCTCTCTGTTTAAAAAAAAAATTCTCGTCCAGATGAACAGCGTTCAAACGAAAACACAAAGAAGATCGCTGAAAATGCGTAGACGAGCATGCTAGCCCTGTAGGTGGCGATAGTATGTCGTAAACAAACTCGAGAATAACGTTAAGAGCATGCGTATTGAGCGGAAGATGAAATGCACAAATGTTATTTTAAAAAAGTTATAAAATGAAAATTTACAAGGTTACACTTGAATACGAAATGTTTGCCCCAGGTCTTATCCAAAATTCACAGTACGATTTATAGAACAGGACCGGTGGATTCATTGTGATTGGTTTGCTGTGGCTTTTTTTTTTTTTTTTTTTTAAACATTTTGAATTTTTTTTCTTGTCCAATCAAAACTCAGAAAAAATAAAACACCGTGCGTATAAGCTCTGCGAAAAGATGTCATTATCATTTTTCCTTACTGTGATATTCCTTCTCATTCCAGGTTATCGTCGTATAATGCCTATTAAAGAGTGGATTTGATTCAATTTGATTAGACACAGACCGTTTCTTGTCAGGCACAGGCTTTCAACTGATATCACCTGACACTCAGACTGGCATATGCTAATTTATCAAAGCGGCAATTACAGCTAATCGCTATTCAGCCTGTCAGAGTTTCCCCACAAACTCTATGGACTGAATATGTCATATTAATTTGCCAGCTCACTGAGTGGCATGCAGAACCATACTCATTATTCAGGCCTTGAACTGCTGAGACATTTTGAGTCATATTCTCAGTTCTTATCCTCGTAGCTTGACAATTCATGACCCATGCATATAGTTTTTTTCAAGCCAAAATGTCCACAAGAAACACCCTCGACTAGCCCAAAGATTAACATCCATGCATGTCAGCGCTGTTAGCTCGGTTATGTATGCAAGCAAAGCTACAGAGCAGGCCTTGAGATATGTAACCATCAGCACTTTAGAAAAACATGGGAAAAAACTGAGGAAAAGAAGGAGCCATATCAAGGTATATCCTCAAGACACGGAAAAGCGTCCGTTCTTCTTCATTTAAGGAGCTGTAAGCGGTTTGCAGATGAAGATGAAAGCCAGTCCGTGACACACTTGAAGATGAAAGTGGCATCACAGGCTCCACTCATTATTCACGGTTCAGGTGTGTGCCATAAACCTCGTCCTCCATTCCTCCTCCTCTCGATGGCTCTCTTGATAGCGCGGGAATAGCTATTCGCATTGGCCCCTTAACACGATTGTCTCCGGCCTCTGGTGGCTTTGACGGGGAAATTGAGATAGATCTCTTCCAGTGCTGAAACCAATTCAACCCCACCTCCTTCGATTGCAGTTCATTAATCCTGGAATGGCTTAACACTTAACACAATTTTAACGCTTCGTGCAAAAGAGCCTTTACAGCGGAAATAAAACTGCCTCCCGGCCCAGAAGAGGAGGATCATTTTTTATTCTGTCCTTCTGGATTGTTGATCTGTAGGAATAATACCGTTCACACCAGAATTATTGGCACCCTTCAGGGAAATGGGCAAAAATAAATAACTCGGACTATTAGTTATATTTTTGACTTTAAATATAAAGTATAAGGGCTGTGTACTGGTATATTCTATCATTGGTTTTTCAAACATGTAGGCTAGTGGTTCCAAAATTTATTTATTCATCTTCAATAAGCACTTTATCCTTGTTTGAGTCGCAGCAGATCCGGAGCCGGCATGGAATTTATTAACAGTAAATAGAATTAATATTAGAATATTGAATATATTTCGGTAAAGCCTGCTCTGGTACTTTTCTATTCTTCACGCCCATTTTATATGATTAAGTTTGTGCATATGAACTATCCTCTTCCATTCACACTACAGGTTTGTGGTTGTAGATGGTTATTGCAAAACTCTGATGATGTGCACAGCAACCATTTCCGTGTTGCTTTTCGGATGTTTGTTTGTGGTCATTTCGATTTAAGAGCGACAAGTTGTACTTTTTTTATGTGTTAGTTAGCTCCTATGATCACATATGTAATAACAGCTATAAACAGCCATTCCCTCACTATCACACTGTTGTATAAAGATAATTATATCTGTAAAGTCCCAAAGATATCATGCAATTAATGTAGGCGCAAATTGTGGTGATAACAGTCGGAGGTCCATTATAATATGTCTCTGAGGATTCTGGGATATTCTGAGGTATGCTGTTTACAGGAACGTGTGCAGTAAATGCTGAAATAAGAGTGTTGTGATGACTAACCCATCCAGAAAGCATGCTGTCTTCGTCAAAACATACGTATAGTGGCAAGGGTTGATATTCAGATCATAACCATTGTGTCTTAGTAATACACAAAGCCCTGGCATAGTGGCATTCGGTCTACCTGACAGAATAATAAAGAGGATGTGTGTATACAAGCATCCTGCTGTCTAGACCTTCGCTTTTTTCTGATGAAACCACCCACGTTTGGTTATTCAGACACTTCAGGCTGTGCTTAGTCTGAGTATGCACTTTCAAATAAAAGTAACATGTCGAGTCTAACTTTAGTGCTTTAAAGCAACTCAGGAGGAGTTCACATTGTTCATGTCCTCTATGTTGATAAAATATTTTTATCCTCCCACTGTTCAGTGGTAGAATGGTGGTTAAACAATGTCATCTCTTTTTTTAATATTGTATATATTGTTTTATCTCACATATCTCTTACACGGTATCATGGGACTTTGGACTATTATGAATAGACGTGAGGGTTGTGGGGGGCAGGAGCCAGATTCCCTAGAGGGGAAGAAGCTGTTCAACATTCTGGCAGTACAGACTCGGATGCTGCTGTACATTCTGCCAGATGGTGGGGGGTTAAAATGTCAACGAGAGAGGTCCTTACTAACGCTAGAAGCTTTGAATGTGGTAAATGTCCTCAATGGAGCGGAAAGAGACCACAGTGCTGTTTCAGCACCATTATGAACTACAGTAGACCAAAATAACAGCAGAGCAAAGCTGAACCAGGTTGTTAAAGTGAAAGATTTCGAGTGACTGTAATTTGCATCGTTAGCCAGTAGTATTAAGATTTCATTCTGAATCGAGTCACATGAATGTGTCTGCTTGACAGGCTTTGGCACTGGCCAGGTGTGATGCTCAGCATCGCCTTCCAGCTGTCAGGAACCAGGACAAACATGACCACAAGGTCAAAATAGACTTTCAAACACTCTCGGTGGAGTTCTGGTAATAGCGTTGGTTTCTCTTTGTTTACAGATCTCTGCGATTATCATTCAACTCCACTTCCTGAAGACAGTAGCAAATTTGTGTGTAACTAGACAATTAGCAATTAAAATAAGATTTTAATGCAAGGTAGCATCGTTTTTGAAGCGTCAAAAATCAGAATTTTTTGGTACAGTCTTAATTACACCATTAATTATGTTTAATACTATAGACATTGTGTATACGTAATCACCAGGAGAAAATGGCGGAACTACTTACTAACTAGAATTTCAATCTGGAGAGGATGGGACAGCAATTTTTTCCCCCCAGTCTCTAATGTAAATAAAACAAGAAACTTTTCATCCATAAAAATGCCAATGGATGGTCATCTGGGGCTCATGTCCTCCCTCTTAAAGGAACAAATGGTTCAGGCCTTGCTGCACATGTATTTATTGTCTAAACACAGCAAACCGCGGTTGATTCATATCCCAGAGCAGACAAAAATCGATACACTAAATCCAGGATGTACTCCAGTTTACTTTGGTATTAAATTTAGAAATAGTAAAAAACTGTACATAAAGTTTTGGACAAAAATTCTTGCTCAGCTTTATCTGTATGAGGTTCACACAGATATTCAGATTTACTCCACCAGTAAATATTTCCACCCATTCTTCACTGGAGCTATAGCAATGCTAACAGGCCTGTGTGTCCGCTGGAAAATAAATGATCTGTCACATAAGAACTACATTACTGCACAAAAGCAAGCATGATGTGGTAATTTTGGTCATTTATCACTCCACTAGGTGGCATTATGACCTTGCAAAAAAGTGTGTAAACAGTTTCTTGGACTCCTGATCACTGATGTCTGTTTAATGGTAAAACATTTCAGGCCACGTTACACCATCCAATCGTTGATTATTTTCCTGCAACAGCATGCCGCATTGTGGTTTATTTCTTATGAATGAGATGTGCTAGTTCAGGACACAAAATGGCGTGGGATACCTCAAGAGGTGGTCCTGGGAACCAAACGTCTGTTCATGGCATCAGTAACATTTGGAAAATAGAAACAATTTTGTTGTGTTTGTTGCATTAAGGAAATGGTGTCTTAGCCATTTTATCTTTACAGTTGCCAACATCTTGAATACTTGCTCTCATTACGTACTGTTCAAACTAAAAAATGAGTCAAAATCTGATTTCTAAAATATGCAAGTTATAATTGTTTTGTAAAAATGTAAATATCCTTAAACATAATAAGCCATATGCTGGTAGAAATGAGACAGTTCTCGCTAAAAAGCTCGGCGTATAGCCATGGCTTTGGGGCAAGTGACTGTTTAGACTGCTTTAAGGCATGTTTTACATTTTATTGGCTCTTTGAAATAATTTACATCTTGAACTGAGGCATGAAACAGTAAAGAATTCATAATTTGACATATTTCAGTCCTAAGAGCTGCATCTTCATTAATGACGTCTCTTAACATTGCTAGCTGTTGCTATGGCAACAACTAAGTGTGAAAACATAAGTATACTAATTTCAGATTACGCGCTGTTTAATAAGCTATTCTGCAAGTTTAATCTTCAGCCTTATTACTCAGTCATTTGTATAATGAAAGCATATTGTTTATACACTCAATGGCCACTTTAATAGGAACACCTGTACACCTGCTCATTCATGTAATTATCCAATCAGCTGATCATATGGCAGCAGCTACAGGTCAAGAGTTGACGTTGACGTTGACAGCAATGGAGGAAAAAGTGATCTCAGTGATAGATGAAGATTGGAACAACGTCACCTCGTCTTTTTCCAATCATCGACTATCCAGGTTTGGTGAGTCTGGTCCCATTGTAGCCTCAGATTCCTGTTCTTGGCTGACAAAAGTGGAATCAGATGTGTTCTTCGGCTGTTGTAGAATAAACCTCACAAAGGTTTAATATGTTGAGATGCTTTTCTGCTAATCATGTTTGTAAAGAGTGGTTATTGGAGTTAGCATTTTTGCTTTTATTTTTCACACTTAATTTTAGTGAAAATTAATAGTAAATATACTAAAGCTAACAAGAGTGTTGAACGAAATGTAAGTCTGGGAGTTTTTCCTGAGTATGGATTTGCCTGGGTTGAACCTGATCGCTTGTGTTCAGACACCAAGGATTTGGACCTCGATTATCAGATATGCACTAATAAAGAAATCTGGCACTTCCATCCCACTGCCTCTGGCTCAATCCGTCTCACAGGCTGTTCCTGCCATCTTGAAAAATCTGCTGAGCTAAACCAACTCCACTTCTGGTCATTTTGGAAAAGGGGACGAGCCGACTGTCTGAACTAATCGTCTAACTGACATCTTAATTTGCTGGTTAATGACTAATTATACATTCATGAATCAAAATGACTGCATATTGGTCAGTTGGTATCAATCAAATCTATTTGCTCTTGGAAACTTAATTGTGCATGGAGTGTATGTAGGGCAAGACATGCTAAAATTTATTGTACTCTAAAGTCATGCAAGTAAATACATTATTTTCAGTGGGTGTTTTTTCCCTTTTATTCACAATATGTTGGTACATAGAGACAAAGAACGTCATTAATATTCTCGACTGGTGCTGCATTGTAACAAAGGAGCCAGATACCTGATTTGCTGCCAGTTCTTCTTGCTGGATGAAGGTATGTGTGTGTGTGTGTTTGTGTGTGTGGAGTTTAGACATTAAAACTAACATAAAGCAAAAAAGAACCCCTGCTCTGTTTATATATATATATATATATATATATATATATATATATATATATATATATATATAATGTCCAACCCCAGTAATTCAAAAAACATCTTAGAAAGTTGCTACAAAACAAAACTTTAACTGCCTTTGTTAAATTCTCGATTCTGATTGGTCAGAAGGTGTTGATTAATTTCCTATAACAGCAGTGCAGATGGTAGTCCCAGCTATAATCCAAATCACAGGTTTATATTAATGCGCTCATTCTAATACATGATTGTTTCTATGGTAACCTCTTGTAAGATGGACGCTACACATAAACAGGTTTTCTGACAAGGGAAAGTCTTCAGGACAGAAGACTTTGTGCTTTGAAACTTGTGCACAAAAGTAAGCTTTAATAAGCACAACTTGTATAAAAATGTCTCTGAAAAAGGAAATCTTGGTTGTTTTGTGTTCTGAGCAAAAAAAAAAAAAAAAGACTAAGGCAGTATATTAGTACTGCTTGTAACACACCCTTGTCAACTTCCCCTTGCTATTTCCACATGGGCGAATTCCCGTCAGCAGCTTCCATCCTTCAGACCTGGCACATTTCCAGGACTCTCCTGGCAAGAGCTGATTGGAGACTTTCCAGCTTTGCAAAACCGGCATTCTAAAATGGGAACGATGTCTAAAAATGGACCTAAAAAAAATAGACAGCTCTATAATTTCATCATTAATGCATACTTGATCAGCTGGAAAGTTAATTAATAATTCATAATGAGTAATTAATTATTATTAATTACAGTGCCTTGCATAAGTATTCACCTTGAATTTTACAACATGGAATTGAAATTGACTTCCTTGGGATTATATGTCATGAATCAACACAAAGCAGGCCATAATACTGAAATGCAATATTATTTACAATTACAAAAAAACGTAAAAGTTGTGATTGCATTCGTATTCAGCCCTGTTACTGTGAAAACAACCAGTTGCCGTCAGAAGTCACACATTTAATTGACCCGTTTAAAGAGTTGCGTGATCTCAGTATAAATAAGCCTGTTCCTGGAAGCCTCCAGAGTGTGTTAGAGAACATGAACAACCTAAACAAAAGACCAAGGAGCTATTAAGGCAAGTCTATCAAAACTTTAAACATTGCTCAGAACACCATTAAATCCATTATTAAAACATGGAAAGAATCTGGCACAATTGCGACTCTGCTAAGACTAGGCCGTCCACCAAAAGTCAGCGTCCGGGTAAAGAGGAGATTAGTCACAGATGCACACAAGTGGCCAAGGATAACTTTGTAGGAGCTAGAGAGATCCACAGCTCAAATGGAAAAAAATTGTTCACAGGAAAATCGTAACCTGGACACTCTGTAAAGCTGGACTTTATAGACGAGTGGTGAGCCATGTGAAATCCCATTTGCTATTTGGAAAAGACACGTTGGAGACTCAGCAAACATGTGGAAAAATGGTGTCTGGGCTGGTGAGACCAAAACTGTACTTTTCGTCCATGACACAAAGCATTTGGGGGAAACCGAACACTGCTTATGACCATGAGAACACCAAAGTCACAGTGAGGCATGAGGCATGGTGGTGGTAGCATCAAGGTGTAAGGATGCTTTTTGTCAGCAGGGATTGGGAAATTGGTAAGGGTTAAGAATAAGACTGGGGCGGAAGTTCACCTTCCAACATAGTCATATTGCCAAAGCTACAATGGAGTGATGTGTTAGAATGGCCAAGTCAAAGACCAGACCAACAGTTTCAAAGAGCTTGGAAATTTTGTCAGAATATCAGGATCCAGACACGTAAAGCTGATAGAGACATATCCCACATGTAATTGCAGCCAAAATATTGACCTGAACAAATGTTCGCCTTTTTGTTTAATTAACCTTTGTGTCAGAATAAATATATTTTTGCATCTTTAAATGTAAGATATATTGTGCAAATCAAATGGTTAAAAATCCCAATCAAGTCCATTTCAGGATCAGGTTGTAACACTACACAATACGGAAAAGTTCAAGGGAGGGGTGGGGGGGTGAATATTTATGCAAGACACTGTAGCATTAAAGCAGGGTGGGATTTGAATACATTCTGTCCTTTGTTATTTTCTCCTTGGTTGAATTCCTGTTTCCATCTTAAGGCTTGTGGAATCCACTCAACATAATCATGACCGGTTTTCAAGAAGAAAACGTAGCCAGAAGACATGAATTTCCAAAAACAGCAAAAAAGTTATAAATAAGGTTATTTATGAATGTTAATAGGAGCTGTAAAATATTTCAACTTTTGATTTGATATTGTTAAATCAGGCGTATCTAGAAAACGATTCCATTTATTCTGTACATGGCAGCGACAATTTATTCATCAAGTTAGCAGACTAGTGGATTAGCATGCTAGCTAGTTAACAAGCCAATATGACAGCTCAATAATAAAAAAATTGTCGTGCTTGCTGTCGTTTCAACAAGGTCGTTGTTTCAACAAGGTCGTTGTTGAAAAAAAAAAAACCATCATTGTAGGTGTGTTGAAAATGGCACTGGAACATGGGAAAGATTGCTAATGTGCATGTCTGTGGTCTACAATATAGGCCTGATAGATCGTTTTCTCACATACATGCACATTTATGACTAAACACTGACCGAGATCTCCAGCAACCGCTCACAATTGCCATGCCGGGCCGGGCCCCCAGTGACTTGTGCAATTTTCTAGACATTTCTACCCCATATTGCAATAGAGAGATGTGGCTAGTATCTGCTCCTCTGGGACCCTTATTATGCAGTCCATTATTTCCCACTGTGACTTTCAGCAGAAGAGGGGAAAAAGACAGAGAAGCAAAAAAAAAAAAAAAAAAAAAGATGTGTCCCATTCACTGTATTCAGTTCTTTATAGCACCAGAGCAGAATTAACATGCGATTTGTTACTTAAATTTCTAATACGTTATCGTTTCTACAGTAACAGCTAACTCACAGGGAAGTGTGTGATGGACGGTCCGCGTAATCTAAGAATAATAAGAAACTGTTAAATATTTAACAAAGGAAAACATATAAACGTTGATATGGTGAAGCTTCCTGTAACGTTTATGGAAGGAGTCTCCAGTGTCAGAGCTTTGTAACAGTTTTCATGACAATCTTTGTTTTTTGTTGTTGTTCTTGTTTTTTTTGACACAACCTGCTCTACGTACATATGTACGTAGCTACTTAGCTTTCTAGTCTGTTTTGTTTGTTTTGAATTTGATGTACGTTCAAGTGGTTTTGGTCGGAAAAAAAGAAAATGGACGTCATGAGGAAAAAAACATGGACGATGTGAGAAAACATCTTTTGTTTTTAGTTTTTTTATTTGTATCACCAGTGACAAGAAGTTTATTTTTCCTAACTGTAAGAAAATAACGAGCTGAACAATTAACATGCGAAATTACTACTTAAATCCTACCACCTGCTTTTGACGTAACATTTATATTGATGGCCACCATGACTTTTTGTTATTGACGTTCCCCCAATTCAGAAATTTGGGGCTCATAGAAAAATAGATCTAATTACGAGGTTGTGGTGGCGTTCGTGTGCGTTCACGTCGTAATTACGATAGTTACGACATGACTTATGCAAATTATAAGTAGTTTCTTAAAGACAATTCAGTGTGACTCAGTGTTTCATTAACACCTGAGTGCTGCACAAGAATTGGCGACGACATTCACGGCCTGCTCTATGTAGCGGAAACAGAGGGGCCATCACAGGGCGCTGCGTTTCGAATATTTTAAAGTGGATGACGCACAAGGCTTCTACACCAGGGACATGAATCACAAGCGAAAAGATTAAGACAGATGATTTGGACTTCGAAGTCTGGATTTGCTCCTGAGCAAGATGTTCTAGCACGGGTCAGTGATAAGATCTGTCAATAACACTTGCTGCAAAATGTTAATGCTGATTTGCGACGTCCCACTGAGCACCAATTGACCAGACACATCCATTACTGGCCAATTTGTCCAGACTTAAATTGGACTATTAAAAATATATTAGTCTATGATTGGTGTCTTGGTCTTGCATCTTAAAAATATCTTCTTTTTTTTGTTGCTAATTTAAAAGTGTTACAAACTTGCGCTCTGACAGGAAGCTAGTTGACACATTTTCACTGGGAATCTTATTAACATCAAGGTACAAAATAGTCCAGCACATTATATATATTATAAGGATATAGTGCTTTGTGCAAAAAATACCCATGATTATTTATGGATATATCTATGTATAAAATTATATCAGGTATTCAGGTTTGCACGAAACGTGATCTTTCTGAAGAATGAACCCTGAGATTCATTACAGTAGGACAGTGCTGCTATCTAGTGGCTGCTATCGAGGACAGATCCCTCTCTAACCAGGATTTTTTCATATATATGGCTTATTAATACGCTCCAACACCCAGTCATATCCGTAATATATGGTGATGGTATGTTATTTTCACGTAACACACATAGAAGTTCATTAACAGGCAACTTATTGTCGAGTGTTTTAATGAGAGTGGTGTGGGAATTCTTTCAGATGTGTTGATTTCCAAGTATAAAGCTAATCAACTCTGAGTGTTGTTCATACACTATATGGCCAAAGTTTGTGGACACCCGACCATCACAGCCATATGCGTTGTCATTGTATGCTGTAACATTACAATTTCCCTTCACTGGAGCTAAGAGGCCCAAAGCTGTTCCAGCACCACAATGCCCCTGTGCACAAAGTGAAGACATGGTGTGTGAAGGTTGGAGTGGAAGAACTCGAGTGTCATGCACAGAGCCCTGACCTCAACCGCACTGAACACCTTTGGGATGAACTGGAACACCGACCTGAACTGCACCCCAGACCTCCTCGACATCCCAACATCAGCGCCTGACCTCACTAATGCTCTTGTAGCTGAATGAACACAAATCCCCACAGCCACGCTCCAACATCTAGTGGAAAGTCTTCGCAGACTAGAGGAAGTTATTATAACAGCAAAGTATGGAATAAATCTGGAATGGGATGTTCAACAAGCACATTTGGGTGTGATGGTCAGGTGTCCACAAACTTCTGGCCATTTAGTGTAAAATAAAACCATTCACTGCCTTTAGATTTAGGCTGTTTTCCGTGTTTAGGCTGATCAGATCTCGAGAGTATTACGAGGAGTTTTTGGAAATTCGGCCCACTTTAGAGAATGTAATTCGTGGCAGTTTTAGGCCATAGGATGCAATAATACTTCCTGTCTTTCCAACTAAAGGTTATTATATGAATCCCAGAGTGATTAATTAATTGTGAAGCAGTTGTGAGAAATGTTTCAAATATAAAACTGTGAGTACTAGTCAAAATAGAACTTTTTTGGATATTACACCAGCTCAGTGTCGACATTTTTCAAGAATATTCCTTTGGGAATATTCCCCTGGATGTCACTGTTGAATATTCAATTCTCGTTAGTCAGAAGGTGATTCATTTTCTATATCAACATGCTCGTTCTATTGCGTTATCGTTTCCACAGCAACAACTTGCACAGGAACTTGTACGGCGGATGCTCCAAATAAACAGATGGAAAAAAAATGTGTAATTGTTGACATGGCGAAGTTTCTGTAAGGAGATTTGGTTTATTTGACATTTTTGGAAGGAGTCTCCAGTGTCAGTGCTTTGGAACACTCAGAGGTAAAGCTATAGCTTTAAGTTTTCCGATATGGGAAAGTCTTCAGGACAGAGTTTTTGTTTTTTTTTTCCAGAAACATGATTAGCTGCGTGAGGCGGTGAGGGAACTGCTGTTATAAACTAAGTGCTAACATGAACTAACTTGTCTCGCAAAGGTACCACAACATTAAAGGTAACTATAAATGGATAAAAAGTATAATGTCTTGTTCTTTAATATAGAAAAAATTTAAACTGGAAAAAATGATAATTTGGCGAAGTTCCATCACTGATTATTAGTTCTTAGGACGTGAGAGTTAAACGTGGATTATAGCGTTAGTGTTAGCTAATAAAAAACGTTGGCTAAAAACAAAAAAAGGCCAAACCCCTGCCCAAGTGTGATATGTTTGGAGCATCTTGAATGAAAGCCAGCTTTCTTAAAAACAAAAAATGAACTGTTTATTTGGAGTATCCACCGTATAAGACTTTAATCACTCTTATCATCACCCCAGGACACTCTTGAGTAGCTTGAACTCGAACCCAGATATTAGCAACGGAGGGATTTTTCAGGATCTGACTGCTTATTTCCCTCTCATAGCTGTGAGGAAGTCTCGTCTGTTGGTATTCCAGCCTGCTTTCTTCCTGCTGAATATTTCCACTTCTGCTGGCAGCGAAACATGGAAAAAAGAGAAGCTTTTCCGACATAAAAGAGACTCACATTTCCAGGCGACGTAAGTCAGAAATCCTGCAAAGATCCTGCAAAGAATGATGAGTAAAACCTTGGACTGGAGATTCAGGGAGAAAAATTACCTCGGAAACTGGAGGTTGGCTTAAACAAGACATGTTCAAATGAACTCTAGCTTCGGTTTAATGAAAGCCAGATGTTGGCAGATTTACTCAAGAAAGAAAACCAGTTAAGGATTTATGTAAGTTAAAGGGAACTTGGGAAGTGGCTATGGCTTCACACTTGGGATTCTGGGAGTCGTATCAATAATTATCACAAGATTCTCTCTTCTTCTCATGTATTTTTCTCATATTCACTGGAGTTTGTCAGGAAGAAGATGCACTGCGTGGTGCAGTTCTAGGAAAATAACCAGTGGGGTGATGCAACCTGACTCGTCATATACAACTTTTTTTTTTTTTTTATCAATTTACGGTTACATGTAATGTTGTGAAACCTATGTGTTAAACCAAAACTGGAACATTGAAGACTAGAAAAGGCCAGGTGACATTTTTCCAATCTGGAACTAGCCTCAGATTCTTGTTCTTGGCTGACAGGAGAGGAACCCGATGTGGTCTCATGCTCCTGTAACCCGTCCGACTCAAGGTTTGACGTCTTGCGCTTTCTGAGATGCTTTTCTGCTCACCATGTTTGTAAAGATTGGTGGTTTGAGTCACTGTTAGCCTTTCTGTCAGCTCGAACAAGTCTGGCTATTCTCCTCAGACCTCTCTCATCAACAAGGTGTTTCCATTTTCAGAACTAATGCTCACTGGATGGTTTTTTTTTTTTTGGTTTCTGAAATACTCAAACCAGCACCAACATAAATGCCACGGTCA
Organism: Pangasianodon gigas; assembly: GCA_022758105.1. Classification (NCBI taxonomy): domain Eukaryota; kingdom Metazoa; phylum Chordata; class Actinopteri; order Siluriformes; family Pangasiidae; genus Pangasianodon; species Pangasianodon gigas. The sequence goes on along the minus strand of CM040457.1, from coordinate 29,847,589 downwards.
CTGAGATCACATATTTTAACATTATACATATATATATATATATTTTTAATGTGAACATTAACTGACCATTTGTCATATTTAACCTAAGCACTATGCAGGAAAGACAAATGCAGTCAGAATATTTAGTCAACTCACACATGCTAAGCAATGCGACAGGAAGTACTTTGAAGGCATCGCAGTTTTCCGGTTTACCTGTAAAAAAAAAATGCTTTATTATTGTAACCGAATTAGTCATTACTGACATTTTCCTGTAGGTCCATGCTGCAAGCGCTTTTCTCCCAGCAGGCTTTTCAGCAGCTCATTGACAAAACAGCCGAGTCCCTGAGGACCTGCGTGGGTCGAGCTTTCACATCATTACTCTTTGTGGGGTTACACATTTGTCTATCGTGCACGTGGGCTCATGTTGTTTTCATCACTGTACAATCCATGACACAGGCCACAGTCTAGAGGAAGTAGGGCGCAATTTTTTTTTCCGACTACACAGTCCAGCCTCAATTACTGAGCATTGATCCGGCGATGAACATGGCCACTTTAGAGCCATACACTACAGGTGAATAAGAGAATTTTTTTTTTACAGCAAGAGATATCACAATCAGTCTTTTTTTTTTTTTTTTGGAAATTGCATTTGCATTGAATCAAATGAGTCTTATTCTACTTATATAGGAATACATTTGTGTACTTTATTTAAAAAAAACCTCTAGACTATGGATGATAAAGGAGTGATTTATTTATAATTTTTATACCATTTTTTATTTAATATCTATCATAAATCAAACAAATTGAGAAATCTCTCTGTAACCAGCTTCTGATCACAAAGGAACATGTAAAATTTCATGAATGCTGGTCATCTAGAAACAGACATTTTCCTCAAAAACTGATTTTGACAACAACAACAACAAAAAAAAGATTTTATGTATTTGCACCCTGGTTAAGTGGGCGGGGCTTAAAGCCTTCTTCAAAGTTGCTAAGCTTTAGATAATTCAGTGGACAGAAACATTGAAATAAACATATTACTGCTGAGTTTTGACATTTTTATTACTGTAGTTTAAGAACAGACATTTTATATATAAGCAGTTTATTTTTTTTTAAAAAATCTGCATTTCAGTTCCAAGATATAACACTCCAAAATGCGGAAAGATTCAAGGAGGATGGGGGGCTAATACTTATGTAATCACACTTTTTTTATCTTTAATTTGTAATTAATTTTTATGTTTCCCCACACATCAATATTAAGGGTTGTTTTTGTAGATTTATGATATACTGTGTAAGCGTCCCTTTCAGTTCCAGGGTGTAACCCTACAAAATGTGTGGAAAGTTGAAAGGGAGTGAATACTTATGCAAGGCACGTTCTCCTAGAACTTGATTGTGATGCATGCAAAAAGAGGAACATATTTCAGGTCAGGAAATCTGTGTATCTATGTATATTAGCAAAAAGAAAACATAAAATATTAACATATTATCTGTCTTCTCTGTAGGAAGGACAAGACACAGTGTACTCGTTTACCTATAAATGCCCTTAATGACCTAAAAGTTCATTTGACCTAGCATGTCCTCTGTTTACTTCTACCCCTTCAACTATCATGACATGTTCTTCTTTGTCTTTTTTTTAATAATACCAAAGCATCTGCAGCACATTACC
>CM040457.1:29797716-29845850 GCA_022758105.1 Pangasianodon gigas | reverse complement strand
CCCCCCGCGTGCTGCTGCTCTTCCCTGAAAGCTTATAATGCTGGTTTATATGCAGAACCACAAAAATCCACAGGGTGCAAACAAGTAAGTGTTTCCAGGCATCATGTTTCTGCCCGCTTGCAGCATGAGATGTTTGTATAATTAGATTAGATTGTGCTGTACTGGTTTAGTTTTAGACTTTCCAAGTGTCTTACTTCCAGTTTTTAATAAGCAAGGATAAGACTGAAGCTCACCAAAAGACGTCCTCATGACATCCTCTGAACGTCCTCAGAAGTTCTTTATACTGTATAAGGACATTATATTGTGATGTCGAATGTTTTAGAAATGTCTTCCTGGACTCAGGGACTCGTGTATGTTCATGGATGAAACTTCATTTTAAAACATATAGCACCTTTCTATAACATTCATGTTGCTTTCTAACAGAAATGAGATGTTCAGTAACATCATAGGAACTGGTTTTTTACTTATTTTCTCAAATCTCCAGAGTGTTACTCAAATCTACAAAACCAACATCTTTCATGTGCTTTCACAGTGTCGGTTAATGGGTGTTTTGTTGTTTTTTTTTTGCTATTGAATTATTTCATAATGCTAGGTTGTGGGTAATATTTCATTAATGCATTGTTGTATTGTTTCGTGATGTTGTTTGGTGCGATTAGTAAAAGGTCTGGATTAGCGCTGTTTGATTGTGAAAATGCAGTAAAATAAATAAAATAAATAAATAAATAAATAAATAAATGTACCTATATTTTGGAATTTAAAAAAATATTAAAGAGTTTCTTTTTTTAATTAAATTTAACACAGATGATGAGACTAATAGGCAGTCCTTGAGCAAAATATGATATTTTTTTTTATTTGATTGTATCTTTTAGTTTAATTTTAATATATGATATTAAATATAGTTAAAGAATGCACAGAAATGCAATTGACTGGATTGGTAAGAAAAAAAAGGCCAAAGAAAAAAAAATATATTAGTCATTATTTTTGTAGGTCTGAATGAAAATGTAAAATGAAAAAGTAAAATGGGAGGTTTTTTTTTTTTTTTCATGGAAATTCCATCATGGTCAATTACAAATGGTCTAAAATACTTCTTAAAGTAATGATGATGACTGATGAAGAAGAAGAATTACTTATTTACAGTAATGATGTGTAATTTCCCGTATTTTCCACCTCTGGAAATAACAGTAGTTATCTCGTTATTAATTTGACTAGTTGTCTGTTTGGGTTGGTCTATTTTTAGGCACTCATTTTTTTTTAGAACAGCTTTAGTCATTTAAGCTTTAATGATTTGCAGTCTGAAACACTGGAAAGTCTCTGCTTAACTCTTGTCAGAAGCTTCCTGGAAGTGCTCCAGACATGAAGGATGTAAAGTCATGGGAAGCCACTTTCTCATGAACTGCGAGGCCTTCCTGCTCCTTTCCCGAAAGTTTTCCCCTTGTACTTTTTTGGAGTGTCTAACTCCTAACTGCATGGCAGATTTCAAGGGGGATTTCATGGATTGCCAGATGAAAAGATGATTTATCACTGCTTGCTCTGGGCTTCGTCTTTGTAACTTACTCAATTTCAGAACACAGATGACTGAAGTCACTCAGAGTGACTGAGGCATTGAGAGTGAAATGCAGATAAGGAAGTAAGGATGTACAGAAGTGCTTGTGTATTCAGGTGTGTTGTCAATCTGAGGATGATTTAAAAAATTGCATGTTTAAATTTAATTGGTAAATAAAGAATGTTGAATCTGTTTAGCTTTATTTTTTTTTTAAAGGAGTCTCCACAAAGATAGAGCTGACTTTGCAGTTTCTTAACAACTTTACTCAAAAACAAACTACGTAATCATCACCTTGGTGTTGTAAACTTTTAGGTCCGTCCTGAAAAATACGTTGAGTAAGGCACATCTGAAACAATCTCCTCCTCATCAAAACAATTCTTTTCAAAAATATTCTCCACATCACTTGAATGAACTTTTGAAAAATGTATTTTATTTATAAGGGCTTTCTTAATTACAATCGCCTTGCAGAATAAATCTTAAGCTAAATTTGGACACCAATTTTGTGTGTCAAATACATTTGAGGGAAATTTTGAGTAAATACCATCTTTCTGTTGGAAAGTAAGCAGTCATTGGTTTTCTTTACCTGATTCTGTATTCCTAAACTTCATAAAATACATTTTCTCCAATAATGAAGGTCATAAAATAGTTTCTCGAATGGCAAAATATAGTTTCTCCAACGGTGAAGTTCAGAAAATAGTTTCTCCTATGGCAAAGTTCATAAAATTCAGTTTCGCCAATGATGAAGTTCATAAAATAGTTTCTCCAATGACAAAATACAGTTCCTTCAGTGGTGAAGTTCATAAAATTCAGTTTCTCCAATGGCGAAGTTCATAAAATACATTTTCTCCAATGATGAAGTTCATAAAATTCAGTTTCTCCAATGATGAAGTTCATAAAATACATTTTCTCCAATAGCAAAATACAGTTTCTCCAAAGTTCATAAAATAAAAAATCTGAGAAAACTGGAAACAAACAGAAAATTTTAGATTTTTGAAATATTTAAAACATACGAAGCAAATGTTCAATATCTTGAATATGTAATATTCAAGATTCTGCACTATTTCTAAGTCCCTATTTAAATGTATCCCTAATTTAAATGTGTGATACTGACCATGTTAACTGATTTGTCCAAAAGGTCAGATTTTCCTCATGTCTAACCTCTTCTATTGAAGCGTGTGATCAGACGACACTCTGATGGATTTGATCTAAAATGGATCATAAGGTTTTGCACAAACTTGTGGAGTCCATGCTAGCTCGAGTGCATGCTGTCATTAAAGCAAAAAAAGGAACGAACCAAATACTAAGAAATTCATAAATATTTCAAAGATTCTACTTTTCACTCAAGTTGTTTTTGGACCCCACTGTACATTTTCTCCAATGGCGAAGTTCATAAAAGACATTTTCTTGACCTATTTTATTGCTTTATGATTATGTGCATTGACCTTCAGTGAACAGGAGAGTTGACTTGCTTCTTAGTTACACAAATCTTTTTTCTTTTATGCTTAATAAGACTTTATAATCCCCAAATGCCATGTGCAGGCATAAAGTACTGTACATGCTTTATAAGCTGTTTGTAAGCTCCATGGCTTCAGCAGTCAGACGAAACCAAGAAGAGGTCAAGAAAATCCTCATTTTTAGATCATGATCGAATAGTGGCATGAAGCTAAAAGAAATCTCATTAGCCGGGATGTATTGTGTGCTGTGTTCTCTTCAGCTCACGTAACAGGCGTGTTTAGGCTCCGCCACTCTCCCTAAGTACGTACTGTTACACAATTCTGACCTAGAAAAAAGCCCATTATTGGACAAGTACAGTGGATATAAAAAGTCTACGCATCCCTGTTAAAATGGCAGGTCTTTGTGATGTAAAAAAAAAAATGAAACCAAGATAATATCATGTCAACTTTTTCCAGCCTCAATGTGAAATTACAGTGTATAAAAATTAAGTGAAAAACAACAGAAACATTATAGGGAAAAAATAGTAAAAATAAAAAAAGTTAGAATAACCCAGTTGCATAAGTGTAATTCTCATACAGCTGTCATGAATGAAATTATTCTGATTAACCCCAAATAAAGACCAGCTGTCTCTGTAGGACTTTCTTGACCTCTTCTTGGTTTCATCTGACTGCTGAAGCCATGGAGCTTACAAAGAGCTTACAAAGCATGTACTGTATCTCACTTGTCGAAAGATATCAATCAGTAGAGGGGTATAAAAGAATTTCCAGAACATTAGATGTACCATGGAACACTGTGAAGGCCATCATCTACAAGTGGAGAAAATGGGGCAGTGACATCACAGTGACATCACTAAGAACAGGATGAAAATTTACAAAAGGACAAGACAAAAACTTACCAAAGAGGCTGCCAAGAGACCTACAGCAACATTAAAGGAGCTGCAGGAATATCTGACAAGTACTGATTACTCTCTGCATGTGACATCAATCTCTCATATTCTTCACATGTCAAATTTCTCACAACAAACATTCAATCTTAACTAAATCACCCCAAACCATGTGGCAAAATGTGTTATGGTCTGATGAGACCAATTCCAAAGGGTATAATAACTGCATAATTCCAAACGGTATGTTTGGTGCAAAAAAAAAAGCCCATCACCAGAAGAAGACCATCCCCACGGTGAAGCATGGTGGTGGCAGCATCATACTTTAGGGCTGCTTTTCTTCAGCCAGAACTGGGGCTTTTATCAAGGTGGAGGGAATCATGAATAGCTACAAATACCAGTCGATTTTAGTGCAAAACCTTCAGGTGTCTGCTAGTAAGCTGAAGACGAAAAGGAATTTCACCTTTCAGCATGACAAATGACCCAAAGTGTACACCCAAATCAACAAAGGAATGGATTAACCAAAAGAAGATCAATGTTTTTGAATGGCCGAGCCAGAGCTGAATCTAACTCAAATCTGGGGGGTGACCTGAAGGATGGATCGAGAATGTTTTTGCAAGAAAGAGTGAGAAAATATTGCCAAGTCAAGATGATAGACTCGAAAAGACTGAGTGGTGTAATAACATCAAAAGCTGTTTACTTTAGGGGTGTGCAAACTTATGCAACCAGGTTATTGTAGGTTTTTTCTTTTTCTTTTTTTCCCTAAAAGGTTTCTGAGTGTTCTGAACTTTATTTGTATACTTTGCAATTGTACATTGAAGATGGGAAAAGATCTGACACATCTGATTTACCTTAGTGTCGTTCTTTTACTTCACAAAAACCTGCCATTTTAACAGGGATGTGTAGACTTTTTATATCCATTGTAGCTCAGCTCTGTTTGTCTTTGAATGGATGCAATTTGTCTTTGCAGTTCAAAATATGAATGGATCGAATGAAGCCATTCCTGATTTAGCGTTCACAACACTGACAGTGTTTACTGGACACACAAGAAATATGCTGGAATATTCAGCTAGGCGATTATATGTTTATTTTGATACAGTATGAAGGAGAAAATCGAGATCATTTTATGTGATTTTCACCAAAACATGTTAATCAGTAGCTATATATAATAATAATAATAATAATAATAATAATAATAATAATAATAAAAACAGTTGGTACTAGCTGTAAATATTAAACTATTATTAAAGCATTCATATATACAGATAGATAGATAGATAGATAGATATAGATATAGATATATAATAAATAATTGATTATAGTATCATTATTATCTGCTCTGTGAGTTATTTATTTCTAATTTTTTTTTAATGTTGCCTGACTTTGAAGTCTTAAACCCTTGAAATCAATGTTAATAACTGAAAATCATTTAAACGTAATATTACACAAAAATCTGAATATTTATTTTCAGGTTTAATAAGAATTAATAAACACAACTAATGACCCAAGACAGATTTTTCTGGATCTAGGTCAGAATGATATAATCATACTTTTGAATCAGAGTAAACATCTCGATTTTCCACTCAGGAACTAGGTCACTCATTGAGGTATCACCGTGTGTCATTTTCGCTAAACAACCTTGACTCTGTTCTTTGTAAGTACAAAAAGATGTATGTAACGTGTCAAAAACAGCTTGCTGCCATGTGTGCAATGTGCTCTGAGAGTCAAAGCATGTAATCTCAAATAAATAAAGTAGGTCAAGAAAATTTATTGCTAAGTTTATTGCTAATTTTTTTTTTGCTATTCTAACCAGGCATTTAAATTAGATTATTTTCCACTAACAACACATTCTGAAATATTTTATTCCTCTTATATATGAAAACTTGACATTGTTTTATCTATTATAGAGGACACATAGTACTTTTGTCCATTTATAGTTACATTTAAGGTTGTGGAGCTGCTGTTATCACTTACGTTATAGCAGCTATAAACAGTCGTTCCATCACCAGCATCTCTTTTTTTTCTGTCTTGAAGTTAATAAGATCAAAAAAAAAAAAAAAATCGCAACTTGTCCTGTTAACAAAAATACGCAAATTTCAAGTTACTTCTGAAACACTGACGCTGGAGATTTCTTCCAAAAATGTGAAATGAACATCTCCTTACGGAAAACTTCACCATACCAAAGACAGAAGTTTTTTTTTTTGTTTTTTTTTTAACTCGTTTATACGGAGTGTCTACACCCTACAATTTCTTGTGTAAGTTGTTAGTATAGAAACAATAACGTATTAGAATAAGCGCATTAATATAAACCTGTGATTTACCTTGTAGACAGAACTATAGAAAATGAATCAACACCTTCTGACCAGTCAGAATCAAGAACTCAAAAGTGGTATAATTGTTTATAGAAACTGCTTAGAATATTCATCAAAACAGTGTATTGTTGCATTTGTCTGTTTTGTTTTTTTTTTGTTATGTTTTTTTTTTTTGTGTATGATTTCCGGGTCCCCAAAAACCTCAGGGACCTTCACGAGAAAGGGAACATTGTGATTTACAGCCTCCGTTTTCCTCTTTTCTATCTGATGGATATGATCAAGGTTGCACGCACCACCACGCATCCGCCATCACAAATCAGCACTTGAGAGCAAACTAAAAAAAAAAAAAAACACTAAGCCGGCGTTTGCCTTTCAAGGTCATTGCGTCTAACATTCGCACTCACCCGATAAAGCATCCAAAGACATTTCAGTCTGTAAAATACATCACCAGTGGTGTGATGTAAGACTGGAACATCATCAGCATACAGGATCAGCATTAAATGCTATTTTGCATGGACGTTCATGAACAAAAAATGGAAAACTGTGCTTGAGGCTTAAAATGTGTTCTTTTTTGTATTATTTCATCTTCAGTCTGTGTGTTTTAACATTTAAAGGGTGGATTATACTGTCTAGCCAAAGTTTTTAATCATTAATTTTAAAATTTTGGAACATAACAATATAAGTATGTATATCATGGTATGTATAAATAGAAAGTGAAATAGAAATCAGATTTTTGCAGCAAAAATGGAAGTCGATCTTGCAGACGTTTTTCCCACTATAGAATTTTTTCACTGTAGAAATACTCAACGATATTCAATGAAATATCCAATGAAATGTCCCTTCATGAATGAAAAAAAGCAAGAAGGAAAAAAAATGAATAGACAGAGGGAAATTTTCCACACTCACAAATTTAAGAAATTATATAATTAATTAAAAAAAAACATTTTTAGTCTGGATGTACAGTAACAGTGTAATTACAGTTACATGAGATTTGAGTGCATAGTGTCACTTGATAAAGAGTTCAAAGTCTACAACTTCTGCTTCTTATTCAAAATTCAAAACAGGCAGAACGTTTCTGTAGTGTCCTGTTTCACTAACATAATGCTAGCTAGCTAGTATATTAGTTTATAGCAAGGCATTGTTGAATTCTGGATTCTGATTGGTCAGAAGGTGTTATTAATTTTCCATAACAGCAGCTTCAACAACAGGTTCAACTGCAAGGTTTGTTATATTAATGCGCTTGTAATAATACGTTATCATTTCTACAGTAACGACTTACACAGGCTTTTTTATAGCGGACGCTCCACATAAATTGTTTTTTAAAAAAAAATAATTGTTGACAAGTGAGGAGGCGTTTAGTTGAAAGGAGTCTCCAGTGTCAGCGCTTTGTACCAGTCAGAGGTAAAGCTTTAACTTGAGGTTTATCAACACAAAGGGCTTTGAAATTTGCATTTTTTTGGTCTTCAAGAGAGAAAAAAAATTGAGTTTGGTAATTGAGGAATGACTGTTTATCTGCGGAAATGGAACTGATAACAGGAACTAACGTTTCGTGGAGCTTCCGCAACATTCCATTTGTATTAAATGGACACAAAATTATGACACGTTGTTGATTAATTAATAAAACATGCAATTGTTGAAAAATTGCTGAGGTATAAAAGGCATAAAACACGTCAGGAAATGTTGTTATTGGAAAATAATCCACATTGCGTCGGGCCACATCACAACGCCCTGTCTATGATTATTATTTTCCCTATAACAGCACGCCCTGTCGTGTAATTTAATGAAGTTGCTCGCTGGAATAATATTATTAAATATGCCCACTTTCCTATGAAGGAGCTTCTGCATGTTAGAGATGGAAAGATCCCATGTTTCAGCCACCGTCCAACCTCCATTTGGCCAACACGCATCAGAGAAGGATAAATGCTTTGCGAAAGCAGTGGTGGTAATATAAAGTGACGAACACTTCCATTTAAAAGGAAATTGAACGCAAGGGAAAAGAATGGCTGCTCGGAAAGACAAAAATACTTTCATACCTTCAGGTAAGTGGGAAAATAATATATTTTATTATAGGAAAATAATCAATGACGTGTTGGTGAAATGTTCCTGATGGAGTGCAGAGTTTCTGTTACTACCTCAGGGTTGATTATTTTCCCGTAACAGCATGTTTTATTTCTCTTATACGACAGCAATTTGTAACCTTTTCGCTCTTTAATTTGTTAAATAATGACACTTTTTTATTTGTTTATAGTTACTTTATTTTATTTAATGCTATGGAATATCCATGAAAACAACTTAGTTCTTCTTAACGCAGCTATAAACACTCCATATAAATAATAAAATCACCAGCCTTTCTTTTTTTTCTCTCTCTTGAGTGCTGATACTGGAGACTCCTTCCGTAAATGTGAAATAGGCGTAAAATAAATACGTTTTTCTTTGTTAAATATCAACACTTTTTTTTTTTTGCCCAGACAAGTCCTTGTGAACGGGTTGTTACCATAGAAACGATAACATATTAGATCGAAAAAGCACATTAATATAAACGGTTGATTTGCCTTGCAGAAAGAACTGATCAATACCTTATCGCAAGTGAAAATTCAACAGTGCTGTGGTTTAAGTTTGTTTTTAACTAAACTAGCTAAACAAAACAATTAACATTGTTATCTTCAATCTCATCGTACACAAGATTAATCTGGATGCAAACAAGCAAAAAGGATTTCGCTGTCACGTGTTTTGTACGTTATATAGTCCTATATCCTATATCATGGTATCTGAATGCATGAAGAATGAATCAACCGTGTATGAACTGTGCACTACTAAAAGTCATGAATTGCACTCAGGAGACAGTCGATGCTTCTCAGGGTTTTACAAACGAACCTTGATTTCTGCTTTCAGACGACACGAGCGGCGACTCACAGCCAACAGCAGCGTGGGAGGATTTCCTCCTGACTGTTTCAAGGAACCCTCAGCCAACCGAGTCCCCCGCTGCTTCCTGAACCCTTTCACTCCCTTTTCCTCACAAATACACTCGGCAATCATAGAGCCGAGGCACTCGAGACAGCGCCTTCCTGCTGCCATGCTATAGGTAGCACTTTACAGGAAGCATGATTCAATAATTAGAGGAGCTTAAAGCAGCCTACAAGAAATATTCCTGCTGTTATATCAGGGGTTGTTGAAAGCATTTAAATGGCATTATTCATTCAGAATCCGTCCATGAGTCACTCTGTAATATTAAATGCTCTTTTAAAAGCTGGGTTCTATTTTAAAAAAAAAAAACTGCTTAGCATTCAAAGACATTCAATGATGTGCTATATGCAAATGTTGCATATTTGCAGAAAGTTAAAGCAGAGCATCATCATGACCATTTAAACTTTAGGATTTTATTTTTTCTCATTTTGGCAAATCAGTTGCTGTTTAATTGTATAATTGAAGGAATTTTAGCTTCATATTTATTTGGTTCTCGGGTAAACCACGTGAAAATGGCTAACATACAATATCAAAGTATCAGAAACCATACACTTAAACCACACCATTAAAGGAAAATAATCAACGACTGGATGTTGTGATGTGGCCCGATGCCAAGAGTCGATTATTTTTTTTTCCCCCAAAGTTGATTATTTTCCAATAACAGCATGTCCCTAAAGCATTTCATTTCTCTTATACTACAGAAATATGCTTTATGCCTTATATTTTTTTTATCCATTTCTATTTACATATTTTTTGTGAAAAAAAAAAAATCCAAAAATATAAAATATCTCATTACAGAAAGCTAGTCAAGTATCAATTAGTATTTTTTAAAATCAAAGTGTAATCAATACCTATGGTATAAAAACTGTGGTATTAAAACCTACTTTGATTTCACAGCTTTTGGGAACGTGTTAAAATGAAGAATCAGCTGGGTGGAGGTCACATTGCTCGGAAAAGGAGTGCTGCGTCATGTGGGTCATTATTTATCTGACATTTTTAAGGTGCTGGATTCCTGTCTGCAAGATTATGTCTCATGTCACTCATGATTCTGTGGAATAGTCAGTAGTGTGTGATACCACTGAACTAAACTGAACATCAGCAAGTGGAAAAATGCAATAGGAACAAACCCCAAAAATCTGTCTAATCTAATAACTGGACTGAGCAGTGTAGCTTCTAAAAAACGCAACCTCTGGGACGTGAACTCACAACACGCTGCTTACTTATCCAATAAGCCACCACTTTTATACTGAAAGTTGAGTTTCATAATGAGTTAATCTCATTATTGATATTTATGGGGACATTTGCACAGACTCTATATCCTTCATGCAAAGATCCTCATCCTTGCTGTACCTCTGTTAATGCATCTTATATACATTTACGAAAAGGAATTCCTAAAATCTAATCAAAACCATTAGTCAGGGCTTAGATACGTTTTCAGTAATTGTATTACGGATTTGGTTTACGTAACACAAAATTGCATTTATTGATAATTTCCGCTTCAATCTTCCTTTGAAAATTCTTATAAACAATATTTTCCTCCTGCATCTGCGTTCAGCCAATTGTCTGCATCAGTACATTTCCAGAGCCAAATCTCTCTAGACGCATTTGTTTATTTATTTTTTTCCCTTTCTTTTTTTTTTACCTTGAACCTCGGAGCCAGTGCCGTCTACTGGAAATGAATCACAGCTGAGCTCTGTAGAAGGAAGCGCCTCCTACTTCATCCTTACTGGCTGAGGTCAAGGACGCCTTTGAGTGCTCTTGTATAAATAGCACCGTGCTGCTGTGTTTCTGTCAGAATCCAAACTCTCGCAACAACACACACATTAGCGAAGCGTACAGCACACAGCTGGGAATCATACATTCAGAGAAAAAATGTGCCAAGGATTGGAATCGCTGCCAGTTACCTGTCTGGAGAGGTACGGTGCATTTATTTATACTCTTCTTTTTTAATTATTCAATTAATAAATGTTCTCACAGAGCAGATATTCAAAAAAACATTGTTAGGATTGCTATAGGAAATAGTTGCAGGTGCAGGTGTAACATTATATGCAGTTTAAAATAGGGCTTTTGAAGGTAAAATAAAGTTGGATTTTTGGATCTTATGTCTTTTCTCATCCTTCACAGAGTCAAAGAGCTGAAGGCACGCTTGGGAAGTTTCCTCCTGAAGCAGGAGCTCAATCTCATGGGTCTGTCCAACAAAACTGATAAGCTGAAGACGGAGGAAACGCTCAAGTGGAGAACATCCTTTCAGAATCTCCTGGCTCACAAAGGTCAGTACGCACCAAGTGCAAAGATGCCGATTATTCGTTTTTGATACCGCACCAATATTGGAGGTCCACACAATGCTCCGTATCATTTCTGGGTTCTTATCTAAATAAAATGCTGTTGTTTTGCATGCAGATGGGTTATGCGCCTTCCGAGCGTTCCTGCTGTCCGAGCACAGTGAGGAAAACATTGCGTTCTACCTCGCCTGTGAGGACTACAAGAACACAAAGACGTCCTCCAAGCTGTGCTCCAAAGCCAAGAAAATCTATGAGGAGTTCATTGATGCTGATGCGCCAAGAGAGGTAATTATCCATCGGCCAAGATTCTCTGTGTGTGTGTGTGTGTTGTACATGAAATATAGTTAAAAGTAGTATTATTTCTTTAATAGTCTCTTTTGCTATTTTTAACTAATAGTTTCTCCATCTCTTGTACCTCAGGTGAATCTCGATCATGAGACGAAAAGCATCACGAAGAAGAACATGGAGCAGCCGACTGTGTCGTGCTTCGATCTGGCCCAGAGCAAAATCTACACTCTTATGGAGAAAGACTGCTACCCTCGGTTTCTCAAATCTGCGCTCTACATGGAGCTCAGCAGACAAGTGATGCCCTGAACTTGTCTCCAATGACTCGACAAGCTTGAAGCAGGACTTCAAACGCACGCGCTTGATCCGAACGGCGTCTCAAGCTCATGGCTGAGGTGGACTTGAGGTTATCGGTCAGTAACTGCCAGATACCAGCCTGGAACCTGTCAGGAACTGGTGAGGAACTAGGTGTTGAAGGATATCAAAAGAAAACTCAGGAGGTCAACAATCATGATGCTGAACTTTGGGATGAAGAAGGAGAAGAAAAAGAAGAAGAAGCAGCACTGGAATTAAACTGTGAGCGCACTTTTGCACAAATCAAGTAGTCAAAAAGCATGCGATGTTCTTTTTTTTTTAAAAATGAATTTTTGTCATTTTACTTTTCTCCTCTGAATAACTGATATTTATTGAAAAAAAGATTTTGTATAAATTATACTGCTTTTATTTATTAAACTGTATGACGATGTATGTGTGGAATAAATTATGAAATCTAATGTCTTCATGTCTCGCACATGTATCTAATCCACAAAACAAAACCTTTTTGAACAAACTGAGCTCTAATGCACTAACTAGCCTTCTTAAATGCAGACACAATGATGTCAAAACCCTTTAAATGTGTATGTTTTGTAATTATGACTTTTAATTTGTAAACAGGAAAAACATTTTGCAAAGGAAAAAAAAATTATAATCTATAAATGCTCATGAGATCATCCTGCTCCTGGTCATGTGACATACAAAACCCTGAACTATGTGGAAAAGAGTTGCAAAAAGAGTTTTAAACTGCTGTTTTAAAAGAGTGTGAGGTCGTTCTTCTGGAAAAAAAAAAAGCCACTTAATACACAATGGAAGACTTACGTCATACCTCGCTGACTCAAAAGTAGCATGATCAACTGCAGTCTTCTGAGTGTTCCTAGATTTTTCATATTCTCTTGCTCAAAGCTATCTGCAGAGATAAAGAACCATTCTTTATATTTACGGATAAAAAAATTTAAATTATTCAATAATTATCCCTGTGTTAGTATACTCAGCTGCTGATGAAGAGCATCCCCAGCCCCCACACCATGGTGCTATCACCACCATGCTTCACTGTCGGAATGGCGTTCTCAGGGTGAGGAGGACTGTTGGGTTTGTTCCAAAATGTAATACATCTTAAATTTTTGGTCTCATCAGACCAGAGAACCATTTTCTACATGTTTGATGACAATACTTACGCAATCACAATAATTTTACAAACTATATTTACATGCTATACAGTATTTTCCCACAACTTCATTATTATACGTTATTTTGTGTCAATTCATGACATATCATCCCAAGTCGAATCCCAATTCAGTTCCAAATTCTAACACTATAAAATGTTGAAAGGTTAACGATTATTATTGTGACCACATGTTGGAATGCAAGCTTTCACTGCTTTCTTGATTGATTACTACAGCTGCTGAATAGGTAGTGTTTTTGCAACATTGCCTTCACTATTGTTTACAGAAAGGAGGCAGCTGACTCACTTCATAAGGTGCCTGACGGCCATTCGTTTGTCTCACCGATACATTTTCTCGTTTGCCCATACATCCCACTCACAGGAAAGCTTTTATCGCTAAACCTCGTCCTGTGCGTCATTACGAACACAGCTCTGAAACCACAGGCGCAGACGAGTAAACCGCAACCACCAGAGAGATAAAGAGTCATTTGTAAAACACCCTGTGTGTGTTTTTTTTTTTTCTTCTCCTGCACCACTGAGCGGAGGTAGATCTCCATGACGACGGCCGACCAAGCTCAGCATGGCTTTTGTTCTTCTCGAGGCTCAGACAGGGCCTCAGATCTACAGTGAGTCACACGTTCCTCCATCACCTCCGTGCTCTGATCAGGGGTCAGTCTGGGGGTTTGCAGCATGTCTGTGAAGAATCGATGATGGAAGAAAGCTTTCTAAAACAACAATGTGTTTGCTTCGAATTCTATGGATTACTTTATTTCAAATTACATACATAAAATACAATACTGTATTCTTACAGTGCCCCCTGGTGGCTCGGGGACCCTAAATATCTGACCTCTTATACCACTTACAGCTAAAAACAATCCTGCACAAAACTATTCTCTACATCAAATCCCTCTATATTTACGTCTAGCTAGCTATCCTACCTTTCTTCTGGCTTGTCTTTTTCTTTTAGTGCTTCATGACCTGTCTCAGAAAATGTCAGCCTGGCTACAAAAGCACAACGAGAGAGAGAGAGCGTGACTGTAGACAAAATAAAATCAGAATGAGAGTCAAAAAACTTTGAATAATTGTGTACTCAAGTGTTTTGTTTAAAGGGAAGCAGAAAATGTTCAGTGAGGTAGCTGAAGTTAGCTAAAGCTACAACAGAATTTTGAAAAGTATGCTAATTTATGGCTAACAAATAGCCATTCCAGGACAGTCTGCAATATATCCAGCTAGCACAAATGCTTGTTATTTAGCTCAGTGATTAGCACTAGACTATAGCTACACTGTTTTCATACTCACACCCAAAAAATAACTATAAAAAAAAAAAAGAAAAAGAAATGCTCGCTTTAAACCTGTTTAATTTTAAAACCTGCAATTTAGCCCAGATGTGATTAGCATAAAGAAACTGTGTGAACGCTAATGCTGCCCTGAACCCTAACCTTAACATTTGTAACATTTCTTCTCATCTTAGCCATGCTAATCATTACAAATTTGCATGCTCGAGACTGTGGTCATGTTTTGAATATGATTGTGATGGTTGTTTAAATAAGTTCAAAACATAATCGCGTGTCAGAACTTCCTAAGTGATATTTCTGATGTTCGACTGCAAAATGGCTGACCAAACCAATAAAATGGCTGAATATATTTAAACTACTACTGTACAGCTACTGTATACTTGCTAAGTAAGCAAATGCTAAAGATTTTTTTTCTTTGGTTACACACCTGTCTCAGAAAGTATAAAAGATGCAGTTAATTTAATTATTAAAATTAATTTATTGTTTTTAATAATTAATCTTACTATTATTTTTGTATTTTGTACTATTGAATTAGTTCACGTGCTAGCTTTGTGCTATTGAATTAGTTCATGTGCTAGCTTTGTGCTATTGAATTAGTTCATGTGCTAGCTTTGTGTTACTATTGAATTAGTTCACATGCTAGCTTTGTGCTAGCGAATTAGTTCACATGCTAGCTTTGTGTTACTATTGAATTAGTTCATGTGCTAGCTTTGTGTTACTATTGAATTAGTTCACATGCTAGCTTTGTGCTAGCGAATTAGTTCACATGGTAGCTTTGTGTTACTGTTGAATTAGTTCACGTGCTAGCTTTGTGTTCCTAGTGAATTAGTTCACGTGCTAGCTTTGTGTTCCTAGTGAATTAGTTCACATGCTAGCTTTGTGTTACTCGTGAATTAGTTCACATGCTAGCTTTGTGTTACTCGTGAATTAGCCAATCTATGGAGTTCATAAGAATAAAGTCAATCAGAATGATCTAGAACATAATAGTGAGTGGATCTTTACCTATTCCCATTTTTGCTCTACTCCTGTTCTTAGAGAAAATATTTGCACTTATGTAAATTCTCAGACTGTCACAGAGCTTAAGTGATTTGGAGTGGAGACATGTCCTCTTGGTTTGAACTGGCATGATGACACCCCATTATCAGTCCGGCGTTAAATCAGGAGAAAAATATAAAATGGGTGCTTAACAATCACTGTGATGTTGGGTGGATGAGACGAAATGTCCCGTTCTTTGTGTTCAGCGCCACTTTGGGTGTTCTGTAACACATTGAGCCTCAAATGGACAATTAGAGCTTTTCTTCGAGGACAGATTGACATCACACTGGCACACAGGAATAAATGAATATATATATATATATATATATATATATATATATATATATATATATATATATATATATATATATGTATGTATGTATATACGGTCATTTTAGCCACTTTATTGCTTTAAATCATTTATTTATTTAAGACTTTAAATCATTCCTGGAAAAGAAACCTCCATTCTCTTTTCTTCTTTGTATTTCTTATATGATAAATATTTTCTTTGTCTCACTAATCATTCCCTTTCTCCCAAATTATCTTTATTATTATTTCTTTCATTTCATTATCATTTTCTCACTTTCTCTCTTTCTATATATATCCACACATTATTATAGATATTATAGTTTGCTTAAAAACATAATTTAGTCATTTAGATGGCTGGTCATATACATGACTAAAGCTATGTAGTTTACGAAAAATTAATCAGAAGTAAAATGTCATGTAAATAACCAATAGTTAGCATTAGCGAGAACTGGACTTGCTGCCTAGCCAGTTTATGTTAGCTCCTGGAATTGATGCTAGTCTAACCTGGCATTAGCAAAGAACAAATGAGATAACTTAGTTAAAAATAGCCAGTTAATATTAGCAAATTAGCAAAACATGCCTTTTCAAATTAGCTGGAATCCGTGCCTTCTAGGGAGGCAAAAGAAAAGACGCCCCATTTTATACAAGTCGTTGCTTACACAAGGTTTTACTGAGGATACAAATGGATACAAATACAATTATAAATATCCCAAATTAATACTTAAGTATAGTAATTAGGTACAATTCGTCAAATATTATCCACTCCTGCTTTCTCATAACTCTTTTATTATGCAGGGAATATGTTTATAAATCTGTCTGTGAAGGATATCCGGTTGATGTTTATTTCATAATGATTTCAGTCATGATGACGTTTCCGTGCTCATCCAAGGAACTTTCCAGATAAGTTCTCCTGGAAAATCCACACTGTTTGAGCCACAAAGCAGAACTGAATCACAAACACAGTATGAACCTCAGACTAGCTGGCAACCAGAAGCAGACTGAGAACAAGGAATGACAGAAATACTGACATCTGAGAAAAAAACAGACTAGAACAATGATTAATGGCAAGGAGATGGTGGAGCAGAAGCATGTGGAAGGTGAACAGCTGGGAAACATGTTTCAGGTGCTAATACTTAGGGAAAATGGAGCATCGTCTCGCTATTCATTATTATTCTCTATCTACTATATTTTTCTCTCTATCTCTTCTTTCTGTCATCAGTAGTCACTCTTTCCCTCTGTTTTCTTTCTGTCTCACTTTCTGAGTCATTGATTGTCTTTCTCATAATTATTATCCCTCTAAGTCTCTCTCTCTCTCTCTCTCTCTCTCTCTCTCTCTCTTATAATCACTCTCTCTGTCTGTTTCTCTACATGTCTTCCTCTCTTTTTCATTCTGACCCTCAATCATTTCCAACGTTCTCACTAGGTCCCCTCCATTTTCCATCTCTTTCACAATCTCTCTGGCTATCATTGTACAAAATGTTCGCTATCAGTTATTTTCTGTCATTCTGTCCTAAACTTTCTGTTTTTGTTTCTCTTTTTATCTTTGTGTCTATTTTTCCACCTCTGTTTCCATCTCTCACTCTAATCATTCACTCTCTGTCCTTTCGTAATTACCTCGCAATGTTCTTTCTCATTATTATTCTTATTATATCTTTTGCACCCAGTCCATTTTCGATCCATGTCTCTCACTTATTATGTCTGTCTTTTAATAGCTTTCCTAGAGTCAGTTCTTTTCACTTTCTCCATATACTCCTGGTCAAAGGTCAAATTTATTCATTCATTCATACTCTCTCTCTCTCTCTCTCTCTCTCTCTCTCTCTCTCTCCATCTATTGATCTCTCACAATTTAATATCTTTCTCCCACATTCACTCTTTCTCTCACTCACACATTCTATCTATCTATCTATCTATCTATCTCTTGCTATTTAACATCTTTCTCCATGTTTCTCACCCACAGTCACTCTCTCTCTCTCTCTCTCTCTCTCTTACTATCTATCTATCTATCTATTGCTATTTAATATCTTTCTCCATGTCTCTCACCCACATTCATTCTCTCTCTCTCTCTCTGTCTCTCTCTCTCTGTCTCTCTCTAGTTCAAGTTCAAAGTGTGCTTTATTGGTATGACTGTTTTAACAATGTTGCCAAAGCAAAATAATATAAAAAAATTATATAGACAAACAATACCAACGAATAAAAGGCAAAGAATAAAATATACACTACTGAATAACAATATCGAATAAAATAAACACTAAACATGAATAAACATTAATTGAATTAAACAGATGTTTTACAGAAAGATATTGAAGCAGTATTGAATTAATTCATATAAATTACATAGATATATAAAATATAATAGATGGTATTAGGATTGGATTAGATTACAGGAGATTTGTTTTTTATTTTATTGATATTTATTTCTCTCTCTCTCTCTCTCTCTCTCTCTCTCTCTCTCTGTCTCACACAAAAAATGACTTGAAAGCCCATCGAAGTGCCCCCTTAATTGGAGGCTACTTGGAAGTGCAAAGCGGCACAGTGAAACACCTCCTCTATTACAGAACACTATAATAAAGGCACAAAGAGAAGGTGCAGTGTGTTCTTAGGTGGCCTTTCCTGCCTAACTTGCGAAACGTGAACATTCTCCTCATGGAGCAACATATCAGTCATGCTGTTGACTGTGTGTGTATTTATAACTGAGTCTGGTCTGATGACGCAAATTTGGACCACAGTGTGTCACAAGGCATGTGAGGGGTCACGGCGGATTCAGCAAAACCAGCAGGACTTAAACACAAGACTACGTTCACAAGCTTGTCTTGAAAAAAAAAAATAGTTCCATGATGAGGTGACTGTTAGTTCCTTAGTCATTACTGAATAATTCATAGTTTAAGAGGGTAATTCCTGTTATTAAATAGTATTATCACATATTATTCAAAAAGTATAAAAAGTTTTCCTGTTACAATTAAACATTGATTTTGACAACAGGAATATATAAATTAAGCTGGATTGTACTGCCAAAACATGGCCTGAATACTGTATGATTTGTTATTTAGAGCTTAATTTTGTATCCGTAGTAATTTGTTTTAAAAATTGCTGTTATATACCCTCTTTGTAACCATTTGGCACAACTCAGCATTTCCCTCACTGTTATTTTGCAGTGAGCTGTAATGTTATCTGACGTGACCAGATCACATTTTGAAGCTGTGACAGTAATTGATTGAGTTATTGATCTTTACTTCAGCCTCTATTGATGTGCTGTTGGATAAAGTGATTACGATGGATGCTTTAATCATAAATGACTCATCATGTGGCTTGTTAAACTACTGAAAGCCAGTATGGTGTGACAGAACTGACTCACCAGGAGATTGTGAAAATATTACCAGATATGCCTTTTCCTTTCCTGATGATCATATATGTGAAACATCCTTTATGTTTCGCTTTGGCATGTATTTCAATCACAAGTAAAGTTCTAGTATTTTAAAGTCTGGAGAGCAGGACCATGGAGGACATTTTGGACAGATAAGACACTGATAAGAACTGATTAGGCTTAGGTCTGTGTCACTACAGCATGTAACTATCCAACAACTTGATCAAAGCGTAACATTCACCGCGTGAGGAAATCACTTTTAGCTAGCGAATCACTTTTAGACGTCTTTAGGAAGACTGACACTTTTTTTTTAACCACCGTGTTTGTTAAACTGGTTCCTTAGCCAATTCAATATTTGCAGGAAGAATGCATAGGAAAGATTTTAAAAGTACATTTCAGGTTTATGTTATATGCAGAAAAACCTCATCTTGTTTGGGCTGTTTGGCAGAATTCAGGCACAGCAACATCTGACAAGGGTCTAACAAAGATATGCCAGCACCTTAAAAAAAAAACAGAAATACAATAAAAGTGGGATACACGATATGACCAAAAGTATGTGGACACCTGACCCATATGTGGATCTTCTCCAAAATGTTGCCACAAAGTCTGAAGCACACGATTGTCTAGAATGTCTTTGTATGCTGTAGAATTACAATTTCCCTTCACTGGAACTAAGAGACCCAAACCTGTTCCAGCATGACAATGCCTCTAAGCACAATTCGAGCTCCATGAAGACATGGTGTGTGAAGGTTGGAGTGGAAGAACTCGAGTGTCCTGCACAGAGCCCTGACCTCAACCCCACTGAACACCTTTGAGATGAACTGGAACACCGACTGCACCCCAGACCTCCTCGCCATCCCAAAATCAGTGCCTGATCTCACTAATGCTCTTGTAGCTGAATGAACACAAATCCCCACAGCC
Source organism: Pangasianodon gigas (assembly GCA_022758105.1). Classification (NCBI taxonomy): domain Eukaryota; kingdom Metazoa; phylum Chordata; class Actinopteri; order Siluriformes; family Pangasiidae; genus Pangasianodon; species Pangasianodon gigas. The sequence continues at coordinate 29,825,731 of CM040457.1, read as the reverse complement.
ACGCTCCAACATCTAGTGGAAAGACTTCGCAGAAGAATGGCGCTTATTTTAACAGCAAAGGGAATAAATCTGGAAAGGGATGTTCAAAAAGCAAATACGGGTGTGATCATCAGGTGTCCACAAACTTTTGGCTGTAAAGCATATAACAGTATAATAGATTTATTTAAATCTTTACAAGGGCTGTTTAAAAGCTAAGAGCCATTTGGAAAGATGTATTAATTTATCGTCACAAAGTTCTGAGGTGAAATTGGCAGATTTGTAATGATGATCACGCCCTGAAGTGCTCTATTTCTCTTATAACGTTCCGCTTATCGTTTCAGGAGACAACTGAAAAAGCAACTTAAAAAAAATAAAATAAAATAATAAAAATGCATATCAGTGAATATACACTTGACTGGAAAATACATCACCTGGACTTTTTTTTTTTAAAAAAAAAAACAGTGATCAGCTGTCCATTTTCGGTGCCTTACATTCCTCTTGTTGGCTAACAGGAGTGGAACCTGATGTGGTCCGGTGCTGTTGTAGCCCATCCACCTCAAGGTTCAGCATGTTGTGTGTTTTGAGATGCTTTTCTGCTCACCACGGTTGTAAAGAGTGCTTATTTGAGTGACTGTAGTCTTCCTGTCAGCTCGAACCAGAACCAGGAGATCAACAGTTCCTGAAATACTCAAGGCACTAACAACCACGGCAAGGTCAGTGTCACTGAGATCACATTCGGAAGCTTGACATGGATATATAAAGAAAGGTATAGAGTATACAGTGGCTCTGTTATGCTGTGGGGACATTTATTTATTTTTGCTGGAATAGGGTCTATGGAAGGGTCACAAATTAATCCTGATTTATTTATCGGTATGTTTGTTTGCTAGACATCTCTGCTTTTCATTACAGTGAAGGAATAGTGGGTTGTCCGGTGACATCACTGGTTCAAACAGGGAAAAAACCCTAAAATTACCCAGCATTGGATGCTCTTGACTCCCAGTCAGGAACCATTAGCACTCGATCCACCACTAGATGTCAGCTTTTCATAACGAATCCCATCCAGTCCCTCCAAGCTTCCTAAACATCACGAGGCGAGGAGAGGCTGCAACCATAAAACAGCTGGACGCAGTGAGCGGATGCACGACTGGCAGCTGCAGAGGATTTCTCTCTTCTGTTCATCAGGTGAGGCAGGCTGGTGTGATTCTTTTTTCCATATTGCTATTATTTAAGCGATAAATAGAGATCTGTTAGATTGGAATGATGACCAGGGTTATTCTGATTGATATGATCTTGACACACACACACACGTCAGCCACCGGAGGCTTCCTGTGAAGGCTCGTATTCGACTCCATATCACTTAGGATAACACGCACGATGCCTGAGAAGACAAAATATAACCTGGTGGACGACAGTGATGACAGCTTCCAGTGTGGCATTGCGTTCCAGGTGAAGGTGCGTGTGATGGGATAGAAGTGTCACTGATGAGGCTGTCTGATGTGCTGAATGTGTGTGTGTGTGTGTGTGTGTCAGCAGGTCATATATTAAATGTGAGTTTAAATTATGTACCCATGTCCACCTTCTCCTCCGTCCCCTCTAGTTTATTGGCACTTTGGACATCGTGCGTCCCCAAAGCAGGCTGGACATCCTGGCAGCCATGAGAAGGGTCCGGGTAAGTGGGTTTAATTTTCAACCCATATTATTTGAATTATTTAAGTAATGAATTCTTTCTTTTTATTGAAAATCATTGCAATCGATTACAAGAAATTATTGTTCATCATATAATCTATAACATTAGAATCATTTTGATGATTTTTTTAGAATTTATAACACTGAGCAAAACCTCTAGTTTTGTCTTTTCTATAAAATTGCATTTACTTAATAGACTTACTAAAATATTTTTTTTATTTCATTTACAATATTTATTAAATTTTTATATATTCTAAAACTTAGTAATATGTCTTAATTTTATTTAATTATTTCAATTTTTTCATTTTAATATTTTGCCCCAACTTTTCTTAATATTACTTAATATAATATAGTAATATGGATAATAAATTATTATCACCTTAGTCTAAATAATATAAAGAATAAAATGATAGTTCAGACTTGAAAGCTTTATTTATTTACGCATATATATCAGTGTATAATATATTTTAGAATACATCAATAATATAGCATATTTTATATAATACGTTGGTTGTTTTTGATATTGTATATTACATTTTATTAAGGACAAATTGTATAACAATAATGAAGTAACTTTAAATAATATTGCTGTCTATATCTGTCATGTATTGACTGTATATTTATATTGATGATTGGTTTTAAATAAAATGTCGTATTTGCAAATAGCGTGCAGACGGATTTTAAAGTCGGTTTTCTAAAAGTTGCACTCTTTTTTTTTTTTTTTTTAAATGAAGGTCGGGAGGATGTGGAGAGAATTCTGTTGGAAGAATGTTATTAGGTTTTTTTTTATTACACCATCTCAGAAGAGATATCAGGGGAAAGCTGCAGGCTGCTGGAGATTATGTGGGGCAAATGAAGCCAACCACTATCATAACTTTTGGGAATGTCGGGTACTAGCTCCTGGCAATTCCTTTTAATTGTGAATTTATATATTTGAGTAATATTTCATTTGTTTCGTGGGACAACAGTGATAAGAAGCTGATGTTAATTCTTCTGGCAGCTAGCAAAAAGACAATTACAAGAAAATGGATAAAGCCGGAGCCACCTTTGTTTGAAGAATGGATAGATATAATACACAATACAGTATATATGTGATGGGAAGGCTTTCTTTTTCTTTAAAGATCCAGATAGAAGTTTTTTTTTTTTTCTGATTTGGAATAAATGGACTGAATATGTCAAATCCATATGATCAGACTTTTATTGAATTGAAAAAAAGGTGTTTACTGAATGGAAAATGGCATGCAATGTATCTATAATGTATATATGTATATACATATAACAACTTTGTAACCATATTAATGTTCTTGTATTATTGTAGAAATAATGCCAATCTTGGTCACGGTATGTATTTTCCTTGTAGAACAAAAAAAACAAAATTAAATAAAAAATTAAGGTCTAATTATGCACATAAAAATCCTTTAACTTTTTGTACCCTGAAAGATACAGTATCTTTTTATATAACATATAGTATGTTTTTGGGTTTTTTTTTTTTGTAGTTGTTGTTTTTCCCCTGACATTATACATATTATTCCTGGAGTCTATCTGACTGTCTATCATTTAGTGCTGCTTCTAGAGCACACAGATGATATATCCAGCTGAGCTATTTCACTGTCTCATTAATCATTAATGTATTCAAATAACTTTTCTTCTCTAAGAAGAAGCTAGACATTCTTGTGATGGTGTTGTGAGTGAATGAAAAACATTCGGAGAATAGAACCTCTTCTTTTAGGAGCACTTCCAGCCAAGGGCATACATTTTTATTTTGGACTTGCTCCAGTGCCGGCTTATAGATTTATGGCAGCAGCATTGCACCAGTTTGCTCTGAGAGCGAAAACCCTTCTACTTTTTTTTTTTTTTTTTTAATAGACTGCCTAGGTTTATCGCTGAGTATCTAATTAAAAAGGGAGGCCTCTATGTAGGGAGCTGAAAATAAATAATTGATGAGCTGATTTTCTTGACGAGACGGACGAGGAAAAACAAAAATAATGTTCTTTGCCTTTCTTTTGGTCTTCCTTTAGTGTGATCTGAAAGCAGTGCTTTGTACCAGGCAGATGTAAAGCCTTCAGGACGGAGGTATTTTGTGGTTTCTTGGTAATATGACAAGTTTCTTTCTGTTTGTTTTTGTTTTTTTTCCAGTATGAGTTTAAAGTGAAGAACATCAAGAAGATGAAAGTCAGCCTTGTCGTAGCGGTGGATGGTGTCAAAGTGGTGTTGCATAAGAAAAAAAAGGTCCTGAAGGGCACTGTCTGATCTTTTAGTATGGCAGGTCTCATAATGACAGGATTTGTAACTTTTTGCTACTTATTTCCTCCAGAAAAATGCATACAGCTGGGATGAAAGTCATGTAACATTGGCACAGGATCCTATTTACAGGTATGAAATGTATTGATAGGGCTTAATCATTTCTAATGAACAAATTTTTATGGAAAAATTTTAATTATTATCTGGGCTACTGTTGATTATGACCTTGGACAAACATGAGAAACCAGTCTTTAAAAGTTCAGGTGAGGAAGTAATGCTGAGTAACGATGATTGGTTCCTCTTGTCGCATTACTTCGTGTTTCTAGTTTTGTGATGCCAGGGAAATCATTATGATGATTACTGATCTATAAAACCGACTTTCATATGACTGGAATCTGTGGCTCAGCTTTGTGGAGTTCATGAGCGCTTGCACAGCACAGTGAAAAAAAATCAGCTCCTCGTTTGCTGTCTGCAGTCTTCCTGCAGGATTAGATTAGATTAGATTAAACTTTATTGTCATTGTGCAGAGTGCGAGTACAGAGCCAATGAAATGCAGATGACACGCCCGGCATCCAAAACACGGTTTTCTTAGCCACTTGAGTATTGGTATGCCAGCAAAGTTATAAAAACAGCAAAACTGGGTTCACAAAAGTGATGTATGGAATTGCGCAATTGAGCCCCGAAGGAATTCTTCTATGTGAACACAAACCTGCGATTATGAGCCGCGCCCTTAAACGAGCCCAAAATTGGTTCTGAGTCTGGACTCGAGTGTAAAAACACCCTTAAACTGTTTAAAAACCGTGTAAAGATCAATTCCCTGCTAAAACGTTTCATTCAAAAGCATATTTCTATGATAAGTGATAACACTTTTATTAATCCTGGAAAGTAAATTCAAATGGCCCTCAAGCTCCAGGGAGGAGAAAACAAGTTGTGAGATAAGAACTGAGCCTTTCCAGTGTCCAGATGCAAGACACCGTGTAAACACAGTACCCGAGTTCTTGAACTGTTACCATCTTCTCTCACTCAACACCAATCAGTGCATAACTATCTTAAAACTGCATAAAGCACTTATTAAATACTGTGTATTTTACACTGTATTAGAGACTCCCTAGTGGAAGAAAGGGAAGAGGGGAAGGAGGATATGGGGCAATGAGCAGGTTTTATTACACCACCTGCATGAGGTCCACACAGCCTATGGGTAGCTCTTTCAATAGCAGTTAATCTTTATTAAATCATAAACGCTGAATGGACCAATAAGGTTAGGCCACCAGACATGTAAAGACGTGAACTAGCTTTTTTAAATGTGTATAAAAGGGAAAGTATTTCCTTTGAAGATTTTATTTGTGCAACATCCAATAAGAGTGTCCTGCTCTTTATACTTATGTGCAAGTAAGTGAGTAACTCTTGCAAAAGTTGAAACAATGGCGATGTACATGAGTAGAGCATAAACACATGATAAAACATGATACAAACCAGAAATAACACAACGCTGACAGCTGACGCTAACATGGTGCCATGTTCAAGTTATATTGTTAACGCTAAATCCATAAATTTATTAGCTTCTTTCACAGATAGTATGAAATAATACCGATTGTACGTACATCCATAAATCAGCATATGAGTGTATAAGTTTCTGTAACTCAAAATGAATTCTAAATTACTTCTCAGTTTTCAGATCTGCTGAATAGATATGATTTGAATATTTACATTTTCTGGTTGTTCTTGAAATGTTAACTCGCATTGGTCTATTTTATTGTATCATATGTATTTTTTTTCCATTCCCAGAATATTCTATGTGTCCCATGACTCCCAAGACCTTAAAATCTTCAGTTATATTGCAAAAGATAAGAAGAGCAATGTGTTCCGCTGCAACGTGTTCAAATCTAAGAGAAAGGTCAGTCGGCTAATTGACATTGTGTAGACAAACCAGTAGACAAATGTGATTTTTAATGTCTTCCTGCAGAGCAGATGAATTGATTTGGTATGGATTTGGAACAGGCTTGAAGCTTGTGTGATCAGGGTTGAATACTAGTGGGTTTGGTAGAGGTTAGTCTAATCTCCTTTTTATTGATTTCACCAAAAGCTCCAATGGTTACATTTTCCTGAAGAAATTGTGTAGAATTAGATATACAATTAGTTATCTACAATTACGAAGAAATATAGGAAGGAAATAGAGAAAAATATGAGTATAGTCCCATTTATCAAAAATGAATGCAATTGTATGCCGTTAATTTCTTTCCTTTCCCCTTCTCTTGCATTGTTCTGGTATTAGAGTCAGGCTGTGAGAATTGTGCAGACGGTTGGCCAGGCGTTTGAGGTTTGTCATAAACAGAGCCTGGACACTGTGGATGGTAAGTCTATATTCAAGAGTCTAGTTCCTTTTTTCTGATTCAGCAAAGAATTTTCATGTCACAATAATATGTCTTGTTGCAGAGCTAATCATAAAGGTTTCGTGTCTGGTGAATGTTACAGATCATTTACAGATCATTTTCTATCCCCTTAAGAAAAATGGGCCTTTGTTTCATTGGATCAGTTGACTAAACAGTTTGGTTTAATGAATGGTTTTGGAGTCAGAGTTTATGGATCGTCTTAGACTAGACCTGTCTTATCTGGCTTTGGTACCATGGAATGTCACCTCAATGGCAGGGACACTTCATCGTCTGAAGCAGTATGCAAGAAGGAAAGGTATGGACTAGATATACTCAGCCTTACATCCACTCATGGTCTCTGATACCAAACTTCTCAATCAGGGATTCTCGGACTTCCCACAGGAGATATACCTCACTTGGGCCTTGCAGGTAGAGTTTTCCCAGTGGACAAGAGGGATGCATCTAGAGGTGTCAAGACTTCCGAGTATCAAATGGCAGTTCAGAGTGGTCAGGTTTCTTGGAGAAAGTGGGGCAGGTGTTTGTGAGGGTACATCCTTCTGCAGGGGTGTCCAGTCTTATCCAGAAAGGGCTGGTGTGGATGCAGGTTTTCAGTCCAACCAAGCAGAGGCCACACCTGATAGTCTATTGAAAGCCAGGATCAGCTGGTTAAACAGGTTGAATCAGGTGTGGCTCCTGATTGATTGGAATGAAAACCTGCACCCATACTGGCCCTTTGCAGATAAGATCGGACACCCCTGTCCTACTGATTGCATAGTTCCACTGGGGGACTTCAGTGCTCATGGTGGGAGTCACGGTGATATGATTGGCAGGAACAGCCTCCTAGATTTAAACCCGAGCGATGAAATGTTACTAGATGTCTCTTTGAGATGTGGACTGTCAAAACCACATACAATCCTCAAACACAAGGTTGCTCATAAGTGCTTAAAAGGGTGATGATTTATTCTGTGATTGAATCATCAGACTTTATTGGACATTCAGCAAAAGAGGGAGCTCTCAAGTGATCAACACTTGGTTGTGAGATTGTAACATTTGTTGCATGCCAGATTTACCTGGTACACCCAGGAGAGCCTTCTGAATGGACCATGTTTAAATTCTCCATCGTAGACAATAGCTGCAAGAAGCTGTGGCCAGAGGGCTGTCAGGGTCTGTCATGGTGTTAACCTTAGGACACTCTGGTGGATATCATTGGTAAGGGAAGCTGTCAAGTTGTAAAAGGAAGGCTTTTTTCCCCCGGGTAATGCTCACTGAAGGATCTCCTGATTCAGTTCAGAGGTGTAGGAGAGCAAGTTCTTATTTTTGAAGCCAAAACTGTTGATAATATTACAAATGCTTTTAACTGTACTAGTCAAATGGACTATTTTTAACAGGATTTTTTCGATTTGTTTTGGCAGAATGGTTGGTTAAGTGCGAGGAGGAGAGAAGAGAGGAGGAGGACACTCCAGATGCTGATACCAACCCAGAGGAGATGATGCAGAAGACAGATGTGAAGGTACTCCCTAGATGCACTTTGATAAACATGCATAATGAATGTAGTTTTGTAAAAGATAGAAAAATGTAGGTGTTCATGCAGCTGTTTTTTTTTTTTTTTTGTATAAACTGGGACTTGAGTAGTATAGTAAATTAAATTATAGGACCATGTATCTGTTTAATTCTTGAGATGTAAAGCTCCAGTATGCTGAAGATGAAAATAATTCACCTTCATTGCATGAAGAGTTGCAAAAACGATTAAAGAATTTTCAGAAAGTACAGATTCACTGAAACTGGCTCACCAAAACTGGACAGTTGACAGTTGTGGCCTTCTGCTCTTCTAGCCCAGCTCTCAAGGTTTGGTGTGTGTTCTGTGATGCTTTTCTGCTCACCACGGTTGTAAAGAGTGATTATATCAGAATGTATCTGCATGAGTTTATGCACTGCACTGCAGACACATGATTGGCTACAGGTTTATAAACAGTATTAAATAAGTCATCTTGGATAACATGAAAATACCCCCAGTTTCCTTATGGGATTTTGATGTTTTCTTCTGTGCTGTAATGAATAATACAGTCTACGGCATAAATGTTGCATGTTGTTTTAGCATTTCTATCAAGTTTATAATGAATAAAATATACACAGGCTGCGTATCAGCAGTACTCATGTACCTGAGTTTTCACAGTATCAAGCTGTCTAAAAAAGACTTCATGATGAGGCTTTTTTTTAAAATATATTTGTAATATTTAGCATTAAATATTGCATATTTCTGACACAACATAATCTCACTTGCATCATCATTAATATGAAATCCAAAGACAGTCAGACTCTCAGATTCTCAGTAACCATCTAATTCATTTAGAGTGATAAATAAGAAATAGAAATAAGAATTAAAAATATTTAATATATAATATATATAATATTATATAATATTATCATATATCTATATTATATAAAATAGATATAATAAGAAAGAATATAATAATATTATGTCAAAACTTTTATCTACACAGTTCGCTGTGTTCTCAGAACTCAGAAGGCAAACCGTTGGAAACGCGTCTTGGCCTCAATCCATTTCCTGAGACTAAAATCAATAAATTAATGAAACTCTTCTCTGTCCCCAGGTCTCTGAAGATGCCGTGGTGGAAATAGAGCCATCAGGACTGCTGTCTCCAGTCCCAGAGCGCCTGTCACTGAGCCACCGGGTCCAGCTCCTCAAGAAACAGCTCAAACAGCAGGAACAGAAGAGCCAAGCTGCTTCAGCACAGGCAAACACACACACACAAGACCTTCAATTGACATTATTATTATTAATGTAGCTAATCAATGCTACGGCTACACTGAAACCTAACCCCAAGTTTATCCTCAGTAACAACAAGGCAAACCTTTGGCTTTTTTATTGTTGTAAATAAAAGTTATAGTTTTTCCTAATATTTACTGAAACTACCAAGGGGTCCCAGTGTCGGTTCTGAGATCACACAGCTGGCAGTGGGATGGTTCTCTCCCCTTTGAGCTTGTTAACAACAGACCAAAGGCTAATGACCACACTCTCCACAGGGTATCGTTTACAGTTTCACCATCAGACTCTGCCAATTTTCATTTTCATTTTCTCCCCTCCCACTAGCCAGCTCTCCCCATATCATACAACAGCTACCAAATGGAGGAGTGTGAAGGCTAAGACATGCTTCCTCCAAGACACTTGAAGCCAGCCAGTTGAATTTTTTCAAACTGCTGCACAAGTGGCAACACAGGGCAGTGTAACACACTCGGAGAACAGCGCTATCCGTCCTCTTCTGCATACATGAGCTCACAGATGCACATGACTGGCTAATGTCACTGTGATTGACAAGGGAGAAAGAGTATGAAACAGCACGACCAAATCTGGCTCGCGGCCATAGCCATCTGGGCATTGTTGAAATTTAAACTCTCACTCTCCCGGTGATGGGGTGAAAATGAGTGTTTTTAGATATTTTAATATCTAAAGGGCCGTTTGACACTTGCACAGACTGTGCTGTTGACTAGCTTCATGCAAGCCTTTCTGACAGAAAACAGGGCTGTCATACCCACCACCCACATAGTATAGACCTTCTACTGTATATCAAGCAGGAATGATGGCAGGAGCAAGCCTAGTAGTAAAACTGAAAATGTTGTACCTCAGACCATTTCAGTGTCAGCCATATCGCAGAAGCATTTGCTAGTACTGGTGACAAGAGATTGTAGATTGTACATTTAGTAGGCGCAGTTTGCTTGATGTGCTACAGCCTTAGCGGGCTGAATGCTAATTTCAGACGCACTGCAAGCACAGTTTGTAGCCACATCAATTTGCGAATTTGATGTTGATGGTTGATAATTGTTATTTTGTTATTTTTTTGTTGTTTGTCATTGTTAGGCCGCCCTGCTCCAGCAGCAGCTGTGTTTGGAGGCGCGGGCGAGGACAGAGGCTCAGGTTCGAGCACAGCAGCTCCTGCAGCAGAATGGCGAGCTCCTGCAGCACCTCTCCATGCTGATCAAACACATCCAGGAGCTAGAGCTCCGCACACACTCATCCACCTCCACCAGTGAGCTTTCACCGCTCTTATTTTTTCACCTCCCCCTTTCTACATCACAAATCTTTCAAAAAAGAAGACAATGCCTAGTAGCAAATTCAGATCTTTTCAGCTTTATTGAATCCTCTGTCTCATGCAGTGGGATCTCAGGACAGCCTGTTGGAGATCGCTCTGAGAGACAACGTTCCTCGTTTCTCACCCTTGAAGAAGCCTAACGTGGTTCGTCTGGATCCATTCGGCTTCTTTCCAGAGCCTTCGGACGGTGAGAAGAAGCCAGAGCAGGACCGGGATTCAGGCCAGGGTCCAGATGAAGAGCAAAGTGAGAGTTCTCCTACCGAGGCTCGCTTATTCTGCACATTGGAGCTTCCTGGGTTCAGGGAATCGGGTATTGCCTCCGGATACGAGTCCAATACGGACGAGAGCGATGATAGGGATAGCTGGGGCCAATAAGAGATTGAGGATTGAGGCTCTGTATGCACTGTTGGAGACACAGTTAGGCTCCAGATGTTTTAGAGTTATGAGAATGAACAAACATGTATATGCTATAATGTGCCCTTTAAAAAAAAAATGATGAATTCGAATATCGAAACCTGAGCGAGAATGATCAAGATGATGAGAGATGATCAGGAGAGGTTGTGGGCAGGAAGAAATTAGGAGGTAAATAAAGTTCTTTTATAACTCTTTAAACAAGACCCGCTTGCTCAGCTGTTATCACAGAGACTTAAAGCACTGTGCTCGTCTGGCATCATCACAGTGTGACAGCAAACAGAACAAGAAGACAATGGATAATAGTCCTGTGATCATTTATAGCCTTTGGTCTGACTCTGCTGTTACTGTGATGCGAATATGCTGAGCTTCCATGATGTCCACAGTGGAGCTTTACCTGCACTGCTTGCACTGTGTGAGTTTTGTTCCGCTTGACTGTAAACATGCGCCCTGCACATCTGGCATTTCTGCATCTGTATGGTATGAGATTCCAGTCGAACCCAAATTTGGCCAAAAACAGCACAGCTTTATTGTCATGTCCACAGGATCCACGGACAATGCAAGAAATCCTGGGCCCTATAAAAAAAAAAATGCTAAGACTGGTTTAAGACACTGTAAAATGTTCCAGATCCCAGATTTCCTCTCTTTCTGGTTTGAGTCCATAATGTACAAAAATTCATATCAGTGTACCTTCAACCTGCACACAGGTGACCCGTTTAACGCCTGGGAATTGACATGATGTTTGTGCTGCATTGTGGGATTTATCTGCCATATTGTATGCAAAACTTTTTTTTTTGGTTTGGTTGTAACAGATAGCACCATATGAGTGGCTTAAGGAGAATGCAAAAGCGCCAACGTGTGCAAACTAAATGTCTAAATCATCACAGACTAACCTCTAAAGACTGAAAATAGCTCACAAATGCCATTTGTACATAAACCGTTTCATTTAAAGGTGCCATTAATATTTAAAAGCATTTCTAAAACCAATAACAGTCATAGAATTTTATAGATACCATTGAAAAACTGTGATTTGCAGTATTGCTAGGTAATGGATCTGGCTAGTTTCTTTGTTTCAGGTTTGTGTGTAGATTGTGTTTATATCTGAAGCAATGCTGCATAGCTCTAACACTCTTCCCTAAAAGGCAACTCAAAAGGCATATGGAGCTTAACCAGAAGGGCGTGTTAGTAAGGGAAAGAGGATTCTGCTTGTCTGTTTTTATTGCAGATGTAGTTCACCTTGCTGCCAGCAGGAAAAAAAAATCACAAACAGCTCCTTGAAACGCTCCAGCTGATGTGTGTTGGTACTGTATATCTGTAAACTTCTGGCAAATCCGGTCTGGTATTGCATGAGCGCAGATTTCATCTACTTCTCCTTACTGTCTTCTTCAACTTCTTCATGAGTAGTGTGTCCTGAGTTATTAGTACATGAGTTACTGTCATGTTTAGCTATGGCTCTGTTTGAGGTTGTGTTTATTAGTGACTCTCTCTATATGCTTTCAGATGCTCTCAGAGTGAGATTTATCAGCCTGTGCAGTGATTGAATTACATGGAAATGAATTATTAGTGAGAATATGTAATGACAAAGAGAGGAAGCGCTTTTAGAATTAGAATTTTGCCATCTTTCCATCTTACAATCGTGGCATTCGTCTTGATTTGCTACACTAGAGTGACTAGAATGTAGTAAAAATCGTGACGGGTCTTTATTAAAATGTTTTATTAAGAGTGCAAATTGTTTTAACACACACTATTAACAAATCCATACAATTTGAAAATAGATTGATTTTTTTTTTTCAGTTTGAATTTAATAAAGATACTCTTTAAGCATCTGAGGAGAGTCTCTGCCTAAATGAGTTGGTTATACCAAATACACAAGTTATACATGTTACAAATTCAGGTGAATTTTGCCTGTGATAAGCAAACAATTTTTTTAATCTGCTTTTAAAAACATTTATTGGATGGGCTATACTGTTTCAGGAGATCAGCAAGATACAACAAGCTACAAATGAATGTTTTGAATGGTTTTGCTCTGTTCAGGAATTTGTAGTCAATGCAGTTAGTGTAGCCTGTATTAGATAGGAAGAATATGCTCTGATTATTGTACTTTTGCTAATAAGTGCACTTATCTGTATTCAGACTGCAGAACAGAGGGGTGTCTTAGTTATTTGTGATTCTGACCGTGAGTCGATTATGAACTTGATTTTCCTTGTGCAATATCGGTTCAAGGGAAGAGCAGTGTTAAGGCCAGCGTCACTGTCTGAGATTTACATTTACATTTATGGCATTTGGCAGACGCCCTTATCCAGAGCGACTTACCGAAGTGCTAAGAAGTCTTTATCAATAAATACATCCTCATACTGGTTCACAAGATCACGGACTAAGAGTACCATCAGCCTAAAAAACTCTGACATCTTAATGTAACTACAATATGTCATGCTAAAATGTGTGTTTTGGGCTGTAAAAACACTCAAAAATCTTTGGAAGGCCATTCAAGTCAATATGTAATTATTTACACAATTAATTAATTAATTAACTAATTAATTGTCTCTGTAAAGTCTACAGGATTTTTTGACAGCATAAGCTGAGACATTGCTTATCTCATGGACTGATTTTTTTTTTTAATTGGTACATTTAGGAAGAGCTGTAAACGTAGCAGGTAAGTGCTTGGTCAGCTTATCCTTTAACCTGTAGACACTTTTTGAGAGCAAAATGAATTTACAGAAACACTAGCATCATTTTTAATAATTCCAGAAATCAAAGTAGGAATTAAAAGCATGATAAAATCGCCTACATCGCACACACATATTACAGTTTCATAACTTTGGTTAAGTATCTTGTGGCTACATTAAATTGTGTGCACAACTGTGTTTCATAGCCTGTCCATTAGAGCCATAATTTTTCAACCTTTCACACTTTCTGCCTACTGCATAAGTGGTTTAGTAAATGCTACTATGTCTCATAATTGAAGCCTTATGAGAGGACCTTTTTTTCTTTCTGCTCTAGATATTCTCCCTCTCTCTCTCTCTCTCTCTCTCAGTGCTGATTTATACAGAACAGAGCTGCACTGAGTCTTGATGGACTAACATACAGTTCTGAAATTCCTTTTAGGAGTCGCTGTTTATGGAGCATATGGCACACAAGTGGTACGTTTCTATTACAGAATTTTAAATTCTCTGAATTACTTTCACATTCATGGAGTTCCTGTGTATTGATAATGATATTGATAATACATATACATATGTGTGGAGAGATATACAGATTGATAGTACCTGGTAAAGTGGAAGAAGAATGCAATATGCACATATGGTAGCAATAGATACAGTAGATGGAGTGTATGTGTGTATTCAGTATACTAAGCATTGTGTATATTTCTTTGGATTGATACTAGAAAAAGGAGAAGAAGACATTCCTTTCCTGTGTTTGATATTAATATTGATAATATTCTTATCACAGTACTGGCTGTCCATGTATTGCAATTTATATGCAGCATACAGAAGGTTGAGTCATGCTTGCAGTATAAAATTCTCATTTTGAAATAGTCATATAAAAATTGCTACTTGTCTCAAAGTGATTTTTTTTTCTGTTTGTGGTTAGTTCACGAACAGGAAGGCAGCTACCGAATGCTTGAGCGACTCATCAGGGAGGAAACAGATGTAGCAATGAATTGGCTGGCTCATTTCTATTAAAATTGTGTAGATTTCAATTAAAATGAGCGTACTGCACCTTTAAAACAGTGTTCTTGTCTGGAAAATTGTCTAGAAAATTCTGGGACATTTGGACATTCTGTTGTAATATACTCTAAAAACAAGATTTTGTGTTTAAGACAGCAAAATATTAAATATAAATAAAAATTTAGTAAATGTAAAGTATATTCTAAGTAGGTTTCTTGCTATTTTCACTGTTGCTTTGTTAGCAACAGCTGATAAGAAGCTGAGAGTGTTTCTGAAAAACTGATTAGTTTTCTGAAATATTCTGTCAAGTTAGCTCACGTTATCATCAGCAGTGAAGACTATAAACAATGATAAATAAGACCTCCCAAAAACCCTGTCAGGTTAGCTACCTGGCTAATGATAGCAGTAAATCCTTTAAGGTTAGCAAATGCTTGCTATCTAACTAAAGTTATCAATGAAGATAATTAAAAAACTATGAATATGACATTAAAAAAAAAAAATCCAGACAGATTTACTCATGTTAATGGTCTGCCTAAAGGTAGCAAAAAAGATTATTAACCTTCTTAAAGGTTAACGTAAATATGACTTAAAAATCCTCTCAGAAACCCTGGTAAGATAGTAGATAGATAAGTTACTTGGCTAATGTTAGCAGTACATCCTGTTATGTTAGCTAATGCTAGCTACCCGACTAATGTTATCAATGGAAATTACATGAATTGCTCATGTTAACAGTCTGAGTAGTGTTAAGGGGGAAAAATTATTAACATTTATAAAGACGACTTAATAATCCTCTCAGAAATCCTGTCAGGTTAGCTAGCTGGCTAATGTTAACACTGAAGAATATAAAAATCTATGAATACTTAATATCCAGACAGAAATTCTGCCAGATTAGCTCATGTTAATGGTCTGAGTAGTGTTAGCAAAAAAAGCATTAAGATTATGCGCATTAAGATTTATAAATATGACCTGAAAAGGAAACGACTTCTCAGAAATCATGTCAGGTTATTTACCTGACTAATGTTATTAATGAAGAATATTCAAATCTGACAAAAATATGACAAAAATTCTGTCAGAAATCCTGTCAGATTAGCTCATGTTAATGGTCTGATTTGTGCTAGCTGGAAAGTATTACAATTTATGAATATGACTTTAAAATCCTCTCCAAAATCCTTTCAGGATAACTAGCTGCCTAATCGTAGCAGGACATCCTACTAGGTTAGCTAATGCTAGCTACCTGAATAAGGATGTCAATAAAGAATATCAAAATGTATGAATATGACAAAAAAAAAAAAGATCCTGTCAGAAATCATGTCAGATTTTCTCAAAAATCTTAAAAGTACATTCTGTTATATTAGCTAATACTAGCTAACTAATTTGCCAATAAAGAATATTAAAATCTATGAATATGACAAAAAGAAAATCCTGTCAGATTAGCTCATGTTAATTGTCGGAGTAGTGTTAGAAGAAAAAAGAGTATTAAGATTTATAAATATGACCTAAAATGTCATCTCAGAAATCCTGTTAGCTTAGCTAATACGAGCTATCTGATGAGGTTTGTCAGTAAGGAATATTAAAATCTATGAATATGACACAAATCCTGTCAGAAATCCTGTCAGGTTAGCTCATGTTAGCTAGCTGGCTAAAATCTATGAAAACACCAGAGTGTATATGAACGTCAGTGACTCAGTTCTTCCTGCTTGAAGACTTTTATATATAGAGTTAAAGGTGTACAAACATTCCTATATAGGGTCAAAGATAAATAGACAAACGGACAGACAGATAGATTTAATTGTCTTACACAGCCAATTATGATTATTTGATCTAAATTAATATTATAGAAGTTCATAAAGTCAGGCTGAAATAAAACCTAGTCTAAGGAAGCCTAGTAGTCATATTTATTTCTGTTGTATTGTGTTGTTATTCCAGGTGGAGCGATTGTCCTCAGAGTAAAATGTCCATCATGCAACGCTCCTTCACTCTGCTCGTCTTCATCGGTGCAGTGAGGTCACAGGTCAATCCAGGTAAGATAACATAATTTTGATAAAGATATTTTAATATAAGTTTTTTCTTGTGATCAAATTGCAGAAATTGACCACATTGACCACATCACACCACCCCTGCTGTTAATTATTTTCCTATAACTTACAATAAAACAATGTATGTACAAGAAAATACACGTAACTACTACATACCTATTAAATACTAAGTATTATTATTAATACCATACTATTTCACGATACGTAAAATGAGATTGTATTGATTAACCAAATGCTTTTATGTTTTATGTACAAACTGTCAATTTTCAACAGCAACTCTATTCATATGAAGGAAGTGACACTGAATGTGTCTGTCTAGTCTGCTAAGGCAAACAAAATAAAGAGTGTAAAGTGACCAGTTCATTTATTCGCAGCTACTGGATTTTTCCAGCTTCCTCACAAGTACAGTATGGCTTCATAGCTATAAGAAGACAAGGCATTGCATCATCATACACCAATATTATGACAAGCATATTTACTAAAGGAATTTATTTTCAGGCTCAACATATAGCAATAGCAATAATAAGAGACTTTATTTACGTAGCAAATGCTTCTGCGTCTTTTTTTAAGCACCAGGCTGGAACAGGGAGGTCATTCACATGGAACTGGCGCATGAAGGAGGCCATGTTGGGGGGTCCAGTGCCAAGGTTAACAAGATGAGCGGAGTCACAGAGTTGATTCATGTATTTGCAACTTTTGGACTTTTCCAGCAACCTTTCATGGTCCAGCATGAAGAAAGCCATCACAAGTACAAGTTATAAGACTAGCATACCTAGCCTAGCAGTTATATCATTTAGCAATGTACATAAACAATTTCATGTATACAGTACTGTGCAAAAGTCTTAGGCACATGCAAAGAAATGCTGTAAAGATGCCTTCAAAAATAATGAAATTAAATGTTTCTTCATTAAAAAAATACTATAAAAAGCAGTAAATAGTAATAAATGAAACAAAGTCAATATTTGGTGTGACAACCCTTTGCTTTAAAAAAAAAAATATTAGTCTCAGGTACAATATATGCAGTTTTATAAGGAAGATAACTGGTAGGTTTTACTGAGCATCTTGCAGAAGCAGCCACAGTTCTTCTGGAGACTTTGACTGTCGACTCGCTTCTTATTTCTGCAGCGAAACCCAGCAGCCTTCATTATGTTTTTATCTGAAAAGTGTCTCTTATGTAATCTGCTGCTTTCTTTACTGACATATTAACATTTAATTTTGTGCTGGAAAAGTAATGTTTGGAAATCTCAAATAATGTAATGCCTCAATAATGTAAAAGTCATAAAATAAAAATCTATAACAAAGTTTTAGAAAAAAAAAATAGGTTGCCTAAGACTTTTGCACAGTACTATATACAGTATACATATATATCTATATATCTATATATATCTATATCTATCTATCTATCTATCTATATATATATATATATATATATATATATATAGGCGGAAACAACTTAATGATAGAGGTCAGAGGAGAATGTCCAGACTGGCTACAGTAACTCAAATAACCACTCTTTACAACTGTGGTGAGCAGAAAAGCATCTCAGAACGCACAAATCTTGAAGCGGATGAGCCACAGCAGTAGAATACCACATCAGGTTCCACTCTTGTCAGAAAAGAACATGAATCTGAAGCTACAGTGGGCACAGTATCATCAAAACTGGATAGTTGAAGAATGGAAAAAGACCCAGTGACGTTTTTCTAATCTTCAAGTGTCTAGTTTAGGTATACATCCAATAAAACCTCTAAGGGCATATTACATGTAAAATGTCAAAATGTATCTAAATGTTGTAGAAATGTGCACAAATAATGCATGAATTAAATGGACAGTAAAATGAGTTAAATATACCCAAATAAGTGAAATAAATAAATAAATAAATAATTTGTTTTTCTTTAAACTATTATACATTTTAAATCTGAACTTACAACATTAAAACAACATTTGTTTCAGTCTCAGTTAACATCTCATTCAGAAGCTTAGCTGGTTCTGCTTTTTTTTTTTTTTTTTTTGCTGGCCAATAACATAAAGACCCTCTGTGTCCATGGCGAGGCCTCCTGGAAGGTATTTGGTATTTGGGTGTTTACCTTTGGGGTGTGGGCTGTGTGAGCGGTGTGCCTGTTTCACCTAAAAATCTCCTAGAAAGTCACTAGCTAAAACAAACCCACCCGTTATACTCCACTTAACATATACAACAGTTCATTTTCAGCCTGTGTGTGATCACATCAGCTCATACACAAAGGAGGGAAAAAAAATTTATTAGCATGAGATGAGGTGCTGAGTGAGTTGCTCTGTAATAAATGTTAGATTTGTTATTTCAATAGTAGGATTCATTTGAAAAGGTAAAGGATTACTCAAAAAGATAGTAATACATCCGTGTGTGTGTGTGTGTGCATTTGTTAGCTACATGCAGGTATCCATTGGGGATGACTGGAGGCAAGATTCAGGATGAGGACATCTCAGCATCCAGCCAGTGGTCGGAGTCGACTGCAGCTAGATATGGCAGGTAAATACATACAGAGATTAATAGATTAAGATAAATATACAAAGACACTACACACACACACACACACACACTATAATATGGATTTATAAACCTCCTAACATGGTCAAGGTAAATAAATATACAAGTCGCTTGTATAGGTAAGGAATAAAACATTTAGGGGCATGCTGTTATAGGAAAATAATCAATGTATTATACCACAGCAGTTTGCCAACACTAACCTATGTCACGTCGTACTTTTTATTGGTTTATAGCTACATTTAATGTCCGGGAAACAAGCTATTTCCTGATATCACTTATGTTATAGCAGCTATAACTGCTGTTCCCTAACCAATCTCTCTATTTTTCTTCCTGTTGTTGGTTATAAGACAAAAAAAGTTTGTCATGTTACCAAGAAACCACAAGCACAAAGTCCTCAGCTTTACTGTCACATAACACTGACACTGGAGACTCCTTCCAAGAAAGCTAAATACAGAAAATTATACAATTTTTTTTAAATGTGGAGCATCAGCCATACAAGTCCCTGTGTAAGCTATAACTATAGAAATTGTAATGCATTACAATGAGGATATCAGCAAAATAATGGACAAATTGCTTGTATGTTGCTTTATTTTAGACTCACTTTAGACTCACTGTAGTAGCACACTTAAATATGACTTGTTAGGAGTGTTTTTTTTTTGTTATTTCAGAAAATTTGCACCCATTTATTTTTTTAAGAAACATCTGTTACAATATAAATACAGATTTTTACATACAGTCGCACAGAAAAGACAGTCCTTTCCTCCATGCTTCTTTTTTTAATCTCTATTCACAGACTGGATTTCGATGATGGAGATGGTGCATGGTGCCCCGAGGCAAATGGTCCCCGGAGGCAAATGGAGTTCCTGCAGATCGACCTTCGCATCCTGCACTTTGTCACCCTGGTGGGTACGCAGGGCCGCCATGCGGATGGTGCAGGCAACGAGTTTGCGCAGCGCTACAGGATTAAATACAGCCGTGACGGCTCCCGCTGGGTCTCCTGGCGTGACCGTAAGGGCAGTCAGGTAAGCTGATGGCGCATTTCTTTTAAGACGAAGGTATGAAATCCAGACTTAACTCACTGGTCCAGGCCTCCTGATGGAAATGTTAATATGACGTGGAGGTCATGTGACAAAAACGATAATCACTTACATGACTGAGCACAAAGATCATCTGGCTGATGCTTTTTTTTTTTTTTTTTTATTTATCCAAAGCAACTTACATTTGAGACAGGATACAATTGAGCAGTTGAGACAACAAAAGCTGCTTGGTGGAGCTAGGAGTTGAACTCGCAACCTTCTAATCATTAGCCCAATTATTGACCCATCGCTATTCAATATTCTCTCCACCAATTAAGATGATTATAACTTTATGGTTTATGGTTTTGGGATTTGGCATGACGCAACTATGGTTACCACCATTCCATGTCTTTCTTCCCAGATCATCGAAGGCAACAAGAACGCCTATGACATAGTGCTGAAGGACCTGGAGCCTCCGATCATCGCCCGCTTTGTGCGATTCATGCCAGTCACCGATCCTACCACATCTGTGTGCATGAGGGTGGAGCTGTATGGATGCGAGTGGCTAGGTCAGATTTCATTGTAATGTCCAGTGCCACTTGTGTTCCTAAAGGAAACCTCCACCCTGAAACATTTTAAACATGTTTAGATTGAAAGTTGACGGTTTGGAATCTGAGACAGACTGGACAGATTAAAGTACTAAAGCTCTGCTGCATCACTCTCATTAGCTGGAGATGAAGCGAGATAGACGAAATAGACAGAGAACAGGCCGAATAGACTTCTGTTAAGTTAAGTTTAAACTGGAAGGTTAACAATTCAACTCAGAATTTCATTACAAAATAAAGACACCATTGAAGTTTTTTTTTTTGCACTGGAGTGATTGCTAATGTAGCTAAAAGTAGCTGCAAACACTTTTCTGCTTGTTTTGGTTATACAATTTCATTTGTATAAGAAGAAACAAGCTAAATTAGTAAAATAAAGCCTTATTTAAATTAAAGAAATCAAATCAAATTCAAGATGACGGCAATGTACAGTGTCAGAAATCGCATGGGCAAATACGATATGTTTTCATTACATATCAGCCAGGTTAAACTCGTAGATTTGGCTGAACGATTACATTAGAATTAAGTTGAAAGAAGACTATTAAACGCCAGACTAAATTTCCTTTGTTTTTTTTCTCCAGATGGCCTCGTGTCCTACAGCAGTCCTGCTGGAGAGGAGATGGCCTTTGGTGGACAGCAAGTCTATCTTAATGACAGCGTGTACGATGGAGCCATGGGTTACAGGTAACAATCCCTAGACACATTTGTCCTTTATCTTCTGCCCAAAGCAAAAGTTTATATTTTTACTGTTTTACTATATCTTGAACAATACAAACAAAACATCTGCTTGATTCTATTTCTCAGCATGACGGAGGGTCTCGGGCAGTTGACTGATGGAAGTTGGGGTCTGGATGATTTCACTCAAAGCCATGTTTATGGTGTTTGGCCCGGATATGACTATGTGGGCTGGAGCAATGCTAGCTTTTCCAGCGGCTCTGTGGAAATGACGTTCGAATTTGACCGTATCCGAAACTTTACATCAATGAAGGTCAGTGTGGAACTTCCTATATATCCAAAAACTTACTTGTATTTCAAAATTGCAATTCCAAACCCCAACATCATGTAAGGTCTGGAATTATTCCTCACTTGTGGGATGTTCAAATTCAACAATTTATGTCAATCCAGATCAGTATAGAGTTATCCCTCAGTTCCTGTATGTCTTATTCCAAATACTCAAATCAATAAAGGTTTGGAAGTTGTATGCCAAAAAATGTACCACTGAAGGACTATCTAAACCTTTACTTTTGTTCTGGCCTTTAATGGACCAATTACTGATTCTATGATATTACTTGTTATTAAGCAAAATGAATATTTTTTTATTTAACTTGTTTGATATCTCAAAGGTAATCCTTTTGCTTTTGTACCAATCATCCTTGCTCATCCTTTCAGGTTCATTGCAATAACATGTACACATCGGGGGTTAGAATATTCCAGAAAGTCGTCTGTTACTTCCACTCAGAGTCAGACTGGGAAGCCAAGCCTATTTCGTTCAAGCCCAAGGCGGACAATACAAGTCCCAGTGCTCGATTTGTCACAGTGGCTCTGGGGAATCGCATGGCCAATGCCATTAGATGTCAGTTTGCCTTCAGCGACACTTGGATGATGTTCAGTGAGATTGCTTTCCAGTCAGGTAACACACGAACATGGAGTTCAGTTATTTTTATTTAACTCTTATTTTAGTTGTTTTTGTAATGCATTAATGCATAAAGATAAGTCATCCTGTTCAAATGGATGCTAAGAAAAAATGCAAGATACTGCTAATGCTTACAAACCAAAAGAATCCGGTAAATTCTCTCAGAGATTAAAGACCCTTCACTTTTCTTAAATCCAGATACAGCAGTGTATAATACCTCTCTTGTTCCAACGAAACGTGGCCATCCGACAAGCACGCAGCCAGGTAATGAATTTAGCTTTAGCTTTGGCATTTAGCTTTCTTGCAATGTAAACAGGATTGTTTAGGGCAGGGGTGTCCAATCTTATCTGGAAATGGACAGTGTGGATGCAGGTTTTCATTCCAACTAAGCAGAAGCCACACCTGAGTCTATTGAAAGCCAAGATCAACTGATGAAACAGGTGGAATCAGGTTTGGCTCCTGCTTGATTGGAATGAAAACCTGCACCCACACTGGCCCTTTGTGGATAAATTTGGACAGCCCTGGTTTAGGGCAAAAACATATTGACACACATATTTTCCACATAAAAGTAGACATAAAACAAATGTAGTAGTCTAAAGTAACTAACAAGGAATTGAAGCTTATGATAACTGATTAGCATTACAAACTACAAACTGAAACATTATTAGCTTAAGTAATACAAGTAAAGACAAAACACATGGTCTCAAAAGTCATTCATTGGACAGAAATATGGCAACAGAAAATGTAAACAAAACTTTTGCAAGTGTGCAAAGAAATGATACACGAAGCCGATACTAAAAAAAAAAAAAAAATCTTTTCCCTGAAGTCCATTTTTAACATTTGATACCTAAGATGTGTTAGCACATTGAGAATGGTGAATACTTTGCTAAATAAAGCCACCTCATAATTAGTGTTGATACCGCATAGTCATGAATAGATCAAATATAAGATTTAGGTTAGAAGACTGAGGAACAAGAATAAGGTAGTGAACAGTTGTTGAAAACTCACCAAAAAAAAGAACTCCCAAAAGCAGTCTAGCATTTAGCTAGCACTGTTTTTAGCTCTTCATAGCTGTTAATGGATCTGAATGTGTTTTTTTTATACTTATTTACTAATACTCACTTATTATTATTTACTTATTATTTACACTAGGACTCGATCCCACCCATAAGATTGATGATAGCAACACGCGCATCCTCATAGGCTGCTTGGTGGCCATCATCGTCATCCTGCTGGCCATCATCATCATTATCCTCTGGAGACAGGTCTGGCAGAAGATGTTAGAAAAAGTGAGTCATTTTGTCATTATCTTCATTATATCATTTAAATTTCACAGTTGTATGAGGATTTTTAAGCAGCTAATGATATTCATCTTTTTGTGTCTTAGTATTACATTGAACAAGAACATTCATACATCTTCGAAAAAAGTTAACAACCTAAATTGTTTCCATTATGAATAATAGGTAATAAGCTAAGTAAGTAAGTAAGCTGTTCTAAAATAATCGTCTAATGGTTCCAGGCGTCACGTCGGATGTTGGATGATGAATTAAGATCTCGTCTCTCGGGCCGCAGAGAAACTTTTTCTCATCGTCAATCGTCCCTGTCTAGTGATTCAGAATCTACCTGCACATACGAGAGAGTTTTCCCACTGGGATCCGAGTATCAGGAGCCATCCCGGTTACGGAAATCACCGGAATTTCAGGCAATGGAAAATCTTGGTGAGGGGCAACAGTCCTAATCCTACTCTACCTCTATAGTTCACATAAGAAGAGTTGTAGGATTTAATATATGGCACGTTTAATGTGCATATATGTTCCATGCACATGATCTTGTTTCACAGCAGTCATGTCTGAATCGTCTGACCAGCATACGTCCACCACTAAAGATGACGTCCCTCCCTATGCAGAAGCAGATGTGGCGAGGCAGCAGAAAGCAACGAGCAGTCATTGTTATTCCATTGCAGCAATCAGCATGCCTCCTGGACGAGACGGAGCATTGGAGGAATTTCCCAGGGAGAAGCTGACATTCAAAGACAAGCTTGGAGAAGGCCAGTTTGGAGAGGTCAGTGCAGAGGTGGATTTTTACATGGACCAAAAACAGACTTCAATTCATAGATACAGTCTTTTAGATATTATTTTGGCTTTTCCAAAATATCTAGGTTGGAATCCTTAGCTTGATTTGAGTAGGTTAAAAATTCAAGCTGAACCAGAAAACATCAGAAACACCAACTAAGAAACCAGCAGATCAAGAAACTTCAGTTGAGTTGGTGTCTAGGAAAACTGAAGGTTCTTCAGTTCAGAATGTTCTTTGAGAAACCCTTTTTTCAAAAGGGGTTAAGAGGCAGCACTCTGAGAAAAGACGATATCTAGAACCCTATAAGAGAGTTTTCCCAATCAGAGGAAGTTCCAGGACTATAAACTCCTAACTATCCAAAAGTACTATTAGGGGAACTTTTTTCCAGATGTAGGAAACCAGGGGCCAAGGAAACTAAAAAAACAGGAAACTAGGTGACTAAGAAACAAAAGGTTAAATACAGAACCTTTAAGGGTTTTTTTTGGTTTGCTCTGATAGCAGATGCTTTGTAGGTTTTTCCTTTTAAATCAAAATCCTACCCTTCAGTATTTCCAAAGAGCCCTCCTTGCACATATTACAGCACTCAGTCTCACAGTGACCTCAGAAAAGAGCCCCTATATTCACCAAGGATGCTTCCCTTACAGGCTGGAAGACAATGTGGTGCCACAGGGGCACAGGAGACATGCATGCCACTTTCTGCTATATGCTTTCCTTCCTTTACCACTGATTCTTCCCGTGTTGCCAGAATTCAGCAACTAGGCCACAGAGTCCTGCTTATGGCCCTGAGATGGCAGGCAAGACACTTGTTTTCACTACTGCTTTTGCTAGTAGTTGGAATACCCTGGTGGCTCCCATGTTTAGCAGATCAGATGCCCCATATAGACAGAGAGGCATAGTCACCTGTGCCTGAGGGTCTGGTTGAGGACTTTGACCTAGCAGCCTAAAAAACACTTCTAAACGCAAGAGCCCTTAAAACATGAGCCTTGTGTTATCATAGGTGGAAGCCATTCTGCAGCACACCACAGCAGTGTGGAGGCATCACTCTTGGGGCTCATGGCCTTTCTGAAAGGGATCAAGCACCTCCATCCACCATGATTCTCTAAGAGGTGTTGTATCTTCCCCTTGCACTATTACATAGACAAAATGAGTGGGAGAACTACATGCTCTGGCTGTATGCCCGCTTCGCATTGGTGGCCAGATGACTCTTTGCTGGTCATATCATTCAGGGGATCTCAGAGGATTTGTAAAACATTCCTTGCTGTGCCTGGTGCACCCCTACAATGTTATTTAGACCAGATGGTGGCCATCTGATTCTAAGACCAACTGTTAATCTGCCACGCAGGAAAGACCCTGGCTAGAAGAGGCTAGACCACTGTGTGGTGGATGTCATAACCATGGTTTACAGAGATGAGACTGGGAAACTAAGGGACTAGTAAAACAGGAGACTGGGATATTACAAAAGGTGGAAACAGGTAACAATAATGATCAGGGGGTCAGGTGAACAAGGTGAACAAGAATGGAGGAATAAGGATGATGAAAAAATGCTCTACCTGATCTAAACATGCATTCCACTTAGTGATGGTATCTGCAGGTTCATCTATGTGAGGCAAAAGGAATAAAGGATTTTATGAAGGAAGATGGCAGTGATATCGGGGATGAGCCTATTCTGGTGGCTGTAAAGATCCTCAGAGAGGACGCAACTAAAAACGCAAGGTATGCACATGAGGTAGAATCATGGTTCAGAAAATCAAGAGCACTACCAAGAACGTATTTCTAATAACAGTAATAGATAGTGCATAGAAGACAAAGCTAGTTCTTGTTGCCATGAATTATGTGACCTAAATTCATATTCAATTCATGTGGAATTTCATCATTTTCCCCAGGAATGACTTTTTAAAGGAGATCAGGATCATGTCAAGGTTGCGAGACCCCAATATTATTCGCCTGCTGGCTGTGTGTGTAGAGAGCGACCCCCTGTGTATGATCACGGAGTACATGGAGAATGGAGACCTCAACCAGTTCCTCTCTCTCCATGAGCTTGAAGATTTGGGACAAGACCAAGAGTGCAGAGCCACCATCAGGTTGTTTAAGTGTTTGTAGTTCAAATGCTTGTAGTGTTTTCAAGGTTTTTTTTTTTATCAATATAAGCTCTTTTTGAAGACTGAGATTTCTTGGGATGAATATATAGGGTAAAGGGTAAAATATATCTGTTTTATTCACAAAATTTCTTATTTGGTTGTCTCATGAAGCAGTTTTAACATAACCTGGGTTCCTGGCTGAGTTCCAGCTTAACAAAACCTAACAAATGCAACCTTGGTTAACTTGTCTCACATTTGCATTAATAGCTTGCTCTATGGATTCTTTCCACATTGCCAGAAAACTGATTGTTGCCCTGTACTTTGGTTGGTGTTAAGTAATAGACCCATTATAATCTTGTTCTCTTTGCAGTTACAGTGTCTTGATCAACATGGCTGCTCAGATCGCTTCAGGTATGAAGTATCTGTCTTCTCTTAACTTTGTGCACCGTGACTTGGCCACACGTAACTGCTTGGTGGGGACAAATTACACCATCAAGATTGCAGATTTTGGCATGAGCAGGAACCTGTACCGCGGAGATTACTACCTCATCCAGGGTCGAGCCGTGCTCCCTATCCGCTGGATGTCCTGGGAGAGTGTTCTCCTGGTAGGACCTGTAGTACTGATTGGTGGGAAGGTAGTAGGTAGTAAATCATGCCAACTTGAAGTCTTGAAATCTACATCTACAGGTCAAGAGGACTTAAGCCAGAAAATACTGACTTTTCGCAGTTTATAACTAGATTTCAAATGCTGTTGGTTTGACTTACTAGACAACTAGAAGACTAAAGAACATCATAGACAGAACCAAAAGCTCTTTGCTGTCATGTAAATGTACAGTCACTGGCCACGTTTACAGAAACACCTGTATCCCTGCTGATTCATGCAATTGTCCTAACAGCCTGTCATGTGGCAGCAGCACAAAGTGTAAAATCATTCAGATACAGGTCAAGAGCTTGAGTTAACTGAGGCCGCAGGAGTTTCCAATCTTCAACTGTCCACTTTTGGTGCCCAATGTAGCCTCAGATTCCTGTTTTTGGCTGACAGAAGTAGAACCCAATGTGGTCTTCTACTGTTGTAGCCCATCCACTTAAAGATTTGACTTGTTGTGCTTTCTGAGATACCGTTCTGCTCACCACAGTTGTAAAGAGTGGTTATTTGAGTTAACACTCTGGTCAATCTTCTCTGACCTCTGTCATCAACAAGGTGTTTCTACCCACAGAACTGCCGCTGACTCGATGTTTTTTGTTTTTTGCACCAGTGTATTGCACTAGTGACTGTTGTGCGTGAAAATTCCACACGAGATCAGCAGTGAAATACTCAAACCAGCTCGTCTGGCACAAACAACCATGCCAACCATTTTGTCCCTATTATGATGTATGATGTGAACATTAACTGAATCTCTTGACCTCTACCTGTATGATTTGATGCATTGCGCTGGTCCCATATGATTGGCTGATCGGATAATTGCACGAATGTGCACGTCTACTGGTGTTTCTAATAAAATAGATGGTGAGCATATATGTATATGGTGGAGTTACTGGAGGATGTGGCCATTGGTACAGTATTCTATAAGTCTGACTATACATTTGGTGTTT
>CM040457.1:29718545-29780818 GCA_022758105.1 Pangasianodon gigas | reverse complement strand
AAAAAAAAAAAAAAAAAAAAGAAGTAGGATCTTTAATATATTTTTATATAAATCCACTAGCGAAATTCATTAATTTTTTAAATCATTTTTTAAAATCATTTTTTTTTATCATTTTTCAACTTCTAATAAATCTCTAAAAGTTTACATAATACATTACTGTTTACATTTTTTACATTAAAATTGAATTTCCTTATGTTTTATTTATTTATTTATTTATTTTAACCTTGTCTAAAGTTTTTGGCCTTGTTTCGGATTTTATCCAATGTTATTTTAGTGCATTTAACATATAATACATGTTTAAATATCTTTTATTTTAAATCAGCCTAAATTAGTTTGCTTGCTTTTTGAAGTTAATGACAGAAAATTAAATAACGTGTGAAGGAACCCAAGGAAGAGGAAGTAATAGTGTAATTAAACGGCATATTCTGCATATTCTTAATTGCACGTGCACGTCCAGTTGCTCTCAGTCTGAGCCGTGTTAGTCTCCCATAAATTACAGCTTACGTCGTGATAAGCATTTATTTTTAAACTTACACTCGTGCAAGAAATGGCGCAGGATGATGGCCGGCCTTATGAGGTGTTAATTTCTTAATCCCGTTTAGTCTGATTCTTCTTCTCTATAATTATATTTACTTTGTTTAAAAAAAGAGGTAGAAATAATAATTTAAAAAAAACAAAAAAAACAGGGAGACATCTCTTCATCCAAAAAAAAAAAATACTAAAGAGCTTCCTGGTAGCGAATGTGAGACTTTTACGTTGGTGAAAGTTTACTCACATTTTAATTTGATTCAGTTTGATAAAATTTGTGACTGTCTTCAGTGAATATAAAGTTGGACAAGAGTAAGAAAAATTTTAACCCTGATAGATAGTTAACTCTTCTTTGCCAGTTAAGGGTTGCAAAGTTCCACCCTTATGTTTTTTTTTTTAACTGGGAAAAAAAGGTGAAACATATGTGTTTTACAATTTATCTAAAAAAAAAAAACCAAAAAAAAAAAAAACGCTCCTTACTGTTAAAGACAACAATCTGAAACATAAGGCAAAATCAACATGAAAATATTTTGCCATATCGTGACTCCAGAACACAGTGTTAGAACAGATGTGTTATGAAGATCTGGAACATCTGTGAACCGAACACACTAAATGTTATATATGGCATCCGTTTAATTTTTTTTTTTTTAAATGGAAAGACTATGACACAAACATGACTCTGCACAGAGAGCATTCAGTCAGAGAAGCAAGCACGAGGCCATCGGTGACGCTCCACACGATGCTACCACCACCATGCTTTGCTGAGAATGGATGGCGTTCTCAGGGCGATGATGGGTTTTAGGAAGAAGTGCTGTTGTAGGAAAGTCATCAACAACAGGATGGTGTAATGGGGCTGAGTTAATATTGTCACTCCAAAGTAGATTATTTTCCTACAAGTGTTTTACTCCTTTGTGAGGATAATCTAAAGTGTCCATTGATAAGGATGTCATGCTGGTTCACTAATGTGATGTATGGCATTACAGATTATCAGCATGTACTTTGATTATTGTTCACCTGGCAGCTTTGACCTTCAGTTGTTGGCCTTGTCCTCTATTAAACATCAGTGATAAATTAAGGACAATAAGCTGAGTGTTTACATTCGACATTAACGTTGTATTTGTCATCATTCACGTCTGAAAGCCTGATTCCAAATTACTCACTAGGTCAATATTATTCTGGGAATTCCGCCTGCTTTGTCTGTGTCACAGGAAGAATGAGCGGACGTGTTCTTGGCAGCAGAGCAGCCGCTCTCAGTAACTTTCAGTCTCATTTACGACATGCTCATTTGCAAATTTACTTCTGTAAGCTGTACAGAATGCAGAGAAGGCACCAGTAATGTTCATGCTATTCTTCAAAGCATAGATCCAAATATACACACACCAGCCTTTGCACCACAAGCCTTGCACCATGGGTTTTATTTTTTTTCCTTGCTGAAGAGCAAAACATGTTGTGCTTAGTCACATCGACTAAGTGAAAAAAAAAAAAAAGATGCTACCCTAAGTGGAATATTTTCATGGCTCATTGCAAACAGCTGTGTTTTACTGTTAGCAAAAAAAAGGAAGGACAGTTCATCCAAGGCAATAAATGCATAGTTATGCCATAGCAGTGTTGAGTTCTTGTTTCTGATTGGTCAGAAGATGTTTAGTTTTCTATAACAGCAGTATCTGCTGCAAGGCAAATTACAGGTTTATATGAATGCGCTCATGCACTTTACACAGGGAATGAGCTGGAGAAATCCACAGCTCAGATGGGAAGCTGTTCATAGGACAGCCATAACCCAGACGCTCCACAAAGCTGGGCTTTACGGAAGAGTGGCGAGCCATATGAGCTCCCGTTTGAACATTGAGACCCAACAAACGTGAGAAAAAGAGCAGAATGTAACTTTTTGAATATGGCACAAAGGTTTCTATTTGGCAGAAGCACAGCACAACACTGAGAACATCTTTCTCCTCAGTGAAGCATGGTGGTGGCAGCATCCACTAGACTTACTCTGAGTAAGCCATATGAGCTCCCGTTTGAATATTGAGACCCAACAAACGTGAGAAAAAGCTTCTCTGATTTAACGAGACCAAAATGTAACTTTTTGAACGTGGCACAAAGGTTTCTATTTGGCAGAAACACAACACAACACTGAGAACATCTTTCTCCTCAGTGAAGCATGGTGGTGGCAGCATCCACTAGACTTACTCTGAGTATTGCCCTTCTTATCTGGTCACTTACTTTTGGTGGAGTCACAGTTCTTTCAGTTTTTTTACTAATGAATTTATTGATGCTCTGTGGGATGTTAGAAGGTTGGGATTTTTTTTTTTTAATAACCAAACCCAGATTGATATTTTTCCAGAATTTCCTTTTGCTAGCTGCTTGGGCTTCATGATGCTTGTTTAGATATGTTCTCTGGGGGTCTCAATAATGGTTAGGCAGCTATTAAAATATGAAGATCGAAATAATTTTGGCACATGCATAGTTTGAACACACACTCTCTCTCTCTCTCTGACACACACACACACACACACACACACGCTCTCAGGCATCATGCCCAGATTCTTGTCGTGATGCTGTCGCCATTTTTGGTTTGTTTTTCTTTCCTCCATTTGAGCTGCTAGAAAGCCACACTCCCCCTCACACTGAGCTCAGGCTTCCTCAAAGACGTGGGCTCGAGTCGGTTGTAATTATCTGCAAATAACAGTAATCTGCTTTCTCTGTCTGTTTACGCTCTTTTTAGGGGTGTTGGTTAAGTGCACTTAATGGTGATTATTGTGGATTTCGAGCACGCTAGCACCTGTAAAGATGAAGCTGCAGCGTAACGGCGGCTACAGAGGTGACGTTAGCTTGAGAAGACAGATTGTGGCGGTGTCTGCCAGCCTCAACCCCTCATTTTGAGACTTTTGGGCGCAAAGTTACGCACGTTATTATAACAGCGTCGGCCAGACTGAGGCTGAGATCATGTGCTCAAAATTTCACCCTCAAAATGAGGGGTTTCTCAGTTCGTCTGCTGAGGGAAGGTTTGCAGCCGAGAGTGGAGCGATACTTAAAATTGTATTAAACAAATAATGTGATATATGATACTATTACTAATACTCTTGCTAGTACTGGAGCTGCAGGATGAATGTGTCTCGTTCAGAAGCTCTTCAGGGTTTGCAGCTAATCACAAACATTTCCCAGAGTCCTTTGCAGCCTTCGCTGTCCAGCTGTGTGAGAAAGCAGTTGTTCCAGGCCCACGGCGCTAGGGTAATCGAGCTGTGTGTGTGTTACCTCCGGGGCTTCAACACACCCGAGTCCAGACAAACTGACCCATTTGCAGGCTTCACACAGAGGGTTACCCAAACCTGTGGCTCAGTTCCCATGGTCCTCTGTTTCTAACGCTGAGAGAAACATCACAAGCTGTGTTTGATTTGGACTAGGGCCACATTTCAAAGCTTTGACAAAGTCCTGTGTGATCTGGAGTGAATCTTCTGTCTAAAAGAATATCCCAGAACACTACTTCACCTCCAGCTACTACTTCTGCATCTCTATGTATTTTCTGTTACTCAGATTCAGCCTACTGGGGCTACAGTTACTCAATATTGAATTCCTGATCAATTATAACGATGAGTAAAAACAAATGTTTTAACTGGCACTCAAGTAATAATGGCAAGTCCAGATTTGCGGACGTTTCTGGAGTTGTTAGCTAGTAACCTCGGGTCATTTGAAAACCCAGTAATGATAGTACTAATATAAAAGCATACATTGAGGAGGGTTCATATCTCCAAGCATCTTCAACCTTGCAGGAAGAGGCTTGATGCTGAAAAAAACCTTGACACTTAAATTTGGAAAAAAAAATGGTCTTAACTTTACCGCAGTGTTTCAGCATTACGTAAGCTCAAAATACACTATATGTCCAAAAGTTTGTCGTCCACATGTGGACCTTCCAAACTGTTGCCACAAAGGTAAAAGCACACAATTGTACAGAAAGTCTCTGTATGCTGTAACATTACAATTTCCCTTCACTGGAACTAAGAGGCCCAAACCTGTTCCAGCATGACAATGCCCCTGTGCACAAAGCGAGCTGCATGAAGACATGGTGTGTGGAGGTTGGAGTGGAAGAACTCGAGTGTCCTGCACAGAGCCCTGACCTCAACCCCACTGAACACCTTTGAGATGAACTGGAACACCGACTGAACCCCAGACCTCCTCACCCAACATCAGTGCCTGATCTCACTAATGCTCTTGTAGCTGAATGAACACAAATCCCCACAGCCACGCTCCAACATCTAGTGGAAAGACTTCGCAGACTAGAGGAAGTTATTATTATTATAACAAAATAGCAAAAGGGGACTAAATCTGGAATGGGATGTTCAACAAGCACATATGGGTGTGATGATCAGATGTTGACATACTTTTGGTCACATAGTGTATGAGTAATTGCCTGTATTATTAGTTATATATTAATTTTTATGATGTGGCCAGTAATGTTGGGGTTGTCTGTACCATTTGTGACCATTTGTGACCAGATTTTAACCTGATGACATTTTAATTGAATTTGCTGCTGAAATAAAGTGATGGTCCTTTTGCTTTGAACATAATTATGAAACTTAAACAACTTCATAAAATGTCTTTTTGATTCATGGCCTTTTTGCTTCAAATATAATTATGAAACTTAACGTTCATAATTTTTTTTTTCATTGCCTTTTTTTGTTTTAACATACAGTAATTATTACATTTTAGCATTCATCGTTTTTTTTTTTCTTTGGCTTTTTGCTTCAAACGTAATGATGAAACTTAAATAACTTTCATAACATTTTTTCACTGTCTTTTTTGCATCAAACATAATTAAACTTAAATAACATTCATAATTTTTTCTTTTTATTGCCTCTTTTGTTTCAAACTTAATGATAACATTCATGAACGTTGTATAATTACTTTTTGTGCGCCTGATTTTTTAAGAGTTTCTTTTCTTTATTGTATTTTGAATGAAACTCTCTCTTGGGGTAAGGGGTTCATGCGAAAAAGTCATAAATAACTAAAGCTAAAATAATTAAAAGTCCTGAGCAATGAAGTAATCGAAGACTCAGTGTTGAGTATAAGTGCCGTGAAAATCAGAAAATTTATTAAGACAAAAAATTAGAATGTAAAATCTGGGGGGTTTTTTTCCATTGCTGTTGTTGTTTGAAAGCTGTTGCTGAAATGGACCTGGATCGATTCGTTGTCTGAGCTCATTGCAACACCACCCAGTCACGCAACCTTACTGCACTCGTAGTTAACCTCTTAGCACGTCTGCTATCACTTTACCTGGCCTCAGGTCGATTATTTCTCTCTCGGCTTGTTTACCCAGGCTGTTTACGCACGTTCTTTATCAGCGATAACGAGCATTACTGATAAGAACACGTTGATAAGTTGGCATGCCGCATCGAGCGGTTGCACACTTCGCTCTGCAGTTCAGTGTTCTTAAGTCTTATCTGGGAAGGAAAAATTATTTGTCTACATACTGAGTAGCTTAAAGGAACAGTTAACAGTTAAACATTAAATTTACTCAGCTTTCTCCTTATCGCAGATGTACTCAATCATACTTCATACTTCATACTTCATCATCGTGTCTAAACTTTGTGTCTAAATCATCACAAGCATACATGGATTTGATTTGTATATTTATAGAATAAAGAAATAGACTTAATTTTGCTATTTTATGAAACTTTTACAAAAAAGTGCTAACTTTTAACAGCCTAGCCGATCTACTACATTTGAGGTTAGCAACTACTTTCTTAACAATTGGCCGAACTATTCCTTTAAGCAACGTGAAATTTTACATCATTGTGCTCGTAGGGTTCCATAAATTTAAGTGCTTACATGTCGATGCATGTTTTAATTCAAGATGAAGATTTTTCGTAAGATCGAACATACAGTTTTTGTGTTTATTATTTAATGTTGAATTCTTGATTCTGATTGGTCAGTATGGTTCAGTCAGCAGTTCCGGCTACAAGGCAAATCATAGGTTTCTTGTTCTAACATGTTATCGTTTCTATAGTAACAGCTACTGCTTTAGCTAGCACAAACAATTTTATTAATCAGTTTATACTTGTATTATGTTGGCATTGGGTTTAGTCTTGACGTCAGGGATGAAACAGTGTCAGCTAACAAAGACACTTTGGATGATGTGACTGCTGCATTGGTTTTTGTTTTTTTTTTTCCCCAAACCGAAATCTTTAGACCAACTTGTTATTTGTGTGCGACTTCGACTATTAGTCACTCGTGCAGACAGTGATTCAGCGCCTGGCCGTCTGGACGTGGGCCCTGCTCTTGACTTTTCTGTCCCTCGAGGCAGATTTCGCTCACCTACATCTCTCTGGCAACATGGTGTTTACAGTCAACAGTGTTAAGGCTCTTTGAAGGTTTTCCCCAAACGATTCCTGCTAGTTCTTTACTATGATGTTTATTGTGATGTTATATTTATAGCACCGTCCCATATTGATATAATGCAACCACGATATTACCACCGATGGATTTTTTTGCAGCGCAGAGATGCTCGGTACAGTTAGAGAATTCCCCCGGCGACGTTCCCACTGCGGCGTGTTTGCCTGCGTAACTATGGAAGCAGCGTTACACACACTCTCGCAGAAGACAGGCTGCTTACATCGCAGCTCCAAATGGGCAAGCTCACAAATATGCACAAACCCAAGATGTTTGGACTGAAACGGAGGGAGAAGATTTAATCCCCATCCCCATTTGTCACCTCTCGTTCTCACACTTGCATTCTGTCTCTGTGTCTGTCTCTAGTCACAGACGAAGACACGGTTAAGAGATACTACGCCAAGTTCGAGGAGAAGTTCTTCCAAACATGCGAGAAGGAGCTGGCCAAAATCAACACATTTTATTCAGGTACACGAATGTAAACACGGCACATTGTAATCCAGAACTCTCTTTCTCACAGACACAGATCAGTACGCTCTCAGCTTCTACCTTGTAGCTACACTTGTGGCCCCATATATATATATATATATATATATATATATATATATATATATATATATATATATATATATATAATATATACACACACACACACACACCATCTGAACATCTGTTTCTATGCACAATACAATCGATGGACCTGGGTAGATGTACCTAATAAAGTGCCTTATAGCCAACAAACTATATAGCTAGCCACAGAACATATCCAAAAAACAATCTGACCACAAATTCAGTGTCTTACTGCTAAAAATGATCTTGCATATAATAATAATAATAATAATAATAATAATAATAATGATAATAATAATAATAAACTTTATTTTATATAGCGCCTTTAAAAAGGCCTCTCAAGGCGCTTTACATAAGAGTATATAACAATATCAATAATAGTAATAACAATAATTTAATAACAAAACAAAACAAAGTAATCAAATAAAAGCAATCCTAAAAAAATAAGTTTTAAGAGAAGATTTAAATGTACTAAGAGATTGGGCTTCTCTAAGATCAGATGGAAGGGAGTTCCACAGTATATATTTTCACCACTAGTCAGATTTTAAAATATTCAGAATTCTGGTCTACTAGTGTCAGAATTTCATTTTGCAACCACAAAAACACCCGTTTATTTGGGATGGATCAAACATCTAGAACCTAGAACCCACAGATAATGTTTTTACATGTGGCATCCTATTCATCAGTCCATCGTTCTTTCCAAAGCTAATATTTTTGTCTTTACGTCTGCCCTCGTGCAGAGAAACTGGCCGAGGCTCAGCGGCGCTTCGCCACGTTGCAGAACGAGCTGCAGTCGTCTCTGGACGCCCAGCGCGAAAGCAGCCGAGCCCCGGGCCTGCGGCCTCGCCGGCGTGCCGTCTTCCACCTGTCCCAGCAGGAGCGCTGCAAACACCGCAACATCAAGGACCTGCAGCTGGCCTTCAGCGAGTTCTACCTCAGCCTCATCCTGCTGCAGAACTACCAGGTCACACCTCCCATACACCCCCTTTATCTCAGTTATTATCTCAGAGGAGAAGCAGCTTGTAACGTTTCACGTGCTTGTGGATTCTCCTGAATCATTTTATACGCAAGTGCATTTTTAAAAAAAATTATTTCATATTTTAGTTATGCAGTCTCTTTTAGCAAGCAGCGTCCACCTTCTTCCTTCCACGCTTTCTGTTTCTGCCAGCTCAGCTTTCCTCCTCCTGCATC
Source organism: Pangasianodon gigas (assembly GCA_022758105.1). Lineage (NCBI taxonomy): Eukaryota > Metazoa > Chordata > Actinopteri > Siluriformes > Pangasiidae > Pangasianodon > Pangasianodon gigas. Next base: position 29,772,145 of record CM040457.1, on the reverse strand, counting down.
AAATTAACGCCAGCTGCACCATTTTGTAAAGTGTGAAATATCATTTCCATTTCCTCTCCTACAGAACCTGAACTTCACCGGTTTCCGGAAGATTCTGAAGAAGCATGATAAGATCTTTGAGACGGCGCGAGGGGCCGACTGGCGGGTCGCTCACGTCGAGGTGGCGCCCTTCTACACCTGCAAGAAGATCACTCAGCTCATTTCTGAGACAGAGGTATGAGAACAGAAGAGGGTTAAGATGCTTCATAACGGGATGATAGTGCTCCGTGAAATAATAATAATAATAAAAATAAAAAAAAACTATAGTAAGTACTGAAATGTTGGAACCAAGCAAAACAAGCCAAGATGCAGATTCATCTGAGATTCTTCCTTTTTATTCCTCCAGACTCTGGTTACCACTGAACTGGAAGGCGGCGACAGACAGAAAGCCATGAAAAGGCTTCGAGTGCCTCCTTTAGGTGCAGCACAGGTGAGATATCCATGGCATAAAACTGGGGTTTAAAGCAGTGCTGTGTTTCATCCAGTATCACAGCAGACATCACTTTTCTGCTCCTAAAAACACTTCGACGTCTCAGCATTTGACAGAATTCATTGCGGCAACAGTCTGAAGAGACCTACTTCAGTTTTGCTTTTGCTTGTTTGTATCCGTTAATGACAGTTTGATTATTTCTCTTCCGTTTCAGCCTGCGCCGGCGTGGACCACTTTCAGAGTCGGACTTTACTGTGGAGTCTTTATTGTATTAATGGTCACCATCAGCATCACAGGTACGGCTCATATAACCTCTCAAGTAGGAAAATAAATAAATCATGGAGTCGCAATGAGAGAGGAAGTGTAAACGTGCTGTAGACGTTCTAATGGTGGAAAATTTAGGCACACCTTATAGTGTCCCTGAGAACATGAGAAGGATATACAGTATAGCTCTGTAGGGTTTAGATTAAAATGTACTCTGGCCTGTTTCTTGATTTTGGGTCTTTTATTGTGTTAAATCTACTTAAAAAGAGCCACCAATCAGTGTTGATGTTAATGTGACACCATAACAATGTGTTAAACAGTTATGTCTGAAAATGCCAAGCACAAACTTGTAGACTTAAAAAAAAAAAAAAAAAGATTAAGTCTTGGTATGATGGAAAAAATAACATGAAACACCATTCTAGCATGTTCCTTAGTATGTAATTAAACACGTTCTCTGCTGCTACTTGATGTTGTCATTTAATGTCTGTTTAAAAACTGTTATGTTGTAAGATACTGTCATTTTTTTGGTATATGTACATTCCCTGAAATGAAGACTCTTTTCTTGTCTAAAGGGATAGCAAAATTGTTGCAATTGTCAGAAAACCTCCCAAAGAACATGTGGCCGCTGGTGCGGATCTACCGGGGCGGCTTCCTGCTCATCGAGTTCCTCTTCCTGTTGGGCATCAACACGTACGGCTGGAGGCAGGCGGGCGTCAATCACGTGCTCATCTTTGAGCTGAACCCTCGCAACAACCTCTCGCACCAGCACCTGTTTGAGGTGAGTTTACTGTTACTAAAGAAGTTTTAAAAAAAACACCCACACATTAGTAGTTTTTATCTGTTTATAGTTACAATTACTGTACTCAAAACTAGTTCCCATTTCCACTTTCCTTCACCAGCCAATTTTTGTAACGTAAAATAACTTCGTTGTGACATGTATTTTATTATTATTATTATTATTATTATTTTATTTTATTTTATTTATTTATTTATTTATTTTGCAGATCGCAGGCTTTCTCGGCATGCTGTGGTGTGTCAGCATTTTGTCCTGCCTCTTCTCCGATTCCTTAAAGATCCCAATTCAAGCCTGTCCTCTGGCACTGTACGGCTTCTTCCTGCTTTTCCTCATCAACCCCTTCAAGACATGCTACTACAAATCCCGCTTCTGGCTCCTCAAGCTGCTGGTAAGAGCCTGAACGCTCCACGGGTGTGTCATCCTGTGTGAATATTTTTAAAATGTCCGACTGCTTAATGAACGTGAAAAGTGTAAATGGAGTTTAAGTTATAAATTTAAAACTTCATCAGCAGTTCCATTGAAAGCAAAGAAAAAAAAAAAAGATTCAGGGAGTGTTATGTAAGAACTCAGTGAGTGATGTCACTGTGTAAACCTCCACATCTTTGGACCAGACAAGTCTGAGATTAAACAGATGACACGATACCTGGAAACCTTCATCTTGGCTACCTAGATAACATGGCTAATGTTAGTGATGAACAAAATAATATTTCAGTCGGTTTGGCTGCTGTTAAATCAGGAGAAGAAAATATGGCCATGCAAATCAAGAAGCAAACGATACATTTTACCAAGTTTGGGTAACAATTCATTTTCCATGGATATAACTTTTGGCTTAAAATATGAATGCCTGTCAGATGAAGTATGGAACGCCAGTTACACCGAAAGACCTTTAACGGGAATGTACAAATCAAACGCGATCTAGCTAGCCAGCTAGCTGACGGGCTATAAAGTGAGTGTGGCTTCTTCGGGATCCGCTAGTGGATCAAAAGTAAACATTTAAGCGTTTAAATTTAAATAACATTTAAATAAAAAAAGCATTTGTCTGTTGCGTCTGAAATGTCACTTACTCGAAATTAATTTCTTGTTTATAGAACCGTCGTGTAAAAGCAATATTGCGCTCACAGTCGTGCAGTTAGACTGAACTTCGGCACGGCTGCGATTAGCTACCTTAATTGAAAACCTTAATAAGCAGATTTTTTTGAAAAAAAAAAAAAACTCACAGTAGATCGTTTGTAATGGTTTAAAATTGCATTCTCGTGATTTGTTACTCTTATTTGATTGTTCTTATATAATGCTTTACTCATTTTATTTTATTGAGTTTGCTCAAATACAAAGTAAATTAAGATTTTATTGCAAGTGAAAGGTTACATATAAAAAGTTTTATCATTATTATTATTATTATTATTATTATTATTATTATTATTATTATTATTATTCTCTTTCTCCTGTTCCTCGCAGTTCCGAGTGGTCACCGCTCCCTTCCACAGAGTGGGCTTTGCTGATTTCTGGCTGGCCGATCAGCTCAACTCGCTGGCCTTCGTCCTCATGGACCTGGAGTACCTGATCTGCTTCTACAGCGTGGAGCTGAACTGGCTGAAGTCCTACGATAACCTCGAGATTAATAGCGGTAAGGCCTGAAGTTGATTATTTGGAATAGTTTTGATCAAGGTCTGTTTATTGAACGTTTTCAGAGTGTATAAAGAACAAACAAAATACAAACAACCAACATCAACCCCGCATATCAACCCACCAGACCAACTCCCCTACGTTAAACCAGTCACCTTACATATTTACCTATAATAAAGATAAAGTAAATGAAATAAATTAGTAACAAATAAATAAATAAAGATACAAGGATTTACAACATATTATGAGGTTACATTGTTTGCTTCCATTTTTTTCTACAAATGTCAAGAAAGGCTGCCAGATATCATAAAATTTCAAAACAGACCCTTGAAGAGAATATCTTATCTTCTCTAGTTTAAGATATTGCATGACCTCTTTAATCCAGTGAGAATACGCAGGGGGAAGAGGGTCTATTTGGAATAGTTTTGAATAATTTATTCATGTTTAACGACAGTGAGCTGCTTGCTGTATGATGATGATGATCTTGAGGATGATCTTGAGGATGCTGAGGATGTGTATCTCTGTGGCCGTTAGTCATTTCTTTGCTTTATTCATTTATTTATTTATTTAATCCTTTAGGTACGTGCAACACGTATTCGTACGGCGTGCGAGCCGTCATCCAGTGTCTGCCAGCCTGGTTCCGCTTCGTGCAGTGCCTGAGGCGTTACAGAGACACGAAGCGTGCCTTTCCTCACTTAGTTAACGCTGGCAAATACTCAACCACCTTCTTCGTGGTGACTTTTGCGGCACTCTACACGACCCACAAAGGTGAGTGCTTCATCTACACGTCACATTAGAAAGCTTTAGAAAGGTAAGCTTTTTCATGTCAGTGACTTAGAGTCCAAATATTAAACCTTGGAAAATTTCAAAACATAAACAATACATACGGCGTCTGTGCTTTGTAACAGTCAGTAAGCCGAGTAATTGTGATAAATCATCGTGATTAATTATTTGAGCACTTTTTAACGAGTGATATTTTGATCCGACGCTCTTCTTCAGCCGACAACCATTCAGACTCGGACATTTTCTTCTACCTGCTGATCGCCTGCTCAATAATTAACTCCTGTTACACACTCATCTGGGACCTGAAGATGGACTGGGGTCTGTTCGACCGCAACGCTGGGGAGAACACGCTTCTCCGCGAGGAGATCGTCTACCCACAGAAAGTAAGCAAAACACTCAGGGGTAGCTTTTATTTACAGCAATTCATTCATGTATACTTTCAGTTATTTTGCTTGAAATATGACTTCTGAGTGGCTGGTGTGTAACAACACAAGAATTTTAGGTTACTAAAAAGTACCTGTTGGTTACTATAGGTACTGGTTTGACGTATTCTTCAGTACAGTAGAGCGAAGAACTTTAAGCCACATTTTCTGTGTCATGTTTTGAATAGTCAGCTTTTTTCCAATGCAGTAAGATTTCCACCTCTAACTGCTTTTACTTCGTTTCACACCAGGCTTACTATTATTGTGCCATATTAGAAGATGTGATCTTGCGCTTTGCCTGGACCATTCCTCTCTCACTTGGGGTAGTGACTTCATACCCCTATATTTCCGACATTTTGGCCACTGTTCTCGCGCCACTGGAGGTCTTCAGGTGAGAAGCACTACTACACGTTACATAAGAAGGTTTGCGGAAACGCGGACACATGGTCGTCTCGCGGTTAGATATATCGAGAGAAAACATCTCAGAAATAAAGGAAACATTCTCAAACAATTGCTGACTTTTTTTTGAGGGCGCAAAGACAATGTACTACATTAGAAACTTTACTGGAAGGAGTTAATGATCATAAACCCGTTTGTTTCCTTTAGTCTGTATTTAAAAACGCCTCCCACGTTATTTGACATTAGTGCCAAAAAGCTTTAAAATAAATAAATAAATGAAAGCTTGCTAACCAAATTGGGAGAAAATCTGATTTTTTGACAAAGGTCATGTCTTTCTCTCACACACACACACAAACACACTCACATAGCCATCTATGTGACGTTAATGTTAAAGAACCTGGTCACTGGTTTTCAAGTATGTCACGTACCTTCGTCTTTTCTGTCATCACCAGACGCTTCGTGTGGAACTTTTTCCGTCTGGAGAACGAGCATCTGAACAACTGCGGCGAGTTCCGAGCGGTGCGGGACATCTCGGTGGCTCCGCTCAACGCCGACGACCAGACGCTGCTGGAGCAGATGATGGACCAGGAGGACGGCGTCAGGAACCGGCAGGGCAAGAAGAGCTGGAAGAGGAGCTACAGCATGTCGCTGAGACGACCTCGCCTCGCCTCACAGTACGAGCACCTTTACATCACCTGTGTATATTCATATATATACAGATACCAATAGGAGGTTTTTAATTTCATGTGAGCTAGATCTAAAACTTCTTTAACAGTAACTTCAACGAAGCATTTACAGTGCTCATTATTATCATCCTATGTATAACTATCTGTATAACTACCCACTTCAGGTTTAAATACAAAGACAAATACGGAAACGAATATTCGGAGTGGAGCACTAAACAGAAATGATGATTGTCGTATTTTTTTTAATCCCTGCCCTGGTTCATTTATATATAACACACTCTGCTTCACTTTATTGTTTTATCGAATTTCATGCTAACTATTCTTCTTTCTTTCCTGCTCAGATCAAAAATGCGAGACACCAAAGTCCTGATCGAGGACACGGATGACGACACCTGACCTTCGCCCTCGTCAGGAGCGCCCTCATACCCGTGAAATGGACCACGGTCCCTTCAGGGGCCTTAAGCCTTTTGAAGGCTCTCCAATCAGTCCATCACAAAGCTGCCTGTCTATATACACACCCACACACACCCACACACACCCACACACACACACACGGTCTCAGAGATGAAACCAAACCTGACACTTGACACACAAACCCAATTTCCTCACTAGCACAGGATCAGCCACTCGATTAGTTACTGTATTCTTCTCAATTTCATCGTTATTGCCTTGATTCTTTTCAAAGCTCTGTTATAAAGAAAAAAAAAAAGTTTAAAAAAAAAAACTGTCTAAACTTGTAAGTATATTCACGTACAACAGGGATCAAAGCGTGATAATCAAAAATAAGACTCTCCAGAAATGGACAATATTAAGACTCGGTGTGGTTAAAGACCACACCTCTGTGTATGTAGTGTTCATGTAGCAGTCCCTTTAGATGTGTTAGCCATCATCTGTGGATACTTTTTTTTTTTTTTTTTTTTTTTTTTTTTTTTTTTTTTTTTTTTTTTTTTTTTTTTTTTTTTTTTTTTTTTTTTTTTTTTTTTTTAACTTTTTAAGAATGTACATTACATTGTTATTTATGTGAAGGAAAGCTGCCTTGGTCAATTCATTGTAAGTAGTGTTTTAAAGATGAAAAAGTGAAGTTGGGACATGACAACTGCCCCAAAAATGGACCTTGATTGGTAGATGTGCTTCGAAACCCACAGGTGGCTTTGATCGGATTATATTTAACACACCACTAATGCAGGTGCGACGAAAAAAAAAAACCCCCACTGAACTACTACTTGGCTAGCTAGCCTACATGTGACATTCGCGTACTTTTTGTTGTCGTTTGTGATTTTTTTTTTTTTTTTTTTTTTTTTTTAAAGCATGATGCCAATGCAATCTGAACCAGTGCTGCTTCGTTAGAACCTGCGGGAGTTTCCGTCCCGCAGGGTTTTTAGCTATATGGCTCATTCAAGAGCACGCCAAATGGAACATTCCACGAGAGCTTTGTCGTGATTCGAGCAGGGAATTCAGGCCTGGACTTTAAATGAGCAGGTCTGCATTAGCAAAATGATAAGCTGTAACGTGTTTTTCTTCTTCTTTTAGCATCGCTAGAAACCCATCATCTTCTTCTTCTTCTTCTTCTTGAACTAGAACCTACACTGAACATGAGCATATATTTATTTTGTACAGCTATCCATCACATTCCAGTGTGCGTGCATTCCACATGAGCTGAGCTCTGTCCACTTCCTTTTTTTTTTTCTTTTCTTTTTTTCTTTTTTTTTAAATGGATGTCTTCCAGAGTTACAGCTAGTCCGTAAATGCCACCTAAGGGTTTTTTTTTTTTTATATATATATATACAAAACCAGGAAAAGTACCTGTGTTCAGCGGTCTTGTCTTGTTTGAAGAGATTATGGACTTTCTTTTGTTCCACTGCGATCCAAAGCTCGGGAAATGTCTCCAGCGCCTGTAATAATTGAGGATTGTAAAGTGGCGTGCCTCAGGGCTCTGTCCTGGGTCCAGTTAAAATGGACTGTTACATTCCAGGAGCAACAGGAAAGGCGTAAGGTTCCCACTCCAGGGTGTTATTGTTGTTATTACCGTTGTGGTGCGCAGGAGCCAGGCTGCTCTTGCCCGTCATAAACTTAGATTCACTTGAGTGCATCTGCAATAATCAGAAAGGCTCCTCTTCAAGATATCATGTTGTGTCCTACTGTCCCAAGTAAATGCTTGGACCAAAAAAAAAAAATGGTTGATTTTGAAGGTTGTTTTTTTTTTTTTTTTTGTTCCTTCCTTATTTGCTAGTCACTGCTCGTATTTTGACTCTGACTGCCATTACTTCTGTTCAGTCTTGTGCATATTGGTCACTTTTTAATTTTCCTCCTTTTTTTATTTAAAAAGAAGAAGAAAATTTGCAATATGCGTAGTGTATTTTAACACCATTCCATTTAAGAGTGGTGCTAGTTAACTGAAAAATAAAACAATGTTAATGATAAAACAATATCCTTTGCTTGTCTAGACATTAGGTAACAATGTTCAACTAATATCATCACAAAAGCTTCAAAATATCATCTCACAATTTCAGTAAGTTGCATGTAGGCAGGTTTTATGCTTGTGTAAATTTTTATATCAGATGAAAATTTCATGGATGTAAAAAAAAAAAAAAATGTGGGAGACAACAGGGTTGTTTACAACAGTGGAATAATAAATTACATAATATTACAATAATAATAATAGCAACTACCTTTAGTTTTTTTTTTTTTTTACATTATAATACTGTAATAATATTGTATGCTTTTCAGAACTATAAATGGGTCACGTTAATCTTCAACCTGTCAATCACTTCACACTTAAAGCTGTTTGTGATGCCGATGCCACAACTAAAGAATTTAAATAACCCGCTTACATATTACACTTTGCCATTACTATGAGATGGATATTTGTTTTTGGAGCATAGTTGGTTCTTATGCCACTTAATTGCGGTGTAAATGTTTCAGTGTAGAAACTGAAGCATGGTGGTGGTAGTTTCTTAACCCACTTTTACAAGTCAGAGCTACAGTGGCGCTTCAGTGGGTCCCACGACCAACAAGGAGTCCCCCAGGATACTCTCTCTTACTCCACAGCGCTGTTGAACTCTAATTCTGATTGGTCAGAAGGACTTGTATAGTGCATGCTCACGTAATCTAAGATGACTGAAAACACAAAGAAAATATTTAACAATGAAAATCAAATTAATTGTTGATATGATGAAGTTATCGTGAACTCATTCATCCCTTGAAATATTAGGAATTTTCCACAATTCACATGTTCAGCAGGATGTTGCACCAAAATTTCAAATTTCCTGATGATCATGAGAAGAAGAATGGTAAGTTCTTTTCATTTTCTTTTTTTGTTTGTTTGTCAGTGTTAGTGTGATATTCACAGATATTCAGTCACTTTGAAAGTATAACTTTTTTTTAAAATAAATAAATCATTAGAACGTCCTTAATTTCCTCTTAACTACATCTTGAATGTTAATTCTATGCTTTAAAAAAAAAAAAAAAAAAAAAAAAAGGTAAGAGATTGTTTACATGGTTACACACGTTTTCTCAAAATCAGTATGCTTTATTTATTTATTTATTTATTTATTTATTTAATTGAATGATTGTAATATTTATTTGAATGAACCTAATTTTAATTATTCTGATTAAAGGTGCATTAGGTAAGATTAGTCTTTTTTTTAATGATCTAGCCGTTAAGTGGTTTTTACATTTGAATGATTCCTGCCCATGTTCACGAAGCTCCGCCCCCAGGATCTTAGGTGGCCTATAAAAAAAATATCCTGCGTCTCAATTCGCGTACTCATCCTGTGCACTAAAAGTATGTACTCTTTTTGTGAAGAAAAAGTACATACTTTTGAGTGTGTAGCAAAAGAGTATGCAAGTATTGGGACATACTAACTAACACATATAACGGAAGAGAACGTTGTTGCCTAGTTACGCACGCCATCAACATAAACAATCTCCTCGTTGCATTTCAGCTTTTATTCATTTATTATTCCTTGTATAATTTATACTGTATAATTTAATTTACCATTCCCTTGATTTATTTTCCCACATTTCATTTACACCTCTCTAAAATGCGTCCTTGAATTCAGCGAAGCAAACCGTCACAAAACTCCTCCCTCCTTCCTAATCTACTGATCTAGCTACAGAGTAATGTTAGCCACTTTTAATTATTTTGCTAATTAGCAAGCTAAGTGATCTAGCTACAGTAATATTGCCTTTTCAATTTGCAAGCTAAACGACTTGCTAACTAATTATTAAAATGATAAATTACAACAAAAATAATAATATTTTAATAATATATTTATTTTTATTATTAAAAAAATGTAGCTATGTTGAGAGTGGCTCTTTAATTTGCCTGCTAGCCTCCTAACTTGTTAGCAAGCTGTGTGGTTACAGGTGCTCTAGCAAATTAAAAAGCCAATAGTGACATTCGGATGCTAATTAATGAGGTAGCTGAGTGGTAATTAACTAGCTAATAGAGATAGCTACAGTGATAGCTAGCAAATTAAAAAGCCAATATGTTGTGGTTAATATTAGCTGAAAAAGTGTCCACGGACCCACACTTCGAATATCCACCAGAAATAGTCGACCATCCAGGTACCTTTGGGATACACTAATTCTAATCTCGAATACTATTTAGGACGGATAGCAGGCGAATTGAGACGCAGTGATAGTGTCTATGCAATGACTGACAGGAGGACAAGCATTCCGGACCGGAAAGCTCAGTTTTCCGAACAGGTTTTCTCAGCCACTTAATAAACTTTTGCTAAGGCCACGGCTTAAGCTATAGTTTTTATCATGTTCTACAGCGTCCAGGTTATTTGTGCAAGTAAGGAATAATAATTTAAAAAATGACTCATTGGACCTTTAATGTTTGCATTGTTTCTTTTGATAACTCTTTTTTATTTCCATGAGTAATCCCAGTTGTACTACATGGTCTGCTCTCCCACAGACAGTACAATAGCGTGTTTTCACAGTGCATCAGTGCCACTCCGCCTCCGTAAGTGTTTTCAGATGAAGTAACAGTCTGTGTTTCTGACAGAAGCTCATTGTGTGGATGAAGAGCACTCTGAGAGGAGACACACAGCAGCACCGTCTCCTGCTCTTCACATGGCTGACTGTCAGCCTTTAGCCTTAACCTTTCTCTAACAGCAGCTTTACAGTCTCCACACACACACACACACACACACACACACACACAAGTCCACAGGACCTGTTCATTACCTCACACAGGCTGTTCACCAAACGCTATTTTGAAGTGATTTGATAACTGTTTAACATTGGAGACTTGTAGCTAGGTTACTTACAAAGCTAGCTAATTAGCATAAAATTGTGACTGTATACACTACAAAATAAACAGATTAAAATAGAGTGATAATGGCTTTCTACTGACCTAGCTACTAGAGTAATATTAGCTTGCTAATTAGCAAAATAACAATGTGGCTAAGTGATCTAGCTACAGTAATATTGCCTTTTCAATTTGCAAGCTAAATGACTTGCTAACTAATTATTAAAATGATAAATTACAACAAAAATAACAATAATATTTTAATAATATATTTATTTTTATTATTAAAAAAATTTAGCTATGTTGAGAGTGGCTCTTTAATTTGTCTGCTAGCCTCCTAACTAGTTAGCAAGCCGTTTGGTTACAGGTGCTCTAGCAAAATAAAAAGTCAATAGTGACATTCACATGCTAATTAGTGAGGTAGTTGAGTGGTAATTCACTAGCTAATAGTGCTAGCTACAGTGCTAGCTAGCAAATTAAAAGCCAATAGTGACATTCACATGCTAATTAGTGAGGTAGCTGAGTAGTAATTAACTAGCTAATAGAGCTAGCTACAGTGACAGCAAATTAAAAAAGCCAATATCATTGTAGCTAGCTACAGAGTGATATTAACTAGCTAGTTAGTCAGATAACTGAGTGGTAATTACCTAGCTAATTGTTCTAGATACAGTGATGCTGTATTATTATTTACTGAGTAATTTGCTAGCCATTTCATTGTAGTTAACTAAACAGTGATATTAGCTTGGTGGTTAGCAGGACAACTGAGTGCTTTTTGACTGAGTAGCCTAGCTACAATGATATTGGCTTGTTAATTAGCTAGCTATTTATAAAGCCAGCTATTTAGCAGCCAAAAAGGCAAAAATATTGTAGCTAGCTATTGAGTAATAGCTTGTTTAATTAGCATGGAAATATGACTCTACTGGCTTGCTTATTATCTGGTTGGATAATATACTTAGCTAGCTATAGAGTGATATTAGATTGCTAATTAGAAAGATAACTGAGTGGTAATTAGCTAGCTACAGTGATATTGGGCTTGTAATTTGCCAGATATCAAAGCCATAGATGTAGAGTAGAGTAGTCAGCTACAAAAAAAAATCAAGTTTGAACACATCAAAGCAAATGCTACTGTTTTGGGGTGCGTCTCAATCAGCTCGCTAGGTAAGATTGTGTACACGAGTTCGGGCGCTAGTAAGGACCCTGGCTCACTACACATTGGGACACTGATGATTCAATTTCCAGTGACCCGACGACGTACTCGTGTTGTAAAACATCACCACTTGCATTTATCAACAACAGGCAGGACCGATGTCTTTGTCATAAATTTGTTAGCTTAATCACACGTGTTTCTGTCATGGTACTTTAAGCAGGATCGTAGGCTAGCTAGTGTTTTTTTTTTATTATTATTATTAAACACTTAAAAGTCATTATACTCAAACAAACCGTATATAGAACGTCAAATAACATTTAAAATCACTAACGTAAGTAATCATCTGAGCGCTACAACAACGATAACAAGCTATTTACATTTGTAGACGAAGTTGGCTGAGAGTTCGTCCGCCATTTTTTTTTTTTTTTTCTTAGCTCGATTTCTGCCATTTTTTAGAGGATTCAGAAAATATGATGTCATTTCCAGTAAGGGAACATAGTGAGCATCGATGCTCCCTGGATTTTGCGGTGCATTGTGGGATTTTTTTAGGAAGCGATTGTTCCAGTGCACTGGAAGGATTTTGCAATTTATCCACCATTTTGAAAATGAAATTTTGCCACAACCCGTAGAGTTAAAACGGCTGCAACGCAGTGCCTTCTGGGTAAATTCTTATATTATCTCCGCTATATTAGCTCAGAGAGAGCTGAGAGATGGAACATCCTTTAAAATGGCGCTGGAGGTGAAACCAAGTGGAAAAGACGAGGGGAAGTCGACAAGGGTGAGTTCAAAACGGGATTGGAACTCAGCTTTAATTTTCAAGTCTAAAAGTAAAAGGGAAAATGCGTAATAATGTAGCAAAAATAAATAAATAAAGCATAGAAAAGGCTCTAGAGGATCAGAAATCAAACTTATCTACATGAGACACAACAACTGTAATTTTATTAAAATATGCACACATACATCCAAGTTCAATCAAAGGTTAAAGATCAAGATTGTCACTTTTTTTGTGAGTAACTGCGAGAAGGCACAGTGTAGTGATGAAACGCCAGTTTGTAACGACCCCACAGAGTGAACGTGTCTCATTTGAGGTCTAGCAGCATGGAGGCGGGTCGTTCCAGGTACGAGCGCCACAGGTTGGAGAAGCGGGACATGGTGGCGCCGTCAATGATGCGATGATCAGCCGACCAGCTCACGCTCATCACATGGGCTTTGACCAGCTCGCCACCGGCGTCGAACCTCGGCAGGATCTGAAATGGAAAGGGGGAAATAAGAAATGGCCGAGAGAACGAATGAGGGAAGAGGAGAGGGGGAAAAAGGAGAAAATATAAAAACAGGCAGAGAAAAGGTTAAGAGGAACATCAAAACACGTTTAAAAAAAAAAAAAAAAAAAAAAAGGTGGAAATATTTTCTTTCGGAAACACAGATGCTGGCTTTTATTTTATTTTAATTGTATTTATTTTATATTAATTTCAATTCAATTTTTTTTGGAGGCTGCATTACAGCTTTTAATTTTAATTATTTATAATATTAATTGCTGAATTATTTAATCATTTATTTAAAGTCTTATAAATTAATATTATACTATATTATTTATTTATTTACTTACATTTAGATGTAATGAAATAATAATTATAATGCATTAACTTAACGCTGTGATAAATCAATATAGCGGAGGCTATATTCTCCGTTCCTTTTTATTAAAACGTGATGAAACACGGAAGCTCACCTGGATCTTTCCCAACGCTCCGATGGCCACCTCCGGAGGCAGGATCACCGGCTTGGTGTAGGTTCCTCCGATCTGAAAAATCATAAAGACACAATTAAACCACGGACACCAGATCACTCTGTTCTAAATCATCACTAAACACTAAACACTAATCGCACTGCTCGGGAATGATCAGCGTTTAGGACCCGAGCCTGTACTGCAGGTGAAAGGTAAATTGACCCCTTATATAATCTAAATAATTAAAGATATTATAGATGACTAGGACACACTGAGGTTCCTGTGTGCTCACCTGATTTACATTTTATACTGATTTACATTTTATACCTGCATTTGTCTCGTGCGAGTCAAAACGTCAGCACCCTTTTCTGTTTTCTGATACTTTTTGTGTTAAAAAATCGTCACAACATGTTTATAATTTTTTTATACGGATTCATCAAAATAATTTTTTTCCCACAATTTTTTTTTTTTTTTTTTTTGGTACTCATCGATACTGATACCGAAATGAGTAACCTACTACTAGTATCAATCAACCATTTAACATTATAGCTAGCTTTCTTTATATCATGGAACATTATAGCTAGCTTTCTTTATATCATGGAACATTATAGCTAGCTTTCTTTATGTATCACTGTTTTTTATGAGTGTAAGGTTACCACACTCGTTCTTATATAACTTTAGTGAGTTGATTTTAATTGAACTCATTAGCTAGCTATATTAGCTACCTTGTATCGAGAAGTGTTTCCGTGGAAAAGAGTTTAGTTTCACTTTGGAAAATCACTTACGTACAGCTCTAAGTCAAGCTGTGTTTTTGTTTTCATTGTCAAGAACAACATACTGGCTAAGAGTGTTTATCTGCACTCGCCTGGCGTTGCTTGTAGACATTTTTTTCTCGGTTTTATCAGATTTGATAAATTTTGATAAGGTTACTTGCATTGTAGAAAAATGCTGTAGTTTCTCCTCCTGATATTTTCACAGAGCACAGGTTGTAGTGTGCTTTGCTTTGATTGCCATCATTAATCCTTAATCGGAAAATCGCTGTCATCTGTTCGTTAACACGACAACAAACACTAGGCTTATGTCTCACAGTATGACTTGCTATCAGAGCATTTTTCAAGAGTACCAAATAAAAGAGCATGGTATCGAATACATCCTTACGTCTCTATTAAATATTTTTGATCACATAATTGAGCTTTTTTTCTTCTCCGTAACCAGGTCACAGATGATCTGATACACTGTGAGATTACAATCTCAGTCATGACTGATCCTTTCCTCACGGCTGAATCAGGCAGCGCTGACTCAGCTCTCTGCGAGCTTTTCAAGGTCATCTAAACCCAGTGTGCGTCTTATCACAAAAGCTCCCCGGCCGGCTGAGCTCAACATGGCAGCTGAACACACTCCGGTTTCCTTTTTGGCCATTAAGAATGATCCAGATTGTTAGCTGAGATTAATCGAACACAGATTTTATGCATGCGTGCGTGTTAAAACAAATAAGACCAGATCACTGTGAGGTACATTTGACTCATCAGACTACAAAACTCAACTTGTTTTCAGGATGTAGCGCCATCTTTTGGCTAGTAACCGATTTACCTGATTAAAGGGCCAAATTACTGTCTTTGTGCTGTAAACCAGTGCACAAATTATTTTAAAAATTAATCAAGGAAGATTATTTAAACTTTATGTTTACGTTATAAAATAGTAATAGTGTTAAAAGTATATTTCTGGGGTTTTTTTTTATTTCTATTTCTTTTTTCTTTTCGTCAAATAAATCTACTTCAATTAAAGGGTAGATTTCTCTCATATTTTCAGTGCGATTTTACGCTAATTAGCTGTAGTTTAAAAACATTTTTCCAAGGGCGCCAATAATTCTGGAGCAGACTGTAAAACATGTACCTTAAAATATGCTTCAATTTTTTTTAAATGTTATGTTACTTTTTAAAGAGGCAAAAACCACAGATGATTATTATTATGATTATTATTATTAATTATTATTGAAAATTATTATAAGTAATTAATATTATTAATAATAATCATTTTAAGGGTGATATTTGGGTTGTAAGGTCGCATTGGTAAATTCATCCCAGATCTATTCAGGACTTGATTTATCTTAATTACCGCCTTGATTTTTAATAATGTTTCAATTTCCGAGATCGCAATCTCATTTACTTGTCTAATCAAAGTGGAAGCTTTTCTCTAACCCCAGACCCACTGGAACTGCTCTGTTCGAGCGTCTGTAAGCTCACCGTGCCGATGTTGGAGAGCGTGAACGTGCCCCCCGTCAGGTCGGCCGTGCCCAGCTGCCCGCCCAAGCCCAGCGCCTGCAGTCGGTTCAGCTCAGCTGCAATTTCAAACACACTCAGCACTTGCACGTCCTTCACCTTGGGCACCAGCAGACCCTGCAGAGTGTCCATGGCAACACCGATGTTATGGGATGCCTGCAAACAAGGACAGAAAAGTTGAGATGGAATTCATTCAAAGAAATTGTATTTTTGTGGCAGAAGACTCAGGAATTCTGGAGTTATCTGAGCTCACCTTGTACGTGATGTTCTGACAGTCTTCATCGACTGAGGCGTTGAGGATGGGGAACTGCAGCAGGCTGAGAGACGCAGCCTAAAAAACAGCAGAGCGTAATATCGTTAACATGAACAAATCTCAAGATCTCTCAGCAAATTGACTCACTGAATCAGATATGTTCCATCCATCAATCCATCAATCCATCCATCCACCTATTCACACATCCATCTACCAATCCATCAATACACCCTTTCTACCGACCCATCTATCTGTCCACTTTTCTATCCATCCATTCATAAATCAAAGTGCCCAACTATCGATTCATCCACCTATCCATCCATCCAGTCACCCATGAATCTTCCAAGCTACCAGTCCTTCCATCTACCTGTCCAATAGGGGTGTAACAGTTCTAATCCAAAGAAAGAATACTCTGTTATTTGGTAACAAACACTTTAACAGGTTTCCTTACCTTAAAAAAAGTTTTTTCCACTATATAAACAACTGAACTTCAAAGTACCTGCATTATTATGCTACCTGCATCAACATAATGTGCATTTCAAACTCTGTATATGACAATTTGTGCAGCTCAGAACACTGGGTCACTCTATTCTATTCTGAACTACTATCTTCATGTTCTTCTGCAAGAAGATAAGTTTGTTAACATTGTTGCAAGGCGAGATCTGCTTACAGTAACAATGTCTCCTGCAGTGGAGAAAACTCTCTCACTTGGCACTGATGTTCCTGAGACACACAGGTATTGTTTTGCAAGTTTGGCAACATGAGGATCCTTGCTCTGATTCGTCTTCCACCATGCATGTGGATCATGCTATCTTCTGCCTTGTATAACACGACCTCCTCTTGTATAATCTTGCTAAAAGTCTTTGCATTCTCAGCTGCTGTAAAAAAGCTGCCCTAATAGCTCTGGGGATTGGATTCTGGGGGCTTCTGATGTCTCTGATGATCCCACTGTAAATGTAAAAGCTGCATCCAGGCAAAGACATAGAATTAAACCTTGGATCAAGGGATGAGGCTCTGTGGAGATTCTCCTGAAGGTTAGGATCTGTGTATCTGGTTACCGAGAACTGTTACACCCCTTCTATCCAACTATCCATACATCTACCAGTCCATCCATCAACCAATCATCCGTCAATCATGATATGGCACCCCTGGAGCAGATCCATCCATCTTTTCATTCATCCATCTACCCATCATCTTACAATCCATTCATCCACCAATATATCTATCTACCTACCTACCTACCTATCCATCTACCCATCCATTCTCCAGTCTGTCTACCTATGCACTCATATATCCATCCATCTTTCAATCCCCCATCCATCCACTTATGTGTCTAATATCTACTAATCCACACATCAAGCCCCCATGTACTTCTCCATCTACCTAACCACCCATTCACCTACCATCCTTCTACAAGTCCATTTATCTACTTATCTATCTCATATTTTCAGTATAATTGTATGTGTATCTACCATCAATCTATCCATCCATTCATCCACCAATAAATCCATCTATCTATCCATCCATCCATTCACTAGTCTATCCATCCCATCACCCTATCCATAATTTACCAACCAATTTATCCAACCATCTCCCAATGCACCAATCCATCCATCTATCCATCTACCACTGATCTATCCATATACAAATTTATCCATCAATTCCAATGTATTTGAGGTTTTAGTCAGAAACAGTAGCTAGACTGAAAAAGACACTCATGCATTCAGTCATACCTTAATGAAGAAGGGCATGTAGCTAAGTTTGACTCCCTGAGATTCAGCCAGACCTTTCAGTTCTGAGCGTAATCGCACCAGCTCAGTGAGGTCCACCTCATCACAGTAACCGAAGTGAGGGATCTTCAAGGCAGCCGTCATTGTCTTCACCATGGCCTTCTGGAAACCTGTGGATATAAAGACACAGGCACTGTTAGACAGACTAACTCTGAGAACCAATATCATCTTAAACACACTGCTGAATTCCTCATATGACTTAAAAACACACATCAAAGGACATGATGAGGTGATGGCAATAAGGGGATTAGCCAACATCTTGGTAACTGAAGGGGTCAATAGCTAAAGCAGTTGAGGTCACCATTGAGTGGCTCTGTCCTGTCCTTCCCAGTAAAGATGGGTCGGGGGACGGTGGGTGTAGGACTTGGGGCTGGTTTCTCAGCCTTGGCAGGAGCAGCTGGTGCCGATGGCACCTTCACGTCGTCGTAAGGAAGGATAGCACCCGTCTGTTTGGCCAAGAAGTTGAGGATGTCCTCCTTTAGGATACGACTGTCCCTCCCTGTCCCCACCACCTCACTCAGCTTAACCTGACAAACAAGTTAACAAGCAAGTAAAAATTGAAGCAACATTCTGAATAGCTTTTCTTTTAGATTGTTTCAAAGTCTTTGGGGTAAAAAAAAAAAGCTGTGTTAGGTGTGTTAACAGGAAGTGACTCCTACCGTTGAATCATCTGCAGTAACAAATATTTTTATATGACATATTTATACTTCTTCATCTACCTCTACCTCTAAGTCAGTTTATACCTACATTGTTCTCCATGGCAAGACGTCGCACTGCAGGTGTAGCCAGAGTTTTATGTCCTTTAATCTCTTGGTGTGTGCGTTCATGAGATACTGCAGGTGTCTCAACAACGTCCTCCTCATGACCGCCATCTGGAGGACGCAAAAGGTAACGTCACCCACTGAGCAACACTGAGGTAATGTCATTGAGGCATTGCATTCTGGGACTGATCTGAAATATTGGCAGTTAATTACTGTCTGAACTGAGCACCTTGTGGCCCGTCTGTCTCGATGTCTACGAGAGGCGATCCGACAAAAGCGACTGCGTCCACGTCGTAGTGAAGCTTCCTTATGATTCCATCGTATCGGCTCGTAATAGTGACGGAGGCTTTGTCGCTTTGCACCTCGCAGATGCTGTCAAACTGGGAA
This sequence comes from Pangasianodon gigas, assembly GCA_022758105.1. Taxonomy (NCBI): domain Eukaryota; kingdom Metazoa; phylum Chordata; class Actinopteri; order Siluriformes; family Pangasiidae; genus Pangasianodon; species Pangasianodon gigas. The sequence continues at coordinate 29,753,103 of CM040457.1, read as the reverse complement.
ACCTTATCACCCTCCTTCACATACCTTAGTATAAAGACAGCACTGAAATCAGCTGGTGGGCAAAAAAAATGGTTTAAGCAGTGAAACTGAAGTTCAGTCGTAACCTAACAGGAGCATAAATTGCCACCAGGTTCTATTTTATAGACTCTTAACACTGTATTCACTTCAGTGAATTAGCAAAAAGACATTTCCAGTGGAAGCTGGCGATACAGAGATCTACAGAGACAGGATGAGAAGTGACCACACGTGGGATGAGTCATGGAAAAAAGTTAACCATATGTAAATAAATGAAGTGATGTGGTAAGTGATGGAGCAATAAGCCCAACAAAAAGTATTAATTCCTCTACTACATGTACAAAGACAAAGGAAAAATCATCAGGTATAACAGATTTAGATTATAATATACATCTGGGCTGATGGTTTTAATCATGTAGATACACACCACTCTTTGACCGTCACCTCCATGATACCCTCGCCGATGTCCGACAACTTGAACTGAAGAACTTGTCCAGAAGCCACTAAAAGTAGGAGATATAAAATGAAGCGTAAGCAAGCAACAGAGTGTGATGAGTCAGCTTTCTCCACACCAGCATTCCTTCTCAGATTAGCTCTTCTAGACTCAATTTGAATTCCTTTACAGGAGTAGAAAGTAGTATTTTTTTTAAAGATAATCCAGTTAAAGCTTGTACCACTGCTTTGTCTGAATCCTCTCCATTGCTGTGAGCTGAAAGCTGAAGGGTGATGGAGGACATGATCAGGTCTAGCTGTCCAGAGCCTGGGACACGGTCTGCAGCGGCGGGACGACAACTGGGGCTTCGACAGAGAAACAGATAGATACACAATGTTCCTTGTGTCATATATCAGTGCTTATTATTCCTAACTTTTTGTCGTACTGTTCATTTTTGCACACCAATATGGAATTAACACCTAAACATGAGGTATGTGCACGCCGTTTTATTTAACAGTGACCCAAGCTACTGAATAAAAACTGATTCTCCTGTGTCTTCCCAGCCACAGTCCTATTAGAGACGTTGATTCTAGCCAACTAGATTCCGCGCCAGAGCGAAATGCAAATCACACCAGTGGAAAAAAAAAAAAAGTGAAATGCAATACACACAGGGTATTGCATTTAATTAACAACATGCAGAAAACGTTACATACTGAAAAGCAACACTGCATGCTTAATTGCATTGCTCTTATGTCATTTTTTAAAGACGGACACTGGATTTGTGTCAGAAAGCTCATTCCTATAAATTGCATTGCATTTTACTTTCATCAGTGGGTTGCACTCCTGCCACACTGAAATGCAATCACTGCACTAAGGGGGGCGTGGCTCTAATTGGAGAAGGGGAGTTTATTATTGGCTCACTGTTTGTTCATTCCTACTTTATGGTGTCCAAATAATCTTAAACTACTCTTACAGCTTTCCAGATTAACCCTGTAGCAGACATTCAACTTTAATAAGATGCTTGATCACTTTTTAATTTTTTTTCCTCACAAATTTGACATTTCGCTTCATTTTCTGAAAGACAGTTTTGTTAGTATTTTCTCACTTTGTGTCATATGTGCGAAAACCATTTCAGCAGAATCAATTTGATCCGAATCCATATTTTACTGTATTGATTCGACTCTTTTTCTGAATCGACTCCCTATTCGACTCCCTGTTATTTTTCTTAGAAGAAGCAACACACCAAAATGTTATGCATGCAGAGAGTATACACTACTCATGTGCGTGTATTACATCTGTTACTACACAGCAAAATCCGAGGTAGTAGTTATTTAATGACCAAAACCTCTCAGAAAATGAATCTGAGTCGTTCATATGAACTGTTAACCCATGTTGCAAACTAATGTCATGGGGAAAGGGGCGATCTGTGTACATGCAGTTATTTCGACTGTTTTAACTGAAGTTTCGAGCAAAGTGTTACATGCATAACGAGTCTGGACAACTATGCACAACATGTGTTGAACTAATTTTACCAGATGTCTCAGGGTCCTGAAGCAGCGCCGCATTGTCGTCACCGCCGCCATCTTAGAGTTCCACTAAGATGCTATAAGAAGCAAGACGTCCTACTCGTTATTAAAGACACCCTTTAAATTAATCTACTTTAATTTAAATTAGTTTATAATAATAATAAATCTATTTTTTTAAGCATGAAATCATTCAATTGTTTGCAATAAACAAAACTAGCAATTTATTTATAAAAAACGAGTCGTTTACGTGAAACCCGGAAACTGTATGTAAGTGAACCATCTTGGAAAAATAAAAGTTCTGTGGTATCCACGGTCTACGCTGACGACACGTCCACGCCTCCTCAGACCAGCCAATCAGATTGCTTATTTTTTTGTTGCGCTTAAAAAGGCGGAAGTGCCAAATTCGTTATTTTTCTTGTATAGTAAAAGCAAACTACTGAACAGATGAGATAAAAGAAATAATTCTAATATTCGATATTATTTTTTAAAAAAATTATTTAAAAAAATTATACGTATTTGTCGTTTGCTTTTTATCGTAATGTGTCTTGCGCCACCCTGTGGTCAAAAATAAAACTGCGTGAGGTTTTTTTTGTCATAGGGATTGAGTATTTAAATACAAAAAACTCTTATTACCCCCAAAAATATATTTAATAAGTAAAAAAAAAATTACAACAACAACAACAATAATAATAATAATAATAATAATAATAATAATAATAAATCATATATAAGGTTTAAAATATCAATTTATAAAAGGTATAAAATAACTAGAATCCACATCCTAGAAATGTGGGTCGTAAACTTTTCTTTCATTTTTTTCAACAGTTAATTAAGGTTTTTATTTATTTATTTATTTATTTTTATTTCACATAACATACAAAAAGCAACTTTTTTTGGTCCAAAAAAATAAATACATAAAATAAATACAAAAAGAAAATCTGAAAATGACTCTCATGTAAAAGGTTGAAGGGGGTTGAATTAAAAAGAAAGAAAGAAAGAAAGAAAGAAAGTCACTACTTGACTCTAATTATTATTTTTAAAACCTTTTTGTTTTTACCAAAATCCAAGCTTTTTTTTATATTAGAGGTATGAAACTGGTGAATAATGGTGATTAAATAATTTCCTTTGTGTGTGTGTGTGAGTGTGTGTGTGTGTTTGGACAAAAAAACGGACTAATAATTAGAGGGACACAAAAAAGAAGATTAAATACCAATTCAAATCACATGATTACATGAGCTGGTTTCATTATTTTTAAAACAAACAAACAGATTATTAGACATATTACACTAACCAGTCATGTCAAGATGGCTGAATAGATAACAAGCTTAACTTCTCACATGGGGAATGCAATGGAAGCTGAATGACTAGCCATGATTCAGCTCTGTGTGTGTGTGTGTGTGTGTGTACAGTCAAGTACAAAACCAAAATTACTAAAGGCTAGGTCCAAAACTACTGCATAGAAATGTGTAAAAATTAAATAAAAAATAAAAAATAATAATAATAATAACAGTGATATTGTGAGATTATAACAGGACTCTGGGTGTATTTTAGTTTTTTTTCCCTATATCATTTCTCCCGTAACATAAATAAACACACCCTCTGGAGTTTCTCATATGTCCCCACACCATCCTAATAACCTCTCCTGTAACCTTATTAGAGACCTTGCCCTGCTATTAGACACCATTCTCCGTTTGGACCCTGATCTTTACACTGTGTCATCGTCTCGAATGTTACTGTTTTGCTGTCTCACAGCACCTGATCCGTAACACCGCGTCTTGGACCAAACAGAATGACGAAATATCATTCATACTGTTGGCAGATACCATAAAGGAACCAAGAATAGGTTTGGACCTGATAAGTCCAAGATCAAGCCTCGAAACGTGTGACGTCCTCACGTATGAGAAGCAAGTGTAACGGAACGCCGCATCAGGACAAGAGCTGGGGTTTTTTTTTGGAAGGAGAAGAGTAGAGTAACCCGAGTCTGTAACACGAGTGGCTCTTGCTCTTGTTCCATGGCATGTTCTCAGGTGAGCGCTTTCCTATAGTTGTTTTTTTTGTCAGTGGACAAATCTTGTCCTCTGCTCCACTTGGATAACTCAAGGTGATGATGATCTTCCTGAACGATTCCTTATTTCTCAAAAGAGAATGGACTTTGGTGAGGAGCACCTGAGGAATTTTTAAGAGTTTGGCCTCATCTGCATCTTATTACTGACCTCAATGAAGGCATGTCCCGTTTGCCAGTCTGGGGGGGACACTGGCGGGTCAAACGGAGGCCTCCTGCCATGGTGCCCCCAGCTGCCTGGATCACACACATTGCAGGTAAGTCTAGGGTTTTTAATTTTGGGCTTGGGGAATAATCTTGAAGACTTTTCACCACCCATCCAAGTTCTTCAATGGTTGCAAGATTATACCATACATCTGACAGTTACCTTTATGGTTACACAAATTATAAGCAATCAATGTAAGAATAATTTTCACTTGCACACAATGAACGACTCTAAAGAAAGATGGAAATGTTAAATGTTGCCCCTGACGTGTGTTTGAGGATTGGGAACGAACGTGAGTTTGCAAGAAAGCATGCTGATCACATTAGTGCCAAAGCACTAAAGGTCGTCATTGACATGTGCCTTATTAGACCAGGGTGTGTTCCTCGCTTACGGTACTGTATTCTCCAAGCTCAGGGTACTGTATTCTCCAAGCTCAGGGTACTGTATGTTCCTTGCTCAGGGTACTGTATGTTCCTTGCTCAGGGTACTGTATGCTCCAAGCTCAGGGTACTGTATGTTCCTTGCTCAGGGTACTGTATTCTCCAAGCTCAGGGTACTGTATGTTTCTTGCTCAGGGAACTGTATGCTCCAAGTTAAGGGTACCGTATGTTCAAATCTCAGGGTACTGTATGCTCCAAGTTCAGGGTACTGTATGTTTCTTGCTCAGGGTACTGTATGTTCAAATCTCAGGGTACTGTATGCTCCAAGTTCAGGGTACTGTATGTTTCTTGCTTAGGGTACTGTATGCTCCAATCTCAGGGTACTGTATGTTTCTTGCTTAGGGTACTGTATGTTCCAATCTCAGGGTACTGTATGTTTCTTGCTTAGGGTACTGTATGTTCCAATCTCAGGGTACTGTATGTTACATGCTCAGGGTATCATATGTCCTCACTTAGGGTACCATATGTTCAAATCTCAGGGTACTGTATGCTCCAAGTTCAGGGTACCGTATGTTCCAAGCTCAGGGTACTGTATGTTTCTTGCTTAGGGTACCATATGCCCAAGTTTGGGGTACTCTATGCTCTAAGTTCAGAGTACTGTATGTTACACACTCAGGGTACTGTATGTTCCATGCTAAGGGTACTGTATGCTCCATACTTAGGGCATCGTATGTTAAAATCTCAGGGTACTGTATTTTCTATGGCGAGGGTACTGTATGTTACACACTCAGGGTACTGTATTTTCTATGGCGAGGGTACTGTATGTTACACACTCAGGGTACTGTACATTTCAAGCTCAGCACAGTTGGATGTTTCCACAAAACCTGGTCATGAACCTGGAGTTGAATGTCGAAGCGTCAGGGCTGTTGAAGCTCACCGAGCTGCTCTGCCAGTCCACACACTTCTTATGTCAGTGGTGTCCAGAATGTGGCATTAGTCTTCAGTCAAATGTAATAAAATAAACTGGAACTAGAAAACTGTCAGTAGAAATAGTTCTCTATGCGAACAAAGATAATCTCAGGACTCTCAAGACAACCGGCAGAGTTTATCTTCAAGTTTGCGTGGCTCTAGTTCTATATTTATCACTGAACAAACAAAAACACTCGTCAAGTTCAATACAATGTTAACTTAGCTCTCAATGAGCTAGAAATACAGCTAGTTAAAGTTAGCAAAGGGATGCTATCAGTGGTAACATATTGTTGACATGATATTGTTGACAAAGATGAGATGGAAAATCTTTCCATTGCAAACGAAGGTGAAAATAAAGCTGGTGTTTTGTGGTAAACACCCGGATTAGTAAGGTTTACAGGAAATAATCTTGTCCTGAGCTTGTGTATTTCTTGTTTTCTTCTTGTTTTTGTGTAGTTCAGTTGATTTGGACACCTTTGGTTACTGAAGTGTGTATACATAACATGGAACAAAAAAAAAACAACAAAAAAAAACATGGCAGTGTCCTGAAAGTGATATTACAAATTCACCATGTAAACATGTATGGCTTAATGGCTAAATAATAAATAATAAACTGTTTCTGGACTGATATAAAGTGAACAAATTACTCATATGTCGTTTAAAAGGTATATTTCAGTCATAAATTTGATGTAAAGTCCATTAACTCTGTGTGAAAAGAGCTAAACAAGCTTTAGCTTAAATCTTTAGCCTTCATGTTCCACCTCAGTAATCTGGAAAAATCCTCCTCCCGCCTTTTTTTTTGTGACTCGAACGCTGATTGGTCAGAGACGGTAAAAGCCCATCCTTCCATGGCAACGCTTCTTCGCGCGAGCCACGGACAAGGGGCACGCGGTTGCTAAGCGACGGCGTTTTCGCATACTAACGCACTAAATAGTATTTGAGCATAGTGCGCTCGCGTGCGGGTTTTGCGTACTACTTAGTGCTGTAGTATGTAGGGTTTAACACAGCTTCAGCCACGTCCTATTAAAGTCCAGGGGAAGTTTAATACGTCGCGTGGGAGAAAATAAAACACTTTGTTAGGAAATAATTTCGTTTTGGAGTGTAAACACTTTTTCAGGTGGAATGTAAACTTCTGGACTCGACATGGAACTGGTTTTGAGGGACCTGGAAATCCAAGTTTTCAGTGTTTATTTAAATATATATCGTAGATATTGAATGCAATGGCGCATGAAAACGGCATTTCCGGAGCCACGGAGTTGATTAAAGGTATTTTGTCCGTATAATATTTTTTAAAAAAATAACAAAAAGTGATATTTAGTGTTTGTTTGAGTGGTAAAAAGTGACGCCTCGTGCGTCAATGACTTGTATGCGTCATGAGTTAGGGGTCCAAGCACTTAATGCTGGTTGTTTGTTTGTTTGTTTGTTTGTTTTTGTTTGTTTGTTTGCAGATCGATTATACTTTGCAACTCTCCGTGGAAAACCGAAAAGTACACCGAACGCGCACTACTTCTGCACAGACGATGAGTTTGTCTATGAAAAGTGAGTAACTGGCGCTTTTGACAATTTAGTACTAAAAGTTAACACTCAGATTGTTGTGTATTCTTGTTATGCTTCAAATACGGTCATGTTTCCAAGTTACGCATAGAAAATAAAGTCTTTGATTCCTCTTATACCACAGCAGTTTGCCAATAACATATTGTACTTTTTATCTGTTTAGAGTTACATGTATGCAGTGTTGTGGAACACCTGCAAAACAAGTTCCTGTTATCACTTTGTTTATAGCAGCTATAAACACTCGTTTCCTCACCAGCCTTGCTTTCATGCTTCTCTTGAAGTTAATTGTCATGTTGCCAAGAAACCACAAAGAAACCCACTATCCTGAAGACCTTCCTGTTACAGCTTTACCTCTGATGCTGACGCTGGAGACTCCTTCTATAAATGTTAATAAACATCTCCTTACCGAAAACTCAACCATGTCAACAGTCGCATACATTTTTAAATCCATGTGTAAGATGTTTCTATAGAAACAACAACCTATTAGTACAAGCGTATTAACATAAACCTGTGCTGTTATATGTTAAATAGTAGCACTGAGGTGTAAATATACAGGATTTTTTTGTGCCTGATGGAGGTTTTTCTGTTTCAGCTTCTACGCAGACTTCGGCCCTCTCAATCTGGCCATGCTGTATCGATACTGCTGTAAACTGAACAAAAAGCTCAAGGTAAGACGACAAGCTACAGCAGAAAGTCGCAGCTCGTCAGTTGTCAGTTCTGGGCTGGTGACTGGAAGCTTGAGGGTTCAAATCCAATAGGGCCTTTCGCACCGCTTTATTTCCAGAACTAAATTTACAGTACTAAAGTACTGGGCGATTTTGCGTGAACTATTTCCCAGTACCGTTTAAAGGGTTGCATTCGCACCGACAGTGGGCACTAGGAAGTGACGTAAGCCGGTCGTCAGCGACGTCATTTGTGCGCGGCGTTCAACAACGTAAACAAAGAAGAACAACCGGAGGATGGAGGACGCTGTGATCGGAGCTGTGTTTTTGTTGTGTCTCGCGTCCATCTATCGCTGTTCTCCATACTTGCGAAATAAGTTGACACTACAGTATGTTTACACGGCGTTTTAAATCATGGCGGGTGACGGCGTTTTCCTACTCGTTTGGCCAATCGACGTCTACTTACGTCACGGATAGTACCAGTTGTGCTGGTTAGACCCTGCTCCGGAGTAGGAGCTAATTTGGTTCTCGAAAAAGGCAGTCCGGTACTAAAATCACACCCAGTTCCGGAGGTGCGAAAACGCCAAAAAGTGGGTAGTTCCACAATTAGTTCAGGTACTATGAAAAGGTTCCCGCGGTGTGAAAGGCCCTAATGTCAGCCAAAGAGCCAAATTTGTTAGTCCCTTAAACATGGTCCTGAACCTTCAACTGTTTGCTTGAATTGAATCCTCACTTGTCAGGCACTTTGGACAAAACTGTCTTCCCAGTGAATACATTTAAATGCGCAGGATGTGACACAGTGAGACCTCACTAATCTCATCTGTCACGATTACATGGCCTGACTTCCTTCACTGGACATTTCTATTTTAGTCAGAAGGCAGATAGCTCAGTGTCAGGGCAAACAGCCTGTGTCACACAGAAATTCTTACACTGCGAGAAGTATTTGTCTTTTTCCGATTTCTTCTATTATTGCATATTTGTCACACTGAATGCTTTCAGATCTTCAGACAATATTTAATATTGGACAAAGAGAATCTGAGTAAACACATTTTTAAAAATCATTTTTCAACACATTTTCTAATTTTATTTTTTTTTTAATTTAAGGAACAAGTTGTTTACCACCCATGTGAAACAAGTAACCACACCCTTAAACTTAAAAACGTTGTATTTGTTTTTTATACACTGGTTCATGCCATGAGTACATGAGTAAGTGGTTGTGCTGGTGTTTTTCTTCTTCATTTGGCTCTGCCTACTGTGTGTCTCGCTATAGACATCAGCGGAGGAAAAGGTTCAGAGAAACTGTATGGATACTGTGTCAAAATCTTACTCAATTAAAAGTAGAAGTATGGAGGCAAAAATCTACAAAAGTCTGAAAAAAATGGTCTTGCTGATTAGACCATGTTTAATAACCCTTTCGATATGGACGCTAAGATACATTAGCAAGAAAAAAACACAAAACTTACCTAGCCAGCAAATTTAACAAGCTAGTTTACAAAATTTAACTAGCTAGCTACTTTTACAAAGTAATTTACAAAACATAACTAGCTAGCAAATTTAACAAACTAATTTACAAAACCTAGCTACCTAGCAAATTTTACAAAGAAATCTGCAAAACATAGCTAGCTAGCTAATTTAACAAACTAATATCCCAAACTTAAAGATAAAGATAAAGAAAGATTTGATGGCAAATTTAATGGGGAGGAAAATGGGACATCTCATCTTGTATGAATCGGTAATGCCAGAAAAAAAATAGAAAAAAATATTGTGGCATTTGAGATTTGTAATAATTACTCTGAGGTCCAAATACTCTTGAAAATGTACTTGAGTGAGAGTACAAATATTCCAAAATTGTACTAAATACAATTACTCAAGTATTTTCCACCTCTATAGACATTTTATACTTATGTTATTATTTTTAATAGAATTCTTATTTGTGAATATTATTATGCATAAAAAAATTATGATTTTACTTCTGTTGTCTCATGAAAGGTGTTTACAGACAAAATAACACATTAAGAGAAGGTTGGAAATTTTCAAACTTTAAAACTGTCATTCAGAATAACGTAAGAAATTCAGAATAAGAAGAAAAACCTAAAAGGTATTTAACTCATTTGTGTGTGTGTGTGTGTGTGTGAGAAAGACTGAGAAAGAGTGAGAGTCTTTCTTCTGTTAATTATACACCTACTCTTTATCTGTAAAACAAACCAGCTTGAATTTGCTTGTTCATTTTCCTGTAAAAACTCGAACTCGATCTCTCTGGCCTCTAAGTGCTCTTGAAAAGTATAACACCAGGAATGTCCAAGTGCTTTAAATTTGGATTCGGACATCAGAATTAACGTTAGTAGTAGAGCTAAAGTTAATATACATTTGTTTTAGACCTTTTTTTTTTAGTATTTCGCCAACGAGTGTGAGGGACTCATGTAAACAGCGACAGAGATGCAACCAAGGGTAAACGCCGAGGGGAAGTCGATTTAGGCATTAAAACAATAACAGCATGCGTCCCTGACCACTCGAGAACCACTTCCTGTCCCGATGGAGTCTCTTTCTCGCTGTGTTCCCCAGACACCTTACATTGTCCGTGAGTGCTGAATCCGAGAGGAGCAGGAGGTTTTGGCAGGAACTAAAAGACATAAGTGGGTTTCTTACATCTGGAGCTGACAGAAGATAAACAGTGGAGTCATGTACAGTGTGAGTTTAGGTTAGAGGGCTGGGATCTGAGGTGAAGTTAAGAGCAAGATTGGACTAAGCATAAATTCTTTACACACCAGCTGACATAAATTAGCTCACAGGTACAATAAGCTAGTTAGGCACAAGAGCATTAGTACAGATTAGTAACATTACCTGACTCGTTATCTTCTCCTAACAATGTCTCTGTATCATATGTTTGTGCCCTCGACAAAAAGTCTGTGGCTGTTTGTTGTGGTGTTTACAGGTGAAAGACGCAGTTCGGAGGTCAGTGTTTCAGCCTCACTGCATGCACTCTCAGAAATAAAGGTACTTTTCCTTGTCTCTGGGGCAGTCCATCTTTTGTACATTTCACCTTGAAATGATGAATATTTAATGTACTGTAACTTAAAAAGCAGTGTAAGGACCACTGCTGTGCCTTTAAAGCTTTCCTCAGAAAGCATCTTATCGAGACACGCCAGAGACGAGGAAAAGTGCAGTTAGGTATCCTGTATTTCTGAGAGTGTGTTCCTGTTTCTAGATTGTCTGCAATTTGCCCAAGATAATTTATACAGCTAGTTAAAATAGTGGTATTTTTATCCAAAGCAACAAAGTGAGACTGATTCCAATACAAGTACAAGGCTGTTAAAGCAGTGATTGTGTTTGTACCAAGTGACTAAACAGTAGGAATGTTGAGCTGCAAATCATCAAGTCTTTACATTTACGTAATCATAAAGACTGTCCTGTGTTCATCCCAGGACGTTTATGAACAATATACTCATACCGAACATCTTTTCATCACACTTAACATTGTTTGACTTTACAGTCTATAGTCTATCAGGTGTCACTCAGAAGAGGATGAGTTTTTTTTCCTTTTGAGTCTCAATGTCTTCTCAGGGAGTTTTTCCTTGTCGCTCTCGCCTCCGGCTTGTTCATTAGGGAGTCAAATCTACATCTGGATTGTGTTGTATCCAGTGCTGAAGATCAAAGATCACTCCGGAGAGCCGAGGTTCGAGGCCATAGACTTTACTCTTTCAAAAAAATAAAGCCGAGCGGTTCTCTGCAGAGAAAGCTCCCGAACTCTTCAGAGGGCCATTCTTATATACATTTACATGAACAAAAACTTCCACATCCAGTTTTTTCACAAGACCCCACATTCCCATATATGCTTATGTTAGTGTTTAAGGCAGCCTTTCTCACTTAAATTTACAGCTTGTTCCTGCTCTCCCCACTCAGCAGGATACCGATGCCTATGTAAGGTCATAAAGATCACTTTCAGGCCTCTGTGTCACCTTGTGCACTATACCGGTTCCATACATCTACAACATTGAGGATTACATGTTATCAAATACGAGTATACATTTCGTGGTTAACATTTTATGGTTACAATATTTCTATAATTGCAGTAAAGCCGCTCTGTGACGATGTCTATTGATAACGATGCTATACAGTGTTGGAGTAAACATCTCGTCACTGTCACTTCATTACAATAAAATCCCGTCAGTCACACTGACATGCAAAAAGCCTTCGTTTCCAGTGTTCGTTTCGTGCCAAGTTACAAGAACATGAGAGATAGAAACAAACAAAGAGAACCTAAAACCATTAAGTACTACATTTACTACAATCGCACACAGCTAGGCTCATGATGAAATATTTAAATGGCTCGGTGTAATATGAGAATCTGGTTTCGAGCCAGTAGTCATTAGCTAAGCAACAGCTTTTTGTACTACGTTCTGTATATTGTGTTATGATTGTCCAAGTTACTTTAAATGCTAGAAAGAATGAGCGTTTACATACAGCAGAAATAGAAACAATTTCATTTTAAACATACGTCACACATCAATATATATATTTAATATCGTTTAATTTTAACACTTTGTTTACAACCGTTTATTATCAAAAATCTCTTCCGAACAAGATTTCTTCCTGGTAGTCTATTTCACAGAGAAGCTCCTTATTCATCATAATGAGTAACTGCTTAAAATTCTTAAAATATGAAACGTTTTATTTTCTCTTATATACCACAGAGCTGTTAAATCCTCTAATCTGATTGGTCAGAAGGTTTCAATTCATTTTCTATAACAGCAGCTCTGACAGTAGTTCAGGCTGCTCGTTATCGTAACACGTTGTCATAGTAACAGATAATTCTCCAGGGACTTGTACAGCGGATGCTTCACACAATTTAAGCCTAATAATAATTGTTGATACTGTGAAGATTTCCCTGAGGAGATGTTTAGTTTGTATTTTTGGAAGGAGACGCCAGTGTTGTAGCTTTAATTTTTCCGCCATGGGAAAGTCTTCAGGACAGAGAACTTTGTAGTTTCTTTGTAACATGAAAAGCTGCATATTTTTTGTGGTTTTTTTCCTAATATTAACTTCAAGAGAGAAAACTAGTTTTACAGACATTCCACAACATTAAATGTAACTATAAACGGATAACTATATGACTTTGGTAATAAATAAATAAGTTTAATTGCTGTGGTATAAGAGGAATAAAACACATCAGGATGTGTTGCTAAGGGAAAATAATCATTTTGGTGCAGTAAATCTGCATTACAGTTCATAAGTATTCTGTGTGTCTCTCCAGTCTTTCACTCTTTCCAGGAAGCGCATCATTCATTACACCAGCTACGACCAGCACAAGAGAGCCAACGCCGCCTTCCTGATCGGCGCCTACGCTGTGGGTCTCGCTCAACATCTTCTTCCCTTTTAGTCTTTTAATTCTGAGTACGATTTTACATTCGAGGATGACGGTATCGTCTTATCTTCCACTCCAGGTAATATACTTAAAGAGAACTCCAGAGGAAGTCTACCGAGCCCTGATATCTGGTACTAACGTGTCCTACCTGCCCTTTAGGTAAGACTCCAGTTTTAGGTATTCACTCCAGTTTGAGATCGCAAATTCAAGCACAAAGAGAACACCAGGCTCACTTCCTGTGTTGTCACTAATAAACGATTATTTCTTCAGAGACGCTGGCTTTGGGAACTGCACCTACAACCTCACCATCTTAGACTGTTTACAAGGAATCCGTAAGGTTAGTGTGCAACGGAAGCCATTTTATTTTGCCTCATTTATTTACCCATTGTGTACTTCTAGAAGCTCCATAGCCTGAGCTCTAATCATAATCCTTTAGTCCAATTATCTGCCCGTCGAACACTGTCACAGGAAGTGGGCTTGACATGATCCGGGACAGAACGTTTACATAACCGTCTTCTGCAAAACACAGAAACAACCTCTTAGACAGGACATTGGTTGATGGATCTTTTCCTAGTTTTTTTTTACCTTTATGTACATGAATTTGACAAACTGTGTGTTGTTCAAGGTTAGAAAGATGATAATGATAGAGTATGGCACATTATTCTGTTATAACAGCATGCATTCAGTGTTACAAAATCATACTACAGGCCTAGAACTTATATATCTGTAACTTACGTATCTGTAACATAAGCTTCAGAGTTATTGAAAAACATGCTGGAAAATTGATGTACACTATATAATGAATAGAACATGAAAGTCATGATATTTTGAGACTAAATACATACAGACGTTGTTTTTTTTAATTTTTTTTTAACATAAGTAGTATGATTTGTTATTTTTCCCCAGAAAAATTTCTGCATGATGTTGGTTTCAAAATTAATCATCCCTCCTCCAAGCACAACATTTTTTGAATTCTTTGGTCTGTGCATGTGGACAGTTTACCCCAGAGGTTCAAATCTGGACTGAGATGGTTTTTGCAAAATATTGACTTTGTATCCGGCAACCATGATGGTTTGGAAATGTGTTTGTCATTATGTTGTTGTCTTAACCAAGTCTTAACCACCTGGCAGAGAAAATCATGTTTAACAGCCCCAAAGCATCAATGATCCTCATTTTTTTACAGTGAGTTTGGGGGATTTTACTTCTATACTGGATAAGAAAGTGATTTTTTTTAATGTCTACAGCCTCGTATTCTTACCCCAGTGAAACAGGAAAGAGTTGCGCAACAGTAAAGTTCCTAGAGACTGGAATGAATTAAAGAATTGGTGAATCAGTCAACGAATCAATGAGTCAATTGATGAATCATTCTGAGGATGGGAATCAGATTTTTAGCATTCATGTTAAAGATCTGCCTGAGGACCTTTTATGAGAAAATATTTGTGCTTATGAGGATGATTTTGTTACAGGAAAATTAATAGGGTTCTTCTTGTTTTTGGTTGAAAAATTGAATCGATGTGTGAAATGTTTATTTTATGTCCCGTGATTCCACCAATAGTATGTGAGAAGTAGAAGGGACATGCTTTAAAATGAAAACATTACACACAATAACTACTTTAATATTGGACATAAGTACTGGGTTTGTTAGTCCATAAGTAGTTTAGTCTATAAGTGTCATTTTTGTCATTTTAAATGTTGCCTTCAAATGAACGTTTGAAACTGTTCTAGGGATATGTGCTTCTTTTTATAATGCTCATGATGCACAGATTTGTTAAGAAATGGACAGTTATTAACCGTGAAGTTCGTTAATGATTAATGTCTTCTCTCAAGGCCCTGCAGCACGGGTTCTTCGACTTTGAGACGTTTGACGTTGAGGAGTACGAGCACTATGAGGTGACGTATGAGGGATGAGAGATAACATACTTCCTCCAAGACAGCTTTTCAAATTATTCACACAATGTCAAAGTGGAGCTAAACATGCTTTGAGGAGAGCACTAACTGCCCTAATCTGTTTATATGAACAGACAGATGCTATGACTGTTTAGTTGATAATTCTTTTAATAACTAAGGAGTGTTTAGTGATACAACTGATCAATAGGATCGTTCTTCTTTTTCTTTATTAAGCGTGTAGAAAATGGTGACTTTAACTGGATTGTGCCAGGGAAGCTGCTGGCCTTCAGCGGGCCTCATCCCAAGAGCAAAATCGAGAATGGTGAGTGAGAACATCAGGGTGTGTATTTAATTAGGTTTCACAGCATGCTATACTCGATTCTGATTGTTAAATCAAGGCATTTGTAAGTTTATATTTATGATTATGTTGTTTTTGTGATTATCTTTGTGTCTTCTGGCTGTGGAATGATGCTACATGAATGAAACTCATTATAATTCCCAGGATTCCCTCTCCACGCCCCAGAAGCGTACTTCCCTTATTTCCGCCAGCACAATATCAGCGACGTGGTCCGGCTCAACAGGAAGATGTACGAGGGATGCCGTTTTACAGACGCCGGCTTTGCGCATCACGATCTGTTCTTCGTGGACGGCGGCACGCCGAGCGACATCATAATCCGCCGCTTCCTGCACATCTGCGAAACTGCCGAGGGCGCCGTCGCCGTCCACTGTAAAGGTGAGAGGGAGTGATGTGTGAAGAACTTCTACCTTTAATAGGATCTGGGTAAAAGCCTACAGACTGATGGATAGGTAGCAGAATCCGATCTTCCTCATATGCTTACGAAAGGTGGATGAGTCTGAGGATAAGCAGAGATGGCGACCGTAATGGATATGCGTAGGATTTTATAAACGAAAGCATAAAAATACTTTTTGTAAGAAGACTTTTATTTAACATTTTTATGGAAGGAGTTTTTTTGTCACAGTTTTTCCCCCATGGGAAAGTCTTCAGTGCAGAGGACTTTAGATGCGTTACGGTTTCTCGGTGCTTTTTTGTCTTACTGACATCAAAAGAGAGAAAAAAAGAGACTGGTGAGGGAACGACTGTTTGTAGCTTCCGTAACATAAGGAATAACGGGAAATAACTTGTTTTTTTGCGGATGTTATACAACATTAAATGTGATTTATAGACTAATAAATCACCTTTAGGGTGATGACAATAACTCTTTACATCAGACCGCATCACACCACCTTGTCGTTGATTATTTTCCTATAACTGCACCCCCCCCAAGTGTTTTATTCCTCACGTAGTTCACAGAGCCGTGAGAAAGTTATTTTATTGACAGCTGCTGAAGTGTGACGTAAATTTCTCCAAATATAACCAAAAAAGTTTTGACGTAAATACACTGTTTATTCAGTTTATTTCCATAATTAGCTCCTTACTGACATTTTTCCTAGCACATTTTTTTCAGTATTGTTTGTGAATATTTTATATTTTCTGATTTATGTATCCAGTAGATTTATCATTCTTATTATTGTTGTTGTTGTTGCTGTTTATTCTGTGTCCTGCTAGTTATATGGGCTCAATATACAATAAGTGCTATGGTTAATCTTTTATTCTGGGTATTATTTTTATTTGCATATTTGAACCTAATATTTCTCTCAAAATTGTTTCATTGTTTGTGTGTGTGTGTGTGTGTGTGTGTGTGTAGCTGGCCTGGGCAGGACAGGCACCCTGATTGGCTGCTACCTCATGAAGCATTACCGCTTCACGGCTGCAGAGGCCATCGCCTGGATTCGCGTCTGCAGGCCCGGCTCGGTCATCGGCCCCCAGCAGAACTTTCTGGAAGAGTGAGTGGATCAATCCACAGAGATGAATTATTTATTCGATCACAAGCAACTACAGGGTAGAAAACAGCATGAAAATGTGGTTATGTCCTAAATCTTCTCGAGTTCAGTTCGAGCCAGGTATAACAGCAATTAGAGGCAGTGACGTACTGAAAAAACCACGATATGAACATTAACATGAACAAAAGCACGTGGAGTATAATTTGAGGTACATGTAAACCTTTTCAACGGCTCTGTTTGAATTAAGAGATGAGAAGGTGCGATAGAATTAGATCTAATGGAAGCCAGAAGGCATTTGAATTAAATTTGCTCATGAGTCAGTGTATTTTCTGTTCAGGTTTTCTTACGTACAGATTTAAATTTCAGATAGAAATACAGTCGGTTCTCTCTCTCTGTATAGAAAACAGCACAGCATGTGGATGGATGGGGATTTGTACCGGTCCAAGCAGCCGAGGCCGCGGCAGTACCCGGAGAGAGACCTGGCTCACCTCATCTCCAGCCTGGACGACGTTTCGCTCAGCAGCACCAGCCTGAACGCCCAGAGCATTGATGAGGTGCAGACTGTAATTTTCTAACCTTTCTTTCTTTCTTTCTTTCTTTCTTCTTTCTTTCTTTATTTATTAATTAACTTTGTCCATCACAGAATGACCTCATGGACAATAATATGGGCTTAACTCAGGGAGACAGACTGCGAGCATTAAAGTGTCGACGTCCTCTCAGGTCTCCGTCCACTCTCAGGTATGACTCAAGCTAAACATCAAGCTAAATAATATCCCTTCTCCAGAAGTATTGGCACCCTTGGCAAAGACAGGTAAGCAAAAAGGTTATGAAAAAAATCTCTTTTGTGGTTAATTAGCTTAATCTCATGCTAAAATATGAGAGAACTGTAAGTGAAGTAAAACCTTTAACAAAATCACATGTGTCACAATTATTGGCATTTATCAACAACAGACAGGACCGAGATGTTTGTCATAAATTTGTTAGCTGAATCACACGAGTTTCTGTCATGGTACTTCAAGCAGGATCGTAGGCTAGCTAGTGGATTTTTTAAAATTATTAAACCCTTTAAAAGTCATTAGACTCAAACAAACTGTATATAGAACGTCAAATAATGTTTAAAATCACTAACGTAAGTAATCACCTGAGAACTACAATAACGATAACAAGATAAAGTACACAAAGTTGGCTGAGAGTTTGTCCGCCATTTTTTTCGAGCTGACAGGCTTCAGAAAATATGATGTCATTTCCAATAAGGGAACACAATGAGCATCGATGCTCCCTGGTTTTTGCGGTGCATTGTGGGATTTTTTTAATAGAGCGAACGTTCCAGTGCACTTGAAGGATTTTGCGATTGAGACAGCCCTTAAAATGGCCAACTCTACTGAACTAGGAAGCTGATTGAGACGCACCACAACCTCGATACAGATTGGAGAAGACAGAGCAAGGAATCTGAGACACTCCTCCATCTTCCAGTTTTCTTCTACCACGCCAACTGTCGTGTCAACTTGTAGCAACTGTCACACCCTTCCATACTCGACTTGTGCCCATATCGCCATATCATACACTGGCATAGATATTGTTGGAGTGATATACATGTCTTTTACTAAATAATCAGTAACTTTGCTATTTTTGTTATTTCAGTGGGTTACGTCCGATACCTGGCACCATTTCTCCCTCAAAGTCTTCCAAAGCTCCTCCTCCTTTCTCTGGTGGCCCTGTAACGAGGAGACAGGCTCGAAGCCCCTCGTCCACTGGGAACATGAAGAGGTGCGCTCACGCAAACCCATCAGAATTGGGACGTGTCTATCATTTTCGCAAAATATCCGGAAATGCACATGTTACATAACCATTCTGAAGGGGGGTTAAAGGGGGGTTAAAGGTCATGGACACACTTGAATGCACACTGGCTAAGCTAAGTGTTTATAACAATCCTTCTTGCAGCTTTAAACCCGGCTTGGCCCGCTCTCTCGGCAACCTTTACAGCCTGGACGACTTCGTAGACGAGGAAGGCGACACGTCCGCACCCTCCTACCCCTCTCCTCCTCCTGCACCATTCTCTCCATCTTCACACCTCCCCTCCGGCCCTCCTCCACCCCGCTTCGGTTTTGGATACCCCATCCCGAATTTCCAACAGGAAGTTAACAACAACCTCAACAATCCTCCTGCTCCTGCGCTCAGGCCTGCGATGAGAGGAGCCTTCAGGCCAAACCCCAGACTTCCCGTTCCGGGCGTGCTCACAGGCCGCCATCTTAGTCGCTCTATTCCTGTGAGTGGATTCTCCGACTTCTCTTCCAAACCTGTTCTTCTTCTTCTTTTTTTTTTGGCTTTCCTTGATTCTAGGCACATTTCCTTTCCTTTATGTCTGGATTGTGACTTTTGTTTTCAGTTAACTCCTTTTGGACAAATCAGGATTTCTCCTACTTTCTTCTCATCCTCCTTGACTCTGTCCTTCTTGCTTACACTACTCTTGCTCCTGATTTTTCTTTTTTATTTCCTCCACACTCTAAAGCCTGTTCTTCTGCTTCTGCTAATCAAATACTGGCATTCGTCTTCTTCTACTTACACAAAATTCTTTACTTTGTGTCTGTGTCTCTTTTTCTATCAATCAAACCTGGAAACGACTGTTTTGCTCGTAGACCCCAGCTGCAAATCTGCACTGCTGCTTCTTCTTCTTCTTCTTTGAGGTTTCTTCCTTTCTGTCTTGTTTCTGCCTCAGAGACATTCCATCCCGTTGAACATTTTTAAACACTCTTATTTTTCCCCTGTCTAATTTAGTTATGTCTTTTGGATAATACAGGGTTTTGTTTTTTTTTTACTCGGTCCAAGATATTTCTTCCTTCTGGCTTTATTTATTTATATTGTGTATTCCTTCTTAACAAATCCAGAATCCTTCCTGGTTATTCATTTAACTTTAACTTCTTTTATGTCTTTTAAGAAATGTTGTCTTGCTCCTTATCTTTATCCCTACAACAGTTTAACTTAACCTAATACTTACTTACTTAATACTTACTGAATTACTCTGAATTTTATTCTGTCCGAGTTTATCTCAGTTACGCTATATTTTACTCTTATATTTTTTGCACATCTAAACATCTGGATTAAACACACTGACTGCTTCCTTTCTGATTATTTGTGTTATTCTCTGTCTTTTCACAGTCCCTTCAGTCTGAGTATGTTAAGTACTAACGCCGCAGTGATGCGCTGACTCGTCGACTGGAAGAAAATCTCTTCAACAGAATGTCTACTAAATGTCTCCCGGACCGTTAGGTTCAGCAGGCATGATGGCAACGTGCTAAGGCAAACAAATAAATCACTGGTTCACTGGTTTTCATTTCAAAACCTCATGATTTTCTTTAACTTTATATGCATTTCTTTTCATTTCAGCTTTTTTTAGTCTCAGAATACATTTAATATGTTTGACGTTTTCTCCCGCTCGAGCTGAGTATTTGTTTTTCTGACTGAAGGCTCTTGAGTTTTTTTACACAGACCTCTTCTCAGGGCAGAAAGAAATGCGGTCAGTTATGTGCGATTAATCAGATGGTGAGGAAGCAGGAGTTTGGATGCCTTTAGGGGTTTTTTTTCTTTTTATTCCTGATATTTTTATGTATGTAAACACAGATATATAGAAGCTAGAAATATCCAACAATGAACATAAACTATGTTTCTACTTGAAAAATTAAGAGTCCCAATGCTTTCTAGTTTTCAAATGAGCCACTTTATTGTCTTCTTCTTCTTCTTCTTCTTCAGTTTATTGTACATAATGGTCCCCGCTATATGAGGGCTGCCATGTTTAGATCATGTGACCACAGGGGTGGTCTAAGAAGGAAATCTGCTCAGTCATTGGCTGCTGTTCTCCTACTAGTAACATACTGAAGTGTGTCATTATATAAAAGAAAATATAGAAAATATATAGAAAATCATCCCAGAGGCTCGCAGGCGCACGTTATCAACTTTATCTTTGGCGTATTTCTACAATCACGATCACGTCTACTCACGTCTGGTCTGAGCAAGAGTGTGTAAATTTCAGCGTAAACCGTTTTAACAACCTGAAAAGTGCTCGATTTCTAGTTAAATAGTCTAAATCAATATCGGTAGTAATAATTATAGCACGTCACTGTTTGGAATGTCGAATCTGATCAGTCAGAAAGATGTTGATGAATTTTAGTGAGAGTAGTGCTGGCTAGTTTGCTCATTCACAGAGACTTGTATGTTTGGCGATTTTAGGAAACATTCAGGACGTTTTCCACCATGGGAAAGTCTTCAAGACAGAGGAGTTTTACAGTTTCTCCGTAACATGACAAGCTACATTTTTAAAAAAAATCTTATTAACTTCAAGAGAGAGGAAAAGAGAAGCTCTTGACGGAATGACTGATTTTTTAACTGTTAAAACGTAAGTGAGAACAGGAATGAATTTGTTCCACAACATAAAAATATAAATGTAACTATAAATGGGTAAAAAGCATGATATGTCTTGCCTTTTGTCATCGTTGGCAAACTGCTGTGGTATAAGAGGAATAAAACACTTCAGGATGTGCTGTTATTCTTTACTTAAAGTAGGTGCAGTATATACAGTGGTACAAACCGTAATAATAAATTTATAATAAAAACAATAATCATAATCAAACACACACACACAAGGAGCTTGTACGAAGGTACTGCAGTGAGAAATGCGGCTAGGTTTCAGAAAAACAAGATTCTGTCTTTTCTTTGGTTTTAGCCGCAGGAATAATTGTGATTCTTTCTGCCCAAAAATGAGGTTTAGGCTAAATAAAACTCTAATGAGCTGTAAGATGGTTTTTCTTTTGTTGTTTGTTTGTTTGTTTGTGTGTGTGTGTGTGTGTGTGTGTGTGGACGCACGCCTGCATGACACCTGACTCTCACGCATTTTGTTACGACACTGTAAAGACATTCTGATTTGTACAACACATTTTTGTACAGATACTGAACTCTTGTATTGATTACTAAAAGCGATTGGAATTAAACGTACATATGATTAACAGATGAAACTTGTCATTATATGAACATCAAATCAGTGTTACTATGGTAACAGTGAAAGCAGCGTGCTAATTTGTGCAGAGGGATGTCAGAGGAAGCAATATTTAGAATTATTTGCACCTGGGGGTAAACGTCCAGAAGTATTGGCACCCTTGGATAAGATGGATTTAAGTCATGAATAAGTAAATTTATTCAAATGATTGTATCTATCGTTACTAAGGGTGCCAGTACTTCTGGACTGTAAATCAATTTGTGTGTGTGTATGATAATTGTTCTTGAAAGCTGCAGCAAGTTCAGAGCTCATAAAGTTTAGACAGGAGTGTGTGTGTGTCTTGTTTATAAGGTATCTGTAAGTAAAAGCTTGTTCACAGGATCTTTAAATGCTCTTTGCATAGACATCATCTTGGATTTTGCACTTTCAGGTACAAATAATCCCAAAGTGCATATTCATTAAGGCAAAAGGACCATTTATTTATTTATTTATTTATTTATTTATTTATTTTTAGTACAATCTTTGCAGGTGTCAATCAGATGAGTAATATGACTCCATTAGACTGAATTCATTTCAATACAGTATGGAGTAATTCAACACCATGTGAGCTAATTCTGGAAAAAAAAAAGAAAAAAGAAAAAAGAAAATTGTTAATGCATTTAATTTTACAATGCAATCATTCATATAAAGGTGCAATTTGTCATTTTTAGATCTGTAATATTATCAGGTACAAATAGCCCGAAGTGCATGTTCAGTAAGGCAAAATGACTTTTTATTTGTTTGTTTGTTTGTTTGTTTGTTTATTACAATCTTTGCAGGTGTCAGTCAGATGAGTAATATGACTCCATTAGACTGAATTCATTTCAGTACAGTATGGAGTAATTCAACAACATGTGAGCTAATTCTGTAAGAAAGAAAGAAAGAAAGAAAGAAAAATTTGTTATTGCATTTAATTTTACAGTGCAATCATTCATATAAAGGTGCAATTTGTCATTTTTAGGTCTGTAATATTCCTGTAAATATTATCAAGGACACCTGAATAATACTGTGATTCATAAAAGTGATTCACAATGAATCAGTGAATCAGTGAATCAGTTTTAATTCAGATATCTGTGCAGTGATCATTTCATTTGCTTTGCAGAATAAATTCATGTATAATATATAAGAAACTTTCCTTATCTTATAGGTAATCATCTCAGTGAGTGTTTATTAGAGTTTACACAGGATATAAAGTATTCTTTATACCGAAAGAAGGTTTTAATTGTTTGAATTTGTACATCAATAACAAAGCAGTTTGTTAAATAAGAATAAATAGAAGTAAGAGAAAGGTAAAATATAAAAATACAGTATAATATACAGATGTACAAGGTATGTTGTTTGCATAATAAGAACTAAATACTGAATATTGAATTTAATGAATTATTAATAAGTGATTATATTTGGCACAAACTGTATAAGATTACTCGATGGTGCACAATACGAAAACTTCATAAATAAAAGTTCATAAATAAAAAACAGATTGATATGAACTTTCTAAACGTTACATAACTCAGTATAATTTATTATTATTATACTTTTTAAGCAGGGTAAGGATTTACGGCTGCCGACATGTAAATATACTGTCGCAAAAAAAAAAGCCGCTTTACGACACCTCTGGCTGCTTATTGGACACGGCACATATTTCTCCGCATGAAGCGTTTTGGTGTGAAAGAAGCCGCTTTTTGTTTCTCCAATGCAGCATTTCCCAGACGTTGAGCTTTCCAATAGACTGAAAATCCCAATCCTAGGTTTAGGTGAGTACAATTTGTGCACTTAGTGTTATATCTGAGTTGTGTACTATTTTTTAAATGTGCATGAATGGAAAGTGTGGTGCGCGTATATACGGATTTTACGGTAAGCAGCAGTCATTTGGAAGGAAAGAGCTACTTTGTTTAGGATCAGGACTATAATCAGTGTTTTCCAGTTCAGTTCTTTAGCCCTAACATGCCTAATCAGGGTCATGACCTCATTCAAAAATGATGTTAATGATGTTAAATTAATGTAAGAGCCATAAAACACTGAAACTATAAGGAATAGTTCAGCCTAAAATATGATATGAACATAATTTTCCTTTAAACTGTCAGGTCTGGTGTCCAAAGTTCACTTCAGAGACATAGTTTGGCTCAGAGTATAACACCAGGTTAATAAATATCTGAACATTGACAATATTATTCTTATTTTAGCTAAAAATTAATAAAGGAGTTTAAATAGTGTAGAATTTCAGCTTTAGTTTGAGGGTATTTACATCAAAATCAGTTAAAATGTGTAGCACTTCTCATATGTCCCCTCATTTCAAGGGACCAAAAGTGATCGGACAGTTTGGTGCTCAGCTGTTCCACGGCCAGGTGTGTGTTACTCCCTCATTATTTCACTTACAAGTGCAGATAAAAGGTCTAGAGTTGGTTTCAGGTGTCGTATATGCATATGCATCACTGTTAACTCTCAATATTAAATCCAGAGAACTGTCACTGTCACTGAAGCAAGCCATGATTAGGCTGAAAAAATCAAAACAACCCCATCAGAGAGATTGCAAAAACATCAGCTGTGGTCAGATCATCAATCTGGTAAATTCTTACAAATAAAAGAACGCATTGATGAGCTCAGGAACACCACAAGGTGTTACAAATCACTGACACTGGAGACTCCTTACAGAAAGATTCACCATATCAACTGTTACTATAGAAACAAAACGCATTAGAACGAGCGCATTAATGTAAACCCACATTATTGTCAGAGCTGCTGTTATAGAAAATGAATCAAACCTTTCTGACCAATCAGAGTCGAGAATTCAACAGCAATGTGCTATAATGATAAATGCTCTATTAGTAATGTCTGGCTTGTTTTGACTTCTTTAACGGCTTCTGTTTAGGAACGTCGCACGATGGTGGCTACTCCCACGATGCAGTCGTCTACGCGCTCCAGCAGTGCGGCATCAGGCACATAGACACGGCTAAAAGATACGGCTGTGAAGAAGCCTTGTGTAAGTCAATCGTGGAGAGCCGAGTCCCACGTGAAGACCTGTGGATCACCACCAAGCTGTGGCCAGGGGATTATGGGTATCAGAGTGCCAAGGAGGCCTGTCGGGCCTCGTGTGCCAGACTCGGGGTCGAGTATTTAGGTACGAGTCGTTCCTTTTGTCTGGTAACTTATTTGATACGCTGCAGTCTGATGGTGGTGTAAGTAAAGATCTTTCCTACAGATCTGTACCTAATGCACTGGCCTGACTGCGCCGTTCCGGGCCGCTCCAACAGGGACGTCCGAGCTGACACGTGGAGAGCTCTGGAGGAGATGTACGATGAAGGTGGAGGCGTCTGTCTTACTACATGTCTAGTATATATTGTTGTGGATTTTCAGATGAATGAAAAACACTAATCAGGACTAAGGGTCACGGTGGCATGTGGTGGCTTTCAGTTTCTTTGCTGATGCGAGGAGATCCTCAGATGTTTCTCTATTGTCACAGGATTGTGCCGTTCCATCGGCGTGAGCAACTTCCTGATCCCACATCTCGAGGAACTGAAAGAGGACGGTGGCGTGATGCCTCACGTTAACCAGGTACGGATGAAGGACAGGACACTGGCTCTTTAACTACGGTGTCCATGGAATGATCAGAACCACAAAGTGCTCCTTGTTTTGCAGGTGGAGTTTCATCCGTTTCAGCAGCCGTGGCAGCTGGTGGAGTTTTGCCGCAGCGAGGGCGTAGCGTTTGAGGGTTACTGCCCTCTAGCTAAGGGTCAAGCGCTCCATCATCCACTCATCGTGGAACTGGCACAGAAGTACGGACGCAGTGCTTCACAGATCTGCATCCGCTGGAGCATTCAGGTACAAGTGAAAGTCCAAATCTTATTTTTATATCTGTATAAATGTTTATATATATATATATATATATATATTACATACTCACCCTCCACTTTATTAGGAACACCTGTACACCTGCACATTCATGCAGTTATCTAATCAGCCAATCATGTGGCAGCAGCACAAGGCAAAAAAAATCATGCAGAGCTTCAGTTAATGTTTACGTCAAATATTAGAATTGGGGAAAAAATGTGATCTCAGTGACCATGGCTGGAAAAAGTTGAAGACTGGAAGAAGACCAGGTGATTTTTTTCTTTTCTAATCTTCAGCTGCCCGCTTTCGGTGAGTCTGTGCCCATGATAGCCTCAGATTCCTGTTCTTGGCTGACAGGAGTGGAACCCAATGTGGTCTTCTGCTGTTGTAGCTCATTCACCTCAAGGTCTGATGTTTTGTGCATGCTGAGATGCTTTTCCGCTCACCACGGTCGTAAAGAGTGATTATATGAGTTACTAGATCCTTCCTCGCAGCTCAAACCCATCTGTCCATTTTCCTCTTTTATCAACAAGACATTTCCACTCACAGAAATGTCCCTGTCTCACTCACTGTTTTTTTTTTCCTGCACCATTCTGTGTGAACTCTACAGACTGTTGTGTGTGAAAATCGCAGTTTCTGAAACACTCAAACCAGCCCATCTGGTACCAACAACCATGCCACGGTTAAAGTCACAGAGATCACACTTTCTCCTCATCCTGATATTCCAATGATTAGATAACCACATGAATGAACAGGTGTTCCTAATAAAGTGGACAGTAAGTGTATTATATGCATTTTCCAGATCTGTTCATTGTTCTTTGGCTTATCTTGAGCCAGTTGGGACAAAACTTTCCTTTGGGGTCAATACAATTGATCTTTTATTGTATTTTGAATTATAATAAGGAATAACTTGTTATAATAAAATATTACTTGACGTGAAATTTAAAAAGGGTATTCGCACTTAAGAGAGATTTTTAACGTAACCTACAAGTCAAGACTTTTTTTTTTTTTTTCTGGAGTTAATGTTTGTGTCTTTTCTAAGAACTTATTTCACGAAATTGACCAACCCTGTTAACAGCGTTCGTTTTAAATTCCAGTTATTTTTCCTTCTGGATTTGACTGGATGCTTTAAATAAACAAATACAGCAACGCTACTGAATTCCTGATTCTGATTGGTCGGATTAATTTTCTGTAACCGCAGCTCGGACAGTAATTCCTGTTGTAGGCAAATCTTCGATGTACTAATGCGCTAGCTCTAATTAATGTGCTAGACGTGTATGGCGGATGATGACGTAATTTAAGCTTAGCATTAACAGATTTTATTTTAGAGGTTACTATTTAAGAAAGAAAACAGTATGATGTACAATGATGTACAGATTTCTGTAAAGAGACGTTTAGTTAACGTTTACAGAAGGTGACTTGTTTCAGAGCTTTGTACGTTTTATTAGTAAATCAGTAACACAACAAGCAGCTTCCACAGCAAGAATAAAGAAACTGGTAAGGGATTAAATGTAAATGTAAAAGGATAAAAATAACAATGTGCTGTTTCTTAAACACGTCTAGGAGTGCGGTTATAGGAAAGTAATCAGTGACTGGGTGCTGTGATTTTGCCACCCTGAAGTTGTTTCCTTACTCTCTTTTATGAAAAAAAAAAATCAAATAGCTGTTTTATAAATTTTTATTTATTTTATTTTCGGTGCTACCGAAACAATTTAATATTCGTTAAGGACAAAAAAGGCAGCGGCGAAAGATGATCCATTTCAAATAGTGCAAAAGTTAGCACCCTAGGAGAAAATCCAGAGCATAATTAAAATTATTTTGTGGCAAAAAGACATCAAGTGTGTTAGTTTTCATACGATAACACGTTGTTGTCTTGTTACAGGACACGCCCATAACTCATTTTGGAGTTCGTTTTGTATATAATTTGTAAAAATAAAAGTAGATTTTCACTTTTTTATACAAAAGTCCATGAGGATGAACTGAACCGTACCTGGTCATCGATTATGTTTCTTTTTGTTTGGCAGAATCGGATCATCACCATCCCAAAGTCTACCAAACCTGATAGGATTCTTGAAAACTGCCAAGTAAGTTCTCAGTTCTTCAGTTCTGGAGGATTTATGTTTTAGCTCAAAGGCTAAATGTAGCACCCTAGTGAGTTTTGTCTGTCTGAGGAAACCTCCTCAAGCTTCTATGCTTTAAAAAAAACAAACAAAAAAAACGTAACCATCCAAAGAACCCTTGAGGAGCCATTTTGTTCTCCAAGTGCAGCTTCTAGCACATCTTCAGTGGCTGCAGCTACTCACAAATTGGGGTGTGTACCACAAATTAAAGCATGCCAATGGAAACTGTTGCACTTGCCAAAAATCACTGTTCCTAAAGTCATTGTCTTTGTCTTCCTCACCCTCGTTGACTTCCCGTAAGTCGCCGTTCCAATAGCATTAGCTCAAGTAATGTTTGTTAGATGAGCCTTTTTGTACACCAGAGGAATTGATTCAACACCATTACAGACTTCAGGAGAAGAACGTACTCAGAATTCATTGCGATCTGAAGAGATTGTAGCAATTCACTTTGCTGTGTAGTGACTGCGATTTATCTAGCCAATAGCTTTAATAGCTTTATTTCGCTAGCTATTGACAAGCCAGCTAGCTCTTTTTCTACAAACTTGTGTACTTTTGCTAAACTTTTACTACATCCACAATAACAGTAGCTACTTAGCAAGCCATTATGAGCATAAATGACAAACAGACAACAATCGATTGTTCTTGTGCTTAAGCGACACACACTTCCGAGTCGTGATGGGAAGTCAGCAAGGGTGTATTAAAAACAACATTGGAACAACGTTCAGTTGTCGTTTTTTCTCAGACTGCCTCTGCATGCACAGGTGTTTGGGTTCCAGCTGGAAGACACTGACATGGCTGCCATGCACGCGTTGCATGACGGGAGGCGCGTGAGCTGGGACCCAACCCACGTGGAGTGAGCACGCTGGTGTGTGTATTTAATCTGTATTTCAATCTGAGCATGAGTGCAGCGTCAGGTCACATTTGTGCTCTTTTTGTGTACACTTCCTAGCTCAGAAAATCTTTCTACTTCCAAAAGCAACAGAGTTCCCTATGTAACTACTTCCTGTTTCACACATCCTAACTGCCCGAGGTGGCGTCTATCACATCCATACCAATCATGTCTCACAGGACCGAGTCAATTAATGCGTAAATTCATCAGGTGATTAGCAGCCCTTCCTGTGTTAGAGCAGGAATAACACTAGCACAGATGAGAACCTGTGAAGGAGTTAATTCATGAGCACAAGGCTGTATCTGAGAGTCAGAGGGTTAAACAGAACTGACATTTTCCTCATGTATATTTGTAAAAGATGAGAAATTCTTGATTTGTCAGGATTTCTTTAGTAACACTCATTGTTTTGGCTCTTTTGTTTACAGGTCTTTGGGTTCACGCTGACTGAAGAGGACATGGAGAGTATCGGGCGATTACATGCAGACAAAAAGCTTATTCATCTCAGCTACCCGCTCTGGAACGGATAACGAGAACAGGGCAGCAGGTTCGGCTTTGTGAATTTTGTGAATATTTAGATATACCCTACATCTCCTGCGCACATCACAGGACGGCTCCACGGACTTGTGTCCCAAATTCTGATCATTCTGATTTCCCTGATTAACAAGACAAATGAATCAGGTCATGTAGCTGGCTTGGAAATTGGCAAGATGAGAAGATTTTTTTTTTTTTTTTTTAAATCTGTAAAAGTTACATCTAGAGTGTGAACCAGTTTGGTTCATCCTTTTGGGAAACCCCATGGAGGAATTTTCTAGAAGCCTACAACTTTTTTACTTCAAAAAGTTTAGCTCACGAAGGAACTCTTGAGGAACCACCAGCGTGATTGCTTTTGGGCATGGAGTCTTCTCCGTAAGCCATCAGACGGTGGATCTTACACTCGCGTGGCCATGTGTGAGGTGTTGAGTGTATTTTTTTCCCAGGTGTCGAAGAAATTAAATGTATCTAAGCTACTTTCGGACAAAAGTCAATAATAGCTATAGCTATGCAAGTGCAAGCACAATATCACTCGTATTTAATGACACATTTCAAATCCTGTATTTTATAATGAAATAAATCCGCACAGACTTAAGTGTCAATATTGTTTAATTCATCCTCTCATTTATAATCACTGTCGTACACAAGTTCTTTTTTTTTTTTTTTTTTTAATAGCACAGGGTTTTTTCCTCCTCCACACTTCCAGTTTCACCTCTCAAACAAAAACAAAGAGCAGATTGTATTATACAAAAAATGCAAACCAATTTTCACACAGTGAATTTGTTTTACAAAGTCATAAAATGGCGTAATAATGGCTACATCCACATTGGAGTAAGATGGTTCTAAACATTCCTTAATGGAGTATAATCTAAAGTTTATATATAAAACCTTTCCTTGTTTGAAATCAAGCCTGTACCTTAATTTAAGAGGTTTTTTTTTTTTTTTCCTTTTTCTTTTTAAACAAGACGACTCAGAAGTAATCATAAAAAAGCCAGTACATTTTTTGTTTTTCCCAAAAAAGTTAGGAATAAAAAGAAAAAGAAATTATATAGACACAGCCATAACAGTGTTAAGGTTCAAAAACGAGTTAATTCACCTTTATCGTTTAAACGAGTGCTACAGGTCCGCTCAAAACAGACACGATCCGCATAGAGAAATGAATATCATCCATTAGGAACAGGCCTGCTCGCAAAGATCGCCACATTTACACTGTGACTCCTCTGCTCCAGGAAAGAAAAACATCATGCACAAAACTTTTCTTATATAAATGAGTCTTATGCCACTTATATTTAGTGGATGAACACGGAGGGTCGACATGATTTCATCTGTAAAACACACACAAAAAGAAAAAAAAGAAAGATCCAAAGCGAGTTATGAACTCACTGATTATTAAAATGTACAAAAAAAAAGAAAAGGAAAAAAAACATCCTCAAACCATCCATTACTGATTAATCTTAAATACTTATCGCACGTTCCCAAATAATCTAAATAAAATTAGCATCCTAGCTATCTAGCTATGCGCCACTCATGGCCACATCATGCGGGAGGGGACAGAAAGAAAAAAAATTCCTCACACATCTAACATGTTAAGCTGTGCCAAGAGCATGTGCGAGAGAATCCAAAACGCTTCGTTCAGTTTCATTTTGGCGAATATCACATGGAAAAAAAGAACGAGTTCGCCGCAGTAGAAAACACTGGCTTCCTTCCACACACAGAAGAAAAGAAAACGATCATGTTTGTTCAATCAGGCGACAAATCAAAACAAAGACGACGACGCAGGAGGCAGGAGGCAGGTACGTGATGTGACCTAGGATTATTTTCATACATTTCTTTTCAGTCAATTTCTTCAACGATTATTTTACGCTAAAGATTACAAGATGCTAGTTTCCTATTTCTCATCCATCTTGCCTACAGACATCCATCATCTCTCCTGCACAGTTAGCCAACGTTAGCTTGAAGGAGGTTGTCGATAGAGCTGGCTTTGTTTTGATCGGTCACCAAACAACGGAGAAAACTCAGAAATTTTAAAAATCCTGTGTGTCTTTCTAAACATTCACGCAGAAGGATTCAGTCTGCTTATTTAAATACTAGCATGTTTTAACATTTCGGAGATATGTAGCTATTCTGGATTCAGAGGTGCCAACATCTACAGCTTGAGTGAAATCCACAATTTTCTCCTAATTTGATCATTTTTGCCAATTCCCACCCACTCGCTAGTTCTGTAACATGACGGCCACCAGCCTGGAAGTTTGCACTATCTGCCCTCTTCCACATACAGGAGCTTAAACCAGCTCACGATTGGCTAACGTCACTGCGATTGTCCGTAACACCGTTACTCACGCCCAGTTTTGCTCTCTTGGACTCAGTGCATAACTGATGAGATACGGACTTGCGCTTCCCAACGATACGGCAAATGCTTTTCTGTTGCTTCACTCAGCAGCATATATTTTTTAATATTTTTGACCCTTTGTTACAGCGATATGGGAGCCAGCTGAAAACTTCTGCTCAAACCAAACATTGGTGGAAAAGGCAAATCACAGAAGGGGAAAGGACGTTGGATGTAAAAGACATGCGTTCAGCAGTTAATTCCACTTCCTGCGAATTCAGTTTGTTCTTCCTGCCTGCTTAGATTCTCTTGTTAGCAATGTTGGCACCTGTGTGGATGTACAACACATGAGCAATTCTTGGACTGCGGCAAAGTTTTCGACTGTGCGAACAGCATAAGTGGACCTTAATCAAGGACAAAAGAAATTAGCATCATTTCAAAAACCCCAAATGTTTACATAATGCAAAGAGTGACCATTACGACAAAGAAGGCTGCCTTTCCATCTGGAAGCAAGCCGATTATTTGGATTAGCGAGATTTTTCCACGTCTAGGACGACTATTTGCAAGCGGATGCTTGTCTAGCACAAGAAACACACGAAACCCTCAAAACTTCATTTACAAAATGTCCGCTCTGTCTCTGCATGGCTACGCAGCTCGAGTCCAATCTTGACGATTGCTTGGAAAAGGCGGCATGCTCTTCTCGAGCAAAATCATAAGAATAATAATTTAAAAAAAAAAAAAAAAAAAAAAGACTGACTGTAAATCATTAATATAATTGTAATCACGACAACTAGAGCACAAAGTAATCAAGACAAAAAGTTTACACTTTAAGAGGTTGCACCCAAAACTGGAGCTTAATATCAGTCGGTCTCAAGAGACTAGAAGGAAATGTTGCACGTGAAGAATGTCATCACTATAGGAAGACTTCAGAGCTTGTCCGTGTCTTGATCCGTTTTCAGGGGCATCCTTATCTTTTTTGTTTGAATATTCAGCTGAATATTATTATGTGCAAAAACACACAATTACATCGAAGCGAGGTGATAAGCTCAAGTAAACGTTGCTGCGGCAAATTGATTCGAAACAAACCGGCGAGGTTGTGAGGAGCTCGATTACAAGCCTAATCTATTTTAAACGTTGATCTTGTTTCATCTAAACGCCCGTCTGAAAAGTCTTAGGATCGCCGTGGGCGTTTTGCTTTTCTCGAGTGTTGATGCGTTCGAGCGTCGTTTCCTCGTTCCTGTGCAGCAGCTTGACCTGAATATGCGAACGTGACCAGAAAACCCACGTAAGCAACTTCACAGAAGTCAGGGAGAATTGACGGGAATTTGTGGACGAGGCTGCGATCCACGTGACACACACGCACACGCACAAGTGGCGCTGGGAGTCAAAAAGCAGAACGTTTCACCCGGACCCACGGCGCTGCGACTCCGGCGAACACGAGGATCAAAAAAGACGTTCTTCCTCGAATAAAAAAGTACACGCTCATAGAAAAACATGGAAGAAAGTGCTTGTGTGTGTTTTTTTTTTTAAAGACATTTGCACGCATTCTATAAAACAGAATGCTCTAGACACCCGACTTAGAAATTCTGAACAGTTCTATAGCCAAAACCATAAATTAAATGAAATCGTACGATTGATTCCGTTATCTCGAACCCTCGTGTTCGCCGAAGCTGCAGCTCCGGCTTGATTTTTTTTTTCTCTAATCGATTCGCCACCGTGTCGGTTACACCTTGTGGGGAAAGCTGCAGTGACGCTCCATACAAAATGGACAGTTAAAAGGCTTTCCGTGCTACTTTTGTGTCTGGTCCGTCACGTCATATTCAAGGCTACACAGATTTCTGGGAGTTTTTAAGATTACCGGTTGTAAGATGCTACAGAGTCGGCTCGCTTTTCTTTTCCTATGCCGCAGATTTGTCGCGTTAATTTAAAAAAAAAAAAAAAAAAAAAAAAAAAAATGCAGAGGAGAAAAAAAAAATAATCAGGATAATCAGATGCCCTGGTTTCCAGGCGATGAGAAGTCGTTTAAAACAAAAACAAAAGCTCATTCACAGAACAAAAAGGAAAAAAGATTCATAATCACGGCAGATACTGCTCATTTCTTTTTCTAAAATAAAACAAGTGTTTTGTGCATGCATGTAACAGCATGCAGGTGTGTGTGTGTATGTGTGTGTGTGTCCCTCATATTGGCGTATTTCTTTTCAAATCAGTTAACACGTCTTAACGCTTTTGAATGAAAAGCTCAAATAGAGCTGTGTGTGTGTGTGTGTGTGCGGGGTTACGGCCGCTCTTAAGAATGAACGACACCGTTCTTTTGGAGCTCTGATCCGCTTCCCGCTTGGTCTCCGGAGCAAAGGGTGAGCGAAGACGTCTTATTGGTCAAAGACAACACGGATCCCCCGACGCTGCTGGCTGGCACGATGCTGCTTACGCCGTTCGAGACGTTGCTGGAAGAGGAAAGAGACACAACGTGTTACAGTAAATATTCTCGATGTACTGGAGCATAACCATAACATAACAACAACGCTCTTCCCAGTCCTAGCTAGTATTAATTCAGTTCAGTTCATCAGTGCTTTAATGGCATGAATGATTTAGCAAATAGTTCAAGTAGATTAAACCAAAATTTATACAAATAACATATTTAAACATTACCAACATAATAGACAGCAACAATATATATACAAACAAAATTTATATATATATATATATATATATATATATATATATATAAATCTTAGTTTTAGGCCCCCTATTTTTTTTTTTTTTAGTACAAACTTTGTTATAGATGTTTATTTTCTGGCTTCTACTTTATTGATTCAGTACAAAAACATTTTAGATTCCAATCATTAGTTTTCCAGCACAAAATGAACTGCTACAGAAAAATGTTTGTATGTCAGTAAAGAAAGCAGCAGATTCCATAAGAGACACTTTTCAGATAAAAACA
>CM040457.1:29674196-29709393 GCA_022758105.1 Pangasianodon gigas | reverse complement strand
ACACAGCATGTAATGTAATCCTTTTTTTTTTTTTTTTTTTTTTAAATTAAGGATATTGATAGACCAAAGGAAGCCACTGCTAATGAATTAAGTGATACGATTATGAGGTTACATTTATAATGGTTGTGTTACAATATATTTGTGTTGTTTTTAATTGTAATATTTTCCGGTTTTTTAAAAATGTAGATACTATTGACCAAAAAATGTCTATCACAGTTTATGATCTTCAGTAACCGCTTTATCCTGAGAACTTTATCCTGGGCGTGAGGCAGGAACACATGCTGGATGGGACACACGCTTTAATTCACACCTAGGGGCAATTTAGGAAGTGAGAGGAAACCAGAGAACCTGAAGGAAACCCACATGAACATGGAGAGAACATGCGAAACAACACAAAGTCAGCAGCTCAGGATCTCACTGCACTTCCAAGATGTACTTACTTTAAAGCAGGAGGCGCGGTAAAGCAGCTGAACCACGTGTCCTATGCTGGTTTTGGAGGCCTGGGGGAATCTGGGCTCCAGACGCTGCACCACAAACAGCACCAGCACCTTCCTGGACAGAGCAGATCCGTCCTCCAGAGCCAGCAGCACCAGCTTCAAGGCCTCCTCCTGCATGGCTGTGGATTGGGACAAGACCAGTACGTCAGAATAACAGGACAAGGTAAACACTTTTCTACAAACAAAAGATAAACGGTTTCGCTTTGACTTACCCGGTCCTAGAAACTGGCAGCCCCTGGCGCGGACGGCGGCCCACAGGTTGGAGGAGAGCTGCTGGGGGTTTTGGTGCTGCAGGATGAGCTCTGTGACGGTGCGCTCTCCCAGCGAGCGAGCAGCACGCATGGCACGTACCCGGCCCTCTTCCTCCACCAGCTGGCAGTGCACCAGGGTTACCAGTTTCCTCTGCATGGGTCTGCTGAGCATGCTCTGTGCAGCGTTACTCAACCCCACGCCTAAAAAAATACATAAATCCGTCAGGGCGAGCGGCTTGGCTGGAGCAACACACGCAAATGGACAAATGATTAAACATTTTTATGTTCTGTAGTGAACAAATCAGCTCGCTAACCACATTTAGTGGGACACTATTCACAAAATAAAGCCATCACTCAGCTGTAGTTTCAAGATA
Source organism: Pangasianodon gigas (assembly GCA_022758105.1). Taxonomy (NCBI): domain Eukaryota; kingdom Metazoa; phylum Chordata; class Actinopteri; order Siluriformes; family Pangasiidae; genus Pangasianodon; species Pangasianodon gigas. The sequence goes on along the minus strand of CM040457.1, from coordinate 29,708,271 downwards.
AAGCCTGAAAGTATATATTATATAGATTTATACTACAATTAAACTTTAAACTTTTTAAACTGAACAATCAATTAAATGGTCACAAAGTTTCAATGAGTCAAAAAAACATTCCATGGCATTAAAAATCAGATGACGTGATGATAAAGGAAGTCAGTACGCTACAAGTTTCTCCACACCCTTCCACTCCTAACAGCAGTAATAAAGTTATTTATTTATTTTTTTTTTTTACCTCTCGCACTGCTGAGAGGTTTGAGGTAGAGGGCGAGCTCCTCCACACACTGCCGCGCCTCATCGTAATGCTTGGTGTCTTCTGGACAGGTAATGAGCGCCACAGGCTGCGGTTTGGGCACCTGAGGAAAAGATCACAATGATTGTACAACAGCTGTAACTTCTCTCTCCTACACGTTTCCACGCCAGGACACCAGCTTTTGGTTTCCAGCTCCTACACCCCTGAATGAACTCGTAAAAGGCTTCACAATTAATCCAAATGTAAAACGCCGTCGAATATTAAGCCGCATTTTTAAGACGTGAAGCAAAACCTGAGCTGGATATTATACTGTTGTGACATTTTTAACTACACCAAACATGATTTTATTTTAATTTTGATGAAAAAGAAATGACTACGATTACTATTACTGATACAAATACTACTACTAACAATAATAATAATACTTTAATATATCTCTAAGGAATTCGTTATATTTGCTAGCAATATATACAGGCTTGCTATATAGCAATATTTTTTTCTTTTTTTAATGATCTCAGTGATACCTAATGATAAGGGTAATATTCACTAAAACATTTAAACTGGAGGGGAAAAATTGTGTAAAAAATTGTACAGTTTTAAAGATAAAGACCTGAAATCTCACAGAAAAGTGTATCGTGATGTAATTTAGATTAAGATACAATAAAATGTCATCATCATCATCATCTCACCTGGTCCTAGTGACAAATATTGATATCGTATATACACACATGTGCATTTGACTTTTTATTTATTTATTTATTTATTTTTTAAATTTAAATATCTGCTTGAATTATTGGATAAATCTGTCACTCTGGTCTGCTGCCAATAACCATTATTTTTAGACACTGCTATGATTATGATATTATCGTGTGCTATTATTTAGAAAAAGATTCATTTACAGTGTAAAGAGTCTGCAGGTGTTTTCACGTATGCGGCGCTCGGTCCGTTTGAACTTCTTTAGGTTCTTTACGTGTGTGAGAACGCAGCGATCTGAGCGAGCACTAGTGAGGAAGTGAATCGACTCGACTGCAGGAAGTGAACCGAACGTTGTGCTGTGCGTTTTGGGTTGCTGGATTTCTTTGTAGACGTGAGCTCCTAAACTGAGCCATGTGTGTTCTTCAAACTAGTTATTTACATAATTAACTAATAATTTATTTAGGACTGGCTGAGAGTTCTCCTTGCTATGAAAATTGGTGAACAAATTCATCATTCCAATGATTAGCCCTATTTGGACTGGATTAATTTATCAGAGGCGTCTGTGATACATTTTTTTTCTCCTCGGTGATAAAACTCTCGTTTCCGAACAGCAATAAAATGACCAAAGGAGGAGTGAGTTTCTAGTGGGTTGTATTTTCTACGAACCCGGATGTCTGCTTCACGTGGTCATACGAGTCACAACACGGCGTCTAAGCGTTCGAATAAACCTTCTCTACACCGGAGTAGAGAAGAGAGACGCTGCTTTTTCAGGTAGCGCGTGTAGTTCAGGTTTTATCTCCCAGACCAAGTAAACAATACAATCGAGTGTGTCTTCTAACACATCTGTTGTTTGTTCTGTGTTGTTCGAGAAGCTTTTAATATTTGGATACACGTGGTGCGAGACTAAACACGGCATGTAGCAGCAGTCGCACCTGTAAAAGAGCCCAGAAATTACCCCTGTGTAAACATAATCCTGTCCGAATAGGGCTTACGAAGAGCTTTTCAGTCCTAACGCCACCCAGGTAACATTTTTTCTGCTTTTTGGTTTGTTTAATCTTAATTCCATGGATTAAGAGGCTCTGACCTGAGCCCCGACGAGCTGCAGCAGGGCCGAGTTGACGGGCAGCTGCTCGATGTCCGTGTTGATGGCCGTCTGGTCGAAGGGGCAGGCCTTGCGGTGCAGCTTGTTCAGGCACATCTTGCAGACGGTGTGGCCACAGCCGAGGCTGATGGGCCGCCGCACCGTCTCCTCGAACGTCTGCGTGCAGATGGGACACAACAGGAACTCGGTCCATTGCGGCGCTTGGACGGGCATCGTCGCCGGACGGTCTACATGTACGAGCCAAGGCGTGACCGTGTGCGTCTCATTAAACAAAAACAACCACAAAAAGAAGATTCCACTGGAATCAGAAGGAGCTCGTAAATAACCACGTCCACGCGTCCTGGTGGCTCATCACATAGTGCGGGACCTGAAACCTGCAAACAAAACACACACACAAGCAAAGACAGGATTAAAAAACGATGATTATTATCATTATTTTAATACTAACACTAACACTGGGATCATTCCATCAAAAATGAAACAAAATGGTGACAAAGGAACAAACCAGATGGAGAAATGCATCCAAAACAAAACATGTGGCGAAATATATAAGCAAATAACGACATTATGACATGGATTTATATGCAAAAATGAGCTAATTGTGTTATTTTGAAGGCTTTAGTTATTGCTAGTACTGCTAGTTAGATAGGTAGTTAGTTATCTAGTTTGGCTCGTGCGCTTGCTAAGTCATCTGTCAGTACCACTGCTTTAGAGTTATTAGCTAAAAAAAACCTCTAATTTAACATTTTAACACTTTTTGAAGCCTGTCTTTAACCAAAGAAGTTAAAAAAGGACAAATTATAACCGTCATATATATCCAAATATCTAAATTATTTGCAATATTGACACAGCTGGCTAGCAGCTAAAACCGGCTAGCTTGCTAGCTGTCTAGCATTGTTTGCTGTATTTTTAAAACACTAGCTCGATTAGCTTCACAGCTAATTGACCCTCAAATTCTAACTACAATTTCACATTTAAGCCCATAAAAATGACGTGGCATTTAATTATGCACTGGGTAAAAATAAACAACAAACAAAACAACAACCAAAAACAACCGCTGAGGTAAGTGAATGCCATCGAGCTAGCTAGCTAACTAAATTTAGCATGATAGGCTATTATGTAACACGGGGATTATTAAGAAATATCACTAAAACCGTGTTGTTTAAAAACTGAAATTCATAATTGTATCAAAGGATTAGTGAAAATTTGTGAAAAAATTATTTCTTGGTAATTTTTTTAATCTAAGTTTCTTTTCTTTTCTTTTTTTTTTTTTTTGCTAAACCAAAGGATGTAACTGTTAGCTTAAGCTACACACAGCCTGCAAGCAGAGCAAGCTTAAAATAATAAAATAATAAAATAAGAAAAGCGTTTAAAAAAGTGTATCTGTGTTGTTTATTTAAATGAGCCAATTCTTCACCGAGTTTTATCCTTTAATCTGCGTCAAAGCGAATAAACATGCAGCTGAGAAATGTAGTTTGTGCGCTCAGCACTGCAAAGCAAGCTAGGGCTGTGTCCCAAACAGAGCGCCACTTGATAAGTAGTGCACTCAGGAGGGTGCGAGCGCCATTATTACTCTCCATACGCAAGTGCGGGTTATGTAGGGAGCACGGGTTCATTTGGGATCGAGCCTAAAAGAGATGCTATCGCAAGTTAGCAAATAGCCGGTCCACACCCAAATACAGACATATTGGGACGCAAAGCGGGGGGGAAAAAAACATTGCAATGGATTAAAAGGTTAAAAAATATAAAATAAAATAAAGTATACACTTACTCATGCTTCATGAGTCCAGACGCCTTCATCTTCTCTCTAATAAAAAACACTGGCTTATTCTGTTGGTCGCCATATCAAGTGTGTGTGTGTGTGTGTGTGTGTGTGTATGTGTGTGTGTAAAAGAGGAACTCCAGAAGAACTTCGCTGACTGGTTCACACACACACACACACACACACACACACACACACACACACACACACACACACACACACACCTGCTGGTCATACCTGGTACTGCACTCTACATAGTAATAATACTATATTTTATTATTATTATTATTATTATTATTATTATTATATTTTTATTTTTTTTAACAGTTATTGTCAATAAGTTTGTAATTGTAAGTTTTTGTCTTATTAAGAGATTCAAGAGAGAAAGCAAAGAAAGTTTATAGCTGCTATAACATAAGCGATAACAGGAACTTTATCTCACGGAAGTAAATGAAACTGTAAATGGAGAAAAGAAAAAGTACAATGTGTTGTTTATTAATAAGTTAACAGATGGAATTGTTGGTATATATGTGTAGTACAAGAGGAATAAATCACTTCAGACGTGCAGTTATTGGAAATTAATCAACTTCAGGATGGTAACCGTGGCGACCGCTTTATGTCAGGACTCAACACAATCCCCTGTCGTTGATTATTTTCCAATAACAGCACAGCCACCGAGGGTTTGGTTATAAGATTTGCATTGTTAGTGCAATAGTGTTGCATTTATATTTTAACAGAACAGTCTTTCAAGTGCAAAAGTTTGCACGCCCATAGTATGATTCTTCATTAGGTTATTGTTTTCAGTAAGCAGGACTGCGATGGGACGCCACTGCATCACAGGACGCCATGAATACACGCTATCATGCACTCATTCACATTTAGGAGCAATTTAACGTAGATAATGCATCTATTGGACACGGGAAGAAAGCGTACAGTAACACAAGCTCAGGATCAAACCAGGGACCTTGTATCATATCATCTTCCATTATTCATATATAGTCATAGATAGATAGATAGATAGATAGATAGATAGATAGATAGATAGACCTTTATTGTCATTGTAATGCACATGTACAGTATTTCAATTTCAATTTTCAGTTTATTTATAAAGCACATTTAAAACAACTTTCATTGACCAAAGTGCTGTTACATAAAGCATAGACCTAATTACAGCATTTAAAAAAAATGCACAGACCTAATCGCTGCATTAGTATTGCATAGTCTTGTATACAGCAGTAAAATCCATATAACCTTAAAACAACCCAATCACCTATCATTAAAAGCACAGGAGAAAAGATGAGTTTTTAACAGACATTTAAATTCAGACACTGTAGAAGCAGTTCTGATAGATAGAGGCAAAGTGATCCATAGTTTGGGACCAGCAACAGAGAAAGCTCTATCTCCCCTACATTTTAGTCTTGTTCTGGGAATCCACAACATATGTGTAGTCTGAGATCTGAGTGATCTGACAGGATTGTGGACAGTAAGCAACTCTGAAAGATATTGAGGAGCAAGACAATTAACAGCCTTGTACACAAAAAGCTAAATTTTAAACTCAATACGGTACAGTACAACGAAATTGGATGGCTATCCTTAGCCAGTGCAAAATAGCTTAAAAATACTGTTAAAAATAAATAAAATGCAACCAAGCTAAAACACTATAAAACTAAGCTAAAAATACACCCACACTTAAAATACACAGATAATACACATCCACATCCAAAATACACATCCATATTCACAATGCCACACATTATTGCACAGTTATTGCCACTCAAGTTCAAGTGTTCATGTTTAGTGCCACGATGGCTCTTGCATAAAAACTGTTTTTGAGTCTGTTGGTTCTGGATTTTATTGTCCTGAACCACCTTCCAGAGGGCAACAGTTCAAAAAGGTGATGACCAGGATGTCAGGATGTGTGATGTCCTCAAGGGAGTGGAGAGTGTGGCCAGTTAGTTTTTCCGCAGTGGAGATGACCCTTTGGAGTGCTTTCTTCTGAGCTGGAGAACCAAGCTGGAGAACCAAGCAGTAATGCAGTAGCTCAGTACACTTTCAATAGAGCATCGGTAGAAGGTCACCAGTAATCTGTCATCCAAGTTGTTCTTCTTCAGTAACCTCAGAAAATGGAGACGCTGCTGTGCCGTCTTTACCGGTGTCGTGGTGTTAGTGTTCCAGGAGAAGTCATCATCCACATGCACAACCAGGAGCCTGAAGTTCAAAACCCTCTCCATTTATGTATATGGGGTGTGGATCAGCTTTTTTCTTCCTGTAATCAATGATAAGTTCTTTAGTTTTTGAAGTGTTCAGCACCAGATTGTTCTTTGTACACCATGCCATTAGTCTCTGGACCTCATCTCTGTACGCAGTCTCATCTCCTCCAGAGATGAGGCCCACTACAGTTCTATCATTAGCAAACTTTATAATAGCATTACTGGGATGTGTGGAGGTACAGTCATAGGAATAGAGAGTATTATAATACACCATGGTTGTGTATGTTCTGCTTGACTATCCACTGCAGTAGATATAATGGTGGGGTTTTTTTTAGCTTTTATTTTTTATTCATCTATAGAACATTTATTGGAGCTTGACTTAAGTCTCAGGTCACGTGGACTCACACTCTGAGCAGCACCATCCTCCAAAAGGCCTCTAAATTAATACCTACTGTTAGATTTAAATGAAATCATGAGTGGGATGCGACGACTTACGCAATAAATCCTGCGGTCGGTGTCCAAGGCATTAAAGCAGGCTTTTATTTCCCATTTTGTTCTAATCCGTCTGATTTCTGCAGGGATTAGCAGACCAATCATGAATATTGAGCGAGAGTCGTCATGTTTGAAGATAAGGAGGGGTTTATTATACCAGTACGGGTGGATGAAGCCAGGAATGAGACATGTATTGGATCTCTTTAGGGCTCATATATGCACGTAGGATGTATGTACAGAGAGACCGGACAAAATGACGCTGTAATTCCATGAAATATGGTGGAGGAGCTGCAAATCAAATCGGCAAATGCGCAAAGGTAAATAATTCTGTTCTGATGATGTTATGCATATCTGAAATGTCGAGGTTATGAACATGCATTGTAAAGTTTACTTATGCCTTTGCTGAAGTACAGTTTTTCAATTTCAAGAAAGTACAGTTTTCATAAACAAGATAACAGGAATAGCCTGATATATATATATGTTTCATAAAAAATTATGCAAGGTTATATGAGAAGTTATAGGCACAGATTATATAGCAAGTTTGGAAGGAGTCTCCAGTGTTTGCACTTTGTAACAGTCAGTTTTTTTCTGTCATGGGAAGGACAGAGGTGTTTTGCACTTTGTGGTTTCTTGGTAACATTTCAAGCTGGGTTTTTTTGTTGTCATATTAACTTCAAAAAAGAAGCTAGTGAGAGAACAGCTATTCATAGCTAAGTGTTAAGCACAGCTAAGTTTTAGTTCCTATAAATAACATGGAATAAAATCTCTAAAGTAACTCCTGCTGCAAGGTTCGTAATCTAGCAATATGAAACCATTCTTATTTTGTAAGCACAATATAGAATGTAGTATGTGAAAAGAGGAATCTCTGAAGCGGCTCGGCTAAGGTTTTATTACTTTTTTGCTTTGTAGTGTCTGCCATTGCTAATGAAAGAAGCAGAAGGAAAAGAAGACCTCCCTGATCAATCACTACAAAGCAGTGTCATGGAGGTGAACGCACAAATAAAAAATGCTGGCACACAGATGTTGCTTCACATGGCTCAATCTCCCTCAGGCTCAGCTGTATCTGCCTTACAGTCAAAATTCAAGGAAATATCACAGAGGCGGTCCAAAGGGAAAGAGACACACAATGTTCCACTTGAAGATCCGTCAGAACCTTTGCACAAGAAATCAGATAAGGAACAATCATCTTTGAGCATCCCAGAAGTCAAGATATTCAAGTCGAGCAGCAGTGCTGATGAGGTTTCTGAACTACAAAACCTCACAGCTTCAAGTCACTTAAAGGTAAATAAATGGGAAAAGGAAGGAGACTCCATTCCCAGTCTTGACTGTGGCCTTGGAGAAGGATCCAGAATGGAGAATTTCACAACAAGTGGAGATGGTGGCACCCTTCTGTCAAAGCCAACATCTTCTCCAAGGTACTGGACACCGTCGAAAGGTTTTTGGAGAGTGGCCCGACCAGAGACCCTTGTTTCAAACATCGAAGTTGATTCTTTACCAATAACCATGAAGAATGTGGTACAAGCCAGCGAGGAGGAGCAGAAGCTTAGAGTCGGAGGTAATGTGGTTCACAAAGAATTGCAGGGATTGGACAGCTTAGAGAGCACTTTCCAAAGATGTTTCCAAAAGGAACACAGTCCACCAGATGAACCCGGGAGAGAAGATATTTCAGATATTCTAAGTTGTCGAGAAGGATACAAAACGGAGGTGGCTGAGACAGAGAAACCCCAAACCACCAAAACCACTTCAGCCATGCTTGCAGAAGGACAGTATCAGCCTCCACTGATAAATAAAGGTTAGATCTTTTAGTTCTTTGTGTACAGAACTTGGTGGTCAGTTGTATTGTTTTATGCAAGAATATCTTAGTAATTTGTGGAGTCCCAAAGACAGCACACACTGCTGCAGGATAGTGTTTATGATCTGTGAGCAGATGGCTCCATTCCTTTATGAGATTACAGATGTTGGGGGCTGGGAGCAAGAGGACTATGGATAATAACGTTTTAATACTGTGTGATGAGACCTGAGGCTGAAATCTGCTGTCCTGGTTCTCAGAAGTGTTGTGTAACTGCAGAAAGACAATGGCAGAGTTTGCAACGTTTAGCGCAACCTTTTCTGAAGCATAAAAGTATTGTAAGAGTACAATAACAGTAAAAATAATAGTCCTGCACAAAACAAACAGGTTTATCACAGCAGGACAATCAGTCAAGCTGTCCCAGGCCCAGATCAAGTGGTGACCCAGGGGATCCACTGATGTGTGGAATAGGCTTATTTGATTGTAATATAAGCAGTGAAGCTAAAATTGTGTCTCTATTCTAACTGGTTCTGATAAGGTCATACTATAGGTTTTCAGTTTTTTCAAACTTGTTTTTATTACTCTTACCTGGTTGAAGGCATGCTTCAGAGTCTCATCTTGCAAATGCTTCAAAGAGTAATCCCAGAGTCCCCAGGTAGGTAGGGATGGGGAACCTCTCCAACCCCCGGGTTCACCCTGACTTCCTAAAGGATGGACAGTGCCTCACTACAGAGAGTTGCACGTATGTCACACCTTGCCACCCCATCCACAAACTTCACCTTTAACAGCTCTTGGAAATTTGGTCAATTCTTCCCTAGACTTAGTGGATGGGTTAGGTGAGGACTATCTCCCCCTTCACACTATAGATTTGCTAGATCAGGGGAAGGGGAGGCCTGTGACAAGTCTCCATAGCAGCATATCAAGCCTTGATGCAGGGTTTCGGCTCCACTGTAGCACCCAGTTACGCAGAGAGGAGAATGGGTATCACCTCTCCCAGCAACATTACACCTCTACACCTGCAGAGGGCCCCCTCCTCAGAATCACTTCCTGCTCATACACTATATAAAGCATGTGTACTCAAGCACACGCTCAAGGTCTTGCTGTTACCTTTGTATCGTGTACATTCTGAGCCTTTGTATTCTGTTTAATATTCTGGTATCTGACCTTTGCCTTGATCTTTTGACTTCTCTTTGGATTTGCCCTTTAGATATATAGGATATTGTGTTTGACCTGAGGCTGATTTTTAGTTTTACTCTGGTGCTTTTAAGCCCTTCTTTTGCCAACATAAATCACTTGTCAAACATATGACACACAATGCACTTCACTGTCTCAGTTCAGTTTAAGGTAAAACTCCAGGCCTGCTCTCTCTCTCTCTCTCTCTCTCTCTCTCTCTCTCTTTCTCTCTCTAGTGTTGGGCCATAAATAGTCTAGCATAAATCACACAAAGGTGTAGACACTCACTTGTTACTTGCTTGTTCTCCGCAACTCTTTCACAGCCAGTGGTTCACCCCCATTGTTTGCTACAACAATATGATTCTTAAAGGCAAATCTTTGGCGGTCCTGGAGCATTTGTGTTTTGGGGAGTTGGTTGTCAAATGTGGCTTGGAGAAACCAATATAATTACTTACTTTTATGACATCTAGCTAACATATAACAGACTCAGTCCTCACACACTCATTCACACACTCATTCACACCTAGGAGCAAATTAGAGTTGCTACTCCACCTATGTTTTTGGATGTTTTTGAGAGGCGGAAGGAAGCTGCAGTACATAGAGGAAACCCAGGTAGATATGGAGACCTATGTGGAGAACACGTGAAACTCTGCTGAAGTCTTTTTAGTGATTTGAGTAATTAAGTTTAAGTGTTTTAAATGCATCTTGCATCCTGATACTTAAAATGTGTAAACAAAGTCTATATATATATGTATACTTTTTGCTTGTTCAATAGATTGTAGCAATAATATTAGCAATATGCCTGGTAATACATTAATGAGTCAGACACCAGAGGAATAGAGGATCACTGGAATTCTAGCATGGAATAAACAACTTTTTCTAGAAAACTAGGTGTATCATTTAGTGTTTTAGAGCATAATTTGCTTCATAGTGAAATGATTAGGTGTCTTTGTGTCTTTCCGTCTCCTTGTATAGGTTTACCTCCATCTTATAAAGAGGCTGACTGGGACACAGCAGTCATCTTCGGATCGGAGTTTAGCTTTAGGTAAAGAGAAAAACTTTCTTGTAGATATTCAAATGCATTTGATTAATCTCTTTTTTTCCCCATGCACAGATCTGGAACAGATTATATTTAAGCAGCTTTACGTGCTACATACTGGGGTGTGGTCTCTGCCTATATGTACGCTTTGTACTCCAACCCATAATCTGCTCCACAGTTGTGCTCTTCCTGTGAGAACACTGATCCTAGAAATGTGGATGTCAAACATTACCTAGCTAATTAATGATGCTAATGATTTAACTAGCTAGCATAAATTTATAGAAAGGATAAAGAGAGTAAAAACAAGAGGTTTTTTTTTTTTTTTTGTATTCTTTCAACAGTGAGCATGTTTATGTTCACCTTCCAGTGTTGAAATCTAGTAAAAGCTAGAAATATGGATGCCAAACATAAGCAAGCTAATTATTTAATGATAAACTAGCAGTAATTTTATTAATGTTATGGAAATTTCTGTTAAAAATGTTTAAGGTTTAATGAAGGTTCCTCAGTTCTAAAGTTTTAAAGGTGTTACAAAAATCAACCAATCTTTTTTCCATGCACTGTTTGAGTTATTACTGTTCTTGCAATCAATAGGAGTGATAGCTGATTTAAAAATGGTGCTTTTTGGCATGTGTTTTTAAATTTGTACTAAATTTATTTGGTTTGTCAGCAGTATAGCAGTTATGACTTGACATATTTAAATATTAACATTGTATATGATATTGGATCAATGACAATAAGATTTATTTGGCCACAGTTATAACAGGTTTACCTTCTTACCTGTTGTATATAGATCCGACTTGACTCTAAGCCCACGTCATGAGCAGGCGAAGCGTTTGCTGGAGAGAGCCAGATTAAAGGCTCGCTCTCAAAACCAAAATAGTGACCACGGAACTCAAGCCACTCAGAGAGAAGTCCTGTAAGTGACCACGTCTTTTGACCTGCCCTTTCCTTCCTTTTATTTACTAGTCCTTAGAAGAGTCACAGTATCCACCTGTTTTAATGCAAATTATGAATTTGTGCAAAAGAAACCTGAATGCTAGTACTTGCAATTAGAACTAAAAGTCCAACTTCTCATATAAACAATAACTCCCATAAACGTTTTTGCAGTAAAAGTGTTAGTACAGCTTCAAATTCTTCACTCAAGTTCAAAGTGAAAAGTATACACTCTTAAATTCACTTAAAGTATAAGTGCAAGAAAGATTCACAAAAGGAAGAGATGTCTTTCACCAAGGAACCAAGGAACATGTGAAAACATTTGGTAATAACTCTGACCATACAAACTAGCTGAATTGACTCCTTGAAGCTGTCTAATGCTTAAACGTCACTTTATGTATGATTACAGTGTTCGAAAAAGTAGATTTTCCGTTTGGAATGTAGTAAATAAAAGTCAAAAGTGTTAGGTAAAAGAAAAACACAAGTACAGATATTTAAAACCAAGGCATAACTATAGTAACGAAGTAATTATACTTTATTTCCCTAGCTGGGGTGTAAATTTTCAAGTTTCAAGTACATTGTCAGGTGCATAAGAGTGCTTTAAGTAAAAGTTTAGGAAATTTTGGCTTACTGATAAACAGAACATGCAATAAAGACTTATGGAAAAAGAAATAGTGATTCACTTTAACACAAAGTCTGGTCAACTTATACAAATCAGATACCCAACAGATTAATAGATAGCATAGAATCAGAAACTGGATCTGGTGATGTAATGAGATGAGATTGTTCTCATTTAGAGCCATGCTGTGAGTTGCATAATCATGATCTCAGCAGTTATGTTTACCCAATTATGTCCATTTTATATTATTAATCCTCTCTCATAACGAACACAAAACCGATCACACATACACATGGTAAAATTAATCCTAATCCTCTATGGTTTTAGCTGTGAAGTTGGTTAATCCATTTAACATGGCGTAATGTGCTAATATGGTGTTTAATGACAGGCAATCATTTTTCTATATTTATTATACCATTAAAATTGAAAAGGATAACAGGAGAGCAGTAATTCCATGACCTAACATTTAACACAATCAAAGGAAGTTGGTGTGAAAGAGTCATTGGAAATAGTTGACCACATTTATTTTGGTGAATAATTCAAGGAAATGTTAAATTTAGTTTTCTTCTAAAACTCAATTTAGCTCTGTTCTTGTGGTTATATCCTATTCACAATGTTTTGTTAGGTTCACTTTTCTGTTTAGTTTCTCATATTAACATCCAATCAGTTTTGCCATATCAAGCCAGTGCTGGGACTTGAAACCGCAACCTTCTGATCAGTAGCCTGGTGATCAACTATTGATTAACCATTGATTAACCAATGAACCTCCACACACTGACTCAATTAGTAAGGTTCTTGTGTCAATAAAGAATCATATGATCTTGTTTGAGAAATACTTTAGACAAAACCTTCGAGGGCCCACAACTGATTCTCTGGTTTCTCTTCTGCAACTTTAGGGAGTTGTTACCAACGCGTAATCCACCACCGCAGATCATCACAACTACTCATGAGCAGCAAGTACCTCTGCCTGTTCAGATGCTGGATGTCCGAGGCAGGAACAGTAAGCGTGGTGCTCACTTGCAGAGGCAAAGTCAGTTACTCAGTCATGTCCACTTCGAGGATGAGTCAAAGAAAGAGGCAGAGTGTCTCTACCCAGATAAAGTTTCTAAGCGTGGGCTTGTGTTGATGGACAGTTCACTATCCAACCAGCAAACAAAGGCACAGCTGCCTCTCACAGTCTCACTAGGGAGCAAAGGTTTAGGATCAAGCCAGGGTAGTGTAGGAATCCCACTGGCCATTTTGACTAATCAAGGAGATCCCTCTATGGAGACTGCATTGTGTAAGGATGAGCCTAGGAAATGCGAGGCCTGTGGGAGCATCCTGACACCCAGTCATCCTAAAGAATCTAAGCAAAATGCAGAGGGACAGAGAAACTCAGGTAATCATTGGGTCATTTCTGGTCAATCAAGTCAGCAAATCATTCAACCAAATCTTTTAGAAGGTACTATGTTGACTGGAAGCTCCAGCCTGGATGAGAATGTCGAGGCTGCAGGAGCAAGTGATGCTGGAGAGAGAGTATCAGCTTTCGGCAAGCTCCGGAGGAGGAGTCGCAAAGGGGAAAACAGAGCTGAGGCGAGTCACGGACCTTATGCTCGTGGTCAAGATCTCTTAGCACAACGACGGAATTCTAGGACCAGATCCAGTCTGGAGGAGGTGGCTGGGCCTCGTTCCAAACCTGCACGTGGTGTTACTTTTGCTACTGATTCCTTTATACCAACAGCTACAGGTTCCAGAAACTATAGGGATTCTGCTGGGATACAGCTGCCCATCAAATCAGCTTTGAAGTCTGGGTCCAAGAGCAGGCCAATAGAGCAACACGGGGTGAAGATCCTGCCTTCAGCTCAGGAGGTGGAGAGAAGTCCTCACCATGCTGTTGCTACCCCTCAGGACGTTGGTGCACCTTCTCAGGTTTCACAAGTCTCCTCAGGACTGACTCCTTGTATCAAACCATCCTCTTTCAGGTACTCCTCACCTGTGGTAACTCCAGTAGAACCAGTGGATGGTAAGCATAATCACAAGTGTTTCATTGTTGTTCATGTCCTTATTCCTCCTATTTTTGGGTTCTTAATGTATTTGTGACATGTTCCTATTGATTTCATGGCTTGAAGAATTATACCATCGAGCTTATATTTATGAACCAATCATGGATTTTTCACTGTTTATTCACTAGCCCATTCGCCAAGTGAGGATCCCACATGTGCTGCATCTCGTCCACCAGAATGTTGGCCGATTGTCCGAGGTGCGGCCATGTCAAAGACTGATGACTTGAGAGCAGAACTTCTGAGATCAGAACACCGTAAAGCTGAATTACAGTGGGATGAAAATTTAGCTGCATCACGGTACGTTCTTTTATCCTGCTTGAAAATAACACCAAGACCAAATCTGAATCCAACAATACTGCATCATGGTTATCATTATTAACCCACATTATTTTTGTGTGTAGGAGAACATTGGAGCGGGAAGGTCGGTCCAAGCTCTCCCTACGCCGTTTTTTCTCAGCCATGGGTCTGAACAGCATGGGAAAGATGGTGAAGGGCAGCCGGTCCAGCAGCATGGAGCATCTGTCACTCTCCACAGCCAGAGCTTCTCCAAGTCCCACTCACAAAGGCCAACCTCTGTTGCAGAGAACGCCCTCTCTTCAGGCCCTCAATACAGTTAGTATAGCTACTTATCTATACTGGAAATCTTCTCAAAATCTCAGACACTAAGCAGGGCTTGGTGTTTAATAGCATTGTTCTTCATTTATTTCCACCAGGAGTCTCCTCTTGCTCAGCTGCGTAAAGCTTCTTCTGTACAGAGCCTGCAGTCTCCAAAGAAGAAATATGAGCGCTCGACTATTCTTGGAGAGCTTCATTTGCCTCTTAACCTGGGACCCAGGTTTGTAGGGAATGCTAATGTGTTAAGAATGCAAAAGCTGTAATATTGTATTATACCACACTGTTGTTGAATTCTGGATTCTGATCGGTCAGAAAGTGTTGATTATTCCTTACAAAAATGATAGATGATATCAATTAAAAGCTTGTTTTTTTTCACAGTTATGCTGATCTCTGCTTTTTTAGGGATCTTCATGTTAAAAAGGGAATGGAAAACTTAGATGCATCTCAAGTTTCAGGTCCAATGGGCCGAATTATCCAGACTTTCCCTGATGGCTCTTTGTTGCTAGAGCTCACTAGACCAGTCAATGCACCTTTCGGCTTTGTCATCTCTAGAGGAAAAGGACGACCGGACTCAGGTACTGCTCTTCTGCATTAGTAAACGTTCCCATCATAAGGTATGAACAAATAAAACCGACCTAGTTTATTTTTAATTACTTAGATCAGGGTTTTTCTTCATTTCTGTCTGAATCAAGGTATTAGTAATATAGCAGAAGCATAACGCAACATCGCCCACTGAAATGGAGCTGTTATTCTCTCTTCATAGGAATATATGTGGAGCAAGTGGGAGGCAGTGCCACAGACAACATCTACACCAGCCTTTTGGGAGTAGGAGATGAAATCCTGGAGGTAAATGGAGAGAAGGTGATTGGACTGAGCCTCGATCAGGTGACCTGTCTGATGACCCACGAGAGTACAGCTACTGTCCGGATCATTCCACATCGCTGGATGCAGCACTGAACTGCGCAACCACACAAAAGCCAATACTAGGAAATTGATCCAGCTATAATTATTGAATTAGTATATTAGAAAACCTGAATGGATAGAATGTGCACCAAGTCCCTGTTTATGCTGTTACTATAGAAACAATAACTACTGTCCTAGCCATGCTGTTATAGAAAATGAATCAACACCTTCTGACCAATCAGATCTGAGAATTCAACAGTGCTGTTGTATAAAGATAATATAGCTAACTTTTCATTTATTTCACCTTAATTCACTGACGTAGGCTTGAAATGCATTATGGGTAATACACATATATACCTCAGCCACCAAGCTTAAGCTCATATGAACACTTAATATTAATTACCATTACTGTTATGAGGGTTTAGTCTTTGTGAGCTTTTTTTTTTTGAATAGCTGATATTCTAGCAGAACACTAACTAGATGTAAATGATTCATTTGTTTATGTCTGTACCGTTTTACCTCAGCAATGCCACTCGTCATATATCAATATCAATAAGCTAAATATGAAAACATGTATCATCTTTCACTGTGAATAACAACATAAAATCAATAAAGTTATATGGAAGTGTCCTGCCGCACGTGGAATACTGTTATAGGAAAATAATCAACCACGGCGTGGTGTTCTTTGTTAAATAACAATACATTTTTAAAAAATCTGTTTATTATAGACATGGATTATGTGTTTGAATTACAGTTGAAGCTACTGACAGAGCTGCTGTTATAGAAAATGAATCAACACCTTCTGACCAATCAGAATCAGGAATTCAACAGCGCTGTGTTTATTTACATGAACGATTAAACTTTCATGTAACAAGATAATACATTTTGTTGATTTATATTTACAAATAAGCAGGAAATATCTTGATATGAATCTTGATATGAATTTTCCTGCTTATTAATACATTCAGTTTAAATAAACAGTTTAAAATAAATAAATAAAACAGTATAAATCTTAGTTAGATGCTTTTTGTTATCATTTATGCTTCATTATTTTTAAATTTAGCCTACAAAATTCTCCTAGAAAGCGATTTGCTTTTTTTTCCCCCGATTCTTATTTAGATGAATAAATGAATGGATTTATTAATTTAAGACTACTTTGAATAATATTAAAATAATTATACTCTATTTAATTAAACAATAGACAGACAAACTAATAGTATATCCAGTTATCTAAAATTTATTTATTTATTTATTTATTTATTTATTTAGTGACATGTATTTAATCAGAAAATAAAAAAGAAAGTGTGCTTAATTATGTGTGATTTAATCTATTTAATAAAAGTTCTGCAAATAATTGAGTGTGTTCAGATTGTAGCCATCTCCATTCACCATCCTGGAGCCAAACAGGTCCCTCAGCCTTATATTGACTGCCACATTCTTTCTGTCCCCGTAAAAGACCGGAGTAACACCGTACTGGCCATGCTGCTGCTACAGGTATCTATTCTGCTTTGGTTTGGAGTCTTTAGGTTCGATTTCTCCGATGCACTCTCGGACCTGGAACCGATCCGGACTGAGTCAGCTCTGCTGAAACCGAAGGTGATGATCGCCATTCTGGCTCGCAATTCCGAACACAGCCTTCCTTTTTACCTGGGCTGCATCGAACGCTTGGACTATCCAAAGGACAGGATTGCTATCTGGTAATTGCTTCTTGTTTGGTGAATTTAAAATCTTATTTACTGTTCCTTTCTTTTCTTTTCTTTACCACTGGTGCAATTGTGGTTTGAAGGACTGTGTGCTGAAGGAATTAAGGCAGAATAGTGAAAGGACAACAAATTTGATTCTAGTGCATGTATGCAAGTGTAGCATAAAATGGATAAAAATTACATGAGCTAAGAAATATATCTCATACTGAGAATTTGTGCCAATGCATACACTGACTACACACAAACACACACCATTTTATAAAAGTATATGACAAATTCGGCTCGTCTTTCTTTATACGTGTCCTCCATTTTAGGAATTTGTATGTGTGTGAGCTGATAGAGAAAGCGGCGCTAATCGGCACCCTGGTCTGAAATATGCTGCGCTCGAACAGTAAACAGTGCTGAGAGGCAGCAAGGAGACTCGCAGCGTAGTGATAAAATGCACAGAAAGACTATGACTTATTCACTGCACGTTAACGCTACAAGCTAATATCCTGCTTTTCTGTAGATCATGATATCAATTCTATCACGTGTAGAAAATGGAGGACGACGTGAAACAACACTACAGTCACAGTGCAAGTTTACGTTGAATAGTATTAAAGAAATAACCTTTACAAAGATCCAGTTTAGCCCAAGTGTACATTTAACGTCAACTGAAGACCCTCTATCCTTCAAGTTCTATGCTCTCTCTCTCTGTTTCTTCTTCTTTATCGCTAAAATTCTGTTAATTCTATGGTCTCTGGAGTACTGTTAATTCTATACTCTCTCTTTTTATTATTCTGTAAATTCTACACTCTCTGGAGGTCTAATTCTGTGCTCTCTCTATTATTCTGTTAAATAGATTCTCTCTGGAGTTCTGTTAATTCTATGCTCTCTCTTTCTATTATTCTGTTAATTCTACACTCTCTGGAGTTCTGTTAATTCTATGCTACCTCTTTCTATTATTCTTTTAATTCTATGCTCTCTGGAGTTCTGTTAATTCTATTCGCTCTCTTTCTATTATTCTGTTAAGTCTACACTCTCTGGAGGTCTGTTAATTCTATGCTATCTCTATTTTTCTGTTAAATCGATTCTCTCTGGAGTTCTGTTAATTTTATGCTCTCTCTTTCAATTATTCTGTTAATTCTACACTCTCTGAAGTTCTGCTAATTCTATGCTCTCTTTCTATCATTCTGATAATTCTATTATTCTGTTAATTCTATTCTCTCTGGAGTTCTGTTAACTCTATGCTCTGTCTATTGTTCTGTTAATTCTCCATGCTCTGGAGGTCTGTTAATTCTATGCTCTCTTTTTCTATTATTCTCTTCATTCAATTCTCTCTGGAGTTCTGTTAATTCTATGCTCTCTCTTTCTATCATTCTGGTAATTCTATTCTCACCCTAAGCTCTCTCTCTCTCTCTTTCTCTGGAATGTCTATGCTTTCTATAATTCTTTCAATTATATGCTTTCTTCATCTATCTCTTTCTATCCCCTTTCTCCTTCGAGAAATACATCAATTCTATGCTCTGTCCCTTTCTGTAAAATCCTGTTAATTCTATTCACTCTTTCTTTCTATACTTTTGGGAATTCTGCCAAATTTATGCTCGCTCTCTCTCTCTCTTTAGAATTTTGCTAATTCTATTTTGTCTTTCTATAGTTTTGTTAAGTATATGCTTTTATAGAATTTTGTTCATTCTATGCGCTCTCTTTTCCAGAATTCCATCAAATCTCTGCTCTCTCTCTAGATTTCTGTTAATTCTATTCCCTCACTTTCTACAAGTCTGTTAATTCTATTTTCACTATAATTCTGCTAATTCCATGTTGTTCCCTTCTATAGAATTCTGTTCATTCTATATGTTTTCAATAACTCTGTTAATCCTATGCTCTCTTTTTTTCTAAAACTCTCTAAATTCTCTTTCTCTCTCTCTTTCTCTGTGCTGTCATGTGACAGGTATTTCTACATATGTAGAGTTATGCTTTAAATGGAAAACACACCTGGTGAAAATGAGAGAAAACACAGGTTCTAATGGTTGGCAAACTACTGAAGAGTAGTTTCTCAATATATTTTAGTTCTTTTCTGAATAGAATTGACTCTGAATAGAATTCTGAGTAGAATTGAAGTGTTAGAATTGTCGCTGAAGTGTTAGATTTGTGATATTATCTTTGTAAATGTGAAGTAAGCAGATACTGAAACCAGCCATTCTGGGTTTGTGTGGTTATCATAGCATGAATATTATTTCACTGCTCTCCTCTATAGCCAAACCTGGGATATATTTAGTCTCAGTAATAATATGGTTAGAGAAATCTTACTGACATCAGAGGTCATGTAGATACTTTCTGGATTTTTTTTTTTTTAAATGCAAACTTGACTTAGTAAATACACAAAAACGGTTAAACTGCTGGACCTTCGCTGCAGGGCTGCAGCAGACCACAGCGTTGATAACACGACGGCCATGCTGCAGGAGTGGGTGTCTGGAGTGGAGGGACTGTACCATTCCGTACGATTCCGGACCACGGAGCATGGGAAGAGGTAGACGTTCCGGTCTAAATAATCTAAATAATAATCTGTGCAATAATATACCGTAATAAACATAGCAAATGGAGGCACTTCTGTGCAAAGTGACTTAATTATGAAGCATCCAATCCAAGCATAGAGCTACGGACTTGATCAAGGGCTCTATACTCGACTCAGTTCTCTCAGCTGCATGGGAAGTGCAAATACTTCAGCAAAAAAAAATAGAAAGTATTTTGGTTGTTAAAAACTTTATATGGATAATAAGAATTATTTTTTTTATAGTTCCTATGCTGATGAGCTTGGTCCCAAGCACTGGCCAGACTCCAGATTCAACCATGTGATGCAGCTGAGGCAGGCTGCTCTCCGATCAGCCCGGGCTCAATGGGCTGACTACATCTTGGTGAGTTATATGGTCTCAGCATTGACCATTTTATCTCATTCGCAAGAATCGCAATAATGGCTTTCTGAAACTAGAAGACACATTTATTTAGCAATTTTGGAAGGAGTCTCCAGTGTCAGTGCTTTGTAACAGTCAGAGGGATAGCTGTGACTTTTCTGACATGGCTATGTCTTCAGGATGGAAGGCTTTGCATTTTCATAGTGGCACGACAAATAGGGAATGAACTTGTTTAGCAGATATTCCACAATATTAAATGTAACTATAACTAATGTAATGGGGAAAAAAAATTTTAGGTTGGCAAATTGTTGGAAAATACTTTGGAAAATAATCAACTTCAGGGTGGTACCAGTAAATCTGCACGTTCCGCAATTGGTTTATTCTTGACTTGTTGGTCTTTGCACTTACCCACATCATTCATGTCGTACTGATTTTATCCTTCTAGTTTGCCGACAGCGATAACTTGCTGACAAACCCGAAGGTCCTGAGCCTGCTGATAGCAGAGAACCGCACACTGGTGGCCCCCATGCTGGAATCCAAAACGCTCTACTCCAACTTCTGGTGTGGTATGACCGCACAGGTACACTATATCTTCAGCATCATCTGCGTTTTTCAGGTTTTAGTTGTCTTTTATTAGTGTAAGTTTGTGAATTTGCCTCCGGCTTTACTGGGGGCAAAATGACACCACAGCGGCAATCCCAATATACTGTATTAACACATCCCTGCGTCAAATAGTGCTTTATATATACAGCTTTGTTCACAGGTATTTGTTAAGAGTATGAATGTTAGCTATGTAGCAGGGTATAGAAGGATGCAGAATGTAACTGTAGTGTAGTGTTTTAGCTACTCATCACTGTATCTTTAACTTTTTAGTTTTTTTTTAAAAAATTCCACAGGGGTATTATAAGAGAACCGATTCATACATTCCCATTCGAAACTGGAAGCGGGTTGGGTGCCACGCCGTGCCCATGATTCACTCCACCATGCTGCTGGATTTACGCCGCCGCGCCAGCCATGCCCTGGCCTTCTACCCGCTCCACCAGCTCTACCCATGGATCCTGGATGACATCCTGGCTTTCTCCTTTTCAGCGAGACAGGCAGGTGAGCTCTGATTTACAGTACATAGCTACAGCACTCACTATTCAAATGTATTTCCTAATTTTGTGATGCAAGAGGAGTTGCTGTTACTGTTACCTCTCTAAAGTTAATAACAAACCACCAAACACAATATCCACATGTTGTTCTGATTGGTACAGAGCGCTGACATTGGAGACTCCTTCCATAAATGTTAAATAAACTAAACTAAAATAAACTAAATAAATAGATTACATGAAGCGTCCACCATACAAGTCTGCCGGAATTGTTAAAGCTGTTAAAGCTGTTAAAAAACACCTTCTGACTGATCAGGATTAAGGATTCAGTACTGTGGTATAATCTTGAATAATCACCTGAGTCAAATTTCGCATACGTTTTTCGACTTTAAACGATGAAATGAGTCATTTTCTCATGAGACATTCCCTTTTCTGCACACTGACTGAATATTAGACCAATTCTGCCCCTGTTCCCTTGCTTCCCTGCAGGAGTGCAGATGTTTGTGTGTAACAGAGAGCATTATGGGTATTTGCCTGTGCCACTGCGGACCCAGCAGACCCTGGAGAATGAGGTGGAGAGCTTCACCCACACTCTCACCGAGGCCATGCGTGAGTCACACACGTCGAGTTTGCAGTTCTGACGATGTAAAACTTTACATCTACAGTCCAGGGCAAATGTTTTCACCCCCTCTATTTTTTTTAATTGGAGAAAAAGGAAGAGGTTTTTACAATTTATCTTCAAAATATAGAAAACGATCTTTAAAATTGGAAAATGATGTTTTGGCAGACCTGAATACTACAACTGAGTCTAAATCTAGTGTAGTGTTTGAAATCGGAGTGAAGAGAAGGAAAAGGAGGCCGTCTCGTTTTGTTCACACGGTGCTTCACACAGGCTTCTTTCTGTACACACAGCTTGCACATCCCTGTGTAAACTCGCACCTCTTTCCTTTTCTTCTCTGTCTCTCAGACGAACATGCCATGCTATTATGAAACTCATGAAACATGAATCTCACAGCAGCATTCAGGATATCTCTGCAGTTTATGAATACTGTATGAAATACATTTTATGACATTGATTTCTTCTCTGTGCTCTGTAGTTGATTTCGCCTTGGAGCCTTCACGCTATTTGCACACGCCATCCAGAAACAAAGATAGAATGGCATTCGACGAGGTAAATCTGATATCTCTTTATAGTTTACAGCATTATGTGTAATCTGCTAATAGTACATCAAGCAGTGAAAGATAGATGGCTGTAATATATAAGGAATAAAACATGACAGGGGATAACTGTTATTGTCCTATAACAGCATCCTGAAGTGGTTTATTCCTCTTACACCACAGAAATTTACCAAAAATGACATATCTTTGTTTAATCTTTGTTTAATAAGAATGATTTTTATCCATTTATAGTTACTTTTAATCTTACATTCAGAGGAATGGCTGTCAAACAAGTTAATTTCGGTTATCACTTACATTATAGAAGCTTTAAGCAGTTGACTCGTCCCCAGCTTCACTTTTTTCAGCCTCTCTCTTGAACAAGATTTTAAAAAAAAAGACTTTCCAATGGTGGAAAACTTACTGTGGGTTACAAAGCACTGAGACTGGAGACTCCTTCCATAGATGTTAAACAAGTCTCCTTAGAGGAAACTTCACCATATCAACGATTATGTTTTTCTTTTTTTCTTTTTTTTTTTTTGGTTAATAACGTTTGTTATTATTCTTAGATTATGTGCTGTATCCTCTATTTCTATAGAAATGTACAAATGTCTATTTCTATAGAAACGATAACGCATTAGAACAAGCGCGTTAATATAATCCTGAGATTTGTCTGTTGTCAGAGCTGCTGTTATAGAAAATTAATCATCACCTTCTGACCAATCAAAGTTCAGAATTCAGTGGATTTGTGGTAAAACTGATATAAATATTTAAGAATTAATACTGTCATCAAACCCTACTAACTATATAGTGCAGTATTTTGAGAGATTTAAAAAAAAAATTTGTATCCCTGTTTGAAAGCATACTGAAAAATATCCATTACGATAAAAGATATTTCTTGTGGACTTAGTTTTTTGGACCCTTCCATAGTTTTCTTGCAAAAAAGGGTTCTAATTTTTCTCCCTCTTTTTCTTGTCAGATCTACATCATTAATCTAATGCGGCGCATGGACCGTAGGGAGCGTATGTTGCGCACTTTGGATGTTTTGGGGATTGAAGTCACACTGACTGATGCAGTGGATGGCAAGTACGAGATTAAAAATCACTGAAAATCATATATGCGTGTAATATAATTTGCTTTCTTTAAAAAGAAAGAAAAAAACCCTCTTTATTTCAGAGCTCTGAACTCATCGCAGCTCCAGGTTTTAGGGATTGAGATGCTGCCCAGCTACCAAGACCCCTACTCCGGCAGAGTGCTCACTAAAGGAGAGATCGGCTGTTTTCTCAGCCATTACAACATCTGGAAGCAGGTAAAAGCAGCACATGTTCTATACTAATGAATGTTTGCACATGAATAGAGCAGCGGTCGCTCAGAGGCTAAGAGATAAAATCGCAGAACAGCCATAAAGACGCTGTTTGGCCCTTGAAATAATGTAAACATGAATGCATGGCCAAGCTCAAAGCTACAGTACTTCAGAATATATCCCATGCATTTCAGTGCTTTAATCAGCTCGCATTACATCCAATCAGATGTCAGTTTTGCCTGTATGTTTTTTTTTTAAACAATATGGTGTTATGCAAAAGAAATTCTGTAAAGAAAAAAAAAGTTGGGGTTTTTTTTTTTTCATATTTGACATGACCCTATTTTGCATTCATTACTTAATATGTTGCTTTTTTTTTAAAATGACATACTCAATTTCTCTGTAACATTTAATGTTTTTGAAAATCTAAGCTATAATATTGACACACTAATAAAATAAATATATAAGACAAAATTTCTATTTAAATATCTACTTATCTATTTATCTATTTTTTGCACAATACTATATTGTCATCTATTTACTGCACAAAAGTACAGTACATTGTGTATCCAAAAACTGGGGTGGAAGCCATTTTCAGCCTGGAATCAGCTTTATTTATTTTTTTTAATCCTAATTTTATAAAATCCTTTGTAGTATTATTTAGCCAAAATGGTGTCATTTGAGGCAAGTAGTGTATGTAATGATTTTGTGCCATTTGTGCCAGTGAAAAACTATTAAAACTACTTCTAAAGAAAGGAAAAAAGAGGATGTTAAGGGAACGACTGTTTATAGTTGCTATAATGTAAGAAATAACAGTAACTAACTTGTTTTCCGTACGTTCCACAACATTAAATGTAACTATAAATGGATAAAATGGATAATGTGGTGGTGTTTTAATTAAGAAATTAATTAAGAAAATGTAATTGTTCACAAATCAACTTTGAGGTGATAAAGGTAACTCTGCTTAACATCAGACCACATCACACCACATTGGTGGTCCTTGATTATTTTCCTGTAACAGCACAACTCATTGTGTTTTACGTATTACTGCTGGATGATCCTGATAAAGTGTAGACATTAAGAGAAAAAAAATTTCCTCACATTTCCAGGATTTCCCCCCATTCCACAGATTCACACTGACAGACATTTTGTCTCCCTCAGGTGGTGGAACGTAAGCAGCGGCAGGTCCTCATGCTAGAGGACGACATTCGCTTTGAACCGAATTTCAAGAGCCGTCTGAACACAATCACGGAGGACATTCGGCAGAAACAGCTCCAATGGGACTTGATGTACGTAGAGTTTGATGTCACGAAGTGCATTTGCCTCAGTTTTGGATATAACACAGGTTCCTGTCTGGCTTTAGGAAAAGCACATGGCAAGCCAGCTGAGAAACAACAAAGCGACCAGAACCTGATTAGAAGAAAGGGTTGCTGAAGCAGACCTGCAATTTGTGACAGGCTGAGATTATGAAAAGTGGTTCTACAGTTACTGTTTACACTAATTATCCTAATAACCCTCAATTTCCCCCCTCTCTCCCAGATACGTGGGCCGTAAGCGGTTGCAGGTGAAGAATCCTGAACGCTGGGTGAAGGGGATAAAGAACCTGGTGTACCCTGATTATTCTTATTGGACGCTGGGATACATACTCTCTCTTCAGGGTGCTAAGAAACTGCTGGAGGCGAAACCTTTGGGCAAAATGCTGCCAGTAGATGAGTTCCTGCCCGTTATGTTCAACAAGCACCCTACGTATGTTTATAGTTTAGTAGATTTCACACCTCCATTACATTTTTACTAACCTTGTTTTGTGACAAGGGCTTATATTCTCAACTCAAAGTATACATACTGTATGAGAGCAAAACATCCTTTTCATCCTCCATGGTTACCGAGTGGAAATAAGAAACTCTATTTACAATTTATATATATATAAAAATAAATTGAAAGATGTTAAAGATGAGTGTATGCTACACAAGATAAAAAACAGTCTAAAAGAAGAAAAATTTCAGAACATCTTTAGGAAGTGTTTCAAAATTAAAAATAGTTTTTTAACAGTCAGTAAGTTTGCTGCTACAGGAAAGTCTTCAGGACAAAGGCGTTTATGGTTTCTCTGTAACACGACAAGATGTGTTTTCTAGTTGTATTAATTTGAAAAGAGACAAAATGAAAGGCTGGACAGACTGTTTATAGTTGCTATAACGTAAATGATGGGTCACAATGTCCTGGTCACTTCTAAAGAACCTTAATCTCTCAGCTACCAGTGATCAGTAAAATCTTGGAAAACATCACAGTTTTAGAAATTAGGGTTCCTTAATGGTGTGTTGGATAGATAAGAGTTCAGAGCTTCATATAAAGAGTTCTATCTGGAACCCTCTCTGTTGGAGAGCTCTACATAGAACTGCCTTAGTAGATTTTTTTAAAACTAGTTTTATAACAAGGGCTTATGTTCTCAGACTTACTACCGATGGATATCTGGGATGGAGAACAGAGTATCGATGTATGTCTGGTATGGGGATCAGATTGTTGATGGGAATCTGGGATGGGGATCAGATTGTTGATGGGAATCTGGGATGGGGGTCAGAGTACTGATGGGGATCTGGGACTGGGGTTAAGGGTATTGAAGGGGATAAGGGATAGGGAACCGAGTATTGATGCATATCTGAGATGGGGATCAGAGTATTGATGGGGATCTGGGATGGGGGTCAGAGTATTGATGAGGATCTGGCATGAGGATTAGAGTATTGATGGGGATCTGGGATGGAGATAAAATAGATGTTGGGAATCTGGTATGGGGATCAGAGTATTGATGGATATCTGGAATGGGGGTCAGAGTATTGATGGGTATCTGGGATGGAGATAAGATTGTTTGGAATCAGTGTATTGATGGATATCTGGGATGAGGATCAGAGTATAGCTGGATCTCTGGGATGGGGATCAGGGTACTGATGGGGATTTGGGAATCACTCTGGATTAATTTGGATTAAGTCCTGTGTAAAACTTTCCTGAATCTGTTTATAAAATAGAGCTAAGAAAAGGCTTATGTTTATGAATAGGAAATGCAGTGACTCCAAATTGTTCTTGTACTATGTATAGTCCTGTCCTTCTGAAAATAGGAAGGTAGTTAAATAGTTACTTGAAGAGTAAACAGTTTATTGAAGTCTATTGGATAGTTTCCATTTGCTTTCCAGACTCTTTTACCCATAAAATGATCTCTTTATTCACAGGGAAGAGTACCTGGTTCATTTTAAGCAGAGGGACCTGCTAGCCTTCTCGGTGGAACCTCTCCTCCTCTACCCAACCCACTACACAGGAGAACCAGGCTATAGCAGTGACACTGAGACGTCCACCATCTGGGACAATGAGAGCATTAACACAGACTGGGACCGCCAACGTACCAATAAAAAGCAGAACCGTGGCGATGCAGCCCCTGTGCCTACTTCAGATAGCAGCAGCAGGGATGAACTCTAAGCTAGCCAATCACAGTGCAGCACTGGAGAGCATGGGGTTTATTACAGTTTATGGACATCAAAATCTGGTCACATGGTGATCATATTCAAATGGTGCTGAAAACATATTGAGGAAAGATTCATGTGTCTTAAATGCTTACAAAGGTCAATGAATGATTGACAACAAATATGAAAAACAGTAAAAACAGTATTAGAAAATTCAGAACCCAAGAGTTCTTTGGTTGTCCATTAATGGTTACATGTAGAACCCTATAACTTCCAAGTACCATTTCAGGAGGGTAAGAACCCTTAAATATTCAATGAGCTCTTAAAGAACCTAAGAAAATAAGTACCAATAATATGGAGTTTGCACCACACCTTTACCCAGTTAATACATACACTCTTGGGGGTTCTTCAATGGTTCTTTGGATGATTTAGATTTCTTAGCGTCTTTAAAAAAGTTCTACTTGAACCCTTTACTGTAGTGTTGTACATTGAACCTACATTGAAAGGTTTCTCCAGAAGGACAATCAAAGGGTTCTAAATATTTTACCCCAGATTTTTTTAAACTATAAAATGAATGTCATATCAGTGTTTCTCTAACTTTACATTCCCACAGAAGAAAATCCCAAAGCCATTTCTTGAACAAGCTGTATTTAAAAAAATCACGATAATCATACAATCATAATAATTAGATTTTTTTTTATTTAAAAAGCACTGGCAGTTTCTTGTAGTTGAGGCAATCAATTAACCCAAATATTAGCAAAGTTTCATACCTCACAATGCACTATGAAAAAAAACCCCACACAAATAGCATGTAATAAATTAAATCAGCAGAGGAATACCAAAATAAAACCGACCATAAAAAAACATCATGCTTATACATCGGTGAAGAACGGAGGTTCTCAGCATTCAGTTTTATCACCTGAGGAGATGCATTAAAGCCCAAATCCTGACGAGGTCATAACCTCGTGAAAGGAAAGAGACTTTGATGCAGTCTTGACAGACTTATTAGTGTGATCGCTGACCTGCAGAAAAATGGCGTGTATTTGGTTTTAGTGTGTACAAAAAAAAAAAAAAAAAAAAAAAAGCTTTAGGATAAATGAGGTCAAGGTTGGATTGACACGAAGCAAGAAGGCAGCTTTTTAGACCAAGATTAGCTTTTCTCTCACTACGACTGAACGAAATAAAACACACACAAGTAATACCGGTTTGGACAGACTTATAAAAACATCGGGGCTCCAACCAAGATTTACTAGCTGTTATCACTACATTTAACAGCTCAACTATTCCAGTTACACAGGCTTCATCCTAAACTGCCTCAGAGGGTATCGCTATACATACTTTATAGGTTACACAAGACCATCAGAGGAATGCTTCACTCATAAATGCTAACATGGCTAATAAACAGTAGGACTGATCAGTTAGCATGATATAATTTGCATAAAACTGACAGGATTGCATTCCGTGCTAGCAACATTCACATTTTTGTGTGTGACATGTTTTAAAACACAAAAGTAAGACAAACTAAAGGGACAAAAGACACTACTTTAAGTAGGTTAAAGTCTTCTGTTCATTATTAGCAATGCTAGCATTTCTGTACTGAGCATTCCTTTGACATGCAAAGATAAAACTTTTAAAATACAAAAATAAAAAAAAAAACAGCACAGGAAAAAGATTAGTGACAATAAAAGTCAAAAAAGTTAAACAATACTAACAAGAACAGAACTGACAGACAAGAGACATGGGGTTGTTTTTGCATTGAGACACCCACTGAGAAAAAAAAAACAAAAACCGCTAACCTACCAAACTAGCATGGACTTCATCATAAACTACCTAGAAGGCCACTACAGGTCACCAAAGAAACTTTATCCACAAAGGCTAAGATGGCTAATAAAGCTAAACATGGTTAGCATGATCTCACTTGCATAATGCTAACCAGCTACTGCTGGTTGTTAGCAACATTAGCTTTGTTTGTTTCCTTTTACACCCAAGCACTAATACACAGCATGTGACACATTTAGAGTACACAAAAGAAAGAAAGTGTAAAGCAAAAACAAGGGAAGACAATTTGAAAGACAAGAAAAATATGACTTTGTGGTTTTTGTGACAGCATTTACTGGCCAAGAATTAGCAGTGCTAGCGCTAACTGCAAACTGATTAGATGTAGGAAAAGGGGTTTTTGAATGAGGGGTTGAATTCATCAGAAAGGCATTTTAACTTGAAATCAATTGAAATGTGACAAAGTGAAGTCCATTATGGCTAAATGTCAGTGTGTGGTGAACGGCTAATGCCAAAAACCATTTGCTATAAACAGCACGAAAGACACAGTCAAGTTCTGACAAGTTCTTGACACAAGTGACCAGAGGTATGATATTGGCTTGTTTTTTGACACCCGTTGAGAAAAAAAAAGACTGACTTTTCTTTGCATTTTCATTAGTTTGACGTTTTTGATGTGTTCCAGTTCAGATAACTGCCAGCAGCTACCTGTCGCAGTCCTTGTATTGCGTTATGTGCGTGGATGCAGATACCATCATCTCGTAGACTGTATTAGAAACAATATAAAAAAAATCTTTTGTGTGGATGGAAAGGAAAAAAGGATGAGAAAAGTGATGCTGGAGTTCGTTCGACTGATTTTTATCCAAGAAAAAACAAAAATGATAGCACAGAAAAAACAAATATAAAAAAATTTCTGTGAACGATCAGGTCAGTTTCTTCCCTTTGTCGCACTTATTCAAGCACTTGGAAAAAGGTGCATCCCGAGACTAATGTTTCTTTTTTTTTTTTTTTTTCGTGACGGGTCCTGCTCCAATTCCACAGTGTTCCTTATTTATTTTTTATTTTTTTATATTTTTGCAGACGTATATTTATACAGTGTTACCCATCACACTAGCAGACAGATGCATCATCATCATCATCACCACCACCTAGAAGAAAAGTGCAATATTGCATATTTGTATTTTATTTTGTTGAGGAAAAAAAAAAAAAAAAGAAAAAGAAAAAACCCTGCGGCAGACGTTACCTGTAGAAAGTGTGTAACGGTAAACAATGGTGCAAAATAAGTCGGAGAGGAATTAAGGCTTTCTGAAATTCCTGATGTGTTTACATTGTTCTCTGAGATAGATGTGTTTGGAGAGAGAGATTAGCGTTCTCTCTTATACATACGCACATACACACATGGCATACGTTCACACACGAGCAAGAAGCACCAGCCCATCCGATAAAGCAACCGAGTGCCCTTTATCCCTAAGGTCAATAAACCATTATAATTTATGTAACATCTCTACTGTAGAAGCTTCAACCATAGCTATACCCACACACACACACACGCACACACACACACACGGACGACAAGCTATCTGCAACCCTCCAGCATGAGGTTACACGTCTAAATATTTTGACAATAATTATTTAAAAAAAGAAGTTGTTTTATGAGAAATAACTAACAGGCAAATGACCTAAAAACACGTCGAACCATTTAACCGTTTCAGTGGCCATGGATCATCAGTGTTGATATTATAATTTTGAGACAAAATTAAAACCAAATACATATACTTCTAATATATATATATATATATATGTGTGTGTGTGTGTGTATAGAAATTGCGCAAACAAAAGGTAATTGCGAGGAAAAAATAATAACTTATGACAATATTAAAGACCTTGAAGACCTCAGCATCAAAATGCAAGAGTAAATATTTCTCTTTCACTTTCCATCATTAATTTCATTATCGATATTATTAATTACCGTCATTAGTTATATAAACGAACATCACTGGCGCTCAAGCACAGCGGCGCAGTTACATGTAAACCAACTTACAAAAACACACAACTGTGAACAGACATTTTGTGAGTTCTGTGTATATTAACAACCGAGTTACAGGTATTTTTTGCCATTTTGAACTCTTACAGTCAGTTACAGAAGAACTGGAAATAGAGCACCATGTGAAGAGATGAGGTGGTTCATCTAAGACTGCATTCCAGTACTGTTTTCACGCCCTCGTTTATCCTTGGTTGAATCGATCACTATTTTTAGGGGTATTCCAAGCTTCACTAGAGCTAAGTTTTGTTAGATGAAACCTTTAGAGCCGAGTCGGGGAAAGACCTTTCCCTGGGGTGTCTACAGGTCCTTAAAAATTCTTGCGCTTCCTGAAATTACGTTTTACAAATTAAAGACATTGTGTCTTAAACTATGTGCATTGAATTTGGGTTTTTGTGTCTTTGCACCAACGACTCGTGGCTTTAAAGCTTTTTGAAATGTCTTGGAAAGCTTGTTTATTTTAAAAAAAAAAAGGCAGTGGTGCCATCTTTCACAAACAGTTTTGCTTATGTCTTAGTCATTTTGAAGTATTATGTTATTTATATATTCAGTATCAGTCATCAGAATCTTAAAAAGTTAATTTCACTTGAATACCTGCACACTCCGCTTACTGAGAAGGCGTTAAGATCTAACGTTCTGTTCAAAACAGGAAAAAGTAGCAGATGGCGCCGTTTAGAAAAATAAGCAACCGTAAAAAGTATTAATATTTCAAAACCAACGCACGTTGATTCGCTCGGTTTGAAGCTAGTCATGACAGCTAATCTGACTAGTTTGAGCAAGCTAGCTAATTAACAATCCAGCTGTTTAGCACACTAGCCAGCTAGGTAGCACGCGTAGATAATTAACTAGCTAGTTAGCAGGCTGTTATTCGCTTCGAATACACTGTGCTTCCTGCTAAGAGTGAGTGTTTTTTTGTGTTGTGTTGCAAGTGGCCACTTTTAGTATTGCGATGCGGTCGTGAAGGAATGCCAATAAAGGGGTATTAAAAACAGTATTGGAACGCAAACCTAACCTGGAATGACAGCAATTTCAAACAGTGTCCGTTTAATAGGGGGATTAAGATCCACACCCGTAAACCAGAAAAAGAGAAAAGGACATCTCAAACATGACTGAGAAGTGATGTAACTAAAGTAGACGTTCAGAAACAACCGAAGAATCCGAGAGTGAGGATTGTGCTGCGTTGCGGGCGGCCATCTTGTCAACCCGAAATAGCTTCACTGCCTGGAAGGAGTAGCGTGTTGTGCTTGTGGCAAGAGAGGCTTGGAGAGCTAAAAGGATCTACAACACGTGGAATTCTTGCAGCAGATTTGACATCGCTCGTCATTCATGTTGGAGGATACAATTGCACCAGGATTATTGTGTTGAGGCAAACGACCGGCTCGAACTCACAGCTGGACTCGAGGGAAGACGAGGCGATGGGATTCAAAGGGAGTGAGAACTTTCGAACACAATTTGGTGTTCAAACAGGTGGCTTATGTGTTAAAAAAGGGGGTGCATTGCTATGGAAAGGTGTCCGACTGGGTTTAGGTTGTGAAGTGGATGCTGCTGGTTTACTGAGACTGTGTGCTGATGGATGACCCTTGACCCTGGGGCGAACCATGTCCCCTGCGTCCGATCATGGATGGGTGGAAGTCGGGGTGGCGGCGTGCGTGCTTGATCAGATGGTCACTGCGCATGAAGCGTTTGGCACAGAGCGGGCACTGGAAGCGCTTCTCACCCGTGTGGGTGCGCAGGTGGCGTGCCAGCTCGTCGGAGCGGGCGAATTTCTTCTCGCAGTTGGCCCAGGTGCATGGGAACGGCCTCTCACCTGCAACACACAAAACACACACACACACACACACACACCAGACATCGAGATGTGTTAAACAAATTAAAACATGGCAGCTTTCATTATGTGAGCCAATCATTAGTACAACTTTGAGTCGAGTGTTCGCACCGACGTCTCCATTTCTTCTACAACTTCTAATGATTTCTCATTAGTATGATATCGAACATCACTGGAAAATGGCGAGAGAGAAAAGAAGCGGTTGCTCTTTTTTTTTCAGAGCCAACAGCAAAACTTGGCCTTTATCCCTTTTGGTTGTGATCATTTTATATTCTTGTATCACAACCGCCACTGTAACTACGCTATAGCAATGTGACATCAGCATTTCTGATGACGCGTCACACATCCTAAATATTTCAACATATTTAACGTGTTTCAGAGTGAAGTTTTCCTTTAACACTAAGCCTATGTGTTGACTTTCACTTAACATCAATTTTTAAAGAGATTTGTACATTTTAAATAACTTTATTACAACCGCTTTTGCTGTTACAACTTAAATAAATCTAGTTTTCTAATCTAGTTATCTATTATTAGTATATTACATCATAACTCACTATCCACATCGCGTTGTTTTCCTGTATCCTGTATAATAAAGTGACCAGGTCAAGTATAAACCTCACCTTAGAAATGGATTCATTCATCTTCAGTAGAATTTATTTCACTGAAATATTTATTTAATCATTTATTTAACCGAAGTCTGAAAGGGTGTTAGCTTCTTAGCTAGCTTTTTACCTCAGTGAGGGTGCGCGCAAGTTGAAAAAAAAAAAACTTTTTAATTTCGTTTTTACGCTATCCCAGTGCATTATAGGATTAAAAAAAAAGTTTTCGGACACCACTAGAAAATGGCACACCTCGAAAATAGCGTGAATAGGTCAAAGTTTTGGTTTATACCAGCTAGCTAGCTAGCTACTAACTTAGATTAGCATAGATCATAGCGTGCGAGTCCTACGACAGCGCTAACGGATTTAACAGAATGAGACACACGCACTGGTGTGTTTAGTAGAAATGTTAAAGCGGATTGCAGTAACAAGGATGTGATTAAACATCTTAATGAACAAAATTTCTTTTTTCATGTTCATTATAATTGTATTGAAGTTCGAGGTCATTTTAAACTAATTTGTGGTTAAAACGCTGACTGGAGATCAGCCACGTCCGCCATGATGGATTCATCAGTCTGAGAAACGGAAACAACTCAAACATCAACCGCTTGATGTATTTTTTTTTTTTT
>CM040457.1:29617426-29674096 GCA_022758105.1 Pangasianodon gigas | reverse complement strand
CCTCCTCCTCCTCCTCCTGCCTCTGCCCACATCGGCTGGGGGGCGTTGCGGTTTGTCTGTCCCGGAACCGGGGTACCGGTGGGGGTCATGGTCGGGGTCGCGGTGCCTGAGTCGCACAGCGTGGCATAGCCGCTCTCGCCGCACGAGCTCGACGAAGACGACGAGCTGCTGCTGCTCTCCGAGTGAGCGGACATGGGCCGGAAAGCGGCGTGCGTGTCCGCGAGGACGACATCGGCCTCCTCGCCCGCACCCTCCAGCCTGAGGGTCTCGCGCACCTCCCTGTCCTCGCTCGAGCCCTCCGCCTCGCCGTGAGGCAGGGCCCTGGCCCGGTGAAGCACGGGACCGCTCGAGATCGACACCAGACACTCGGCGGCGAGATAATCGGAGTCGGCGAACACGGACATGGTCTCGCGCGCGTCGTATTTCCACGCCGAAACAACAAAAGCGCAAGGGGCGCGCGGACGATGTCTCGGTTCCCACCCCGTTCCTTTGACGAAATTTAAAAAAAAAAAAAAAAAAAAAAAAAAAAAAAAAAAAAAAAAAAAAAAAAAAAAAAAACCCTCGACTCCGGTGCTCTGCTCCTTAAACGCAGTCCATCGTTTTTTCTGAACGCGGAGAAGCAAAAAATTTTCACATCCAACTTGTTAAAAGAAACGCAGGAAACTCGGTATAACAAGCGCGTGCGCGTATCCCTTATGCCCCAACGTGGTGTCCTACATTACCCTCTCGTTGTTTCATTGTGCGTGAGTGCGGTAAAGCCGGTGGAAGTGCAGGCCACACCCCCCGCACGCACGCACACACACACACACACACACACACACACACTCTCACACACACGGAGACGCATACATACTCACACACAGCGGAGAAGGAAACTAGAGGCACGTGACGTTAAGAGTGACGCAACCGAGGGCGTGGAGCGAAACGAGACAACGGGGTGGGTGTGTCCGAGGCGCACAGCAGATGCCATGCGGCCTAGTGCTGCCTCATGAGTCAGCGCCTTAATATGAGGTTTTTTTTGCATTTTTAGTTCAGAAAGTCATTTTTCCTGCGTCTCAGTACTGTTTTGAACACACTGACGTCTCTCTGGGAAAACCCCATAACCTCTTCATGACTTTTCTCAGCATTTATTTGACTTTTTTCAAATAAAATGTTCTATAACCTATATGGTGTGGACATCAAGAGCAAAATGTACCCATAATGCATCGAGACATTTTAGGCAGGAATGATAATACTGTAGATCAGAAGTTATATATTTTAAAGTATCTGAATGGATAAAAATATCAGCCGTCTCGGCTTGTCTAGTTTCTGTACTAATCCAATCACACGCGCTTTCATAAACTATTCAGCTGAAGGAAACTCTTCGGACCAGAGACTAGCTCCAGGGTCTGAGACGTTAGATCAGAAATGGAAGAACTGTCACAGATCTTTCTAGGTTCTTCGTTTCGTTTATCCTCTCTGGTCTGATTAGTGAAGTGGTTTGTACGAGAAAAAAAAAAGGAGTCGATGAAGAAAACATTGTTTAGAGACAGAGGAGGATGTGTTTATTCTGTTAAGTTCTGTTCAGAGTCAGTGACGCTAGTCAAAAGCGCTACTATGACACAAAACATAACCACTTCAGGTTATAGCCATGAACTAATCATGAATGAATAAGCATTAAAGGATAACTGTTGTCACCATTCGCTCGTGTTAGTTGCTTCTCCAGACTTCTATAAGCAAGGAATTTTATGTAGTTGGACTTTTACAAATTTGGCATATTCAAATTTTAGCCAATCATAAACTTTGCTACTTTAGTAAGAGCATTCATCTTCATCTTCATCTTTCATAAGTGCTTCAACCTGGTCAGCGTCATGGTGGATCTGGAGCTTGTCAGGAATACACCCTGGAGTTGGGAGGAAACCGGAGAACAAGGAGGAAACCCACATGGCCACTGGGAGAACTAAAGCAATCCTTGCTGCTGTTATACCTAGTTCATGCTTTCTTTTGCTCAATAGTTAGCTTAACCATCCCAACCAGACACCCCCCCCCCCCCCCCCCCCCCCCCCCCCCCCCCCCCCCCCCCCCCCAACACACACACACACACCCTGCAGATTTTCTCCCTAATTTAGTCTTGGCCTATTCCTACTCACCAGTTAGGTCTTCTCCCCTATCATATAACAGCTACCAATTTGGGAGAGTGAAGGCTATCACGTGCTTCCTCTGAGACATGTGAAGCCAGCCAACACCATCTTTTCAAACTGTTGCTCATGCTGCATCACAGGGCAGCGTAACACACTCGGAGGAAAGCGCTATCCACCCTCTTCAACATACATGACCTCACAGATGCCCATGTGTCACAGACTAGTGTCATAGAAAGGCCAACTTCGCTCTCTTGGACTCCCAGTGGATGGCTGTGGCATCGTCGGGGTTCGAACTTGTGATCTTTGGACGTAATCAAATGTTTTTATCTTTTTTTATTTAGCAGCATTTGTAATAATCACACATATATCACTCCCCAGGTAACATTGTGTGATTAAAACCAGGCACAAGGACTTGACCAGCGTACATGCAGACCTAATATAGACTAGAAACCACACCACAGTGTGGAAAAACAATTTGTCCAAATAGCTAGCAATGTCAATGGTTGTCTAATGTAAACATACTCCATAAAAACGCAGATGTGGACTGAGATTCCTGATAAAACCCAAAAACAATTTATATGCATGGCAAACTATTTCTTTTGTACATATTAGTGTAAAAGTGCCTCAGAATCTCAAGTCTTTTGTACACATTTCTGGCAACAAGCTTCAGAATCTGATACACCGGTTTCCAACAAGAAAACAAACATTCAAACATAATGAAACACTCCGAATTTTTGGAGCTAGACATAGTTCAACACCTATATGAATGAATCAACATCTTCTGACCAATCGGATTTGAGAATGAAAAAAAAAACAACAACAAAGTGGTGTCTCAATAGACAGCATTTTATGCTAACGACAGGCGCCTGGTCCGCTTAATTACTCCTGAAGTATTCGTTTTCATTCCAGACTCACCCAAGCATAAGAAGAAATACCTGTTCTTATTTCGCTTTAAATGCCTCACTCACGCACCGATTGCGCAAATGTCACAGTTTTTCTTTGTCAAATACATGTCCTCAATTATGTAATTAGGTAATCTGTCTCAGTCCTATCAATTCAAAATAGTTTTGCAAATATCGTTCGAATTTCATGATTGTTCATATTAATTTATATCAAAGCGCTGTTGAATTCTCAAATCTGATTGGTCAGAAGGTGTGGATTCACTTTCTGTAAATAAGCAGGGTAAGGTTCTCAGATGGCTCTTTAAGGTTTCATAGGAAATGAACTATGTATTTGCTCCAGTTATTAATGCAATGAATATAATAGTTAGAATTGGAACCATTAAAGTTTCTGTGTGCAAGTTTATGTTTATGTGCATGATACAAGGAACAAAATGAAAACGCCATAAAAATGGATTCTGGCACTGTGTTTCCATCAAATCGACTTTCTTTTAGATAAGTTCCTTGCATAATTCAAAATAATTTCTAGCAAGAAAGCTAATCATGTCTGGCGATTAATGTCATCTTCTCTGACATGTTTATGAGATAATTACAGTCAGGTCCATAAGTATTTGGACAGTGACACAATTTTCCTAATTTTGCCTCTGTACACCACCACAGTGGATTTGAAATGAAGCAGTCAAGATGTGACTGAAGTGTAGACTTTCAGCTTTAATTCGAGGGGTTTAACAAAAATATTGCATTAACTGCTTAGGAATTAAAGCCATTTTTTTACAGAGTGCCTCCATTTTCACAGGCTCAAAAGTAAATGGACAAACTAACATAATCCTAATCATAATACATAATATTAGGATTATTTTTAATACTTGAATGCAAATCCCTTGCAGTCAATGACTACTTGAAGTCTGGAACCCATGGACATCATCAAATGCTGAGCTTCCTCCTTTGAGATGCTTTGCCAGGCCTTTACTGTATCTGCCTTCAGTTGTTGCTTGTTTGTGGGTCATTCTGCCTTCAGTTTTGTCTTCAATAAGTGGAAAGCAGCTCATCTGGGTTGAGGTCATGTGACTGAGTCGGCCATTTAATAACTTTACATTTCTTGGGTTGCTGGTGTTGGGTTAGTGGTGTACAGAGGCAAAATTAGGAAAATTGCATCACTGTCCAAATACTTATGGACCTGACTGTATGTCAGTTTCATGACACAGGGTTCAGCTAAAGTTTAATTAATTATGCATATGTATATGTATAAAATTATCACAGTGTATGGATTAGCAATGTAACTCAATATGAATATGAATACATTATTCAGAACGAACAAATACTGTGTTCTGAATGGATACAGATGCTGATATGAATAGCAGGAGCACAATTTATATTTTCCAGTTCAAATCCAGATACAGGTCCAATGGCATTGTGGCATTGCGTTTCAACCTCGTACAGCTCAAAGTCTTCTGGCTCCTTATCAACATACGATGATCTGTCATGCTTTTGTCTGCAATTTTTAGAAACATTTACCACATTACACCATCACCAACTTCCTCCCATAATGCTCTCTGCCTCCTCAAAGACCTTTTTTTGGAAATAACCTTCTTTGATAATAACTTGTTTTGGAATATAATGATTCAGAAGTACATATTATGTGGGAAAGCTTAAGAGGGTATAATTAGTCCACTATAATGGAACTCAACAGCGTTATTTTATATACAGATTCAGTGTTGAATATGAGGCAAAGCTGCAATTATGCGCATTTTGGATATTATGGCTCTCCAAATCGACATATAACTCGGTCATTGTTTATAAGGTCGAGATGAGAAGATAGTCAGTAGTCAATCAGAAACTTGACCTGTGATCCAAACATATCAAAAACATATAATAAATAAAAAATAAATAAAAATACACATTGATAATAGCTCAAATCATACAATGAAGGGAATACATCAACAGGACTGAAGTTTATATCCACAATACTGAAGATAACAATGATTAAAACCTGGTTAAAAGTAGACTAAAATGTCAATTATGTAAAAATTACATTACTTTTTTTTTTTAAATATATTTTTGCACCTTAAAATTGTGATCATAAAAATACAAAAAGATGTTTCATAAATATATCTCACAAACCCTAAATTAAGTGACATGCTTTAAGTAACAGGTTTTGCAATTAATTACAAAAATTGGCACTTAAAGTTTAACTTAAGGATTTGGAAACCCCTGACCTAAAGTAAAGAAAGAAAGTAAAGAAAATTGTCCCTTTCTGTGACCATTCTGCCTCCATTTTATAAACCCATGGAAAATTAATCTAACAAAGTCACCCACTTCATGCATGTTTGAGACAGCCTCCTATTTGACTAAAACCCTCAGACGTGTATGCCTATTTCTCCCCATTTTTTGAAACCTAGATAAAAAAAAGTCCCTATTTCACACAGATATGTGGTAATTGTACCTTTTTATATCATTTATCTCATTTCAGTATATTCATTACACTATCACTATCTTACACTTTGGTGTCCTGTCACAGGTTCCCAAAAAGCATTTGTGAAATCAGAACATATCCAATGTTAAAAATCCTTTAAAGTGAATAGGTTTTTGTCTTTAACAAACGTGGATGTGCTTCAATTCCATAACTAATCCCTTTGTTGTGTCCTTTAATGTATCATAGCTGTACTCTCAGAAAAAAATGGTACTAAACTGTAACACCCTTGTCGCAGGGCTGGTACTTTCAACTGTACCTTTTACTTAGTAATGTGCATGTAGTGTACCTTTAAAGTTTTACTTTATGTTTTTGGTTCAATTACGTATTTGAAATCATTTTAAAGTACATTCTATCCATATTTCCAGGTGAAAGATGGATATTAAAGGTACAAAACATAAGGGTACCAATGCTGGTGACAAGGAAAGGTACAGTTTAATACCCATTTATGTGTGTGCAGTTTGCTAAATTAAGCAATGATAAATAACTTTTTAGAGAAGCTTCACATGGTCCTTCAGTTGGATTAAAAAACCCCAGAAAAACTTTATTTTTATGTTCTTTATTTTATTGATTTAAGCATCCAAACAGAAATGGTCAGTCACACACACAGAGAATGTTCTCCCAAAACAGGCTGTTAGTGTTGGATCAGGTCAAAGGTTAGGTCTGTCCCAGAACCTCCAGTGGTTCTCCTTCAGCAGGAACAGATTCGGTACTCAAGGGCAACCCGGGTAGCTAAATCTACAGACTTCCTCGGGCTTTGTGGAATTCCACTGGCTATCACAGCCACTTCCAGATCCAACACACGGGCTTGAAGCTTTGAAACCACAAAAGCAGATGGTTCTACATTAACGTCCTGGGATGTCCCGGGATTAGTTTCTCAAAGGAGTGTTCAGGAGGAAAGCGTTCCTTGTTATTCGGAGGACCGCTGGTGACTGTCTTGCTCCTAAGCTCATTAAGGGCCACATTTTCTGAGCTCGGCTTTCTGGTGGTACGAAAGTTGGACGCCATAGTAGAGCGCAGTGACTGCCCAATGTTTACATTATTGAATTATGATAATAAAATAAATCTGTAATATAATCATATATATATATATATATATATATATATATATATATATATATATATATATATATATATATATATATATATATATATATATATATATATATATATATACACACCCACACACATAGTGCAGTTCAATTAATAGCCAGTATGTGGCAGTGTGTGACTTAAAAGCACTACAAATACAGATTATGCAGCTCACCTCTAACCACTTGCACACAGTACTTGTCATTATATACTATTATTTGTTTCAACTGATACCTGCATTGTTGCTTTGGAGTAAAATTTGCATGTAAATCATACATCCTATCTGAATAATAAGTTACATGGATTTGAAAGAACGCCATCATGTACCCTGTCAAAGAAGAACTAATGTTTGACTTTTAGGTAAAAGGCTTGTTTTTATTTGCACTAACCCTATTTAAATTACATTTCCAATTAATTTCCTGTTTATTGTCTTTATTTTGTGCGAATATAATTCTACTTACCCCTTTGAGAAATGATCCAAATTTCTACGGCTTGTTTAATCGCTAGAACTTGTCTGCCATTTCAGCCTATTTTAGTTCAAATGTCATTCCAAGAAAGAAAAAAGAAAAGAAGAGAAAAGAAAAGAATAATTATCCAGTACTTTAGAGTTTGAACCATACACGTCCCTGTTCAATGCCTAGAACTTAGGGCAGTGTGAAGGAAAATGTTACCATTAAGTATAATCTCGGACTAAATAACCTTGTGACTGGGGAATCTTTTTAGTCATACTTTGTTCTTGAATACTAATCAAAAACCCTACAGCCTTCTTTCAATCTGCATTAAAGTTTTGGGGGGAAAAAAAACCCAATGCTTTTACCACAGGCGATGCACTCATGAGTCATCAAAACCTCTTTTCATAAAGAACACAGGAAAACTTGACGATCAAACTGAAAACGACTTTATCTAAAACCTGTACTATGACTCATTTTGCGCATAGAGTACCTGGATGTGGTGTGGTTTATTTGGTGGAACCCACTCAGTCAGGCCTCCTGCTGGGGAACCTTTCTTCTTATTACTCCACTCCCTGACACACTCACCACTCACGAGGACTCTTCTGTTCCTTAGGAGCATCAATGCAAGGCATTTCTTCAATTCCAGCTCCAGTTGGATTCCAAGGTCATGCCTTTGTCACGTCTTTTGATGCTTTGGGATCTCTTTATATTGCTCCTGATCAGCATTTTTAGTGGTAAGTGTGCATTCATTTTTTTAAAGCTGCCTTTGAGTGAACTTTATAATGTGTATGGGCATTTGTAATGAATTGACACACTAATGTGTAATGCATGATGTTACCATGATGTCGTGTAGTGGAAAATCATGCAACAATTTGTTTTTTGTAAGGAATAAAACACTTGAGAGTATGCTGTTATAGGAAAATAGGGAGTTATGGTGATTATTTTCCAAGAACAGCATGCCCAGAAGTGTTTTATTTCTCTCATACCACAGCGATTCATCAACAATTCATCAATTTTTAATTTATTAAAGAATCACGCATTGTACCTTTTATCTGTTTATAGTTACATTTAATGTCTACGAGACAAGTTAGTTCCTCTTATCATTTATATTACAGCTGCTATAAACAGTCGTTCCCTTCCCAGCCTCTTTTTACTCTCTCTTGAAGTCAATAAGACAAAAAAAAAAAAGTCATGTTTCCGAGAAACCGGAAAAGCGCAAGCTACTTTGTCAGCATGGTGGAAAACTTAGCCTACTAATTGTTACAGAGCGCTGACACTGGAGACTCCTTCCAAAATGTAAAATAAACCTTTCCTTAAAGAAAGCTTCACCATATCAATGACCACCCGTTTTTCTTTGTTGTCAATGACAAATGACAACAATTCGTTTATTTTTAGGTTTCGATTATGCAGAGCATTCTTCATATGTGTACTATAGAAATGACTAAACATTAAAAGGAGCTCTTTAATATGAATCTGTGATCTGAAATACAGCCAGCACTACAGTCAGAGCTGCTGTTATATTAAATTAATCAACACTTTCAGACTGATCAGAATCGAGATTTCAACAGCGCTGTGGTAATTCATAATAATTCCTTCCTTCATTCCTTGTTTTTCGAACTAGGCGATGGCCATAAAATGCATCAGGGACAACTTTGCAAGTCCACTTGCTCAGGTGAGACAGAATATTCAGAAAAAAAGAAAAAGAATATTCATAGCAGACTATTAGCGCACATTTAGTGTTTTTGTGGTTCGGTTTCAGTGTCATGGAATATGCAGAAGGGCCAGAGACATACTTACAGGTACAGCACCACGATCACCAGCTCCATGAAAGGACCCACATCAGGAGCAAGTCAACTAGCTTTCGACTGTGTGGTCGACATCGACACACTTCCAGGGTGTCCAGACATGCTTTTACGCGTATGTATGAAGGATTTTTAGTAAAATAGTTTCCTCT
This sequence comes from Pangasianodon gigas, assembly GCA_022758105.1. Classification (NCBI taxonomy): domain Eukaryota; kingdom Metazoa; phylum Chordata; class Actinopteri; order Siluriformes; family Pangasiidae; genus Pangasianodon; species Pangasianodon gigas. The sequence goes on along the minus strand of CM040457.1, from coordinate 29,665,109 downwards.
ATTGACAAGTCTTTAGATCAATAACCAAAGTTAAATGTATGTATCTATTCAGAGTTGATTATGAATAAGTAATATCTAATAAGAATAAACTGAATAATTCTTGGCAAATACAGCTGGTCAGGAATTTAACCTTCTGTGTGTTTTCCCACGAGAAAGCTGCAACAACAAAACACACAATAAAACCTTCCTTTCAGCTAATAGTATATATATATACTTATGACTAGTGTATGATTCATATTGTATGATCTGACATCTATATCAATTCTGAAATGCCTTTTCCTATTCATATCTCCTAAATTCTGTGCAAATTTTCTATTTAAAATGTAACTAATATGGAATAAAAACACATGGCCGTGTGCTGTTATAGGAAAGTAATGAACAATAGAGTGATGGGAATGTGAAGTGCAGTTACTGTTACCACCCCGAAGTTTATAATTACATGTAACAAACAAGTTAGTTCTTGTTATCACTTATGTTATAGCAGCTACGTATCAACCGTCAACAAAAATGAGCTTGATAAACATGCAGCTTGTCATGCTACTGAAAGAAACGCAACATCCTGAAGTCTTTCCTGTTTCAGAAAACCTACAAAAAAAAGTTTTTCATCTGACTATTACAGTGCTGAGACTGGAGACTCCTTCCAAAAATGCAAATAAACGCAAAATCAACAAATACACACATTTTTAATCAGTTTATACTCCCAAGTCCCAGTGTACGTTGTTACTATGGAAATGATAACATTATAGAATGAGTGCATTAATATAAACTTTGATTTGACTTGCAGTCGAAATGGAACTACTGTCCCAGCTGCTGTTAAAGAAAAGTAATCAATAAAAATTAATTCTGACCAATCAGAATCGAGCTCTTTAATAAAACGTAACTAGTCCTACTGTTTCATTCGTATTATGTTGCGTATTTATCTCTTATTCATGCACTGTTTTCTGTATTATTGTATTTATAAAGCGTTTTAAATTTGAACTGGAGCTTAGTTGGTTCACTAGAGATTTGTGGGAAATTAAATTAATTTTTGGTTTCTCTGTTCTCTTAATTATCTGTAGCTGAGAAATCCACAAATCAAGCAAAGCTCACCGAAAAAGGACAATTCTGTGCTACGCTTGAAAAACATAAGGTAAATCAGACTCAGTGTCTTTATTTATTACGTTTTCTTTCATTTCTGTTATTCTTATAACATATTTTTGTAACTTATTTATTTTCCTTCTTGCCTGACACTACAACACTTCTTCACGCAGCTGTAACTCTTTATTATTGTTGACACAGTGGTATAAATTGCGACTGCACTACGATATGAACTCCTTATTGTCAATATACAACTCTGGATCAGTTTGTGTATCCTCCAAATAGCTTCTCAGTTTCACCGCAGTCATTTCATCCAGAACGAGACGCTAACGGTCCATCTGGTGTTTTGGTTTTGGTAGAGAGGCGCTGGAGAAGAAGCCCCTGCGGTTCCTGCTTCAGGGGGGAAAGGTCACCGCCTTGTGCCCACAGGGAACCGAGCAGGTGTGGGCTCTCAACATCAAGAGAGCCATACTGAGCATGCTCCAGACCTCCCACTCCGGACGGGTCAGAGAGATTGTGAAAGAGGTGAGGACCTTCTCAACAAGTACTCATATTTTTAAAAAATAATAATAATAAAACAGGATTTTGAAGCTTTACTTCATTATAGTGTATTCATAAATTGGTTGTAGATCATCTGTAGCCAGTTGCACCAGTAGAATGGAAGCTCTAGTGTGTGGTATCCAGGTCTGAACATAAACATATTTCTTGTTTACATTGGATTGTGTTTCTGATTCTGGCTGGTGATGGTGAAATATGTCAGTCTGATCTGAGTTCTTTATGTGCTACCAGTTACGACTTACTTCAAAGCTAATTTTAACTCCTAACGAACAACTTAGAATCAACTTTAGACCCTGAATTAGAGTAGAACGTACGTTAAACTAGTGCTATACTTGGTCTTGGTAGTCGGTTTCAGATAAAAAACTTGGATTTGAAAACTTTCTATGGTTTAAACCATGTAAAATTGATTAACTATCTCATCTTCACAGACTGATATATATGGGACATGTATCAGTTCCTATGAGCTGAAGGGCAATTCACTAGTGAAGACACGGCATCTGCAGCAGTGCCTCCAAGACAGAGTGAATGATTTTTGGAGGAATTCTGTCCCTCTAAAAGAAGACAGGGTAGGTCCTTTCGGTGATGTGTTAAATATCGAAATATTGTATTCTAACCACTAACAACAATCAGAGTTTGGCTTCGAAAATGATGATGATTGCACTATTCTCTTATCAGACAGTAAATGCCAGCCTCAAATGTACCCAGCATTATGGCGCAACCATGATGGACAAGGTGAACTGCACCGAGACGGTGGTACTTGTGCCCTTGTCAGGGTCACTAGATATGGCCCAGACCAGCACCGTCTCAACCCTGACTCTTTTGAGAACTCTGGATGGGATACAAATAGATTCAGGTAGAGTGAGAAGTCAAAAATGGGTTAATATGACAAAAATTTGTCATACGCTTGATGACATATAGAGGAAAACTGAAAATTTTCCAATTTCTATCAGGGTTGCATGACGAAAGATACTTGACTGATTTGGAATTTGACATGGAAGCTGTGAACCCAAGCCAAAGAGGACCGCGCTCAGTTCAGGAGGTTTCAAGCACAGTGAGGAGGCTTTGTGCTCATTCAGCAGACGAGCAACAGGTCAGTTTATTCCTCAGCATTTAACTTACTCTTACATGGTGTTTTAGGATACTTTCACATATTCAGTCCAGTCCATTTGAATTGTGTTTTCCTGTTCTGTGCATGTTTTTGGGGCAGAACACAGCAATCGAGCTCGGACCAAAACAGCTGAAGTGGTCTAGGTCCGCTTTCAAGTATTTGATTGCAGTGAGAACGCGGTTTGACTGAATAAACCCAAATGCAGGAACTGAACCAAATGTGCCGCTATATTTTGGGTGTGCTCTATCCAAGCCAAAGGACAGAGCTGTACTGTAGTATTGCTGCAGTAATGTCATGTATTCTGGACATTTGGTGCGAAGAATAAAAAAGAAATCATGTGCTGGACATGATGCACAAAATGTTTTAGACTAGATGTTTATATAATTTTTCTAATTTATTGAGTGCTTTTGAATTTCATGATAGCTACACAAAGTTGTCTACCTTTTTTCAATCCCTATATTTCTGACCAATGAATGAAAGAGTTTTACGAGTACATTTTCAGCCATAAAACCCTCAAACAACATTTTTTTTGCTTTTTGGTTCAGTTAAATATGTGTACTGTGACTAAACTAAACCAAACTAAATAGCAAACAAACAAAAAGCCTAAATTTTGCTCTGATTGGACTTCGCAAATAGACTAATAAGTGCAAAAGTGCCCATAATGTTTTCAGGTTTTTCTTCTCTTTTTTGTGCCTCAGCAATCAAATCTGTTTCTGAGTCTGGCCCTCCAGTTGAGAACTTTGACACTGCAGCAGCTGAATGATGTCTGGCAAGAGGTCTCCTTTAAATGCCTTGATGACTGGTCAGTCTTTCACAAAGTTCTTACTATGAAGTACTTAGGAATCTGTCAGCTGATTAAACAAAGACAATACCTGAAACTCAAATGCAATTTTGACAATCAGATTTTGCTGATTTTCATTATAGGCAGCCTTTGCTAGAGGCACTACCAGCGTGTGGCTCTGAACCATGCATCCAGTTCACAACAAACCTAATCCTCAACAAGGAGATTGGTCAGGATCATATCATCTCCTTCCTTAGTACCATCACATTTGCTTCGCATCCCACACCATCAATGATCAGCCATATCAGCGTGAGTTCTCGCGCTGCTAAAGAAGAAAATGCACTTGTTATCCAATATTACTACATTTACCATCGATTTCCATCTCCTTCCTCAGGCTCTGTTGAAATTTCCTCCGATTCGTCCAAAGACTATACTTGCTGTTTCCTCACTTGTCCACCGCCTCTGCCAGAGGGAACGGACTCCATGTAGTCAGATCCCTGAGGTCCAACAGCTTGTGCAGGTTCTGAAGGAGGATCTGGGACAGAGCTGTGGACAGCAAGAACCCTTACCAATTACAGAGGTACAGTCATAACAATGCTATATGCTGTGAGAAGGATGACATTGAATTAAATGATACCAGTGTTCATCTTTCTTCTTCAGCTGCTACATGTTTTGAAAGCAGTGGAGAACATAGGTCTGCCTGAATTCATCCCTCAATTGAAAATTTGTATTCACAACCACTCGGCACCTGTAGAGCTTCGATTAGCTGCTGTACAAGCCTTCAGACACATTCCCTGCCATAGAAAGGTATGTATCTCTATAGACCTTGCTTTGAACAGGCCTAGTTTTTTTTGCCTAGCTGTTTTCTCCCACCTTGGTCATTTTGCCAATTCCCAACCCCAAGCTACCAAACAGGTAGCATGAAGGCTACATGTTTCCTCAACATATGAAACCACTGCATCTTTTTCGAATTGCTGCTCATGCTACATCACAGTGCAGCTAAACACACTAGATGGAAAGTGCTAACTGCCCTCTTCCGCATACATGAGCGCCACAATTGGCTAGCATCACATTGATTGACAGGGGAGAGAGAGTAATGACATCTCACGCACCCAAAGAGCATGGCCAATTCTCCTCTCTTGGACTACCACCCATGAATGGCTGTGGCATTGTCTGGATTCAAACTCATGATTTACCAAAAATAGATTAAAAAAAAAAATTGAAGCCAAGTTTGTCAAGCTGGTACACCATTTTGGTTAGCTAGTAAGTTGTTTTTCAATTTCCTTGTTACTTGGAATAAATTGATTAATACACATTTAAGATTCTGATCAGATCAGATATCTGATTGTCTTACTTGATACAATACCGAATTAGTAGCATTAATTCAGGAACTGTATCCATTTACCAGCACTTGCCAGCTAGCCAAGATGGTCTACCAGCTTGACCAGCTCAGCCTGTATTTTGACATAGCTGTTCAGACTGAGCTGTTGAATTCAACAACTTTCTATACAATGACAGAGGCAAAAATGTTGTTTGTCTCACTTTAGAGAGGAGTTCTTGCTTGGGCATACCAGCAACCTCAAGAAGATGTGGAGATTAGGATTGCTGCATATCAGCAGCTCATGTACTGTCCTGACCAGGAGGTGTTCAGGATCATAAAAGACACCTTAAGCAATGAGACTTCTACCCAAGGTATGAGTGGTCAGCATGATCTTGGACAGGGGATTCAACTAAAATTTTTGGAAGGTCCAGCTACATAAACCAAGTTTCAACTAACATGACTAAATTGTGTCAACACTTACCTTTTAATGCTTAACCATTAGTGATTAGTTTGTGGCTATGAATAAGACACATATACATTTGAAGTCGTTTTTTTTGTTTCGCCCTGACGCTTCATTACCAGTTTTGTCTTGTGTCATGAATTCTCTTTTAAACTTGAAGCAGAGAATAAATGCATACTTCTCTGTCCAGTCTTCTTTAAACATTCTGTTTTCGTGGTTGATTTTATTTTTTTTTTAACAAGCTCTGTCATCAGGTCACTGATCAGACCAGAGCATGTGATTGGCTGCAACAGATGATCTACAGAAGCTACACTGGTTAATGTTTAAAAAATGGAGTCTCTGAAATATGGACAGTATTTTTTACCTTGATCGGTTCTGTTACAGTATATTTTGAATACTTTTCTGGGACCAGATCCAGATCTCAGTTTGCCAGTTGATGATCCTTCATCTAAGATATCTAAGACAAATATTTGTTGTAAATAAAGGTTCCTTTTGTATATTGTCTCTTATTTTTCAAATTATCTAATCTTGTTTAACATGAATAAATTCAGATACATATGGTTGGATTTCTGCTTTAGTTGGGTCTTTTGTCTGGAGCCACCTCTTCAACATCCAGAAAACAGAAGACCCTCTGAAGAGAGACCTAATGGAGTCATTGCCACATGACATCATCACTAAAGATTTTGAGGCAGAACCATGGAAGTATTCATCACACATGGACTTTACAATGGATACTGGTATATTATGGTCCACTCTGTAGGCTATGTGTGTATAGTTTTTGCAGGTAAATTACCGTGTGTTGTGTTGTGACTTAATCTTTACTGGCTTGTACTCCCTTACATGTTTGAAAGGAGCGGCCATCCTCAATGTTGAGGGAGCTTTGGTTTTCTCCCCAGTGTCCTTTCTGCCACGTTCTGCAATGGCCAATCTGACAGCTTACATCTTGGGCAGATCATTTAATATTTTAGAGGTAGCAAAATAATATATATATACTTTTAAATAATTTATTGCATCATTGTACTGATGGATAGCATTGTGAAACTCATATGTTGTGCTCAGGTTTCTTTCAGGATGGAAAATGCAGAACCTTTTCTCTGGAGCATGTTTGAAGGTCAGCATGCTTCTACTAATAAAAGTACTGAAGATCAAACACTATCTACGTCAAATGGGAAGAAGAAGCAGAAAAGAAATGAGGACAGGTGGTCTAGCCAACAAGAAAGTGCAACTCAGAATGAAGACTGCAAGTTCAACATCTTGAGTCCTCTCAAAGCTAAGGTGAGGAATAGGTGTGCGGTGATTTGTTGATTGTTTTTAGCCACACATCAGGAATGACTAGGTTTTTGGTTTAAGTTCACAGGAAAGAGGAAAAGCCACACTGAGTTTCAGTGTTGGATTAACGTGAAGATGTTTGGTAATGACCTCACCTTCATGACCTGTGATGAACTGGTTGGCAAATTGAGAGAGCTATCACTTAGTGTAGCTGGCTTCACTGTGAAGCTTCTGAAGGTGAGAAAAGACTTTTCCAAGCTTACATAATTTCATTTCAACAATGAATTTTGATGAGTACCTTCTGCATCTTAGGGTCAGGAGGTTAAGGTAAACCAAAGGGCAATTGTGCTGGCAGAAGAACTGGTCTTACCATCACTTTCAGGGTTGCCAATCAAGCTGAACATCAACATGTCCTCTTTCTACTCGCTCTGGATGAAGGGCAGTGTTAACTTTAAGGACTGGTCTCAGTTATCCTTGGCTGGTTATGTTAAACCAAAGTAAGCTCTTAGTCTTTCTAGCTTCTAATGTATTTCCAAAGTTGTCTGAGTTGGGATGACAAGCCTATTCCTCTTTTTTGTGGTTGTCCTTTCAACCAGGACATTTGTTGGCATCTCAGCAAGAATGGGAGTAGATGGAGCTTTTGGTCGAGTTGGACTGGAGTGGGTCACCCAAGTCAGAACATCCACCAGCTTGGACGGAGGCATATATGTACACAATGGACAAAGTCTGAAGATGGTTCTTAACACACCTGAAGATGTTATGGATATTTTGTCCTTTAGGTCTGAAATTTTCTATCAGAAGAATGTAAAAAAAATTTTGGATAATCTATAGTAGACCACTAATGCCTTTCTTGAAACAGTTTCAGAATGTATTGCATAAGTGGAGAAAGTAGAGAGGAGCTCACACCAAGGAACCTCAAAGAGAAGACTACCTGTTCTCCCAAAACATGTACTCATAACAATTTTACAAAATCAGTTACAATAGATTACCTTTTCCTAAAATGAGATACAGTAAATTAGTTGTTTCCACCTGGTCCAGGGTCAAAGATGCTTGGATGGCAATTATGCACTGATGTCACTTACCCCGTGCTGCTGATGGGAAAAGGTTTTCCCCCTCCTGGTCCAATGATCTTTAGTTTGAGGCTCCAAAAACTGGACAGAGTCCTTCAAAAGTACCTTTTAGAAGCAGCTTACGCCTTTGTTCCTCAGGTAGGCTTTTCAGCGTATCTTTATTGCTGAAGATTCAATTAAATATTTCCTCTGTAGTTATAGTTGTAATTGCCTTTGTTTTTTATTTCCCAGCAAAACTCCTGGATCCCACGTGAAGCCAACCTCCTCATCTTCCTTGGAACCCCACAATCCACTATCCCCCGAGATGTATCTTTGGACTTCAGTCTCAGTCCTCAGAGGCTAATTCTGAAAATTGTTCACCCTCTGAAAACCATTCTCATTCAAGGTTACTCATAGCTGTGTAAATTAAAAACATAGCAGTTTACATTGTGTATATGTTATTGTTTCTGTATTATCTGCATAGATTCTTATGCACCATGGTTCTACCAGTATGCTATGACTTCTCATCTTGTATTCTTGTCCACAGGGCAATTTGATGAACAGAATGGTCAGAGGTCAGGAAGAGCTGAAATACTAATAGATGACAAATACCATTATTACTTAAAGGTAATAAAATTTGTTGTTCAAAGCAGGACAATGTACAGCATAGCATTAGAGGAAAACCTTTATATGTAATATATTGTATATGTATCATCTATTCCTCCTATACTTCAGGGATTGATAGAGACTCTGAGTCTTCCATCAGAAAAGAAAACACAATATCAGCTGGAGGCCAAGTTTGCAGCAGATGGGCATCCAGTCATTCTCTCTGTTAATGTCACACATGGGCTCAACAGGAAGATCAATGTCTCTGCTAAGTTGAGAAATGTCTTCATTAAGGATGCTTCCTTTTCAGGCAAGACCTTTATTTTTGGCCAACATTAGATGTCTCATGTTAAGCACACATACACATGAGTATACCCTTAGAAAATAAGGTTCCAGCTAGCACTACAATGGATAGTTTGGTTTGGGACTCCAAGGAAACCCCTTAAAGGCTCTATGTAGAACCCTACAGAGACAGTTTCACTTTTAGAAAATGACCATAAAAAAAAGACTAGAAGCTAGTGTACCATTGGAGACTCAAAGAGAGATAGGATCCAATTTCATGAGGTTTCTTGAAACTATTTTCTGACAAATCAATGAAGTCGGCCAGGCGATCGCAGTTCCGATGATGAGCAATAGCAAATACAGGCACAAGGGCAATCTAAATATGATATCAAAGGAAATGACAAAGGTCATAGGAACAGAAGGCAGTCAGGAAGAATAACTTTCAGAATTTATTCAACACTGAATGATTGGCAAGACTTTGCAATAACACAGAGGAATGTATTAGTTTATATACACATGACCCAGGACATAGTAGGAGATGGTGAACCTTGTTAGGGAGGCATAGCATTCAGAGTTGCTGTGACAGCTAGAACTCTTAACTGTCTAAGGAACCATTGAAGCACCCTTTGTAAGAGTAATGTAACTATGCCATCAAGTTTTAATTCCAATATATTCTTAAGCAAAGCATATAGTGGATCAAAAGTTCTATCTGACTTCATCCACAGTGCAGGTGGAGCGGAGGCAGGATGACGGCAAGAGGCAGTATTCAGTAGATGCAGGGCTCCTGTTGCCTTACTTACTTAGCACCAGGATCTTTGGACTACTTGAACACAGGGGGCTGGAGTGGACCTCTGGCTTAAAGATCAGATATGGGGTGCAAGGTTAGAGAGCTAATCTTTCAACATTGCTTCTTAAAACAAGTAGAGAGAAGATGATCAACTGATTTTATGTTTTCTCTAGAGGACTCAGAAAATATGCAAGAGTGCCACATGTCTCAGAACTTGAGACATGAGGTCAAGCCAGTTGAGAAGCACTATGGCACGTCAGTAGAGCATGAGCTCCAGTGTTCCCACATCGCATTCATCAACCACAGGGTAACATTATTGTATTATATCTCAAGGTTATATCACAAGGTGAATATGAATGGTCACGTTGTCACTGTGTTGTTCTGAATTACAGATTCAGATCCAACATGAAAGGAACCCCGTTCATATCCAGTCTTCACTTGACCTGAGCTATGGCAATCACTGGAACCAGGGTAGCAACAAACAAAGAGTCCTCTTGAGTCAGTCCCTCAGGAACCAGTCTGGACAGAATCTCAAAAGTTATGCTCTGGAGGTGAAGCCTTTTCATATCTGGCATATTTTGTTGTACTGTACAGCTCCAAGGTCCCTTGATTAATCCTGACCTCAGGATGTCTGTGTGGAGTTTCTGTACCTGTTCTCCTAGTGTCCACTTGGGTTTCCTCCAGGCTTTGTTTTTTCCTCTTACCTTTCAAAAACCACACCAGTAGGTGAAATTGGCTATGCTGGTTGGCTATGCTGGTTTGAATGAATGTGTCAGCCTATTCCAGTGTATCTGGGATAGGCTCCGGATCCACTACAACCCTGACCAGAATAAATTAATATTTTATTGTCACATGTTCACATTAAAGTGATTATTCTATTTAGAATTAGTATGCCCAATAGTTGTCTTCAGTTCTATGACATGGCTGAGTAAGCTGGCTAAGTTGAAATCTTCATATTTCAGTTTAGCTTACGAATCCCAGACAAAGGACTGAATTGCAGGACTCAGTTCCTGTACTCCCACCAGAAAAGAAGGCAGTCTGAGATGAGCACCCATCTGAAGGTCAATTATAATGACCAGATTCCCCTAGTGGCTGGGCTTCATTGGAAAGATTTGTCTGCAAAAGCCTCATTACGGAAATGGGAAGGTACTTGTCCATTATAGACTTTAAAGAGTTCCACATTCACGGTATACATATATCAAGATGTTCTTCTTCACTTCTTCTAACTGCAGGGTCCTTAAACATGGACACACCTTGGCTGTATGTCTACACGGCTCACAAGTTATCTCAACTCCAGCATGGCACAACCCAACTCACTTCTGAAATTACAACCCGCAAGTTGGTTGTCATTCGCAACTTGATGCTGGATGGCCTCTACAGGGAAAGGGGGAGAGACAGAGAGGGACACTTATACTTATTCACACCAACAGTTACCTATATAAAGGTAATCATGGTCATCTTATAATGTATTACAATATTCACACAGATTGTTAGAAATACAGATAGTCCCAGGACACATTCACTTATGTGCATTTGCTTTGGTCCAGGTTGGTGGCTATGTCATAGCGGGGAAACGTAGAGTTAACGCCTCATGTTCCATCAGCACAGCGTGGATGCCAAACTTAAGAGGCGAGATTTCACTGGGGAATGGAAAAGAGTTGAAGACTCTGGATATGAGCACCAGCTTTGGCAAGCAGGACTTCAACATCTCCGCAAGCCTCAACATCATGGATAAGGTACAGGACCTATTCAAACCACAAAAAAGGGGACCATGCTAACTGAGGCACTACACCCTTTTTTGAGTAATAGCATTTATGTTTGGTAATTTTTATTTCAGAAGCTGAAGAAGAAATTCTTGATGATGACTATGACTCTGTCAGACCTAAACAATTCTTATCTTGAGCTGGATATTGGAGGTAGAGTGGAAGAAATGAGGAAGGACATGAACTTGTATCAAAAACGATGGGTTCTGCACTTCAGGTATTCTCTTTTTTATGGTTTTATGGCTTGATTATTTATTTCTGATGATGAGATTATACTGTTAAAGCAATAAAAGAAACAATGATGGAGATGGTACTGCTTAAATTTGGATCCAAACTGCTACTTTTGTCTGTATTCCTTTCTACAGGCAGCCATTTAAGTTCCTCCCACGAAGTCTACACCTCCAGAAGACATTCACCATTGATCTGTATAAAGGAATCTACATTCTTGAGTCAAAGCTGCTGCTCAGTGACAACAGGAAAGCTATTCATGTGCTGACTCTTGGATTTCAGCCCCAGCAATTTCAACCATATGTATGTTCTAGCTATCCATCCTTTCAGATTTGTGGGTTTTTCTTTTTTAAATTATGATTATGCAGGAATATTTGCTCTTAAGACAATACCTGCAGTATCTTAATAAGCATTTTCAGATTATTATAAGATAATTTTGTAATAATCATACAAATCTTTAGAATTATTGGCTGAAAATCTTTGAGTTGGTCCTTGAAGATATTGTTCTTGGTCTTAGGTGTGTTCCTCCCTGATTAACTCTTTTAACTTGGAAAATGTCCCACAAGACTTGGAGATTTGCGTTAGTATCCACAAAAACCAGGTAGGCCAAAGAACTAAACATCATTCCATATCAAGAAAGCAACAATAGTTCAAGAACTTCTCGGCTACAAAGAATTAGATACCATTACAACTGTATATTTTATTAATTTCAATCTTGAAATTGATTTATTCTATTGGCAAATCATTTTGCCTGCATCTAGAAATAAACCCTTGATTTAAGTAGGAGATTTTATCCATTCATGGTTACATTTAATGTTCGCAAAGCAGGTTAATTCCTAGAGTATATCCTGCGTTCCTAGAGAAGTATTACATAAAATTGCCTAAACTCAATATATTTTTTGTACTGTGTTACTTATGAAATCATATGAATATAATCTAACATTGTTTTTAGACTATGCAAGTGCTGCAGGGGAGGATGCTAATCGCTAAAAAGGAGAAGGCGCTGGTTCTCGGTCAGGTCCAACTTTATGAAGGTGAAGGTTCTTCTCAGCAAGGTGTTACAATCAAAGTCAACCTCACTCAGTTGCTACAGGTAAAACAATATGCCGTATCTTCTTCTTTATTACGTGTCTTTGAGCTAATATTTGTTGTAACTAGTTAACATTTTATTGTTAGCTATTAGTGTGCTAGCTGAAATAAATTGTTGTCCCTAACTTTGATTTTGTATTTTATAGATTAAAGCCAGTGAGAATCAGTTGTCCAGTTTGATCCTATCTCTTTACTTAAGTTCTTCACATAATTTCTTACTTCACACAATTGTGGCATGACGACATTAAGGGCATTCTAATGACTTACTAATGACATTTCTTAAATTTTAAATGGATAATTTACTTTTTATCTATAATCTGGGTAACAGGGTTGTACTTTCAAAATGAAAAGGTTGCCAGTCAACATCACAATATCGTTGTAAATTAAGAAAAAAGAATGAGTTCTTCTTAGTAATTTTCTTCTTCCCATGTTCTTCAGGAATTTCAGATGATGCAACTTCCTGTTGAACATGTGACTTGAGGAATATTCCAAGCATTTAATAGGAGTGACTCAGCCCAATCATAGAATCACCTAGCTGATGTCTGCTATTTCCATTACAGATGAAAATTCCCTCTTTGGTAACTTTTGACGGTGACGTGATAAGAAGTTACAGGACGAGTAAAGAATTTAAATACATCGCCAAAGGGAATTTGGTCATCGAAGATAAGGACTATGATGTAAAAACCTACACTTTTCTAGCTAAAAATGCTAACAGTGTCATTTTCAATCATATCTAATGATATCAATATATAGAGAGTCATACATAGGTGAATATGTGATGCCTTTCATTATCCTAATGACACAATAAAATGCTTATGGTAATGTTAATGAAAATTTGTTTTCAGGCATATTTTACATTAGAGAAGACTCCTTCTGGAAATATCAGCAGTTCTGTATATCTGCGGTCTGATGGCAAAATAAATGCTATGCTAGATGTTTCTCTAGCTAATGCTATACGAAAGGGTATTCACACAATCAACTTCAACCTCAGCTTTCAGCAAATTTTATTTCCACCGATCATAGCAGACCTCCACCTTCATCTCAGGGCAAACTCTTCTTCAGACAGGTAATTTATTATACATTTCGCCTTGACGGATTGATTTCTTGATACTAGTCCTTGCACCATTTAACACTATATTTGCTTTTCTCTCAGTTTCTATGGTTTGTGTGGACTGAGAAAGAGTGACCAGATGTTTCAGGCTCGGCTGAGCACAGCTCTAGCGCAAAACCCTGGACTCCGGTTGTCTCTTGTAGGGGACATGAATGTCTCGCTGTCTGGTGTTTCAGTCCTGCCGCGTATCTCCAGCTTAGCAGGGCTGCTGGATGAGGCAAAGGGTCTGACTGAGGGTAGGCCACAACACTCTATAAATGTAACTATAAATGGATAAACAGTATGACGTGCCATTCAGAAAGTGGGATAATAGGAATAAAACACTTTAGGATGTGTTGTTACAGTAAAATAATAAACTTTGGAGTGGAAATGTATCACACCACTCCATCATTGATTATTTTCCTATGATAGCCTATGATCACCCCCAAAGCATTTTATACCTTACTTAATCCAGATCACTGCTGCTTTGTGCTTCTGTTCTCCAGGACACCTGACATTAACAGCAGACCATGCTGTATATCGTGTGGAGATGAGACACGAGAACTCTAGGCTTAAAGAGGAAATGAACGGGTCTGAAAGTGTCTGGATTTGTGTCCTGGCTCAGGAGCAGTCACTCTGCGTGAACATTAGCAGGACCTTTATACAGCATGGCCAGAATGCTCTCCATGCTCAACTCATTCACTCATTTCCTTGGCTGCTCTCAGCAGGTACACTCACATCCATCTTTTTTGCTATTTTATATTCATATGTTGAGTTTGTACAGTGGGGCAGATGGGGGTTGACCTTTTTTTTTGCCAACTTTGACTATAGTCCACTGTGCTCAAGGGCAAATTGATTGAAGAGGAGGAACATCACTCTTACACTCTTACACATTGGTATTAAATGTGTAGCAATTTAATTCAATGTATGCTTCCATTGGTTCAGGACTCCCGTTTACCACCAGTGCAGTGGTGGATGTGAAGCGGAGTGAAAGTGGTCTGTCTGCTGAGCTTGCACTTCATGCTGGAACCCAAGAGCTGAAGCTCACAGTGCAGAGAAGACTGCACAACTCTACAGAAATTGCTGGGCACATACTGGTTAGTGCTCCTTTCAGTATCTCACCACAATTTCAGTGGTATTTTTTGATAATGTGGTTCATTTTTTCTGTTGGTTCAGTTGGTTCATGGTGGTATTGACTGTCTATATTTAACATCAACATCCCTCATTTGTTAAGGGATTAACGAGCGTAACTTTAGTGGCTCTTTGCTAGACCCTTGTGCTCGGGGTCAGTTGGTTCCGTTGTTATTTGAAGGAAATGCCTCTGATTCCATGCTCATCTCCTACAAAGAAGACAAACTGAATGGACATACGGCTTGTTTTAACAGGTGAACTGCATGGGGAGGATCGGCCTGGACCACCTGCTGAGCTACTGCTACTCAGAGGCGCTGGATCAGTCGCTACGAGTATGGATGATTTCTCTGGCTAGTTGAAGCGCAGATCTGAAGACCGTGTGTGTGTACTGCTATAATATATTAACCCATTCTTTATGCAAATAGATGGAGATACAGGCTAATCTGTCAGATTCCATCCACATTCTGCCAGAAAACCAAGGAACCTTGTCATTGCTACTCAAGATCGTGGGACACCACCTAACGTCTAGGTTCAGTATAACAATCTCACAGTGCAAAATATCCAAAGTTGTCATCACTGAATATACTTACTATTGTCTTTTCTTTAATCTTAGCACTGGCCTGATGGTTAATGTTCACCACAACATCTCTTCTCTACAACCTTATGTCCCATTTGGGTTTGACACCAAATCACAAGTATGGCAAAACCTGGAATCTATCATTTTTTTGCTGGTTTACTAAAAGTTTGAATGTGTCAAACTTGATAACGCCCAAAACTAACAAGGCCTGCAGAGGGCCGAGTCTTTCAAATAAGCAAAATAACATGCTGTTTTGTGTGCGTGCCTTAATGAATATGCAATTTGGGTAGAAACTTGTCACAGATTCATCCTCTCAGCATGATTTGTGCAGTTTTTGTTGAGTTGATGTGCTTTTGTTTATATTCCCAAGTGCCTTTGTTTTTGTTTTCCTGTCTCCATCCTTGTCCTGTCATTGGTTTGCTACCTAAATGTGTTCGCCTGTTCTGTGTTTGGTCCTTGATTAGTTTATCTATTTATAACCCTACTGTTTCTTTCTCTCATTGTGAAGTTTTATCAAGCATTCATGTCATTAAGTCTAAGCCATGATTCCTTAGTGACTTAGTTTCTAATTCACTGTGTAGCATTTCTTGGTTCTTGACTCTGACAATGTTTCATGGATTGCTCTTATAATAAATTTTCACACTTCATTCACCACATGTTACAAAACCTTTAAGTGCAATACCTGTACAAGTTTGCATGCCCACTAACTGCATTCACAATTTGTCAGATTTCCGTATGCAAATTACTGTAGCATTCTTTATTTGGTATCTTTGTAAATCAGTGCCTTAGCATGTTCTGACTTGCAGGCCACTGATATCATGCTTTTGCCTTCATACAGCTGAATCGTTCATCTTCTTCAATTAAGGCAGCAGCAGAGTTAGTGATAGACAATCATGTGATGCGTTTTAAAGGACAGGCTTCACAGACAAAGCTTGGATTCAAGCAGGTGTTCGAGTTTTACCACTCTTTACCTCAGGTACAAATGAAATTTTCAAGCATTAATATTGTATTCATTAATGTTATATTTAACAACAGCTATTATTTAAGGGATAAAACATTTGCAAAGAATGAAAATCATTCAACGAAACAACAAGGTATGAAGCGGAGTTTCTGTTACCAAAACAAAGTTGACTTGGAAGTGTTTTATTCTTCTTATACCACAGCAATTTGCCAATGATTACATTTTCCCATTTATTAAAGAATGATATGTTGTACTATTTAATCTTTTTAGTTATGTTTAATATTGTGGAACATCCACGAAAATCAAGTTACGTTATAACAGCTATAAAAAGTCGTTCCCTGTCCAGCCTCTCTTTTTTATCTCTTTCTTGAAGTTAATAAATAAATGTTACAAAGGTATTGCCAAGCGCAAACTCTTCTGTGCTCAAGTCATGTAGATGAAATGAAAACTCTATCAAGTCTGTGTGTAATATATTTGTGATAAACAGCACTCTTCTCTTTCTTGATTACTTTATTTCTATTTCTGTACAGCTGATGTCAGTGCCCAGAAGTCTTTTAGTAAAGACAGGGTATGCTGGGCGCAACGGATCACACGTCCTCACACACCACACACAGTGGATGGATGAAAACTCACCTACACCTACAGGGTTACAACAATGGAACTCGAGACAGATAGGTACCAGTGCTATTATTAACTAAGGAATAAAACACTGCTGTTATAGAAATGTAATCAATGGCGGGGTGGTGTGATGTGACCTGATGCTGAGCGGAGTTGCTTATTTTCCAAAAACACATCCTGAAGTGTTTTATTCCTCTTATACCATACAACAGAAGGCTTATAGCTTCATTTTTTGGTCCTTTCTGTAATAAATCTCATTTTTCTCAGATGAGTTTGGGCCTGAGTCCCGGGGGTGGGAGCTGGAAGTGAGGCTTGAGAATGAAACTCAGAGCAAACGGGGCAACATTCTCATTGATTGGGATCTGACTGGAGCACAGGAGCAGGTGGGAAGTGGACTGAGACGACTTACATCTCTTCTCAGGCGTGACCTTTTTCTGAAATATGCATTTCTGCTTCCCTAAATTCTTTTCGCAGTGAACACAAGCACAACTGACTGTTGTATATCAAATTTACTGTGTGTGTGCAGATACGAGCTACAGGTTCTTGGAACTCTGCAGGCAGACAGACCGAGGCCATGCTCGAGCTCAAACAACCTTTTACGTCCACTCTCTCCCACTTACACCTGCAAGTGCTCTCACATAACCACGCACAACAACAAGGACATGGCAGGAACAATCAGGTACACATTACACACACACACACCCACACACACCCACACACATATCCTGCTCAGGTTGATATTCACAGAAACCTTGGATGAGTAATGTATCATTCTCAATAGGTCCATCTGTCCTGGGACCATGGGACACCCATGAATGTCTCTGTGACGGTTAGTAACCGGAGCCATGAGGACTTCAGCATGACGCAGGCTTGTGTTTTTGTGTCACCTGGACAGGTAAATCATACTTCCTTTTGCAATACCATAACAATAAAACATTAATACAGATCACTTTTTAGTCTTACTGTCCACCAGAGGGCACTGATTTAGTGTTTTAGGTGCGTCTTCGTGCATGAACACACAAAACAGAACAGACTGGTGGTTCTATCTAAAAGGTCACCATAAGGTTATGAATTAAAACCCCATTGCTTCCAGAAAGCCACCATTCTGCTCTCGAACATGGCCTTTAATCCCAAACCTCTCATCCAAATGCACTGTAGGGTGTCTGCCAAATGAATTTGTAAAAAAAAAAAAAAAATTTAGAAGTGGAAGTTGAAATGATCCTTGAGTCAAAGTTAAAAACTGCTCAAGTGTAACTCAGATATTTAAAAGTAAAAAGTGAACGATTCTAACTGAAATTAAAAGTCAAGCCATGTTTGTTTCTTTATTTGCTTGGTTGTTTATTTTAACATATTTCACACCTCAAATACAAAAAGTCCATATTAAAAGTTATGAAGGCTAAAGTTAATATTTATGCAGGATTAGCATTTATATATATATATATATATATATATATATATATATATTTTTTTTTTAACGACTTCATTAATACGAAATTGAACAATGTTATCAAAACCAAGTCGATATTTATTTTTACACAAGTAATAAAACACTTGGCGCACGCTGTTATAGGAAAATAATCAACAATGGGGTTGTGTGATGTGGACAGACATGAAGTTGAGTTGATTATTCTTTTAATAACAGCATGTCCTGAAGTGTTTTATTCCTGTACTTTGTAATTTGCCAACTTTTGCCAACTATTTATATGTTAATGAATGACGTAATTTTTTTTTTATCCATTTCTAGTTACAAGTCATGTTGTGGAACATCCACAAGTTTGTTCTTGTTATCATTTACATTATAGCAGATATAAACGGTCATTTATATAAACACTCATCAGCCTCTTCTCTCTCTCTCTCTCTCTTTCTCTCTCTCTCTCTTTCTCTCTCTCGCTCTCTCGTGAAGTTAATAACCTCTGACTGTTACACAGCACTGACACTGGAGACTTCTTCCATAAATGAACATCTCCTGACAGAAAACGTAACCATATCAACAGTTACACGTTTTTAATCCGTTTATATGACAACACAAGTCCCTGTGCAAGTTGTTACTATAGAAATGAGAATGTATTAGAGATAGTGCATTAATCTAAATTAATCAACACTTCCTGACCAATCTGTTTCGACTACACACATTATGTTGATACTCCTGATACTACTTTAAACCTCAGACTTCCCTAGCAACAACTGTTTCAGTAAAATTAAAAAGGAACATTGATCCCATTTATCATGGACTAGATGCTGCAGGCATTTCATAAACCTGAAATGCCCTTAGATGGAATTTTTTGACCAATAAATAAATAAATAATGGAAGGATCTTTTTTTTTTTTTTTTTTTTTTTGGGATCATGAACAATTTTTCTGACCAACAAGAATTATGTTCGGATTATTTTAAGCCTGTAGGCTATTTTAACCCTGAAATATGTCTAGGATGATTTCTGTGGAAAATAAACAGGGATTTGACCAAAATATTTTTTTTAGTGACTGCAGATTTTGTAACAATGAATTTCAGATGCGGTCAGTTCTCCCTCTTGTGGAGGCCCACGGCTGCGTCTCGATGGCACAGGAAGGGAAATTTTCCTACTCCCAAAGCGCAGAACTCAAGTGGGGTGACAAGAGAATTAAGCAAAGCATGAAATATCAGGTAATTACAGCACAAATAGAACATTTGCTAATAATAATACTAATAATAACAATATAACAAGAATAAGAATATAATATCTTTAATCCCCCAGATGATTCCTCAATTATTCATCTTATTATTCAATAATTACAATGAAACCAGTTGAAATCTGAATAATGGAAGTCCAACTATTACCAAAGTTATTACATTAATTACTGAGTTATGCTTATCTGCACTTATTAAATAGTCAAATTAAACATTAAAATTAAATAGTCAAATAAGTATTAGACTGTTTAACTGGTCCATTGAACTGAACCAAATGTAGATCACGAATAAAAAGATCTAAGGAGACGATAATAAAGAGACAAAATATTATTGTACACATTTAAATAATGGTCATGAAATAAATATGTATGGAGTTCAGATTTATTTGAGTCCCTGGCTGCAAAATGTTTGAGCTTTAAGAGAATAGCGACAAAAAAAAAAAGATCATATTAAATAAATACCACATACAATTCACATCTGGAAAGGGAAATGTCACTGTCACATCCATGTGGTGTTAATGTGAAGGTGGTGATGATCTGATGATCTGAATCCTCTACCACATCCATCTCTGGAAGTTTCAGGAAGCTACATTGTCTCTCTGGTTGGCTCTTGCTATAATGAAACTTTCCAAAATTCACCTTCACTATCATCTACACTTTCTGTGCTAAATAACAGGAGCCTGAAAATCTGGTTGCCTCTGCCAAGAGGTTAAGACTTAGATAGATTTTTCAACAAACAAACACACCCCAAACAAACATCCAGATCAACCCAAGTAATCGCAGGAACACACAATCAGTTTTGCAATGCCCATCTCTGCCTCTGGATTTGAACCCTGTTGAAAACCTGTGGATTGATTTCAATGCAAACACAAATAAAAATATAAAAGAACTTGAAGTGTTCTACAGGAAGTAGGGTCCGAGATCATTTACAGAAAGAGGCTCCATCTCTCCAAGGTAGGCTTCATCATTTAGTAACATCAGGGTACCAAAGTTATCAATGGGGTGCAATGATTAAATAAATAACTAACTATACAATGTCCCAAAATGTTTCTTTTCAAAGTATCACCCATTGCATGTATATTGATGTTTGCTCATTTTCACAAAAGGTGTCAGGATTAGACTTTAAGCTCCTAACACAGTGTTGTCTATTTGTAGTAAGTGAAGCTGATGTTTCTGGGGCAAGTGGCTTGCTGCTAGTAGACAAGTTGATGGCCTGGATGATGGAAAAGCATCATTAACATTGGTGTGTGTGTGTATTTTCATGCTCTATTAAACAGAAAGCTGACAGAGGAATGCACACTGTCCAGATGGAAACTTCAGCCCAGAACATCTCGCCTGGCCCATGTTCTTCTCATACACTCCTGGCTCAGATACACTCTAACCTCAAAGACGTCCTGGAACACCATAGCCTTCTGGGGCTCTGTCCTCCACAACCAGTGAGTACACACACGTCTTTATTGTATTAACTCTGTGTGTGTGTGTGTGTGTGTGTGTGGTGTGAATATGAATGTCCATAAAGGCCTGGCACTTACCGGGGCCATAATAACTTACAGCATTTGTATTTCTCTCACAGCTTACCTGAACACAATGTTATTTCCACGATGGCTGTGTTTAGAACAGGTTACCTTAATTTGCATAATAAACAAACACTTATGACAATTTGCCAAGACTATATTTTTTTCCATTAATGAACGACACGTCATAATTTATCACTTACAGCTTTGTAGCAGCTATAAACAGATGTTTCTTCACAGCCTTTCTTTTCTCTCTCTCTTGAAGTTAATAAGAAAAAAAACCCTGCAGCTTATCATGTTCAGCTTTGTCCAGAAGACTTTCCCATGTTTTTTAATCCATTTATGTGAAACATCGACCATAAAAATCATTGTGAATTAGCTGTTACCATGGAAACAATAACATATTTTTAAATAATAGTCCAAGCTGCTGTTATATAAAATTAATCAACACCTTCTGGCCAATCAGAATCCAGAATTCCTTCAAGTCACTTCACAACTTAAGGACTGCTCCATTTTTTTCCCAATCCATACATTTCTTTGAGGTTTTTTTGTAATACAAGGCATGGTTGTATTTTTTTCCACAGGCTCTGTCTTGGTCTGGTTCTCACCGAGTGAACTCCGGGAAGGACTTGCTGTACAGTCGCACCAGTGTGTCACTATCTGGTCAGGCCCAGCAGAGCGCATTTGTTTTTGCGCTCAGGAACACCAGCAGCGCCCAACGCAGCCACTACTCCCTGCTCACTGAGGTCCTCTTACCACCATTTGAATACCATAAAAACAGTTTGAATTACAACCTGAATAACAATACAGTCAAAGCTGCTGTTATAGAAAATGAATCGACACTTTTGACCAATCAGATTCCAAATATCAATAGCACTGTCGTGTAAAATGTATTATTGTTATTATATTTGAATTTTGGAGATTTGGAAAGGATGAATTGTGTGTTGCAGTGGAAGATTGGAAACTGGAGCGTTGAGTTGGGAGGAAGTGTACACTCCGCAAGCAGGAATTCAGCGCTGCAGGTTCAGGCGAAACTCGACCATAGTGAGCTCGTCTGGCTGCAGACCACACTGGGAAAACGGTGTTTACAAGCTGCTGCTGGATATGACAGTGGTCAGAATTAAAAGCTTCTTTTTTTCATTCTATATGAGCTGATTATGCAAGCATAGAGCCCTCTTCAATCTCCATCTTCACTCAGATTCATCTGATGACCTCCGGATGACCCTTTGCTTGGAGGGAAACCATTGGCTAACCTTTAAGACCCAAAGAGGAGGCAACGGCATTGAGAACGAGACATTAGCGCTGATCTCCATGGGAGTGGTCGATTGCGGGCTCGTCTTTCGCGCAAAGGGATGTGAGGCGTGCTTAGCAGCAACAGAGGTGAGGTGAAAAGTAGATATATGTCCATAAGGTCATATATCTGACACATTCCACGATTCCTCTGAGCTGCTGATTTCCTATCTTGGCAGGCACGGCTGCAGCAGTTAGCCACGCACATGAAGAGGAAGCTGCTGCAGAGGGTCCAAAGGCTGCACCATCTTCTTCTGGAGTTCAGGAGACAGGTTAGAGGAGGATGGAGGTGTATGATAAGTGGTCAAGATTTATTACATTTCTCAAATGCTTTTATTGTTTATGTAATGATTACAACCCACATTTTGTGCTCACTAGATGCTTCACATCCTTGGGGATTTTCCTAATGGCAGGGGTGTGTTCACATTTGTGAGTGTCAATAAGAGATGGTGGAGAAAGGACACAAGTACAAAAAATGGCGTGATATTTATTAGGGGCAATCCACGAATCATTGTTACTGTCCATAGCGGAGGTCAAGGAACAGGTAGACAGTGGTACACAGGAATAATCCATATTCAGCTGCAGGTCCATGGAAGGGAACATGGAAATAAGAAACAGGCACAAACCTTAACGAGATGAACAGCATGGAAAGACTTCGCGAGGAGAAAGATAGATTAAGAGAAACAACAGGGTATTAATAACTAAACTAATCAAAATGAAACACATAACAGCTGAACACATTAGGGAAGTCAACCAATGATAAGACAGGGGTGGAGACAGGACAGAAACCAAAACAAAGGCATATAGCCATAATGTTAACAAAAGCACATAAACTCAAAACCAAACAAAAGAGTGCAGTGATTGTTGCACTGGGAAACACCTCATGGGCTTGAGGGGGGAAATTCGTGACACGTGCTGCTGTAATCATGAAGGCCTTTATTCATAATACGCTCATACCGAACATCCTTTCAACAGTCTTTACTCTTCTACACCTGTATACTGTAATGATTTTTAATCGCACCATCTAAAGATCCCTTTTGAATCTGGATCCTCTTGAGGTTTCTCCTCATGTCATTTCAAGGAGTTTCTTTCACTTTCTTTCCACTGTCACCTCTGGCTTGCTCATCAGGGATCTAAATCCACATTCAGATATCTCAGTGACAATGGCAATTGTTAAAAGTGCTATACAAATATATTTTTTATTGAATTAAAAAAAAATCCCTGTCCAGGCCGGAGGAAATGAGCCCATGCAGGAGCTGTGCCACGCAATCCTGCAGGTGACCCGCCGAGCCGAAAACCTGCTGCTGCAGAAAGCACCGATGCCGTGGGACCTCTGGATGTCTGGGTCCATCCGTCACACCCTTACACACAGCCTGCCCCAAACACTCCAGATTCTACAGTACATGTCTCAACTCGTCCAGCAAGAGCTCAAAAGTGAGTGGGGCCTTGTTAGGCCAAGAGACAAGTAGAGTTGATAATTCCACTTAGAGAGGCTAAGCAACATTGTCAACGTTCTTGCAGAAAACAGAGAACATTAAACAACTGGGATTTCTCTGATTCCTGATCGAACTGGAGAAAATCCAAGCTATTTAATGCCATGAAGTTAATTCACACACAAGCGCTATAAATTCCAGATTAGGCCTACCAGGCACAAGTTTATTTAGAGTTGCATTTCCACCCATTTAATTTAACGATCAGTTAAATGATTATTTATGAGCAGATAGTTATTTATTAAGTAAGAAATAAAACAAGATGGAGCATTTAATTATTTTCCTATAACACCACACCCCAGAGTGTTTCATTCCTCGTATACCACAGCGATTTGCCAATGCTTACAATTTTTTTATTCTATTTTATTTTATTAATGAATGACACGTCATACTATCTATCCATTTGTAGTTACATGTAATGTTGTGAAACGTCTATGAATGTTAATGTTACCACTTAAATTGTAACAGCTATAAACAGTCATTCCCATACCAGCCTCTTTTCTCTTAAATAAACTTAAAACTTCACCATTCGGTGCAGTCGTCCATAAGAATAGTTGTATTTATATGAGTTCTGAGAAACAAGTACATTTTCACCAGTGTTTTTTTGTTCACAATACTCATCATTCTTCTCTAAAATTGGAAACAAGCTGATTAATGGCAGTAGGGAAGAACAGAAGTGTACATTTGTCAATTTAAGCAAAACAGATGGTATCACAACAATAAAAAAAAAATGCTGAAGAGAGATCTCTTATGAAACATAGACACATATAAAATTGACTCTGCTTTAAATCATGTATTCTTAAACACCAGTTGTCATGTGAATAAAATATTTCACATATAATGAAATAAATGCGTACACATTTGGTAATCTAACATGTCTACACCCAGAGCCGCTGGCCACACTGGCCGGAGCGTACCATGACGTTACAGGAGAGCGTCTGGACGTGATGTGGCATGGCTTACTGGGCCTGTGGAGCCGAGACCTGGAGCAGATGCTGCCTGCAGTTCTCCATAATCACCACCTGAGGACGCCATCCATAACGGCTCTCCGCACTGCCATCACAGCTCTGGACCTGGTGAGATGAGGACAGTTCATATAAATCCCGGCTTCTCCAGTTCTACACTGCACACTGTGTGTTCGCTGCATTCAATTTGACCCTGGGGTTAAAGATCATTCAGTGTTAAGGCCCCAGAACTTTAGATAGTTCTCTCTGCTTCTACATCTCTTTACCTGCAAATTTTTTAAGCCTAGCTTAAAACCTACCTTTTCACTCATTACCATCATTTGTTAGTTGCATGTTTTTGTATGATATTTGTTGATTTTACATTAAAAAGCACTATACAGTATAATGATTTATTACTTATTACTCATTTGACTGCTTGAGCACTCAAATTCCAGTCTAACTTCCAGTCTATTCTAGTCTGCTGTTACATTTATTAGAGTAAAAAGTGTGAATAAAGCTTTCCGTTGGCACGTTTTTCAGGTCATGCAGCACACAGTCCAGTGGGCTGAGTCCAGATTGGCCATGATGTTAGTAGGATTTAGAAGACAGCTTGCTTTCATGTACAAGTACTCTGAAAGGTGGGATTGCAAAATGGGTGTTAAATGGTTTGTACCTGTTGTGAAATGCATGAACTACAGATTAAATATGAATGCTGTACTGATTTTCTTAGGATGACATGAAAAAAACATTTTGATGTACTTTCAAATGCTACTAATTTTCATGTGCATAGTAATTTCATTGACTCATATCCGTCATTGAAAATATATCGTAATATATCTGCTAGATATTGTATAAGCAGTATTAACAGTTGCTTAGGTCCCCCGAGCCACCAGGGGGCACCATGAGAATGCAGGATTGTAGGAAATAAAAACAAAATAACAAACAAAAAACAACAACAAAATACAATATATATTTAAGGAATTGTGAGCCTGTGGTTGTTAGGTATGATGTCATAAAACCACAAATACAAATGATTGACTCTATTGATTTCTCGGACCAATCCTATGGCATGTGTTGTCCAACATTTCTTCAGTTCCCCACTCTTAACTTTAGTTCCTACCTGCAATTAGTTCCCATTTAAGCTTCCGCAACACGCCTGCAAAGAGCAAAGTACAAATGCTTGACTTGTTGTTTGCTAGTCTGAATGGTTACCATGGTTCAGGCTTTTTCCCTCCACTTTGTTCTTTAACAAGCAAGAGACTTTACACCAAAAGATGAAACACATTTTCTGTCTTGTGATCACACTGTGTGTTGTTGCAGGGACGGGGAAGTGACGGTGAGTCTTCCTTTACTGCGTAATCCGTGGACAAAACGGTCAGTGGTCGGCATAGCAGAAGTCGTGGTGGAGGAGTTCCTCGTGAAGCCTCTTCTCTCACTCAACTCAGCAAGTATCACAGCTGAGCTCTATAGGCTTAAGAGGAAACTGATGGACAGTCCTTTCAATCGTGAGTCCCAGGATTTCATTTCATGATTTATAGCACTATAAATATAACACCTGAAAAACAGAATAGCCAATATATCTTACTATCATCTCAATTATAATTCACAAAGCCCCTCCCATGGTTGGGGATCTTCCAGATTGCAGATGTGTATGTACAGGTGAGAGTGTAAGAATTCCATTAAAAAATACAAGGACGGTACCACGAAACTCTTTCTTTGCATATCCTAGCTTGAAGTCATAGCGCAGGGTCAGCCATGGGGCAGAGAGGGTTTAGGGCCTAGCTCAAGGGCCCAACAGTGGCAGCTTGGAGATGCTAGGACTTGAACTCAACCTTCTGCTCAGTATCCCAGTGCCTTAACCACTGAGTGACCACAGAACACTTATCACTTTTGTCATCTCTAGTAGTCATATTACTACTCAAAGGCCATCATCTGAAACCATACAGTTCTATACTTTTTCTTACTACTGGGATTCCCATTAGCCCTACAATAAATTAACCACAAAACACATACTGACTGGTCTATCTACATTGTGACTGGATTTCACATCATGCAACCTGTCCATCTGCCTGAGTGTCCACTTCTTTCCTTTCACTGATGTCCTTGTTCAAGTTGCTCCAAGGAGCAGCCATGTTCACCAAGCATGACTGCTTCAAATTCTACCACCTGGTCTGCATCTGAAAAGGATAAGTGGAAGACTCCATTCATTACTGGTCACTATGAGGTCTTGATTATGCCTTTTGAATGAAACAATGCCCCAGCCGTACTTCAAGACCTCTCATCACGGTAAAACTCATTCACTTTTCGTACCTGCTTTATCCTGGTCCGGGCCATGGTGGATCCAGAGCCTATCCCAGGAACACTGGGTGTGAGTGGGAATACACTCCGGATGGGACACCTGTCCATCCATGGCACCATGTACACAAACATTCACACAATTATTTACACATATGTTGAATTTATCTTAGTAATTCCACCTATTGGCATGTTTTTGGGAGGTGAGATGAAACCAGAAAACCCAGAGCAAACCCACATGAACACAGTGAGAACATGCAAAACTCCACACAGACAGTAACCCAAGCTCAGATTGAACCAGGAACTCTGGGAACATATCTACCATGCCTGAGAAGACCTTCATCACCCCCTTTTAGAACCATTTCTAAGTCAAACCAGACAAACATGAGGTTTACTTCTTGTAGTTTATCATCTCTAAAAGCAGTGTCCAGATGCATCCTTGGAAGACTAAATATTCCAAACTATCACCTATCCATCTCCATTAAGTGGTTATAACAACTGTATTGTTTTGCCAACTTTCACAGAAAAGTTATCTGTAAATTTAGCAGTTAAGCAGCACCTTTCACTGCCCTGGATAATAAATCCCACAAGCAACATACTCCTGAGGCATAAAAGGCATTCCTTTTACGCTCAAGCAGCATTTCAGTTTGGGCATAATGTATGTATATAGATGTAAGGCCCATCTTAATCCATTGTTTGAAGTTAGGAGAGGTGCTTCCTCAGCGTCATCCCTGTGCCTTCTATTCATCATCTTTCCACTACACAAAGAAGCTATTAGTAACAATTAACTGCTGGCTATTAAACAGGCCATGGAATAGTGAAGATCTGGCTGGAAGAGGTCCAACAAGCTAACAAACCTAAATGACTTAAACCCTGTCTTCAACAAGAATGTACCAGTAGCCCTTTCCAAACATTTTAAACCTTCAGAGCCAGAAAAGTAATTTGGCAACACTGTCCCTAGTTCCTAAATTATGAATTCAATTTTGATGGGGCGTAGAGGCCATGGACCAATAGGCAGCACAACAGAGAAACTGGTCCCACTGCCCATGGTCCAATCGTTTAAGAGACAACAGAAATCATCACCATTCTTTTGCTGGATGAAGAATATTCTGAAGAAGATTCAATCAATCTGTCAAATCAAAATTTTATTGGTATAGTGTTTTTCATACAGGTTTGGACTTCAAAGGGCTTTCCTTTCCTTTCCTTTGACTCTGATCCAATTTCATGGATTTAGAGAACATTCAGCATGTATATCAGTCAACATCTCTTCTGGTTTTCATCCTGAATCCCTTAGCCATACTGAGAGAATCAATTAAGGTATGAAAACTATCCTACACTGCATAGCTTTCACAAACCATTCCTCTTTCAACAATCACATCCTATGGGCTGAGAATTTACAAAGCACTTTATGCTCATCCTTTTGAGTGTCAGACTTTACTTTTTCGTCACCAGTATCAAGATTTGTTTAATACTAAGAACAGATTTGTGGGTCCATGCAGGCTTTAACAGGCATGTCAACTTCAAGAGCTTTAAGCCAGAAGTAACAGCATTGGCATGGGAAAAATGGTTGCTCTCTACAGGTGGGATCCCACAAACTGGCTCACTTTAAAGTATTTGAGAAGTGTTAATCCAATGGTGCAACTGGGTTTAATTTGAACTCAGGGCCAGATCTAGGAACAACCCAATTACAGAAGGAGTGTGTAACAGCAACAAAAACCTTTTCCCCCATTTTATTTTACGGTGTTGAACTCAGGTCGAAATAATAAAAAAGATTTTTTTGTGTGTGTGTTTAGTTGAATCAAGCATATAAAGGTACAGATTGAAAAAAAAAATCCCTTGTAGTACTGATCAAGTACTTAACTTCTCACTTAATTTCATAGGACATTTTTGTTGTTGTTTTTTTTTTAATTCACTTTAAATCATTTTTGATTCTCACCCCTATCCAGATCAAGCATTTCTTGTGGCAGATGGATTCGTCGTGTCATTTGATGGACAAGTGTTAAAGATACCACATTCCTGTGACCTTGTCTTAGCTGCTGATGTCACCAAGAACACGTTTGCCATCACTTTAAAATCTGACTGGACAGAAAAACAGCATTCCCTCATGGTTCGGCTGCAAAACACCACTGTTGTGGTCCGTCCAAAAGAGCAGGTATATACACAATTAACATTTCACTTCATTTTACATTGGCGTCTTAGAGAATCATTTCTTGGTTGTGGACTTTTTGGAGCCTTTGTTTGAAAGATGGGTGAGAAATTAAAGGATAAACCAAGTTAGTAAGGCATTGGGCCACCACGATCCCCCAGAACAGCTTCAATGCTCCATGGTATAGATTCATCTTAAGCTGTACTAGAGGGATGAACACCCTTCTTCCAAAAGATATTCCCTCAGTTGGTGTTTTGAGCACACTGCCAATCCCAAATCTCCCATAGATGTTCAATTTGGTTGAGATCTGGCAATAGTGAAGGCTATGAGGCATGATTTACCTAATTTTCATCCTTGTTAAACCATTCAGGGAGCCCTCTTTCCCTTTGGATGGGGGTGGGGTCATCCTGAAAGAGACCATGCCCCTGGTTCAACATAGGATAAAGGTGATCAGTCAGAAGAACATTGTATTGATTTGCAACTAGTAGACTAGCACAATTCCTCCCACAGCATAACAGAGCCAGTGTTTATTCCTATAATTGGTTGCCCATTTTCACATTATGTCTGTTGTTCTCTTACCAGATGGATGTGGATTGCCGTAGCGTACAGACACCCTTTATTAATCCTGATGTGACTGTGACCAGAGAGCTGAATCTACTCACAGTGTCCAATAGAAGAGGATTATTGGTGTCATGTGACCCCTCTCTAAGCATGTGCAGTGTAACACTAGATGGATGGCTGCATGGTAAGACATCTGTTCTCTGTTCTGCGCCTATTAGATGCAATACTTATACCAACATGTGTCTAATATTGAAACATTATTTGGTTATTGGTGCCCTGTTGCTAAGTTCCATCTACCGGCTTCCTGTAGCTGGCAGATTAAACACTGATGCTTGACTACAAAGCCAAGCCTCGCTTATCAAATTCCGCTCTGTACCCTGTTCCCTTTGAGCCACTAGCTTGACTCGACTTGGGAAACAAGGAAGACATGCTTTATTACCGTTCTCTATGCTGGCCCCCAGCTGGTGGAATGAACTTCCCCTGGCTGTCTGAATATCTGTGTCGCTGTGAAGACCTACCTCTCGACTAAATACTTAACTGAGAACTTGATTTTCAATTTAAAACTTAAAATACTGTAAGTGTAAATGTACAACCCAATCTCATGGTCTTCTGTATATCACTGTATATCTGAAATTTCACATTTTGAAAGATTTGACCAAATTCTGTCTTGTCAGATGTGTATGTGGGTCTCTGCATGTCTGTCTGTCTGCCTGTTTCTGACTATCTGTCTGTCTGTCAGTCTCTGGGTATCTGTCTAGCTCAGGGTGTCTGTCTCTCAGTCTGGGTGTCTGTCACTGTCTATCTGTCTGCCTGTCTCTTTTTTTTTCTGTCTCTGGGTATTTGTCTGTCACTAGGTGTCTGTCTGTTTGTCTCTAGGTGTCTGTCTGTCTCTGGGTGTCACTATGACTCCATCTCTGTCTGTCGCTATTTATCTGTCTTTGGGTGTCTATCTGTCTGTCTCTGTCTGTCTGTATGTCTGTCTCTGGGTGTCTGTCACTAGGTATCTGTTTGTTTCTGGGTGTCTGTCTGTTTGTCTGACTCTGACTCTGTCTCTGACTGTCTCTGTCTGTCTGTCTGTATCTCTTTGTCTGGGTATCTGTCTGTCTGTCAATCTCTGGGTATCTGTCTGACTCTGGCTCTGGCTGGCTCTGTCTTTGTCTGAGTCTCTGTCTGTCTTTGTCTGGGTGTCCTTCTGTCTCTGCTTGTCTCTGTGTGTCTGTCTTTGACTTTGTCTGTCTGTCTCTGGGTATCTGTCTGTCTCTGACTGCCTTTGTCTGTATCTCAGTCTCCTGGTATCTGTCTGTCCTTGTTTGTCTCTGGGTATCTGTCTGTCTCTGTCTGTCTGTCTCTGTCTGGGTGTTTTGTCTGACTCTGTCTGTCTGTCTGTCGGTCTCTCTTTGTCTCCATCTGTCTCTGTCTATTTGAAAGTCTCTGTCCCTTTCTGCCTCTGTCTGTCACACTCTCTCTGTCTGTTTCTAATTCTAACTTGTTGTTCCCATTAGGGATATCCAGTGGACTTCTAGGAACCAATGATAACGAGGTGGGAAATGATTATTTACTGCCTAATGGCTCACAGGCCCACAGTGTGGACGAGTTCATGCAAGGATGGAATGTGAGCTCTTTATGTTTCTGTTTAAGTTTAAACAATTACCTGTTTGAATTTTTTTTTTACTAAAAGTGGAACATTATGAAAATAATTTATTCCAAATGTTTTTTTGGATACAGACATACCACACACTTTTTTTTGTAATATTTACTGTAGCTAAATGCTCATATTTATGTCATGTAAATGTTTTTCTGCAGGTGGGTTCTAACTGTGTGAGTGTGGAATCTGAGTCCTGCATGAACCAAACGGCAGCAAACCTGTCCTGTTCACTTTTCTTCTCCTCCACTACGTCTCCTCTCAGCTCCTGCTTCAGAGTGGCAAGTAGACACAATCGAATCCATGAGTTCAGTGTTTCTTCAATGCATTATGAAAAAAATTAGACAAACAATCCTTTTTCAAAATGTATGCATGCACACCTTATAACATACAACTCCATACAACTTCTATAAAATATAATGTTTTTTTAGCACAAAGCATTATTATCTTTGCACCTTTTCTCCAAATGTGAGAAATAAAAACTTTTACAGCCCAAAAAATCACTCATGAGCAATAAAAAATTTGAAAGGTAGTGAATAAGATTTAAAACAGTGCAAACATGCTAATAAAAACAGATCAGTTGCCAATTTGGCAATATGGTTTATCGTTCTGTGCTGTATAAAAGAGTGTTAATTTGTAATATTACCTTTCCTCTCATTTTCAGGTAGATCCTGAGCAGTTCCTTGCCATGTGTGAAAGGAGCCAGTGTGATGCTGTAGATGCTTCCAGAAGCTCTGTGTGCAAGCTGGCATTAGCGTACGTTCAGTTGTGCCACAGAAACTATATTCCTCTGGAGTTACCCATACAGTGTGGTTAGTATTCAACACATGATCCTAATAAACATGATTCACTGATGACTGTTTTTTTTTTTTTTTTTTGCTATCAACTGATGCTAACAACGCATTGAACACCACCTATTAAGCACCTGCCAGCTCTTAACTAGAAAACTTTGTATCAAAAATAGTAACTACACCACCCAAAGATGTGGTTTTCATAATAATATACTGATTTTAAAGCATTTATTTTTAAAGAAAAAAAAAAAAAAAACTAATTTAGATGGGCCACTGTTAACACTATAGGCTGCCATTAACCAGGCAAATCATTCTAAACAATATGTCAACAGTTTACGGTTGCTTGGCCATTTTTAATTTTTTCTAATTTTTTTGAGTGATTACCTCTAAGCATTGGCATTGCAAAACCACCATTTTTTTTTAATATTATAATTTCACTTAGTTTAACCACAGCGGCCATCTTTGTGTCATGGCACACAACAAAACCTCAATATCTCGGCTCAGGATTGTCTTAGCTACTTGGAACAAAAACTGATCTCTAGAACACAAGGTACATGAACATATATAAACATTTTGCACATTCTTGTTCCTTAGACTTAGAACTTAAGTCCTAATGTAATGCTCAAGATTGCTCACAGTTCCACTATTAGGGTCAATTTATAAAGAGAAGGGTTTGAGTCTCAGTCTTAATTTATTTTAGGGGGTATCTAGGGAGTAAGTATAGTGTGCAGGCAGAACATTTCAGGTTTGAGACTTCTCTTATTTTTTTTATGAGGGCGAGAAAGTGCAATTTTTTAAAAATTCCCCCTCAATTTCAGGCTGAATATCTCTGGTTGGGGACCAGATACGAACCTGAAATTTTCACAGAAATAAGTCCTCTATAGCAGCATTCTGCTGTAAAAATTTTGAGTTTGAGATTCCACTGGTCACAGAGCTAGGGCTAGTAGAAATCTGAGGAAAAGCCTACTTTATTCATGCATTTTGATAAATGAACAGATAATATAAACATAAAAAATAATAAAAAATGAACAGTATTTTACAGAAGTTATGGTTATGATTGACATACAATAGCTTATGCTTGTCAGTGAGGTCTAAAATGTTACTACATTTGATATTGGCAACAGTGAAGCATGATCTATCACAGGGTTCTTCAAATCTGCAGAGTT
Organism: Pangasianodon gigas; assembly: GCA_022758105.1. Classification (NCBI taxonomy): domain Eukaryota; kingdom Metazoa; phylum Chordata; class Actinopteri; order Siluriformes; family Pangasiidae; genus Pangasianodon; species Pangasianodon gigas. Next base: position 29,631,852 of record CM040457.1, on the reverse strand, counting down.
TAGCTCCAACCTCCAAACTCACCTTCTTGTAATTTTCTGGTAATCCTGAAGACCTTGGTTAGCTTGTTCAGGTGTTTTTGATTAGGAATGGAGCTAAACTCTGCAGGACAGTGGACCAGATTTGAAGAACCCAGATCTATCATGTTGTTGATTATTTTACTATAACAGTGTTTTTCCTTACATAACCCTGTTGGAATAAATGCTAAATCATTCCAAAACAAAACATGCCTAGCTAGCAGATTTAAATTTAACTTACCTCAACATGCTAATTTAGATTTGATGGTGAATTTTTAATGTTGAAATGTTCAATTTTTTTTTAAATTAATTAATTTATTTTTTTGCAGATGTAATTAACAAGGAATTTGAAAATACTAATTGAGCATACTGGGCAGGAGTTGTACCTGAGTAATAAAGTAAAGGACATACTATATATTCCAAAATAGTACTTAAATACAGTAAGAAAGTACAATTACTCAAGTAATTTCCAAAGATAACATAGCTAACGTTATGCTTTATTTCAATATATATATCATTTGAACTTTACGTATGTAAACCAAAGGATTTTGTGTATTATCCATAACACAAGTTGTACATCAGTTTCACAAACGCAACATTCAAATGATGTATGTTAAAGTAACCATAATGTTAGCTACATTATCTGTGTCTATACTATCTGCTCAAGCTTAAAGCTTAATAATTCTTAAGTAAGAGTATTATAAATTACTAACTAAATACAGTAACTGCAAAGTATTTCAACATACATCATTTGATTGTTATATCTGTAAACCAATGTACAGTTTGTATCATTAATAATACACAAAGTTCTTTGGTCATATGAAATTTTAAGACAGATTCAATGTTTTCAAGTGTTTGGGTGGTTTCTTTAAATGGTTGAAGTTCTTTCCATAATATAATACTAGAAAAAAATAACAGGAGTGGTGTTGCCAGTGTATCATGGGCCTTAGTCCAGGGCACATTGAATGATTAATAGATTTATTTGATGTGTTAAAGCTGATATTTTACAGTTGAGGTATATCAAATTCATGAAGTGCTAGGGATGTGAATGTATCTATTCCAACTTGTGTGCATATCTTTTCTGTTTTCAGCATAAAAAAAAAGGTGATGCCCTAAAAATGAAGTTGAAGAAGTTGAAGTGGAAGAAGTTCTAACTAACATATATTCCTAAGTATAACCACTTTTTAACACCTTGTAAATAAATCACATTTACAGAATTTCAGACTTCTTGCAACATCTGCAGCACAGTGAATTTTTAAAATACACCAGGACAAATTTCATGACTGAGAATCAATCAGCAAAGAAATTGTCAGGATTAACAATTCTCTAAGCATCCGATGCTGTGCACAAATGAGCATTGTTTTAACCAAAACCAAAACACATAAAAAATTTTATTTGGCCAGTAAAAAAAATGGAGCCAGATGTGTCCCCCATATGTCCAAATCAGCATGCCTTTTCCTTTTCTTTGGACCTGGAAACCACAGCCAGGAAAAACAAGTTGTAAAATGTGAAAGGTACTGAAGAAGATGTATGACGTCCAGTAATTGTCCGTATCAAGGAGAAATATTCATTGAAGATTGAAAATATAAACATGATATTTTTCCAGAAGGTAACATCAATGTGAAAATATCTCGTTGGCAATAAATCTTTTTTTTAAAAAAAAGCGAGGTTCTTATTATATTATTTATCTATTTTTTTTGTCCTTGTTTATGAACTTTGTTTATTGGAACATGGATGTTAACTGGAAAACTCCATCAAGGCAAAGGCAACAAACGTTATTTTTTTATGTTTCCCAACTATTTTAGCACAAAAAAAAAGAGTTAGCACAGTTAATCCCTAATAAAAAATCCTCCCTAAGGAACTCCAGCTGCTTTGTCCTCAATTTAGATGTGTTCCAGTTGTTCGCGATGAGTGCTACAGTCACCATTAAATCTTTTCTCAAATTTATAGTAGAGTATTGTTCTTCTTCTGATATATTACCATTTCAATATCAAAAGCTCATTCACAGGGACTGCTTTACAAAGAAAAAAGTATAATTGGTGATAAGGCGAATTTGGTAATTTAAGGAGATTCATGGCTCGGGTCTCCAGTGTCACACCTTGAAACAGTCATTCAATTTACTGCTGTGGTAAAGTATTCACGACAGAGTTAACACAACAAGCTGCAATGTTTTGCATAATTAACTTCAAGAGGGAGAGTGAAAAAAGAGAGGCTGATGAGGGAATGACTGTTTATAGCTGCCATAATGTACATGATAACAGGAACTAACTTGTATCAGATCTTCCACAACGTTAAACGTAAGTATAAATGGATAAAAAATTTCACTGACATCTTGTTCGTTAATAATTCATTACATACTCGTTCAGTGGTTACCATTCTAGACTGATGGTTGTAGGGCAATATGGGTAATAAAATCTGATCCATATAATCATCATCAGACCAGAATATATTCTTGCATTTGGGATATTTCTTAAAATGGCTGAAAAAAAAAATTACAGACCAACATATTGTTCGTGGTCGAGTTTGTAAATCAGATATTTGTAATATTCGGCTCTGTAAATCAAATTTGATGAACTTTAGATATAACACATAATAAAACCTATTTTCAAAGATGATGCTAATGTGTATATGTCGATTTCATGTTTGTTTCAAAGCAAAAAAACAGAACCTATGTCATTCTTTTCTGTTCGTTTTTATTTTTATTGACCATTCATTCAAAAACAATGAGAACAGATTAAATAATGAAGGTATAATTGATGCCTGTATCGATTTAATAAATGATGACCTCAAGGTTCTTCTGGAATTTTGCTTGAAAATGAGTTAACCAAATACGTCATCTCCTGTGGTGTTTTTTTGTTGTTGCTGTTGTTGTTGTTTGTTTGTTTGTTTGTTTGTTTATTTGTTTTTTGCAAATTTTTGTGTTATATTTGAAAAAATATTAAATATGTCCAAACTTGACACTTCTGTACAGTAATCTGGAGGAGAAAGTAACTTTTGGCTGTAAGAGCCGTAAGAGTAATAAAAAGGAAGTGTAAAAAAAAAACCAAAACGGTGCAGACCATCTTCTGCTGGTTTTACAACGTGTAAATGTTCTGGCATGTTTAAAAGTCTCCAGTGCTGTGTAAAAGCTAATACTGTGGCTAACACCAGATCACATTAGTATTAAATATTACCGAAGTTAGCTAGCTATATACAGTGTGCTTCACTGAAATTCTCCAGTGACGCTCAGCAGAAGATTGTTTTCTGGTTGCACAGAAACGTGTTATATTTTCTAATTCATTTTAATATTGTTAAATGTTTTACAATGAAATTTACATTTCAGAGACGACTTTAAATTTTAAAACGTGAATTTTAGATCTTAGCGATTTGAGAAAACTAAAACTGATAGAACAGCATGTTCATAATATGGCCGTGATAGGCTCAAAATGTCTTCCTTTGTTGTGTTTATTACTATATATTTCTTATTTAGGGAAACAAAGAGATTGCTTAGTGAAAAACAGACAGCTTTATGAAAATGAAGAGTAATTGATCTTAGAGAATAATAAGGTCCTATCTGTTTTTCACTGTTCAAAACGTTACTGTCTAATTAGAAAGTGTCAGCCTTGTTAAGCTGCAAATACAGATTACAGAACTTTAGGGGTTTTCTAGCAGGAATATCAAAACCTTAATGTTCTATATATCTCAATATGTGTTCCATATATTTATGTATATGCTCGTTACTCAGATCGAACGTTATAATATTAAGAAATCAGGAAATACAAAATGCAGCAATTTTAGTCTGTCTAAAAAAAAAAGACACCTAGACCAAATGGGATTTCTTCAAAAGTCTCCAAATTGAATATTGATTTAATATTCCCTATTCTAAAGGAACTTTTCGTTTCATTGAAAGCATTCTGGAGGCATTACTTACTCAAAGAAAGCTCAAACAGGAATGCCGGAATGTTTAATCGAATTCCTTCATCTAAAAATCTCTGCTAGATTCTTTCTTCAAGGTTATGCCAAGTGATAAGAAGATCAAAAGGGATTTATTAAAGGAGAAAATGTCAGTTAATTCACAATACGTACAATAACTTTTTTTATACGACACTTTTTTAAAAGTAAACACTCTCAACAAAACTTGGTTCAGGTGAGAATTTTATTGGTTGGGTTAAGACATTGTACTCCAATCCTTCAACACTTCTACACACAGGTTTATATATATATATATATATATATATATATATATATATATATATATATATATATATATATATATATATATATATATATAAACACCAATCTCGAGGCAACACTGCCCGTTGTCACTGATGCTTCTGAACCACTTCCAAACAAGATTAGCCAGTTAAATAAAGTGAGAAGAAAAACAAAGATCATGCTATATGCTGCTGAGATTCTGCAGACAAATAAATAAACCAAATACATTTTTACACAGACTGATTCAGTAATGACTTTGGAGACTACAAAATGTATTGTAAAAAGTCTGTGGAAGAACATGTCCAAAATTAAAACATCTTAGCATCGCTAAATTTGCAGAAAGAATTGTCCAATGAATGTGAAATAACCTCCCATGCTCCTTTTTATATGGTGGAGAAACCATTAAAATGTCAATAATGCCCCAGGATGGTGGTCTTAAATGTCCAAACCTTTATAGACATATCATTGTAGACTATACAGTAATTTCAAAATGCAGTTTTGTCAACTTTAGCGCTATTAACTCAGAACCATTAACTGATGAAGAGCATAAACAGAGTGAAAGGCTTTCTTGAAGATGGCAAAACAAGCCTAAACATTTTCCAATGTTTTTCTAGTGCTTTATGTACTTATCAAAACACCTTCATTGACCTGGATTATTGACTATCTTAGATAAGATAATGAAGATAACGATCGTTTAAGTACAAAGAGCAAAAATATTAGCTCTTCCAGAAAGATACCCTTCCCCCCTGTGTTTGGATGAACAAACAATGAACAAATTTACTGGGCAGAGCATGGAATGCTCAGCAGGTTCCCTGTCATGGAATGCTGCACGTACAATAGACTGATTAACAAAAGTGGGTGGTATGACTTTGGGCAGAAACCACAAGAAGAGTTCAACCACAAGGTCACTCGGGAATCATCCACCCAACAACACAAGGAATGTGGACTTATTGTCAAGGCATGTAGTTCTCTCATTCTTTGATTACTAGCAAAAAGACAGTCTTTACAGAGATCTGTTTTAGTTCAGCATCCTGTACGGACTCATAATGGGGGGTCTTGGAGGACTCCAGTACTTGAGGGTCTTGGGAGAGCATGACCGACTTTTTTGTGACGTGTTTATGAACCCCCAGTCGTCGGTGCTGTGACATGCTGCAATGGCCTTCACATACACCTTCAGTGTAGATGGGCGTTCTCCACTGTCTAAAGGGGCCTGTTGGAAGGCTAGTACTTGTGCACTAGATCCAGATGATATAGATAAGGGAATGCACACCATACAAGGCTCTTGCATTCAGGACTGCTTGGTCTGCACCTGGACTGATTGGTCACAGTCCTCCACCTGTTTTTCACTCCAAGGGGCCAAACACACAGGCCTAAGTAATCTGTCTAAGGTTACCAAATAATTCTGTCCACTGGCCATTGTAAATAATCTCTTTCCTCCTCTTTCCTTTGTAAATAATCTCTTTCCCCCTCTTTCCTCTCTTGTCCCCCCTTTCATCTTCTGATGTATATATTTTTGTATTGCACAGCTGTAGAGTACCTGAGCCTCACTATAAGCATTTCAATGTACAATTGTCACTGATATTTTGTGCACATGACAAATAATCCAAGCCCATTAATGTGTGCCTGGAGAGTGGATATGTCCTGGATAGCCTGTCTCTTGGTGGGGCACATAAAAGCCAGTCAAATCCATCAGTATCATTATACCTCTGGCCATCAGAGGTAACAGGGCTGCCTGCATGCATCTGGAGAACACCCGAGGTGCTAGAGAGAGGCCAAATGGTAGGACTTTCATTTGGAATGTGTGTCCTTGGAAGGCAAAGTTCAAAAAGCATCATATTGCTCAGGAGCAATACGAACATGAGAGTATGCATTGCACAGATCGAATGACATGAAACCAGTCTTGTGGCAGACGCCATGAATAACATCTGATAGTGGGAGGGCTCTTAGGAACCAGTTCAGCCCTCTCAAATCTAGAACTGGACAGAAACCACCATCCTTCTTCTGAACTGGGAATCACATTGAATGGAACCCTTTGTTCTGAACCACAGGGACTAGTCTTTAGATCACACCTCTGTCCAAGAGGGTCCAAGAACAAACCTCTTGGAACAGAGAGACAAGCTTTATGTGATCTGAAATTGACAAGACCCTAGACCCCAAAGGAGTTGGGGTCAGAAAGCAGAATTCAAATTTGTGCACCTGCAACCTTGTCATCAGTATACACTGATCTGATGCAATCACTGCCCAATGAGTAATAGGTTATGGCTGTAAAGTATACCTGAATTTCCCTTCAGGGATTAATAAAGTTTATCTTATCTTATCTTATCTTATCTTATCTTAAAGTTTCCCACCGGCAGCTCCCGTCCTTAATGAGTGGGCCCTGTGGATATCTTTAGTAGTGGGTAGGGATCTGCTAGGGACCTGAACGCACAACTGTGTCCATTTAGAGTTTGCACAAGCCTGACAGTGGCTAGCTGACAAGCCTGGCTGTGGCAATTTGAAGATTCAATGTGACCTGTCCATTTGGCTGTGCTGGTTTCTAGTTTCTGAGACCCAAAGTGCTACCTGGCACACTGGGTAGGTATTGCAGGACTGATATTCACCTATCTAGCAGTGCAAACCACGCTTAGTGCCTTCCATAGACCCGGTTGGCAGAGAGCTGCCGTGGCTACCTACAATGGACATAAAAGTCTACACACTCCTGTTAAAATGGCAGGCTTTTGTGATTTAAAGAAAAATGAATCTAAATTAAACCATGTCAGAAACTTTTTCACCTTTATTGTGAAATTGCAGCATATAAAAATCAAGCGTCAAACAACCAGAAATGTTTTAGGGAAAAAAAGAAAAAGAAAAATCTTCCAATAACCAGCCTGCATAAGTGTGCACACCCTTTTATAACTGGGAATGTGGCAGTCTTCAGAATCAACCAATCACATTCAAACTCCTATTAAATATTAATTAATATACACATGCCATCAGTTAAAGTGACCAATTAACCCCAAATAAAGTACAGGAGAGGGTTACAAAAAATTTTCCAAGATATTAGATATACCCTGGAACACAGTGAAGACAATAATCAACAAGTGGAGAAAATACGGCACAACAGTGGCATTACTAAGAATGAGAAAACTGCATAGCGAGGTTGCCAAGAGGCCTACAGCAACATTAAAAGATTTGCAGCAATTTCTGGCAAGTACTGTTTGCTTCCTACATGTGTAAAAAATCACCTGAATTCTTCATATATCTGGGCTACAGGGTAGGGAGTCAAGACGGAAGCCTTTTTTAACAACAACAACAACAACAACAAAAAAAACACCCAAGCTCAGCTAAACCCAAGTTTGCAAAAAAAGAATAAAAAATACATCCAATCTCCCAAGACCATGTAGAATAAAGTACTATGGTCTGATGAGACCAAAGCTGAACTATTTGGCCATAATACCAAAAGATATTTTTGGTGCAAAAAAACACAGCACATCACCAAAAGAACTCTATCCCCACGGTGAAGCATGGGGGTGGCAGCATCATGCTTTGGTGCTGCTTTTCTGCAGCTGGAACTGGGGCTTTAATCAGGGTGGAGGGAATCATGAATAGCTCCAAATACAAGTCAGTTTTGGTCCAAAACTTTAAGGCTTCTGCTAAAACATTTAAGATGAAGAGGAATTTCACCTTTCAGCATGACAACGACCTGAAGCACATTTCCAAATCAACACAGGAATGGCTTCACCAAAACAAGATCAAGGTTTTGGAATGGCCCAGCCAGAGTCCAGATCTAAATCTAATCGAAAACCTGTGGAGTGACCTGAAGAGAGCTGTGTACAGGAGCTGCCCAGGCAATTTCACAGAGTTAGAATGCTTTTGCAAGGAAGAATGGCAAATTATTGCTAAGTCAAGATGTGCCAAACTGATTGACTCTTACCCAAAAAGATTAAATGCCGTGATAAAAATCTAAAGGTGCTTCAACTCAGTATTAGTTTAGGGGTGTGCACATTATGCAGCCAGGTTATTGTACATTTTCTTAATTTTTCATTTTTTTTTTATTGTTTTTCACTTTAATTTATAGGTTCCAATTTCACAATAAAGGTTGACAAGGTTCTGACATGATTTATCTTGGATTCATTTTTTTCCATCAAAAACACATGCCATTTTAACAGGCTTGTGTAGACTTTTTATATCCACTGTATGTGTCCTGGAAAAGGTGTTTCATCAGCACGGTTTTGATTAGCTGTTAAGTTTTGATGGGAAAACTTAAAACTGTGCAGGACAAGGGGTCCTCAGGACAAGAGATTAGAACCCGTGCCATGAATACAAAGCCACCATTCTAGCTAGTGCATAATGCCAGAAAATATCTGTTTAGCTAATGCTTTCCAGGCACTTTTAATCCATCGCAAGTGTTGTACTGCCTACGTCAATAAACCAAGATGTGCTGGTAAAGCCTATTTCAGTCGTCTTGCTTATGTGTTACCGATCACTGAAGAGAAGCCTTCATAAAACCTTCTTAACATTCTTTTTAGATTTTTTTTTACACCTTGGCTGCACCTTTGATACTGAAAACAGAAGCAAGTGAGCTGCTATCATGAGGATGTTGCATGCCGAGGAACATTTTTTTGGTTAAAAAGCTGCCCAGTTACAACAGGTAAAGGTACACATATCATGAAGTACATATGCAGAATACTATAAACCATGATAAAAGATTTTTGTTATTATCATGATATTATCATATTTTATGTCTCATACCTCAAAGCATTGCAGATGAACCTCAGAGTTGACCTACAAATATGTGACCAAGATACTACACATATAACTTTTATACTATTACATATACCATTTGCATTTTGGGAAAATAAAAAGGATGCTTTATTATTTCTTATTCAGTGTGTGTGTGTGTCCAAGACTGCCCACTTGTCGTGAATGGATAATGTACAAGTTCATTCATATGACACCCAACAAAAACATTCTGGTTTTTGTTCCCCAGGTGAAATTTTCCCACAAAGTTTGTGTGAGTGCGAGTCATTGTGTCTGGTGTCAATGGTGTGAGAGCATTCATTATGCTTCACAAATAAGTACTTGGTACTTAGTTCTTTCTTGAGCACACGCCGATCCTCCAGCACTGGCAGATTGTGTTGAAGAGTCGGCAATGGCAAATAGCGCAGGGATTGCAGCATGGAGAGTGTGCCGAGCATGTCTCCATCAGACGGGCACACTGCCGCACCGAGCCAGGACTGGCACTGCCCGTCTCAGGTCTGGGCTTCTGTAACACACATGACCTGTTTGTTTAGATAGGAAAAGCTATTAACCAGAAATTGTAGGGTAGAAAACAGGAAAAGAGCATTATGTTGGATCCTGATGTTTGGCGTTATTAAACACTCTGGTCCAGTGTAATCGTATTGCAGATGATACAGAAAGAATGAGCAGCACACTATACAATAGAGTGCCATGTTAACACAACGATACACAGTGAAAATACTATGAGAGACCTTAAAAGCTACAGTTCCTCTAACAGAACTACAAGCCAAGCAGATGTAGCTTGTCTGACTGTTTTATTTAAAGGATAGCCTTGTTATTAGCAGGTTGTCACCACCATCAAACCTCATAGCTTCTGTGTAAAATAACTTACCGGCACGTGCTGTCTCTGTGGGGACAGAGAGCGTCTCCTACTAAAGATTCCTATCGGCTTTTCTTCGCTCATGGTTCCTGATGGAGAATTAAGAGTTGTTCAAATATCGAAATCTAAAAATCTAAAAATACATTTTAGCACCAGAGATAATGCGAAGTTTTACTGTTTTAGTAGAGCAACCATGCAGCTATCAAGACAGGACACTTCTTTGAGACAAAAAAAAAAAAACTCCAACCTTTCAACCTCCAATCAGGTCTACCTCGCTAAGTAGAGGGATGGAGAGTTACGTACTGACAAAGTTTCATGTTTCTACAACATGTTTGGACCCCTAATAAAACCATTCGTCACATTTTTTGGCACTGATAAAATGTCTTGTCAAATCAGCACAAAGAGATTATATTCCTTTGGTTTGATTTTGATTCGAATGGGGTTTAATGTGCTGTAATGTCACTCTCGGCCACAGATTTACTGTATACTGAATATATCCTAATGTCCAAAAAAAAAAAAAACAGCACAAACAATTACTATCAGGGCACACATCAGCATAAACAAATGACATGTGTGTATATATATATATATATATATATATATATATATATATATATATATATATATATATATAAATCTAAAAGCAGGTCCACGGTTCTCCAACGCATCTCAGTGATAACGGTTTTGCCCAGGACTGGCAGAGGGCCACTCTTGGGCCCGTGAGAAAGGCCCTTAATCCCTAAACAACTCAGATACCATTCCACTTCATGATGAACCAGATATTTTAGAGCTGGCCAAAGTACATAACATAGCTGCCTCGCTCTGTCTTCTATCTAGAACATCACCTCCATATGGAAGCAAAGCGAAATCCCAAATCTTGTTTAGAAAAATACGTCAAGTTCACGATGAATACCTGTTTGGGAATTTATTTAATCCAATTGTGACTTTAATCCTTTTTTTGGTAAGTGGTCCAGGTGCCTGAGGCACTTGGAGGGGATATTTCAGATGGAAACTGCACCCTTTTATTTTTCTTTCTGTGGAAATGAAAAAGTCAGTCTTGAGGGCACGGAAACAATTTAGGAGCAAAACACCTCGTTAAACCTGTAACACCTCATAAGGTTAGAGCTACAGTATGCGTAGCTGGCCAAAGTATGTAAAGATCGAGCAAATGAACAAATAACCCAAATTACAGAGAACTATATATATATATATATATATATATATATATATATATATATATATATATATATTTCTAATATAGTGAATCACATTTGCCTTTTCAAGCTTTAGGTCCTTCTGCTTATCAAATACTCAGAAGGTATCAGCTGTGGTGCATTTTTAAATATGATGTTAGGACTTTGTAATTATTTGTAATGCATGTTAAATTGAAATGTCTAATATAAAAATAATAAGGTGATAAGCATCTTTCCAAATGAACCAAGATTATGGCTATTAAAATTTCCAACTGCAACCCTGTTATGTTTTTACAGGTCACATTTCTCCTTTAAAAAAAAAAGTGAAAAGTATGTTAATGCTCATAATAAGGTGTTGGTCACATTGCAGTGTCTTACCTGGAGTTTCAGGGGTGGAATTGTGGTGCGCAACGGTGTTTAAATGGTTTTTGCGCAAATCTCCAGAAGCCACAGTAGACTGAATCAGTGCAAAGAAAAAAGAGATGCAGAGAAAGTATCTGCCAGCCATCCTCATGAAAAACAGCCTTGCAATGTCAGATGAAGAAACAAGCTCTGAATGGGTGTAAAATAAGTGATTGTCCTGAGCTGTCTAAAATCAACACACTGCATCACAGCGCGCACAGACGCCAAGACTTTATAGCTGCGCGCTTTTATCGGCCACGCCCACTTTCACATCTCACTACAACTAGTGGATTTGACTCTGCTACATTTGATTCATTTGATTCATTTGATTCACCGCTCTGAGTCTCCGAGTCATCCCGTGCGTTAGAGGATTACTTGTATATGTGTGTGTGTGTGTATGTATGTATGTATACATACATATATATATATATATATATATATATATATATATATATATATATACACACACACACACACACACACACACACACACACACATATATATATATATATATATTAAATTGGAATATATAGTTATAACTCTGAATATATAATAATATATGAATATTCCAATTTACATTTATATTTATCGTATATTATTTATATATTCAGAGTTATAACTACATACTCACACATATTCAAAATTTACATTTATATATTCAGAGTTATAACAATATATTCAGATTTGCATTGCATACTGAATATATAAATGTAAACTGTAAATATAAATGTAAATCGAATTATTATTATATATTCAGAGTTATAACTATATATTCAGATTTATATATATATATATATATATATATATATATATATGTATGTATACGTCCATCCATTTTCTGTATCGGATATTGTACACAGGGTCGGCTGGAGCCTATCCCAGGGGACTCAGGGCACAAGACAGGGGACACCCTGGATGGGGTGCCAATCCATTGCAATCACACACACACTCACACACCCATTCACACACTACAAGCAATTTAGAGATGCCAATCAGCCTACAACACATGTCTTTGGACTGGGGAGGAAACCAGAGTACCAGAAAAAAAATATATGTATATATATATATATATATATATATATATATATATATATATAGAGAGAGAGAGAGAGAGAGAGAGAGAGAGAGAGAGAGAGAGAGAGATAGATAGATAGATAGATAGATAGATTTGGATTTATTTGGATTTATCTAGCCTACTAATATTGCATGAAATGTATTTATTTTAATAATCCCTATTTATTTTAATAGAATCATGATAGTCATTATGATTCGCTTTACTGAATCAATTCTCTTTATATGGAATGAACTATTTTGCAGATTCATAATTGATTCAATACTAACACATATCTGAATAATGATAGTCACTACAATGCATTTTTAGTTATTCGAGCTTATTAGTCTACCTGAGAGCAAAACAATATCAACAAAAAACAGAATCTAATGATTTGGAAAGATTTGGATTAAACTCCTTGATATTGCATAAAATTATTAATTTCAACATATTTTTTGCACAATTCAGAATCCCTGTATATTTTCAAATAATCATGCAGAGACAGATTTTCTATTTCACGTTACTGAATTGATTCTTTCGATTCAGACATAACACTTTTATGTGAAATGAAAAATGCAAATTCATTTGATTCAATAATCGACTAAATAATGATAGACATCTACCTAGTAATATATATATAATATACATATATATAGAAATGCTGTAGAGCAAAGATGCCTTCAAAAATAATGAAATTAAATGTTTCTACATTTAAAAAAAAATACTATAAAGAGCAGTAAACAGTAATAAATGAAACAAAGTCAATATTTGGTGTGATGACCCTAAAAAAAAAAAATTAGTATTCTCAGGTGCAGTGTGTGCAGTTTTATAAGGAAATGAGCTGTAAGTGTTACTGAGCATCTTGCAGAAGCAGCCACAGTTCTTCTGGAGACTTTGACTGTCGACTCGCTCCTTATTTCTGCAGCGAAACCCAGCAGCCTTCATTATGTTTTTATCTGAAAAGTGTCTCTTATGTAATCTGCTGCTTTCTTTACTGACATACAAACATTTTTCTGGAACATTTAATTTTGTGCTGGAAAACTAATGACTGGAATCTAAAATGTTTTTGTATTGAATCAATATTGTAGAAGTCATAAAATAAACATCTATAACAAAGTTTGTACTAAAAAAAAATAGGATGCCTTAAGACTTTTGCACAGTACTGTATATATACACACACACACACACACACACACACACACACACACATATATATATATATATATATATATATATATATATATATATATATATATATATATATATATAAAATAGAATTGAATCTAATGCTCTAATGAAATCAGGTTCCCTATTTATTTTAAATAAAAATCTAAAAAAAAATTCATAAAAACATGTACTCAATGTTACGCATTAATCTAAATATAAATACTGCAATGAATGCTTAAACCAGCATGTGCTTGGATCAGTTATTTTTTTTATTATTATTTTTTGTTCTAATGAAAATAGGAAGCTACAATTAAATTAAATTAAATGTACCCAATTTACCCAGGAGCTTCACCTCGACTGTCGAAGCAGTCTGAAATATTTAGCTTTAATGTCAAATAAAGTAGTAAGAAGGTTGTGAGTATTTTAATGAGCTCTAATAGGTGTGTCTGGGAAAACAGTGCATGTAGACAGACAGCCAGTCTTTTAGCCTGATTAGCACTAAAGCCTTTCGAGCCTTTAATACCTCGAGGTAGGGGACCTGCTTGACCTCTGTCCATATTTCTCCAAATTAATTCATTTTCCAGGATATATTATCACGAAGTACCTCAAATAGCCTGGAGATGTGTTCATGTGGAAATAAACGTGCAGTTAATATTGTTCTAGTGGAGCATCCTGTATATTCTTTTACTAAAGATGTGCTACTAAAAAAAAAATTCATTAAAATTAAAAATTTTAAAATGTTTTCATCTACATTACAGTCTTCTTAGAAAGAGTCTAGAAATTCCTGATTGTTCAAAAGGTGAT
>CM040457.1:29595445-29617326 GCA_022758105.1 Pangasianodon gigas | reverse complement strand
TCAAATAGCCTGGAGATGTGTTCATGTGGAAATAAACGTGCAGTTAATATTGTTCTAGTGGAGCATCCTGTATATTCTTTTACTAAAGATGTGCTACTAAAAAAAAAATTCATTAAAATTAAAAATTTTAAAATGTTTTCATCTACATTACAGTCTTCTTAGAAAGAGTCTAGAAATTCCTGATTGTTCAAAAGGTGATTCCTTTTCTATAACAGCAGCTCTGACAGTCGTTCCAGCTGCAAGGCAAATCATAGCTTTATATTAATGTGCTTGTTTGAATACGTTATAATTTCTATAGTAAGAATGTAAACATGGACTTGTACGGCAGAGGCTCCACACAAACAGATTAAAAAACTGTGTGTAATCGTTGATATGGTAAAGTTTTCTGTATGGAGATGTTTATTTAGCATTTATGGAAGGAGTCTCCAGTGTCAGAGGTACAGCTGTAAGTTTTCTTGACGGTTTTTGAACCAAAATGTTAAACGTAATTCTAAATGGATAAAATGTACGCCATTTTGCAATCGAGGATTAACACACTTCGGGATGGTGACAGTACTTCTTGTCGGGCCACATCACACCAGTCGGTTGCTGATTATTTTCCTATAACAGAACACGTTCATGTGTTTTAGGATGGTATTAGGAACCATATTGAATTAATTTGTTCCAAATTCATAATATTTCACTAATTAGACTGCTTGGCTTTTCAACATGTTGTTACTGACATGAAAATCTTAAAATATTTCGATGAAATGTTAATGCGATATATTTAAACGTGGCTGGAACAAGCAGTCAGATCCTTAAAAAAATAAAAAAATAAATAAAATAGAATAAAAAAAAACAATGCAATGCTCCAGTAATGCTTCTGTCATTTTTGTTCACTAGCCAGATAGGCATGTTGTGAATATCCTCCTCGTGTTCTACCCCATAGCCATGAGCAATGAGTTGGAAGAAACAAAACAGAATATAATAATGGACCCTGGGGAGGCATTGTGGCATTATATGGATGGAAAATATAAAAAAGAGGCATTTTCTGAACCATGAAACCATCAAAACACTGAAACGGTTCTTTGACAATTGTCTTTACTGAAGAAGCTTTGAAGAACTCTTTCTAAATCTTTATTCTGACATGTATTTTAGAAGAAAAAAAAGGTTTTTCATTTTGGGAAAGTAGAAAGTTTTCAGTAGAAACTGTTTAGGAATCTGTTTAGATCTCTTAACCTTCGAAAAGAATGCTTGAGAACCTTTTTTGTAAGAGTTGAATAATTTCTTCTTAAAGTTTATGCTTTTTTATGATATTTGATCAAGCGTGAGGCATTCGAGATATTTGTTTTATTATAATATAATTCTTGATGCAACACAGCTTTCGCAGTCATCTTGGAATCATCTGCAGTGCTGTTCGTCATTCTGGACTTCGCTCTACGTCCCAGTTGTTGTGAAAGTTGACAGAGAACGGTGGGCTGGGACAAAACTACATCACAGCTCCACACTAAAGCGCAATTATCTTAATTAAAAATGACTTTATGGGGTGTAGGCCATGGACAGGATTCATGTCCTTGGCTTAACCTTGGCTTAATAAGACTCTCAGGAGTGCTCGGATATGAGACGTAAATACACAGACACACTCTTTAAACATTACATCAGCAAAATTAGGAAGAGAAAGAACCTTCCAGAGTATTAGTACATTTAGTAATTTACTGTTAAACTTATATATTGACAGAAATATCAGTAAATAAAAATGGACAGCTGGTGAACACCTCATAATAATAATAATAATAATAATAATAATAATAATAAACTTTATTTTATATAGCGCCTTTAAAAAGGCCTCTCAAGGCGCTTTACATAAGAGTATATAACAATAACAATAATAGTAATTATAATAATAATTATTATTATAATAATATAGTAATAGTAATAATAGTCATACACAATAATTTATTGTTTTTTAGATTATATTTGCAAAAACATGTAATATAATTTTTTAAATATGTGTATAATATTCATTTAGCACATAACACGATATTTAGCACATAACACGATTATAATTTATTGTTTTTTAGATTAATAAAAGATGAATATTACAATTTTTAATATATTTTTAATGATAATGTAGAACATAAAGTTGCATATTAGGAAAAAAGGCATTTAAAATTTTTTTAAAAAATATATATTTTTTTGCTTTGTCAATTATATTTGTAAATAATCTATCTAATACCAATATGTTTTTAAAATATATATTTTTTAATGTTAACATGGATAACAAAGCAGTGCAATTGCTTTTTGGATTATCTGTAAATAATCTGTAATATAAATTATTTTGTGTGTGTATATATAATTTTATTGTTATAATGTAGATATATTTTATTGTTCATTTTTAGCAAATAAAAATGGACCAATGCAATATGTATGTAATCTATGTAATATAAATGATCTTTAATGTTAATTTAGTACATACATTTCCATATGAGATGAAAAGAAAATAGAGCGAAACATGGATCACAAAGCAGGGCAGCTGGTGAGCACATCATGTACTTGGGCTGCCTTATATGAGGGTTATGAAATGAACTATGAGGACTTGGAACCATCGTTCTATCAAGTGAGACCACGGGTGGACAATCAAATCTACTCTGTGTTGTTCATAGCTGAGATGGCTGGCTATGCGTCCTGTACGCTCCGTGTTTTCAGTCTTTTAGCTTTTATTGTGGACAGTTTCTTCCTCTGGAAGGAAATGAATAAACAGCAGGAGGGCTTGTTAAAATGTCAGGTGGACCAGGCCATCTTGTATCGATAAACAGAGCAAAAACAGCGCAAACACAGTTTACAACTAGCAGCTTTCCACATGAGTACCATGCCCTGAGGGCTGTGCTGCTCTGCTATTAGTATCATGGCCAAGGTGTTTCTGTTCTTTCTTTCAGTGCCAGCTCATCCACTGGTAATGGACGAACAATCAACAAATGTAAATCTTTATAAAATCCTCATTCAAAACTCCGCTGAAATACAAATTATCTGTTTGAGTGTCCAACAATTTTAAAAAATAATGTTGCTAATTGACAGATATAAGCTAATGTTCCATTGATTTGCTCACGTTTCTATATGTTGCACAGTTGTGGGACCATTCAGCTCCATAGAGTTATTACTGCACCTAGTGGTCAAAAATGGGAACTGCAACAAGTGCTAATATCGGCCCATTGGGGTGGGAATCACGCTGCCCCATGCTTGGAAAAAGAAGTTAATGGCACGGTTGCCAGTCATGTTTTTACACCAAATTGGGCTAGTTTAAAAATAATCCATGACCATCAATGTATATTTTATAGCAAATAATCAAAACTAAATCTAATAAATTTCAGCAAATTTCAATAAAGTGTAAGTGCAGACAGTGTGGCTATGACGTACAGAACCATTTCTATCATATCAAGATTTGTTGCGAAGATTGCGAGAGGGAGATAGAGCTTACGGCTGTGTTAATCTCATCGATGAATAATTTTCGTCATAGTTTTCATCAACAAAATTTTTTCACTGACAAAAATGAGATAAATAAAAACTCATTTATGATGACAAAAACTATGACAAAAATCTATTGACATTATCATCAACAAATAAAAATGAGACAAAAATGTTAGAGAGGGACGATTTGGGAAGAGATCCAATCAGAACTAATCTCTTCGAGTGGTAGGGAGGTTAGACGCACACAATTGAATAGTAACGTACTGATGCACCTGGCGGGACGCAAGCTAGCATACACTCGCTGCATGTCTCATAAACTGTACAGAAATGTCAACGGCTGGGAGAAAGAGAAGAGCAGACATACGGATAAATTTCACATTTGATGTCAAGGAAAACAAGACCCTTTGTAAACCATGTGGAGCGACAATCACCGGTAAAAATACAATGAACCTGAAGCGACATTTGCAGATGAGTCATCCTGAAATTCATGCAAATTGAAAGCACACTTAAATATTTTTTTTTCAAGCTAACATTATTTCATCAGCTAACCCTAACTGGTGTGTTTTCGCCTTACAAGATTGCTGTCCTGTACTGAATAGAGAAGTGACCCAGAGTTGCTAATCTTAGATCATAAATTAAAAGATGATTGACATGCTAAAGATAACAAGTGTAAATTTTTACTGTCCTCACATTGAGACAAATATGTACCAAAAAGAAGAACGTACGTTTGAAGAAATGTAGTACACTTAATGTGAGATATATGATGTGAGAAAGGAGCAGAAATGTAGTATAGAGACAGCTTGGAGTTGTGTGTGCGAGTGTGTATGAGTGAGAGAGAGGAGAGAAAGAAACATCAGAAGAACTTGATTTTTTTCATCCCTTATTCAACCTCACAGATACAGAAGATCTCCAATGACAAGGATGGGCCACTGGGTGCAAATAAAGCTAGCGCTTCTCAGCGGAATATTTCAACAGCTCTTCTACGTGCTCCAAAGTACAAAAGTGACTCTAAAGAACAACAGACCAAAGAGGAGGCCGTAGAGAAACGGATTGGGCGCACAGGATTACCAGTCACGACTGAATGATTGAAGTTGAGGACTTTGTTCTAATGATGGAGACAGTAGATAGGAGGCTGACTGTTCCAAAAAAAAACTAAAATAAGCGATCTGATTGACATTAACTTTATGAAAATAAAAGACAAAAATTCAAAAAGAGGCTGGCTGCTGCCTGGAGACTATCTATTGGCACTGACTTGTGGACAAAAAAGGACTGACAGCTTCATTCCTTGCTCTAAGTTCATGCTACTTTTGTGAACAAAATAAACACATATCATTGGCCCTTGAAGTTAAATCTGTGTCTGTATTGCACGTTCAAACCTTAATACCATTCATAATAACAGGTTCATAGATATTATCTCCAGAAGTATATAATGAGTTTGGAAATTCTAGAGAAATGCTTAAATAATGCATTACACTTTAACTAAATCTAAACTAAGTTAGATTTTAGTCGACTTTAGTCTACTGTAGATTTATCATCTAAAATCATATGACATTTAGTCGACAAAAACTAAAACAATTCAGATGACTGAACTATGATTAAAACTAAATGGCATTTTAGTCAAAAGACTATGACTAAAACTATGAATCAAAATTAACACTGGATTACAGAGTGGATAATATCAGTACATCAGAAATGCGTGCGCACCACAGTGACCTTGTTTCTCCAAGCAAAGGATGAGAAAAAGAAGAAAAATGTGTCTCACTTTTCCAATTTTTTTTTCTGGACTAATTTCAGGACTTTTGTGTGGTCTTTAAGGTGTACTTGAGCTGGAGCTTTTGCTGAAACCTGGCAACCCTGGTTAATGATATTCGCTCCTCTGTGTGTGCCTCGCTGTTGAACACTTCAATTTAGCTGGATGTATGCTGTCAAATTTCAACTCTAAAAATCTATTCTACTCTAAAAATTAATTAGATAGTAGCCTATAGCATTAGTCAAAAGGAATAGCTTCTTGACATTTTTTTATGGCTATGTTGTTATTGATGTTGTCCTGTATAACCACATGATTGCTGAACACGAGTTTATAAATCAGGATTATTATTATTGTTCTATACTATTGCTATTCCATTATTCTTCCAGTAAATATGACCAATATTGCAAAGATTAAACAGTTAGTAAAGATATAACTCCATCTTCTAAAACTAAAGCAGTGTATTTGGAGCCCATATAAGGAAAGTTTGTTCAAAAATCCCAAGCAGTTCTCAATGCACAAATTCAAACACGAACTTAGTGTCATAATCCCCTAAAAGGAGCTTAACATCCTATTTCACAATCCTTAACTCACCTTTTCTCAGTCTTGATTAACCTCAGGCAGCTATTTTTTGTTAAAGTCTAATCCTCAAGAGAATTAAGGAACTGCAAGTTGGAAAAAAAAGGAACAATTGAAATCAATGTCTTTTCATTTGCACTGTTGCCGTGCTGAAACTCACACTTTGTAACTGAAGCTCCTGTGCCACAAATATTCAAGCAGCCGAACACATTAATCAAGCAAAACGTCAAACGTTCCCTCAGTTCTGTTGTTAGAGGTTGTGATTGATTTTTTTTTTGGGGGGGGAGGAGGGAGCTGTTATTTGGTATTAGGGTTTTTGTTAACATTCTCCATCTTCATAATTTTCCCATTAGAGGAACGTGCTTTTCTGTGTTCTTTCAAGTTACAAAGGAGAAAATGGCAATTTTGTGGTTGCCAGTAAAAAAAAAAAGTGTAGTCGTGTGTGGTTTTAGTTTAGTTAATCACAGCTAAACAGCTTAAAGAAAAAAAAAATCCACTCTAAGAAACTTGCATAGTATTTAAACTTCTTTCATCTACATGCTGGACTATTTCACTTTGGTATCCTATAATGTAGTTTGACAGCCTTCTGATAGTGGTGCAGTGGGATTTAGCCCTCACTTCATCACTGCCTAAAGAGAGTGATGAAGCAGCACTTTAGTGCTTTCATCTGTCCAGGTCTCTCACCTCCTTCTTCATACACTCTGCTCAAACAGATCAGCTTCCAAAGAACTTTCGTTCCAGATCTCTAAGTCTCTCGACAATTGTAAAAGGTGTTAAGATTTTAGGCTGGACTTAAAAGATTGTCTTTGGAGATTATCTTTAAATCCCTGATTTCAAATCGTAAATGTTAGCACATGAAATTTAATGTTAAACACGAGACACCATCGTGCCTCGTGGACCAATAACCGATGCCAACTGAGCTGAACTGTCATCCTGTCGAGTTTGTTTTGATCTGAAGTCAAGTTTCTTCACAAGAAAGAGATCCCAGGTTTTGATCGTTTGGGTCGTCATGATTCATGAGCGCAATTTAAAGTGTGCGGTGTTTTATTCTGGCTAAATCGTGGTCTTGTGGAGGTTTGACGACTGGATAGATTTCAGGGAAAATAAAGTAATTACCGAAAATAAGTTTGTAGAGAAAATCAGGAACAGTCATATGAACCGTCCAAAAAACAAATACAGATTATCTGTCAATGATGTGTTGTTAAAAGAAGAGTTCCAGACTCGAGAGACAATTGGCTAGAGTACATCCAGTAAAAATGTTGCACTGCCTTGCCAAAGACCACAATTTACATACAAATATCCAAAGGTCATCTCAAGATTGTGGGTCATAGTATAGCTGGTTTGAATTTAACCAAATTTTTGGCACTTGTGGTCAGAATTAGCAACACAAGACAAAGGCAATTAGAGGAAAAGCACTCATCTACTGCTCATTAAAAGTAATAGTTGATCTGCAATAATATACCACAGGAATTAAAACACAAAGTACATTGAGAAGGAATATGTATTGGGACACTTTTTGTTATTTAATATACTTCCAGTGCATATTTCCACTTCAAATTTACACACATAATGTATTTTGACTTCGTACATATACATATGAACTGAAAAGTATGCATTCATAATCATAAACAAAGATATTTTTTAATTTGTATACCACAAATTAACAACATTTTACTTTTTTTTTTGTACTTTGTTGCAAAGCTGTTGTTGTCAATCACAGTTTCGACGCATCTACAGTAAGACGTAATTAGCTTTTTGCAGCATTGTGGTTAAAGTTTGGCGCATTACTCTTGGCAAGACATCTTCAATTCCCAAAGGTTACCAGGGTCCTTCTGATGGACTCACAATTTTAAAATCCTCTGTAAATAAAGTCCCAGCACCTTCACCTTCGTTTTTAGAAACCAGTTATTGATTAATTTTGGCTGCATGTTTGGAGTTTGTTGTCTTGTTAAAACATCCATCTTCTCCCCAGATTCAGTTTCTTGGCCGATGAGATTAAATTCTTGTGTAAGAATTCTCATCCCGGTACATCTCTCCATTCATGTTTCCTTCAGTGATGTGTGATGCCCCAGTGCCAATTGCAGAGAAGCAGCTCCGTATCATGTACTTCACTGTGGGTATGGTGTTCTTGGGATCATACGCACAACCCTTCCTTCTCCAAATATGACGAGCTGAATTATTGCCAAAGAATTCTATTTTTGTTCCAAAAGAGTTCTGATTTGTCTAAATGCTTGTGTTGCAAATTTTAAATGCACACCTCTGTGCTTCTTCTTTAGCAGATGAGTTTTGCGTGGGGTGTAGAAACTGAGATGATTGTGATACAGTCCGTGTAACTGGTGTTCCTGCTGCTTTCAGGTCGTCCTGCAACTCTTTTCGAGTGACTACTGGCTTCTCGCTTACCTTCCTTATCATTAACATTGGGTAATCTTGCATGGCGTACCTGTCTGGGGATGAATAGTTGTAGTTCCTTGAACTTTCCATTGTAGTGACAGGCATGTTTAAGGTCTTTGCTATGGCTCTGTGTCTTTTTCCATGTTGTTTAATAATGTTGTCCCTGAGAACTTCAGAATGCTCCTTAACCTTTACCATGATTGCTACTTGTTGCATGAAATATTCCCTCACTCACTCTCACCCAATTTTCAGTAACCACTTTATCCGGTAATATGTCCTATAATATAGCAACTGAATACGTTCATTTTTTAAACATATCCTTGTTTATACTTATGAATACATATTTTTTATTTATTTATAAGTATAAATTCGAAAGACGTTATGTATGTAAATTTGAAGTGAATATACGCACTAGATGTATATTACATAACAAAAAAGGGTCAGATTACTTATTTCCTCTCCAAAAATGTTCTCCAAAAACCTTTCTTAGCATTTACTTATACATGTTTTCCCCCCAGCCATTCCTCTGAGATGCTCTTTAGCACCTCTCATAGGACTTTCCAGACTTTTGTGGAGCAAGTTGGACACCTCTCACAATGAACCATTTGTTCTAACTCCTTCCAGAGCAGTTCAGTCAGGTTCAGGTTTTGTGATTACACAGGCCATTCTATGACATATGGTGCTGAGTCTTTCTTTTCCAAATATGTCTTTTACACCTTTGAGGTGTGTTCAGAATTGTTGTACAGTTCAGCTGTCTCAAATCTAGAATCAGATGGAAACCACCATCCTTCTTCTGTCCAAGAAAGTATGCTGAGCAAAACACCTTTTCATTCACACCTCTATCCTTAGGGTCTGACAATGAGAAAGGCCGTGATCCCTGAGAAAGTTTGGAGATGATGATGGAACTAGAATTTGTACCCCTGTGACGTTGCCCTCAGGACCCACTGATCCAATGTAATCACTGAGGACAATGATTTTTGGCTGTAAAGCGTCCTTCATTGGCAAGCTTTGAAGGATCTGTTAGTGGTTAGGGGTGCTGTTTAGGACCCTGAGGCCGGAAACCTTGACTCTGTCTGTTGAAGGCTTGAAAGAGGATGACAGTCTGTTTTGAAAAATAACATAGCAGACTCAACACAAGATATTGCCCATGGTCATTAGGGTGGATGAAATAAAAGCAGCCACCTCAGACTCTATGTATTTGTTTATATTGTATAAAAGCATTTCTAGGTTCCATGTAAAATCATTTCCAATGGTTAAATCAGCTAGGAATGTATTATTGCACATTAGCAAGCACATAGCGCATCTCAAAAGCATATAGTTTGTCCTCCATTTTCATATATTTGCGAGTTCTTTTTTTGAAATTTTACTTGTCAAGAATTTTCTTTTAAAGAACGTAAGTATGTTTTTCACATTCTTGGTATTCTAGCTGCTGAGTCTTCAACTGTTTGCAGTCATATGACTAAATGTAAATGCAGAATTTCCAAAAAAATTGCAAGATGTCAACAAAGAATTTTTTAAGCCAAATCTTATTATGGTCATGCAAGCTGAAGAAAGAAGTTACAGAGCAAAATTTTATCTGCTCTCTGGGTGGGAGGGACGGCATTACTCTCTATTCCCTGTAAATCTGTGCGACACTAACCAATCATGGGTGCCTATGGGCTCATGTATGTGGAAGACGGTAGATAGCACTTTTCTCTGAGTGTTACTCCGTCCCGTGACTTAGCATGAGCAGCAGTTTGAAAAGATACTTTTGGCTCTTCCCTGTTGGTATCTACTATATCATAGGGGAGAGTTGGCAAGTGGGTGGGAATTGCCAGATGACCAAATTGGTGAATTTTAACAAAAACAAGACTATTTTCTCTTGTTTGTATCTAAGATGAAGTCATAAGAAAAAGTGACCACTAACTTTTTTCATAACTTCGAATTGAACATTTTATGTGTTGACCTACCACTGTTTGGTCTGTAGATTACAAAACTGCAGAGCTTAAATCATTCACGGGAAATGTTATTTAGTTCATCAAGGAGGACTTGATTAGTGGTACTTTTTGGCTTTTGTGTTATCAAAAAATTGGCTACTTTTTGAGGAAATAACTGTGAGATCTGAAACTGACAGACTGGAAATCATTACTGTTGGTGTCCTGGAACGAAGAGCTGCTCCCACCCTTTATTTTACTGATTTTACTCGCAGCTGTTTTGGCTCAGGAAACAGATAAACACAGTGCACAATGCTGTGTTTAGTCATGTATGCCCTAAAATGCACTGAATAGGAACTAAATGGTGGCTTTTAGGAACAGGGTAGTGGTGGCACAGTGGTTAAAGGCTGTGGGTTCCTGATTGGAAGGTTGGAGGTTCAAGCCCTAGGCTGCCACTGTTGGACCCTTGAGCAAGCCCTTTAACCCTGTATTATCCAGGGGTGCTGTATCATGGCTGACTCAAGCTTTCTAATAAGCTGGGATATGTTAAGAATGAATTTCACAGTACCTGATTTATATGAGTCTTCTTCTTCTGAAAGGACAGACGAGTTTGGTTCCCTTTTAAGATTTCTTCTCAGGGAGTTTTTCCTTGCCACTCTTGCCTCTGGCTTGTTCATTGGGGATCTAAATCTACACCAGTTCTGTGACAATGTCTATAGACAAAAGTGCTATACAATATATTAGACAAAAGTTCTATACAAAATATAAAATTGAATTGAAGTTAAGAGGTTAAGATCACTCATAAACCTAACTATTGTGAATTTCCTTTCAGACAAGACATCTTTGAAATATCACTAGTTAGACAAACAGTAGCTGTGTTTTAATGCCTTAATTATTCAGCTATAACTTCCATTTGTTTATCTGATCAGTGGATGGCAAAGGCACCCCAATTAGTATATTTGTATGTTAATTTGGTAG
Source organism: Pangasianodon gigas (assembly GCA_022758105.1). Lineage (NCBI taxonomy): Eukaryota > Metazoa > Chordata > Actinopteri > Siluriformes > Pangasiidae > Pangasianodon > Pangasianodon gigas. The sequence goes on along the minus strand of CM040457.1, from coordinate 29,606,274 downwards.
TATATCTTTTGTCCTTTTACTATAAATATCATTCAGAAGTATATACTGTATAGCAGGCATGTTAGCATTTAACTCCTTATTTTTAACGATAATGTAACTAGCTATAACTAGAACTAACTAGCTACATTATGCAACTGTACAAACACCTAACCTAGTTCAAAAATCAAAAGATAACCTTTCACTAGGCTATTAATTAGGTTTTAACTTTGTTATAAAATTCTCATAACTAAGATTTTTAAAAATTCTCATAACTTAGATTCTTCACAACTAATATCAGCTGCAAAGGTTTATTAGTGATCCGTGGGGTTTGGTGGATCAGTGCTTAGGGTGTGTACAGATGATTAGCAGAAAAAAATCATAAAAGAGATGGTTTTAATGGTGTGCCATCCTGGGTTTTGGGCACTGCTCAGATTTTAGCATTTGTGTTTGACTACTTTTAAAGTGCCTCCAATGAGCTGTATGTTACAAGGCAAGTAGCAGCTCAGTTTGTACAATAATTCCCCAAAAAAAAAAATTCTCATTAACACAACTTTGTAACACGGACACAGGTTCAAGAGACGGAACAGCAAGAAGATTTGGTATAAATGGGAGCCAGGTTTATTTGAAAGAGACATGACAGGCTACATGAACCAGGTGCTACAGGTCAGAAACTGGAATGTCTGTGATTCGAGAACAGAAAAAGCGAAACTTTGAAAATAATAGGAATCATCCAAACTACTGGTAGCACTCAAAACAAACGCGGGTAATAGAATAACAGGCAATAGAACATCAAACCAACATCAAAAAAACAACCGGTAAAGACACACCAAGGGCTAGGGTAGACAAGGGCTACATGCATACAAACATACGCAAAGTTCACCTGGAACTTATAATAGCAGGGCAGGGTAACTAAACACCTACAGGTGCAGGGGAAGAGGGCAGACATAACAAACAGACTAGGGACAGAACAATGACAGAAACATAAATTGACTAAGACATTTACAAGACCAAGATCTAACCAGGCTCCAGGCAGAGCATTAACCAGAGCAGGAAGTGATTTTTTTAGGAAATCTAGTGACAAAGGAAAGGTGCGACAAAATGTTGGGGACAAAATGAAATTTTATTAAAAGTCCCCACCTGTGGGACACCCCTGGTAAAGAGAAAAAAAAATTCCACCCTGAACAACCCGCGTATTAATCTTATCTATAACTAATCTTATAATGAAATTTTTTTATTTTTGAGTTGGTCTATTTTCACTTATCCTACATTACCACCTGCTGATGCAGTGGGATTTATCCCTTGCTTCATATCTACTTAAAGAGAGTGATGCAGCAGGACTTTACAGTATATATGACAGTCTTGAGGGAGGTTTTGGTAGAATTCGGAGCATCTTTGTCTTCAATAAAAACTCAACAACTGAACAAAAATGGTTAATGACCACAGATGTTTTGGCAAAGAGATGCCCAAAGTCTGTTAGACACTGGAAAGTGACCACACAAAGCACAGTGTCACCGAGGTTGCCAAGAAGGAAGTACTTTTACTTGAGTTAAAAAAAAATTCAAATATTCATTATATTTAAAACAACCAAATTTCACGAGAAGTTTAATGAGTTTCCAGTCAAAGATCTACACTTCAGGTAGATATATATATATAGAGAGAGAGAGAGAGAGAGAGGGAGAGAGAGAGAGAGAGAGAGCCTACAGTAATGTTTAGGATCATTTGTAAGGTGCATCTTTGCTAGATAGCCAACTATGTAGCTATAAATAATGTCAGCAAATATTAGCTTTCTGTGTACACATACTGTTGACAATGGAGTTAATTTGAGTATAGCTCATTTGGTTAGCTAAAATAATTGTTCGAAAATGCTTCCTTAGATATAAAACATTTTCTGATTACTTGTGTTAAGTGATTCCTGAAGTCTTGAGTAACATCCTAGATCACTGCTTTTACTCAAATGAGTTATTACTATAGTAGCAGTACTTTTACTCAAGTCAGTGTGTTTTGGACTGTTTGGAATGTTAATGAGCTAAAAGCTTGAATTGCTAAAAACGTCCTTCTTCCAAGGTAAAAAAAAAAAAAAAAGGGTGTAAAATATCAAAGATGAGAAATTACCGTTTGTAAATACATAAAAACTAATGTAAAATATGTAATTATATAAGAAATAAGGGTTACTTGACAATGGAAAAGAAGAGAATATGCGGGAGCATGGATTTATTATCGACCATGCTGCACTGCTGTGTTTGGTGTCTGTTTTCTGGCCATGGATGGCTGTGGTGCGGTCAAGAGTTGAACTCACACTCCATTATTTTCAGAAATAAGTCGTAAGTCATGCACAATGGTTATGTATATGATGCCAGGTTTAGATGTGTTTGCTGGATATGTATTTCTGAACGTGCTTACTCCAACATATTGTACCTTTTAAAAATATGTCAGTACATTAAAATAGTGTCAGTCCCACAACAGCTATGGCATTTCTCAGGGAGCAATCTTAGGAACAGTACATGTTTTATGACAGATAGGAGTTATGACAGATAGACAAGAGTTAAAAGCATAATTTTTTCTTACATCAAATTTTAGAGTAGTCCTGTATTCATTAGCTTTCTTGGCATGGTCTATGCAAGGCAAAAAGTGTTCTGAATTTATCACACAAATTTGACTCATATTTGGAGAGGAATAATTTGGCAATCATGAACAGATAAGGAAGAATAGAAAACAGCTTTCGTCTCACATATTGTCACCATCTGATATTGCTGTGGTCTTGTTTGTATTATGATTAAACAAAATTGCTGAACTTATAAAATTTTATAAATGTATAAATTGCTGGAGGATCTGAAATTTATATCCGTTTATTTACACTGCTATTTGCACCACGTAGCAAATGCTCATTGCAGATGCACACCATGCTGTTCCAAGCTTTATCAAAGCGTGCCATTATTGTAGCTTTTACATAGCTCTCTCTGCCAAGTGTCTCGGGAGAAGGGAAAGAGATTTTGAACGGCCACTTGCTTGTTCTTGCTGCCCTGGAAACAATCATCATAAGGCATGGGAAGTTTAGCTCTAGGTCAGCCATGGATTTGGAGGCATTGCATAGATCCCTTTGGCTCCTGAACCCCCATACATAAAAAGGTTTTTCTAAGTTATTTAAAGGAAACCTCCTGCCTGAAAGACATTAAACATGTTTATATCGAAATATTTGTGATATGTTTAGTGATTGTGGTGCGAATTTGTTAGTTGGTGCTGTATGTTCGTTACTTCCATGAAAAATTGTAGCGGTTGTGTGCCACACTGACGCCACAGGATAAAGTTGAGAGCGCAGTTACAATGGTGATTAATAGGAGACAGAAATTTCCAGACATAAGGGATAATGGTAAGGTTCTAGCCAAGAACGGCATTGTATAGTTTTAAGGCAAGTCAACATCGAGTGCAAATGAAAGCGAGACTGAAAATCATCAAATCCTTTTCAAGCCTTTATTTCAACTATTTGGCTTCATTCATGTACTAAGCCAATGATTAGGCTGTTTTCTAGAACAAGGAATTACTTTTGTCAAACTTTATGCATGTGAAAAGAAAAAACATGATAATTTCGACAACATAATAACTTCATTTTACAAGCTCTCAGTTTAGACCACGACAATATTTAGCGAGACCAATGCCCAAGACTGAGACTAGTCCAAATACAAATGGCAGTAAGTCAGAGACAAGTCCAAATCAATACAGAAAACATCTTGAGATTGAACTCGAGTCCAAGAGTCCTTCCTAAAAACAAAATAGCGAGAGTTTCTTTTCTTACTCACCATTTTCCAGTGATGTTCAACATCACATTAATGAGAAATCCAGCACAGAAGTAGTGGAGATGTTGATCTAAATGCTGGACGTTCCAGAATGCAATGCAGCTGTATGGCAGAGACTCGGCTCGGCTCGGCTAGTTAGCGACCTACGAGATGACAAGTGTGATGGCTTTGGTGGTGGTAATAGCGTGAATGCTGATGCTTTGGAAGTGAGGTTAGAGAGCTGGACAGACTGAAGGACTAAAGTGCTGCTGCATCATTCTCTTTACATAAAGATGAAGCAAGGGCTAAACCCCACTGGCACCATTTTCAGCAGGCAGTCGAATGGCATTGTGGGTAATATGTAGGTTGTTACTTTTATACCCCAATGTTTCCTATACAGCAGTTTTTCAAAAATTTTCAAGTCAAGTTTTACTTAACTAATCAATGACACATCATAGTCTTAAACATTTACAGTTACATTTAATGTTATGGGACAGCGGCGAAACAAATTAGTTCCTGTCATCACTTATGTTGTAGCAGCTATAAACTGACATTCGCTCAGCAGTCTCTCTTTTTTCTCTCTTTTGAATGAGACAAAAGATGGAGTTGGTGATGTTTCAGAGAAACTGGAAAGAGCAAAGTCCCGTAGCAGAAAACGTACTGACTGTTACAAAGCACTGACACTGGAGACTCCTTCCATAAATGTTAAATATACATCTTTTTACAGAAAATTTCACTATATTAATGATTGCACATATTGTTCTTTGTTAAATAACAGCATTGAAAATCTATTTATTCCCTGAATGAGTTATTACTATGGAAACGATCATGTATTACAGCAAGCGCATTAATCTAAACCATAATAGCAATAGATTAATAAGCACACAGACTCAAACACACACGCACACACACGCGTACACTCAAAAGCACTCCAAATATAGTCAAGCCCTCGAGAAAATATAATAAAACAGACTTCTTAATGTCCACTCCAGATGTACACTTCTAAAAATGTGCTGTTTGGCGATTTCAGAGATAAAAAGGCACTGCGCAGAATCTGCATTCTGTAACATCTAAGATGCCATCACTTCTCGCCTTGTAAATAGTTCAGATCTTTCTCAGCCCAGCTGTTCAGACCACTCCAACATATTTCTGCCGAGAAAAAAACAGTCGTGGCTTGTAAATATCACCTGAGATCATTTTAGCTCCAGGTGTTTAGATCCGTTGATCTTTCAAACTAATTTCCAAGAATCCAAATATATCTTTCCAGAATGCAGACGATGGAAGTTCTAAGCCTGGTCCTTGAGATATGTCGATCTGGTGAAGCTCACACATTCGCTGTCTTCTGACGCCGAACCGCTCCAGTAAGCTGCATGGCTTCTCTTTGCCAACTGGGGGTCCAAACTGGGGAGGCAAATAAACATGACTTATGTTTTGTGGGACAGAATCGTCTGTAAGAAACACACGTACGACATGTTAAAGAGAAAAAAAAAATTCCACCCTGAACGACCCGCATATTATCTATCATTAACACGAGAATTTCTCGACGGCATCCATTTTGAGTTTTTTATTTTTTGAGTTGGTCTATTTTCACTTATCCTACATTACCACCTGCTGATGCAGTGGTGCAGTTGGATTTATCCCTTGCTTCATATCTACTTAAAGAGAGCGATGCAGCAGCGCTTTATATAGCTGCTTTTTTCATATAGCTGCATTGCATTCTGGGAATGAGTCCAATGTTTGCACTGACATTACTCCACTACATTACTTCTTTGCTGAATTTCACATTAATATGGTGACACCACCAACCAATAAATTAGCACCCGAATCACTAAACACATCAGAAATAATTCAATGTAAACATATTTAATGTGTTTCAGGGTGGAGTTTTTCTTTAATAAAATGATCACATTTAAGCAGATTAACTCTCATTCCCTTCTTGACAGCTACAATGCGGAAAACCTGATAGCAGATGGTAGACATGTACCAATACACGTTTTTTAAGTTCATGATACTGTATTAATTGTCCTCATTTGGCACTAAAGTAACGGAAAATGTTCTTCCACATCATAGATTTGTTTGTAAACTGTTAATAGCGTGTGTTCTGGATATTTGGACAAAAAAAAAGATTTTTTTACAATTTATCGAATCATTTATTTAGCACTGACTCAGTGTTTTCCATGCATTGTAACTACATTGTGCATTTGCTAAAGTTTTGTTGACATCGCCATATTTCTGAACAGTGAATGAAAGAGTTTTACGAGAACGTTTTCAGCCCTACAAGCCCCTTAGCTACAGTTTTGTTTGGGTTTTGTTTGTTTGTTTGTTTGTTTGTTTGTTTTGCTTTTTTTGGTTTGTTTAATAATGTGTAGTCAGAAACTAAACCAAACCAAATAGCAAACAAACCAAACGTATGAATTTTGCTCTGATTCAGACACAACAAACAGACAAAGTGTGAACACTTTTGTTTGTTTGTTATAGAAGCGCTTTTGCGCACTTAATTGTAAATTTGCGTTGTTTTGTCTTGACCACAAAATAAAAAAGAGCAACGATCTTTTTGGTTGAATATTCAACCGATGTCTGAATGCCTTTTTTCTACCATGTGCCTGTTAATCAGGACTATAAATCAAACGAACCACAAATCAAAAATAAACTTATTTCTTTAAATTAAAGAACTCTAAATTAATAAAGTAATAGTTGAAATTAATTACCTACTCATTTAGCCTCATAAGCAACCATAAGCATTTGAAGATACTGAGGCATATTTGTGTGTGTGTGTGTGTGTGTGTGTGCGTTATCCAGACAGCTTGTTTCACGAATGAGTAATACTTTATGGCTCAGCTGTAAAAAAACAGCAGTCTCTTTCCACTCCCTATTGCGAATCTTAAAACCACAGGCCTTAAGCATGAGGAATATGAGTGGTTACTTGAAAATACTTGGAATGCATTTCTTTAGTATTTCCCAGGCAAACTATTATGATTTTCTCATAAACATATCAGTTGTTATCAGATCACTATTTGTATTGATTCCACAAGATGATCCTATTTTGCGTGTTCACATAGACTGACTTCTTTAGTCCATAGAAAAGCTATTTATTTTTTGTATGATGTTCATACAGGAGATTGGAAATGAGTAAGGAATAAAACACTTGGAGGCATGCTGATACAGGAAAATAATCAACCACGGGTGGTGTGATGCCCTGTGTCGCAGGGAAGTGGAGTTACGGTTACCACCCAGTAGTTGAATATTTCTCAATAACAGCACTTCCTGAAGTACTTTATTCCTCTGTTTCCACACCAGTTTGCCAACGACACAATTCTTATCATTTAGTAAAGAAGGAAATGTTCGGTTTTATCCATTTATAGTTACATTTAAGTTGGTGGAATGTCCACGAAACGAGTTATCACGTACCTTATAGGTGTTATAAACATAAAAGAATTCCCCCACCAGCCTCTCTCTCTTTTTTGTTTCTTTAAGTTGCTAAACCGATTGGCGCAAAGTCCTCCGTCCTGAAGACTTTCCTGTGGTGAAGCTCTTGTACAAAGTGCTGAAACTGGAGACTCCTTCCACAAATGCTCAATGACCATCTCATCACAGAAAACGTCACCATATCAACGATTATACGTTTAAGTTATACGGTTTAAATTATGTTTAGCTTCCATCATACAAGTCCCTGTGAATGAGCTGTTACTATAGAAACGATTAAACAAACAAGCGCAATAATATAAACCAAAGCTGTCAAAGCTGCTGTTACAGACAATGAATCAACACCTTTCGACCAATCAGAATCACAGATTCAGCAGTGTTGTGGTATAAATTATGGTACAAACTATGCATGATCAGAAATTCTAAAGAATGAACACCTGCTGTCTGGGTCGCTTGCGTCGTCTGTCCTTGCTGCTTCAATTTCCGGCTCTGTGTGAGCGTCTACCTTCACGGTCTCACTACACACTGCGTGGACTTCACTTAACTCGTCGCAGATGCTGCTGTGAAACACAGAGTGTGCAGCTGATTTCAGTAATAAAGCAGAAACCAGTGGAAATATCTTTCTGCAGAAAACTTCTCTAGTATTAACCAATAGCCTAAACAGGGCAGGATTAGGTTATTAACATAAGTCACATGCTCTTGGTGCCATTACTTCTTGGTTTTCTCCAGCCAGCTGATTTGGAGCTCTCGATCCTCCAAGATTCTTCTAAGAGACTGGATTTCTCGCTGCTTATCCTGCAGCTCCCTCTGCAGCCGATGGTTCGTCTCCTCCAGGGTCTCGCAGTAGGCCTGGAACAAGTGAGAGCTGTAAAACCCAGCGCAATACCTCCAAAACGTCACACAGCAGGATAAAAGGTTCTAACCTTACTCTCTTCCAGACTATCGAAGGGACCGGGTGGGTCGTCCAAGCACAGGAACCCTCTCACTACATCACTAGGACAAAAAAAAGGACATACAGTGCATTTACATTTATTCATTTGGAATCTTTTGAAACCAAAGGATTCAATCAATCATCAGACATCCTTAAAGTCTGAGACTTCATTTTTTTCTTCAAACTACATCCGAATGTATTTCGAAATTTCTTTAGAAACATACAAATGTTTTATACAATCCTAACTTGTGCTGACACTGGAGACTCCTTCCAGCGATGTTACGTAAACATCTCCTTAAACAAATTTTCATCAATCAAAAGTTATACGTTTTTTTTTTTTTGTTAAATAACAAGAATTATTAGATTTAAATTACATTATGCTGTTATAGAAACATAATCAATATCTTCTGACTGATCAGTGTTGTGATATAAACAGGCTTAACTACCCTATGGAAGGGTGAACTTACTAACATTGTTAGCTAACGGCAGCTAGGCTGTCAAATAGTCAGTGGTGTTAGTTACAGAACGAAATTTGAGAACGATTTCTAGAATTTAAGCATTGGTATATCCTAAAACTTATGTTTTAGGGCTGGTGTTGTAAACGATCTGACCCACTGTGTATCAGACCCATAGTGTTATGTCAAATTTAGATCGAACAGTGCCCCCTGGTGGAAACACCTGGAAATTTTTACCAAGAATAAAAAAATGTAAAGAAGGGTGCTTTTAGATTTGGCGTTCACATCACGTCCAAATTCAAATCACAGGTTTCCAAATCAGTTAGATGCTCACATAAATATACTGAATATGTATTTACATGAATCTCATTGGTTTTTAGGAGCTGCACATGTTCGTAAGTACCAGTTAGTCATGTCTTTTTGAGCTACCAGATTCTGGAGGAAAGCCTGCAAGCCCACTTGTCTCTCCTCCAAGAAGTTCATGTCGTAGTTGTCTTTAAAGCGACGCTTGGGTGGCAGAGAGAGTCTGAATTTGGGAAACAACTCTTTGAGCTGACACACACACACATACACACACACACACACACACACACACACACACACACATACACACAGACAACAAAAAGAGAGGAACTGTGTGAGACTTTGACAATGCCTGGATCACTTTTCTGTCACCTGACTCGAGTCACTTCCTCCCAACCTTGTCGTTGAGTCTGGAGAAATCCGTGTAGCGCCGAAAAATCACCCAGCTCTCATCGGGCGCTCTCCTCACCAAGATCTTGTAGACCTGGAAAGAGCGAAGCGATAGAATGTCATGTTTAGAAATGTTGGCTTTTAAGTCATTGTTACAGTCATAAAGGAGATTTTGCAAGTGTTTCCCATCCAGCGTCATGTGCTGGTGACTACTAGACACTTCCATTATTTTCAGGATGGCTTCAGCATGGCAAGAATTACTCACACCTGTTTAGTCACACATACTAGAGTTTCTACAAGCACTGATTTCCTAACAGCTTTAATACGTGAGGAATAAAACGTTTCAGGACGTTCTGTAATAGCAGAATAGGCAACGATGCATCTCTGTTCCCACCCCAACATTGATTGTTTTCCTATAACAGCACATCCTAAGACAAACATGCACAGTTTTTCACGTTACCGAGAAACCGTAAAGCACAAATTCATCTGATTTCAGCTTTACTGTACATTTTACAAAGGGCTGATACTGGAGACTCCTTCCAAATCGAAAAGTACACACATTTTTAATCTGTTTATGTGGAGCCATACAAGTCCCTGTGCAAATACGAAAACAGATTAGAATGAACGCATGAATATTAACTATCATCTGAGCTGCTGTTATAAAAAATGCATCATCACCTTCTGACCAATCAGAATCGAGCGCTGTAGTGAAATAGATTGCTTAAATATATATATATATAAAGAGTGTCGAAGGCTTACTGTAAACTTTGCCCTTTCCTCCATGACTTCATAACCTAGTAAGGTTGGTACAGGCGGTCTATCATGCCACTCGTCTGTGCTGGTTCTCATCCCGTTCTCTTCACTGGCATGATCTGAAAGACTACCCAGGGATGAGGTTCTCCTGTGCGAGTGTGTAGTGTGTCCAGCCAAAGAGCCCTCCATAGGACGAAGGCTTACAGTTTGAAGGACGAAGTCGATAAAAACGAGACACTTCTTTGGTCACAACATGGGAGAAGATTCAGGATCTGTGTGTATTAAGGATTGCAAATAGAACCACTCTTATTTCTTGGAGAGCCACAAGAACCATCAAGTGAGATCTATTCGATATGTAATAGGTACAGGATGAAAGAAAAAAAACATGCAAAGCTATAAGAAATAACACGTCTGTGTAGCATGTTAAACTCACCAGCAGTCAAGGATGATCAGCTGCGATCACCAGTAAATGATTCCTCTTTTTTTTTTTTTTTTTTTTAGATCAGATTGAGGTTGCTCTGAGATTAGCTGATGACTGTTTCAGCATCCTCTCCCACACTGGACTAGTTTCAGCAAGAGGCGGGGCATCTGTATGACAGACAGCCATTTGCACCAATCAGATTTCAGTAACATTGACAGCACAAGGCGTGTACCCACGTGATTACTAATCCCGGAAGGAATGAAACGCTACTGACTTTATTTTTAAAGCTAACGTGTAATATTGATAAGAAACAACTGTCAATTCTTTAATTGTAATTTTAGGATATATACATGTTATGGTCATGTTTAGAAAGGATTTTAGGAATGACTAATATTTAAAAAAAA
>CM040457.1:29570270-29595345 GCA_022758105.1 Pangasianodon gigas | reverse complement strand
TGTGTGTGTGTGTGTATATATATATATATATATATATATATATATATATATATATATATATATATATATACACACATATATACATATATGTGTGTGTGTGTGTATAATGAAATGTATAATAAAATAGAAAAAAATGGAAAATAAGACAGGGTGTAAGTTGTAAACGGCTGGTCGTTAGTCAGTTAACCTAGTTTCTAATTTTATCTTATCCACTGGATAATATCAGGATTTAATTTTTTACACATTGTTAGACATGTTTGTTGCATGTTTGGTGAATAGTTGCTTTATTATTTTTATGTTCTAACTGAATGGACATATTCCCCTTTGAACCACAGAGGGAATTATAACACTAAATTGTATCAACACAGTGACTAATGTTACAATATTTGGGGTACAATAAATGCTGTGGGTAATATTCTTTGTATTTCTGGACATTTCCCAACCTGATGTTGTAGAGAATATTAAATACTATTATTTCTGAGGGTTTCCCAGAAGCCCATTATAAGCTTCTTACATCATGGGAATTCCCCGACTAGCCTGCTTGGCTGTAGGCCTGAATTTACTGATTTTACTGTGCATTATCACATGATGAGAGTTCCTCAGGTTCTCTAGCTAAAGACCTGTACATATCCAGAACTTTATTAATTCCCTAAATAATATACAGCTCTGTATAATGTAGGCCATGTGAATGGAAACTGTTCTACTGTTGTATTATAATATACACCGTTAAAGTCGATAACATGCTCTTTTTTATATATATAAAATGAGGCTATTTTATATATAAACAGTTTTCTAAACCAAGAATTAACAGATTAAAGCTGTAAAAATGTCCCACGCCAGATTTGGTTGCTTTCCTAATAGACACGCTTAAGTTATCAACCCGGAAGTAACTCCAAGTAAAGATTCCGCTTCCAGCACTATGATTGGCTAGTAGTAACCCCGCCTCCTCTTAGCTGATTGGACAGTTAAGATGTCGTTTACATCACTGTGGCAACCAAAACCGTAGGCTTTCATTTAAAGTAGTAAATAAATAAAGCAATGCCTACATTTCATATAATAAACATACATACATTTATTCACTTCTGTTCTAATATTAGTGTTAATATTAATATCAACAACAACAACAACACTATAAAGGTGTAGGCTTTGTTTTATTTTTTTAAATATAAAATTATATTCCCAAATATATAAAATAGATATATAACCTACACAAATGCATATACAATAAAGCTTGTTAATGGCTAATAGCCTGTTAATGCCTACATTTTATTGTATAGTTTTCTTTTTAAAAGGAAATCAAAACAGGATTTTAATTTAATTTGGTCCTCTTAACAACAGCAACAAGAAGACCACCACCACCACCACCAACAACAACAACAATACCAACGACAACAAAAACGACAACAACACTACCACCAACACCACCAACACCACCAACACTAAACACAACACTACCACCAACAACAACAACACCAAACACAACAACAACAATAACAACACTACCACCACCAACACCACCAACAACAACAACAACACTACCAACGACAACAAAAATGACAACAACACTACCACCAACACCAACACCACCAACAAAAACAATAACAACACTACCACCACCAACACCACCAACACTAAACACAACACTACCAACAACAACAACAAAAACAATAACAACAACACTACCACCAACACCACCAACACTAAACACAACAAAAACAACAACAACACCACCAACAACAACACCAACAACACTACCAACAACAACAACAAAAACAACAACAACAACACCACCAACACCACCAACAACACCAACACCACCACCAACACCACCAACAACAACACCAACAACAACACCAACACCACCACCAACAACACCACCAACAACAACAACACCAACAACACCACCAGCACCACCAACACCAACAACACCACCAAGAACAACACCAACACCACCACCAACACCACCAGCACCACCACTACCAACAACAACAACAACAATAAAAACTATAAAGATGTAGTTTGTTTATATATATATATTCTTATTCCCATTCATAAAGTTATGAAACACAAATGCATATAATGTTATAATTACTATTATTAAGTTGTTATAATTATGGCTACATTCCAAATAATAATAATAATAATAATAATAATAATAATAATAATAATAATAATGATAATGCGTTTTCATTGAATTTTAATGGAAACATTGCATTTATTTAATCCAATTAAAAAAACTGTACATTGTTTAAAAATAAAGCTATTTGTAGCCTATATTGACTATACCATACGTGCTGTTTTTTATATATAATTTTATTTATTTATTTAATTATAAGAAGAATATAATCATTGATCTTACATTTATATAAAATTAATACTAATAAATATTTTTAAAAATTGGAACTATGGGGTGTTTTTGTGTATGAACTGCTGGCCAATCACATGCCAGGGGGGCGGGGCTTGCCGGAATATGGGTAGGGGGAAAATGAATAATAACGCAGCAATGCGCGCGGATCTGTGTGATATTTTTGTCGCGTAAGTGCGCACCTGCGAAAAATCCGCAAAGCTGCGATTTTAGGCAAACACACGCCTTAGAGAGGGTCACATTCACATGAGTGTGTGTGGCCAGGAGTGTGATCGGGTAAGAGTGTGTGTGTAGAGGTGTTATTTTGTAGCTGATTGTGTAAAGACAGTGTTGCGGGGTTTTTATTCGGGGGCGCGAGGAGGAGGAGGAGGAGGAAGAGGGTGAGGAAGAAGAAGAAGAAGGAGAAGAAGGAGAAGGAGAAGTGTTACGCAGATTCGCCTCAAAGTGTCGGTGAAGTCCTGATCTGTCCTTCCGCTCTCTTTGCCCTGGGAGTGACTCAGTGTTTGTTCTCCTGCCGGAATGCCGTTATCTCTGTGAGCGTTCAGCATGGACCAGGCTGGCTGCGTGAACCTGTGCAGTCTGACCAGCACGCTGCCGGTGATCCCGTACCGCAAACTCACCGACCTGCACTACATCAGCAAAGGCGGCTTCGGCACCGTGTTCCGGGCGCAGCACAGCGACTGGCGCACCACCGTCGCCATTAAGTGCTTAAAACTGGACTCCCCGGTCGGTGAAAGGTATGAACTTCCACTGTGTGTGTGTGTGTGTTTGTTTTGATTTGCGATTGTTTTTAAGTACCGAAAACTTGTTTAGCTGAAATGTGTCACACTGTGGAGTTACACTGCTGTCAAAAATGATCAAATTTAGGCCGACTTTACACTATACGACTTTACAGTTTTAATCTATACGACTTTACAATTTTAATCTGTACGACTTTACGATTTTAATCTGTACGACTTTACGATTTTAATCCGTATGATTTTACAATTTTAATCTGTATGGCTTTACGATTTTAATCTGTTTGACTTTACACTGTACGACTTTACGATTTTAATCTGTACGACTTTACAATTTTAATCTGTACGACTTTACGATTTTAATCTATACGATTTTACAATTTTAATCTGTACGACTTTACGATTTTAGTCTGTACGACTTTACGATTTTAATCCGTATGATTTTACAATTTTAATCCGTATGGCTTTACGATTTTAATCTGTTTGACTTTACGATTTTAATCTGTTTTACTTTACACTGTATGAATTTACAATTTTAATCTGTACGACTTTACGATTTTAATCTGTACGACTTTACGATTTTAATCTGTTTTACTTTACACTGTATGAATTTACAATTTTAATCTGTACGACTTTACGATTTTAATCTGTACGACTTTACGATTTTAATCTGTTTTACTTTACACTGTATGAATTTACAATTTTAATCTGTACGACTTTACGATTTTAATCTGCACGACTTTACGATTTTAATCTGTACGACTTTACGATTTTAATCTGTATGACTTTACACTGTACGACTTTATAATTTTAATTTATATGACTTTACGATTTTAATCTGCACGACTTTACAATTTTAATCTGTACGACTTTACAATTTTAATCTGTACGACTTTACAATTTTAATCTGTATGATTTTACAAATTTAATCTGTATGACTAACAGTTTTAATCTATCTGACTTTATGATTTTATTCTGTAAGACTTCATGATTTTACGCTGTGTGACTTTACGATTTTACACTGTTTGACTTTACAGATTTAATCTATATGACTTTACGATTTTAATCTGTTTGACTTTACAATATTAATCTGTATGTTTTTACCCTGTATGACTTTGCGATTTTAATCTATATGACTTTATGATTTTAATTAGTATGACTTTACGCTGTATGACTTTACAGTTTTAATCTGTATGACTATTATTTTAATCTGTATGACTTTATGATTTCAAGTGGCACACCTTTATTTGCAAACGTCCCATAAGAAGCACGCATGAGAAATTTCTGACAGATTTCAATCGCAAATTGACTGATTTGTAATCTGATTCGTAACGCTTTGTAACTATAATTTTCGTCACGTACGTTTTGTGAGTACAATCCTTACAGTCCTTCTTTTAGGTATCTTCTGTGGGATAGAACACCATGTTTCGTCCTTGAACGAGTAGTGTTCAAGGAATTTACTCAGGCAAGAAAGTGTTGATGAAGAAACGTAGGAATTATTATGGAACTGTAAAAAGTGAAGAACTCTGAGAACTCTGGGTCTGCACAATAAACACTGTTGCATAGGAGTGGTTGAGGCAGGGACATAGTGAGAGCTGAAACTGTCTTCAGGAGACTATAGGATGTTAGCTGGGAAGAAAGTGGAGCTTCAGATCTTTCTGGTCTTCCATTACACCATTTAAGGAAGCGAGATCACATTTTTATGAGTCGCAATCTATAATTAGAGTCGTGAATCCGCACTGATTGTTGAGTTTAACTAGTAGTCCTAAATATCCCCATATTACAGCTAAACTACGAAGCCAGTATACGCCGTTACATGCAACATTGTATCATGGTAATGTTTCCGAAGGGGCAGGATGAGGTAGACTGTTCGTAGAAATACAGCAAAGATAACTTGGTACATACAAGGTTTAAAAGACGCTTGATCCAGACCAAGTTCATTGCAAATACGTTTTACGTCATATGTATGTGTTATATTTTGAATATTGGTGTCAAGTTCTGGTTAGCGAACGATATCCTGTAGTGTTGCGATATTTTCTACCCGAGTTCTCGATCCTGATTGGTCGGAAAGTATTGATTAATTGTATATAACAGCATCTTTGACAGTTTTGGCTGTAATTCTAACAGATTATCGTTTCCATAGTAACAACATACTTGTATAGCAGTAATTGTTGTCATGGTGACGTTTTCTGTAAGGAGATGTTTATTGAGCAGTTTTGGAAGGAGTCTCAAGTGTCAGAGCTTTTTGTAAGGGTCAGAGGTACAAATGAATAAAACACAAAGCGTTTTGTTTTATTCCTTATCTATACAACAGTTATGGAAAACCTGAGAAGCTGAGAGAGAGAGAGAGAGACGCCAAAAACGAAACTGAAATGCAGATCAGCACTGTCACTATTGTACAGTCTGACTAAACAGTTTAGCTGTAACACAGGCAGTAGGGGAATCCCGTAGTCCTTTCATCACTTTAAACTTCCTGGCAGGGAAAGGAATTGCTTACTGAAAGAGGCCGAGGTGCTTCACAAGGCCAGGTTCAACCACATCATCCAGATCTTTGGCGTGTGCAACGAGCCCGAGTTCTTCTGCATCGTCACCGAATTCATGACCAATGGCTCCCTGGATGAGCTCCTGCATGAGGTACGGACGTCTGGATTGTGTGTGGTGCTTAATTTGTGTGACTCTGAATAAGAAGTTCTCAACTCCAGCTCCTGCTCTAACACGCCTGGTCCAGATATAAAGCTGATCATCTTGAATCATGTGTGTTCCAGTAGAGGACACTTTAAATTAATCAACGCATCGTGCACACAGGTCTGGAGTGGAAGCTCCATCTATCCATTAAATGTTCTCATTAGTGATTATTCATTCAGTTTTCAGGGAAAAACAGTTCTGGGTTTTCCCTTCTGCAGTATACCTGATCCAGGTCATGAAAGGTTTGATAATGACATTTAGCTAGTTAGAACAGAAAAATAACCAGAGACATTGGTGCATAAGGCCATATTTAAACTGGATTACCTTTACATGGGAGGGTGGGGGTAATGTAATTATTACCAGAGTATTTCTGGGATTTTAATCCCGTCCAAATCCATCATATCAGTAGCTCCTTATAGACTGTGCTTTAATGCATTTGGAAAGACCACATGGCTGAAATCGAATGTGAGCACTAACTTGATAATTAGCAGCTCCTCCATTTTATTTACTGACCAAAAAGACCTGTTTTCTATTGGCTTACAAGATTGATGTTTGTGAATTCACAGGTCAAAGTTCACCTAAATAAAGTCGTTGTAAAGTGAAAGCACACGTGAACTTGCACTACTTCACACATGAATTGGCTTTTTCACCAGGTGAATTTTATTCTCACATGGTCTGACCGCTATTTTAGCTGAAAAAACACAAAAAGTATAGTTTTCTTAAATATTGGCACCTCTGTAACTAAGCGATTATACAGACCTATTAACAGGCCACTTGATTACTTCATGTGGATCTAAATTACAGTCTATAACATAACTGATCAAGCTAACAAAGGGCTATGTAATGAGGTCTTGAGTTGGAGAAGTTGCAAATCACAGCCATCCTAATGCTGGAGTATCAACTGCTTATGAAAGGTTCCAAGGCAATCCTTACAGTTTTAATTAAGAGTCGGCTTTATTGGTCATCTTGCAAGTTGAACCGAAAACAAGCCGTTTTTTAAAAATCCTAGTTTTCATTCGTGCGTAGAAACTAGACCGTGTCATGGGGACAGCGTGATACGCAGTATTGTCGGAGTTGAGAACTTCAAATCTCAGGCTTGTTGTAACTTTGTTTATCTCAGCTTTAGTTCATTTTCATGCTCTGTTCTTTCTCTCTCTCAGAAAAACATGTATCCAGTGGTGGCCTGGCCTCTCAGGCTGCGCATTCTGTATGAAATCGCTCTGGGTGTTAACTTTCTCCATAACATGACTCCTCCGCTGCTCCATCATGACCTGAAAACGCAGAACATTCTTCTGGACGGCGAGTACCACGTGAAGGTTTGTAAGCTTTGTCTTAACCACAAGCCTTGAGCTTGCCAGAGGTTTTGCCATTTTCATCACAGCTTCCTCAATTTCGCAATTTGCAAGCACAAGGGAACTGGTTTAACAATTGTTGTTTCAGTGGACCATTTCCCTCCTTTAGTTTTTGACTTGTGCTTACTGTACTTAGATGGAATGTGAGTCGATATTGGAACACTTTCTTGACTCATGAGCCATGAATAAGCATTTCCAAAAACCTCAGCGTTCCTCCCCAAGCCTCGCTGTTCCAGCCAGATCTTGGCCTGGCTGAGCACATTCTCTAATGAATACTACTTTTTTTTTTTTTTTTTAATGAATGACACTTATTGGCACATTGCCAATCCCAAGAAGCCAGAACAACTCTTGTCTTACTCTTAGATGTTAATATGAATAAGCTTCCTCGACCACATAACTTCGAAGTTCGTTATCTTCCTTTCCAGATAGCCGACTTTGGTTTGTCAAAATGGCGGCAGCTCTCAATTAGCAAAGGTTCTGGATCAAAGCCAGCCGAGATGGGCGGCACCGTCATCTACATGCCTCCTGAAGAGTATGAACCCAACAAGACTCGGAGAGCGGATGTCAAACAGGACATGTACAGGTCTGTCTCGTACTGATTTTATGCTCAAGGCTTCATTAATTTCGCTATAGAATATATGTATGTAGTTACATTCAAACCACTGTTGAATTCTCGATTCTGATTGGTCAGAAGACATTCCGATTGTGAGGTTTATAGAAATGCTCTTGTCTTAATATGTTATTGTTTCTAAAACTTTGAGGGGACATTTATTTTATTTATTCTCCAGTGTCAGCGCTTTGTAACAGTCAGAAGGTTTTCCACCACGGGAAAGTCTTCAGGACTTTGCGCTTGACAGTTTCTCGGTAAAATGACAAAGCGCCTTGTTTTTTGTCTTCCTTTTTGTCTTCCTGTGAGTGACCTAACTTGTTCCACAGCATTAAATGTAACCAGAAACGGCTAAAACGTACAATGTGTCGTTGTTTAATAAATAAAACAATGTAAATGTCAAATCACTGTGGTATAAGAGGAATAAAATGTGCTGTTTACTTAGGAAAATAATCACCTTTGGATTTGGTACTGTTGATTAACTTCCTATAAGAGCACGCCCCGTCTTGTTTTATTGGCGAATGAAATATTTTTGATTGAACATGTCAAAAATTTCCTCATATTCCTTCACTAACAAGAAATATTTTTCACCAGCACTTTGTGTTTATTTTTCTTTTGATTGGTAGAGAGGTTTAAAAAACGCACTTGACATCACGCTTGCATTTTTTTTTTTTTTAAGTATCCGCATTCCTATGTAAACCATGCGGTGGCGGTTTCGTAAATCGTTCTGATTTCCCTGCAGCACATTGCAGCCCAAAGACTCATCTGTCACCTCTGTATCCGTTACTGCCTTTAGCCAGTGGGAGTGTCGCATTCAGATCTCTGAAGCGAAGACATTCTGGTTGTGCTTTGTCACATTTCCCAGAAAAGGAGGGAACAGTGAACAATGTCCCATTAACCATTACACCTGCACAGACTTCCCCATTTCTTCCGGGAAGCTGTAGTTCGAGTATGAGAATTCGGTCTGTGAAAAGAATGAGTGTTACGTTCCTCCCTGATTTGTCCCAGATTAGTCAAAGGGGCCTGTTGAAATCTTTGGGCTGAACTGAAGTGAGAGTTTTAATTCCTCTTAAGGGGATTCCCTAGTGGCAGCTCTTCAGCCAGTTTACCCTTCTGTTATCTGCTTCCTCTTTCAGTTATGCCATCATCATGTGGGAAGTGCTGTCTCGACGGATACCTTTCGAAGGTAGTGGAAGTCGTGTGTGTGTGTGTATGTGTGTGTGTGCGTAACTGTTGAATGTCACAACTGGTTGAAAAAATGCAAGGCCAACAGACACGTTTTTACCAGTTTTTCATTTTGACACTTCATTCAGATTTAGGTATTTGAATATAAATATATTCACTGGCCACTTGGAACACGTGTACATCCGCTCATTCATGCAGTTATCCAATCAGTCAATCATTTCACAGCAGCATAGAGAATACAGGTCAAGAGCTTTAGTTAATATTCAGATCAAACATCAGAATGGGGGAAAAATGCGATCTCAGTGAGTTTAGCTGGAGCAGAAGGGCTGTTCAGAAACTGCTGATGTCCTGGGATTTTCACACACATAACAGTCTCTAGAGTTCATCCCGAATGGTAAGAAAAACAACAACAAGAGAAGTTCTACTCACAGAAATGCCTCGTTGATGAGAGAGATGATGATGAGAATGGGCAGAAGGGTTCGAGTTAACAGGAAGGATATCTTAACTGTTGTCTTGCATGAATGAGCAGCGGTGCAGGTGTTCCTATTAAAGTGACTTTACAATTGTTGGTGGAATAAAGCACAATACAGATAAAATTTTCCTCATAAGAGTTCTTATCCAATCGAAATCAGACAGCAAGTTTAATATCTCGTCTCCATGAACTGTGTGACCGGTTCAAACTTGACACAATACCTTAAATCATAGTTTTACTTCCTTCTCCATCTCATGTTTGCTGAGTTTTGTGTTTCTCTTTGTGGGTCAGATGCTACAAACCCCATGCAGATAATGTTCAGCGTCCTGCGCGGCTCTCGGCCGGACACCGGACTGGACAGCCTGTCAGCGGACATCCCTGGTAGAGAGACGCTCATTAACCTCATGACGTGCGGCTGGACCGCTAATCCTGACGAGCGCCCCTCTTTCCTCAGTGAGTGGCAGAACTTTCACCTTTAACCTTTCACTAGTATAACTAGCCTCTCAGTTCACTAGTCTATGAAGGTTTATGTACTCACCTGAGCACTAGACTTATACCATAGCAATTTGCCAACACTTACAATTTTACTTATTAAAGAATGACGTCATACTTCTTATCCACTTATAGTTACGTTTAATGTTTGTGGAATGTCCATGAAACAAGTTAGTTCCTGTTCTCACTTGCGTTATAACAGCTATAAACCATTGTTCCCTCAGCAGCCTGTCTTTTTTTTCCCCTCTTTCTTCACGTTAAATGTTACAAAGAAACCACAACACATAAACTCATCAGTCCCCGTGTCTGAGAACTTAAAGTTCAGTCTTTACATCTGACTATTCCAAAGCGCTGACACTGGAGACTCCTTCCTTAAATGTTAAATAAACTTCTCCTTTACAGAAAACGTCAACAGTTTCATAGGTTTTGAATACAGTAGTGTTGATGTCTAATAAAACGAAGTATGCTTAACGAAGTTTGTTCTCATTCTGGGACAAAATAAGTCCACATAAATTAGCATGACTTAAACTACAGCGTGTCACTAATCAGGTCAGTGAGTATAAATATTGGCACCCAACATTTAGCCTCACAAATGTATTTTGTCAGTGAGCCACCACAAAGAGATTAATTAAGAGTTATTGATTACTGAATATTGCAAATAATAATACTAACAATAATAATAATAATAAGCACATGTTTATTATTTCATTTGTTAAATTCATTATTTAAAAAAACTCAATCAGCTGTTGATTACGTAGTTAGCATTACTTATGGTGTGTAAGTGATTACTTAAATAATGTTCGGTATTGTAACATATCTTAAAGTCCAGCGTTATTCAACCAACCTGCCCCACATTTGACATGTGCCTGATCGTTGCAGTGCGGTTTCTAAGAATTGCAACCTGCACTCTGTTTTGTAACAGCCCCACGGCAGCGTGTCTATTTTCGTCCACCCTTCTCAAGACCCTCCTAATCCGAAGATCTGCTTCCATGCAGTGGCCTAGTTTATTGTTCATCTTCTTGCCGCTTTGTTCATTGGTTCCTCTTTTTTTCACTCTCGCTTGGACGCACATTGCATCGAGCACTTCCTGCCTGCTTTGCAGTGAACAAAGTGGTTATTAGTGGCGTTGACTGTGTTTTTGTGTGCTGCTTGTTCGTATACAATATATGGCTGGGCGATAAGACAAAAATATCATCTCACAATACTACACAGTATAGATCATGATATTGATTTGCTAACAAAAAGGCAACAAAGCTGTAGTTTGCTTTAGAAACGATAAATAAATCAACAGTGAAATAGAGGGAAGAAATTCTCTAATTAAATTTTTACACTTAAACATTTTACAGTTTAAAGATTTAATACAATACTTTAGCAGATCAGCTACTTCCAATCAGATTTTGTAATTATTCTTAAAAAAATAAATAAATAAAAAGACATTGCAATACCTGTGATATCTCAGGAAAGTGTATTGTGATCTTATTTATCATGATATTATTATATTGCCATGTTGCCTTGATACAATATACTCTGCCTTTTTGCCTGCCAGACTGTCTTATTGAACTGGAGCCCATGCTACGGAGGTTTGATGAAATCGATGTCCTGGAGGCAGTGCTGGAGGTCAAAAGGTCAAAAGTGAGTGTAAAAGAGGAACCTGAAATGGTTACATTCAGCTGTTACATTATATGCATTTTGAGAAATCCATTTTTAGTTTAGCTTCGAATCAGACATTTTCGGAGGCGTCACCATCTGTGGTTTAGCCACAATTTGGCTATGGCGATACCTCAAAATGGCACTTTTCTGCTTTTTGAACTAAAACAGCAGTTACATGAAATGAGAATAAAATCTGCTTGGGGAGAAAAGGCAATTCACTGAAGGGGAAAGGCCATAGGACATGAAAGCATTTGTTTCTGGTAGAGGTTACTTTTCCTACTTGATTACTTTTTTTAGATGAACTTCACAAACCTTGGTCTTGGGCAGAAAAAGGACTCTTTGGTCAGTAAAAGAAGAATAGGCAAGCCTAGTTTTGCCGGACTGTCCTCAGTTGCATAGCATTTGTCACGCAAGGGTCAATGGCATTTCAACAATGGCCAGGTCTCAAAGATATATCCTTCTTATTAGAAGTCCTTGAGACGTAATTTAGAGTTTTGAGCAATGCCTTGTGGTTCAAAAGAGGTGCCATGGCACGATTAGATAGCTAGCTGACATGCAGAACACATATTCATGTAAATAAACAGCATAATGTTCGAGATAAATACGACCAGTACATAGCTACAAATGCAGTCATGCCACAGTACATCCACACACCCCTTCATTAAATAGAAGTTATTTGCTACAATAATATTTCACACACCTTTATGAAACAACACAACTTTTAGCTAACCTACCGCTACTCTCAAGGACTATCGGTAAATGACACAGAAGACAGCTACTTGCGTACAAACTTGGCAAATACATACAAATCATTCACTGCTTGCTAGCTAATGTTATCTATATTGAAATATGACTTACATTACATAGCTAGTAAGTATTCACGTAAGTATATGACATTACGGTTGAGATAAATACGGCCAGTACGTAGCTTCATATGCATTCATGCCACAGTCCATCCTCGCACCCCTTCATTAAACATAAGTTCATATTAGATTCAGTAATATTCGAAGCGAGGGCACATACCTACAATGTCCCTGGTATCGCTCACAGCTTGCTAGCTAAGGGTAGGTAGATTGAAATTCGGCTAGCTACACTCCTCGCGCATGCGTGTTTCAACAATGGGACTTGGTCAGTCAGTCAGTCAGTGAGTGAAAATGCCTCTTCAAGTCAAAAATGGACTATCTGCTAATAATTAAGTAGCAGCACACAAGTGGTCGACAAAATATTAATCATCTCGACCACTGTTATTTCTGCCTGCCATCTAGGATTTTTTTGTTAGCAATAATGGCACATCTGGATTTGCCACAGTTTCAATTAAAAACTTTTAAATTGCTTTCAGTTGGCTCTGAATACAAAACCCCATCTGTCTCCTCTCTTCTGTTTTCTTTTTGTAGTTTATGCGACCATTGAGCAGCGCTTCAACAACGACGGCGAATGTGAAAAGAACAGATAAGAGTCTGAAGGAACAAAACACTCCCTGGCCAGTCAGTGTCTTCTTCATATTTTATACTCCTCATATTTTTTTTTTTTTATGAGCAGGCTTTTGAGAAAAATTTGTCCTTGTTGTAGGTCACACTTTGTAAAGTGGTTTTAATTCATGCCCGTTATGCCTTTGGATTAGTGTTCAGATTCCTGCTGGCTGAACTGTGAATACAGGCTTTGTGTTGTCCCACGTAATATCCCACATAGAATCTTATTAACAATCTCATTAACGATTTTGTGATGGAACTTTGACAGGATACCAGCTCTACATCAGGATCAGGGTCTTGCTCCTCCCAGGACACGGATATCTCCCAACCAGGCTACCTTACCATCTCCAATCCATCTCATGGTAATCCTTATACTTGATTTATGTGTTTGAATTGATGCCACACCTATAAAGCGTAAAACCTGTGATGGTCCTAGCTGCAATAAAACTGATTAAAAAAAACAGTTGTAACTGATTTTATCTTAAACGAATTTGTACGAAAGTTCCTCATAAAATGAAAAGGCACGTCTTATTTGAGGGATATTTTTCCAAAATTTTAGTTAATGCTCTAAATTCAGTTCAGTTTAATGAGCGTAACTTGGAAGGTAAGATGACGGCACTGTTGATGAATCATACGGGAAAAAACGCAACAACCTTCCAACAATCACACTGACCTGCAAGGGGGATTTTCAAGTTGGAATTTTGGGAGCTTTCCAACTGCCTTGGTTTCTCCAACCAAACCCAAGAGCAAGGCAATTGACCAATGTTTGCCAATATTGGATGGCACTGGCAACGAAATGGCAGCATGTTAATGTAGCATTAGTCCAGTAAGACGTCAACCTTTTCACATCTATATGTGAAATACCCCTGCAAATATAAAAGACTATTGTTTGTACATAACAAATGCCTCTTTTCCTTGCTTAGCTGGACCATTGTCATCTGTCATGTCCATACCACTGGACACCCCAAAACCTTTAATGGATCAAGGCTCTCACAACAACCTGAATCCTAATTATCAGACGGCTCAGCTCGTCTCGGATTATAGCACCCCCCTCAGACCACACCCGCCTCAAAGTGAGAGCAACCTGCCCATAAACATTCACCCGCTCACCCTACAGGCACATCCACAAGGTACGTCGCATTGCACTACAGCTAATTCCTAACAGAAATATCCCTTTTTGTTCATATAATGGTTAACTTCTGTCCAGAAATAATTACCAGACTGAACAAACTTAATCTATCACCAGCTATCACCGGTTCCGGCAGAAAGCAAATCAATCAAACAAAAAAAGTCAAACTTCCTTCTCACTCACTTCCACATTGGCAAATAAGATGAAGAAATTTATAGTTATTTCAAAAATTAAAACAGTCCCTATTTGTAACTGGTGCATAATCTGTAACATCCTCTAGATTTCCTCATGCCGTCGGACAGCCAGGGCCCGGCAGCGCGATGGATCAG
The DNA here is from genome assembly GCA_022758105.1 of Pangasianodon gigas. Classification (NCBI taxonomy): domain Eukaryota; kingdom Metazoa; phylum Chordata; class Actinopteri; order Siluriformes; family Pangasiidae; genus Pangasianodon; species Pangasianodon gigas. The sequence goes on along the minus strand of CM040457.1, from coordinate 29,580,873 downwards.
CTCTCGACGGGAGGAGGTTGTGCGCCAGATGACGGAGGCATGTCTAAACCAGAGCCTGGATGCGCTGTTGGCCCGCGACTTGCTCATGCGCGAGGACTACGAGCTGGTGGCCAACCAGCAGACACGCACCGCCAAAGTTCGCAAGCTTCTGGACACATGCGAGCGCCACAATGAGGAGTTTTGCCGTGTGGTGGTGCGCAAGCTGCAGGACAACAAGCAGATGGGCCTGCAGCCATATCCGGACCTTACTTCCCCGACGCCTCCACCACCCTACAGCGCCGCCAGCGCTCCACCGCTCTCCACCTCCAGCAATAACATCCGCAACATCTTCTGAGCTTTTTAGGTTCCCTTAGATCTGGACACTTGGAATAGAGACCTGAGGGATTTTCCTGCTTTGCTGCTTTTTCATCATTGGGAAAAAATTCATTGGCCTTGTACTGGAGCAATTACACTCTCCCCCTGCTGTGGCTGTAGGACTGGACCACTTGTTCTTTTCATCCAGATTATTCCCAAGCTTTTTCAGTCTTTTTTTGTTGGAGTAAATGTGCAAAAGATTTGTCATTTGATCAAGACCAGTGACGTTGTCCTTGCCCTGGAGGGTCATTGAGCAATCCAAATTACACCATCACTTCTTCTCATTTTTAGGCTGAATTCATCACTTGTGTTTAGAGGACATGAGAATGTTCAATCTGTGAAGGTGAACCAGGATCAGCCAAGTGAAATCGCCAGCATTGTTTTACCACGGCTTGATGGAAACCTCTACAAAGAAACTCGTCTTCCTTTTAGCTCATGTTTTATTTTTATGATACGCATCGGTATGAAGTTTTGTGGAGTTTATACACCAGTTGGCTTTGTGATAACTGGATCTCACTTTGGTATTACATGCTGTGCTCACAAGGATGCTTTGGCATTTGTCAGAAAATTGGTGGTTTGTTATAGGTATGTTTGCAGGTAAACGATTTTTAAGTTAAATGTACGTATAGACCTGTGTGTCAAAACAATGCTTGTTGTGAGTTTATAGATTTTTAGCACTGGATCATACAGCTCTGGATATAACTGACAACTGATTCCTTCACCTGATCCTCCTTAACATTGGAGGTAAATAAGTAAAGCCCCACCTTCCACTTTCTCCTACATCCTATGTCAGAATATGTTGCATAAAAAAAAAAAAATTTGAGCATAGTTTATACATATGTGTATGGTCCTTCTTTCTTAGATACAAATACATCCTTGTGTACGCAGCCTTATTAGCCTGCTGAACTTCTTAAGGTTGATTATCCATGATTGCTCACCTGAAATGGCATTCTGTATTTCCTTTTGTGCAATATTTTGGGTGGAGCCCAGAGTGGCCATGTTGGATTACGGTAGTTCACTACATATTACCCACATTGTACGGTTATATTACGATATATAGTATTATAGTAAGGCAATGTACAATACTTCACCTGAAATAATGAACTACTACAGGAAAGGAATGCTAAATCACTAGCATGGGTTAGCATAGGTCATGGTTATGCTAAGTCAGGGGTGGACAAATCATAATTTATTCACTAGCCACCAGGCAAGTCAGTGCTCCAATGTGCTGCTCAGTCCCAAGTAATGCTTGTCTAGCTAAGAACTTCAAGTACACCTTGCTGCAGAACCAGGAGATCCAGGGGGTGGACTGAACCTGATCCAGCTCCTCCTACCTGGGTGGAGTTAAATCAAAAGTCTGGGGATATGTGTTTCAGTCTGGATAAGTGTGTTTGTTCCGTGCTGTACAGCGTTTCATAGGTTAGGGTTAGGCTTATAGGAGGAGTTGGATCAGATCCAGCTCCACCCCCTGGACATTTGGTTCTGCAGTGAGCTGTAACTAATTTAACAATTTGACAAGCTAATTTTACGCATGGGCTATGGGCATTAAGCAGGTACTTGAATCCCTTAGAGAAAAATACTTCCTAGCAACACCCAGATCATGTTGTCAGAGTGTGTACGTAGTGCAGCAGTTGGAGGGATTCAGAAAAAGAGTACCCACAGCATGACGGTGATTTGCGGCACTGAGGAATATATTAAAAATTTGCGCGTGTTATGTTTAAACAAACATTACTACGGTGACCTGTAAGTGCAAAACACATTAGCAAACCAGCAAATCTGTCAACACACGATCACTAACACAAAATGGAAAGGGTCAGACCTTGTTGAACATCCCAGAATTCCACGTTTTCACTCTGTTGTCTTGTTAGTCTAGCGAAAACGATTTAACGCAAAGTTACTTATGTGATAATTCCGAGGAGGAATTCTTTCTACTGAATAAGCCGGCTTCCTTTAGGTGTGTTAGGTGGGTTTTCAGTGTTCGCAAACTCAGATTAATGCCATGCGAAGTTGATAGCATCGAAAATAACATCGTCTGATAAAAATAAACGTGAATAAAAGCATCCGTAGACTCATTTAGTCCATAGCACGTAATTCCTCTTACTATAAATTCTCCGTTTTCCTTTGCGTCAAAAACAAGCGTGTGATGTTCAATAAGAGCCGCCCCTTTCCGCTATTTGTTAATGTTGACGTGTTTGCTGTTGTGTTTTTTGTTTTTCACTGTCGTAACGTTTTGTCTTGCTGTCCTCTTTATTGTTTTGTTTTCTGATTTGCGGCTGTGGATTTTGGTTTTCCTGTTGGGTTTTCTGGTTTGCTGTTGCATTTTGGTTTGTTAATGTGTTTTACACTTGCCTTGCCTATCAAAATGAACATTTTACTTTAGGAGTAGTTAATATGAAGTAGGACTTTTCTTTCGCTGATTGTTGGATGAGACAAATAAGAAAAACTCTGATGATCGTTATAATTAACATGCAGCAGTAAATTAGTGGTGGGTGATATGACAAAAATTACCATATTATATGATACATTTCTACGGTATGTATATGTGTATCATGATATGTAGCCAGGAAAATGGTTTAAAACCTTTAAAAATGCTTTAATTTGAAAAATATACCAAAAAATAATGTTTAAAAAAATCTAGATTCAAAAAGGTAGGATGTATTAACATCAAATCAGGTACTTAATGAGTTTGTTTTTATTGCATTACTATTATTTAAATGTTTCTTTAAAAGATTTTTTAACGTTAAAGTTTAAAAGTTAATATAATTTTTAAAATAATGTATAATGTATAAAGAAAAATCAAATTTTGTCTTTTTTTTAAATATAAAATGACTTTGCGATACCTGCGATATTTCAGAAAAGACTACAGTGACATAATTTATCACAATATTGCTATATCGTCGTATCGCCCAGCACTACAGTGAATGAACAACGGATAGCTTGGATTTGTAATTTTTTCCTTGTCCCAGGCTAGTGATTTGTCCACCCTGTAAGCCGACAGGATCCGTACCGTATTTCTCTGAATTCCACGACCCAGAGCATGCCCGAGTCATTATCAAAGCACTGAACCCTGCTACAGGGAATATTTCCACTACTGGATCTTGAGCATTTATTTTCAGTACATCTGGCACTCATCGTGTCTGTTTATTGCGACACTGTAGAATGTGTTTGTGTTTACAGCAGCGTTATTGCCGCGTGGATTTGGCCTCTATGAGCTACACTTGACCTAACGGGATCTTTTCCCTCATTATGTCAACTGGTTTTGTCGATTGTAGGGTTATAAAAGCTGATTTTTGCACTGGGTTGCTTCTAAATGGTCACTTTTTTTCTTTTTTTTTTTTTTAGTGGCACTGCAGATGATGGGCTTGCTGAGTCGCTTAGCTTTTTTGTCGGTTAGGTTACACTTTAAGAAAGTAACACTGGCTTTGGAATCCCATCTGCTTTGACTTGGTTCTCAATGGTTCTCATTTAGTATTTAAAGAAGAGAGTAAGTATTTGATTATTTGCATGTTATTAAGCGATGCATAAGACAGTATCATCAGTGTATTTGCGTATTATGTTCACATTAATATTTTGCAGAGTATTGTGCCAATTTGTAGGCGCTGATCATGAACGTAGATCGAGGCGTCAGAACGTCACATTGCAATTGCAATATTGTATCCTGTCTGTAGGGTGAATTTAAAAAAAACTCTGTGCCAAACTGAACATTGCCTTAATGATATAGATGCTAGGCATTAAATGAAGAGGATTATTTTTGTCATAACAGCATTATTCCTTTATTTTGTTGTATCTCTAAAAGTGCCATCTCTTGCCTCTTGCCTTCTTTCTGTAAATCTAGATGCTATCATGAGAAACCGTGTGCACATTACAAACAATGCATAGCCAATGTAGCAATGTACAGGTGTCAGGAATGCGATCTATGTACGTGCTATAGTATGAACGTAATGAGAAACTTCCAGAGAAGTTCTGTGTTATTAAAATGTGTAGCTCTCCATTAGCGTTTCGTCTGCTCTCTTTGTTGTTGCTCAACCTGAAATACCAGAAAGCTTAACAGCACTGATTGTGCAATCCTTGTCTACGGTTTCAGACTTTCCCTGTGCTCTGCTCACTCTTAATCGAGGTTAACGCAACAGCATACAGGGTAGAGGTATGACTGTATGTATGAAGGACCAAAGGAGACAAAAATAATATACATAAATGTATCAAAGTTGTAGTGAGAATTGCTGTGTAGTACAAATTTTCAAGTTTCAAAACAAAGTCTTGTTTCATTCTAAGGTAAATCGTCAATCATAATTGTCAATCAAGAAGTCGGAAGATTACTATTAACATTTTTTCAAATTAAAAAAGTCATACTTCTTATCCATTGATAATTGCATTTAATATTGTGGAATGTCCGCAAAACAAATTGGCTCCTCCTACTGCTTACGTTATAGCAGCTATAAACAGTCGTTCCCTCACCCGCCTCTTTTATTTCTTTCTTAATTTTTTTTCTTAAGTTAATAACACAAAAAAACATAGCTTGTGCGTTTAACCGAGAAACCACAAAGCATTAAAAACTCCTCTGTCCTGAAGACTTTCCCTTGGCGGAAAATTGACTGACTGTTACAAAGCACTGACACTGGAGACTCCTTCCATAAATCTTAAATAAACATCTCCTCACAGAAAACTTCACTATATCAACAATTACACAATTTTCTAAATCCATTTATATGACGTATCCGCCATACAAGTCTGTGTGTTACTATAGAAACAAGAACGTATTCGTATCGTAACGTAATTCGTGAAATTGTTATACTGTTATAGATAACGACATCATATTTCCATGACTTCTAGACTAACAAGTTAAATATATTCTATCAGACTACGACAACATTTAATACCTGATGTTGTGATTTTTTTTTCCTGTTATACATACCTCATAACCCCCACCCCCTTAACAGTAGCGTTTAGTAGCTATACATAGCTATACATGGCTATACAAATACCTCTAATGTCACACAGTAAATATGTTCAATTTAAATTTAATGTGTACTCGGTAAACACTCTTCTAACAGCCATTGCTGGACTGAACGAGTTTAGATGAGTTTACAGAAAACTTAGTAAAATCTTAGCATATAATCCAGAAGTTTAAAACTGAAACCATTTTGTAATTACGTAATTATAATGTTTACATCTTCAACAGTAAAATGATAATTTATAGTCGAGTGTGAGCCGCAACACTGTTACAGGAGCAGGGTCTCTCTCTCTCTCTCTCTCTCTCTCTCTCTCTGCCTCTGTTTGACTCTCTCCCCCTCAAAGCACAGACGTCCAAAAATAAACAAGGGAACTTGGGGAACTGCGTGTCCTCTGTGTAGAAAAACACTTTGCTGTCTGGGATTGCTACACAACACACGCTCTTGGTGCTCAGCTGAGCCTCTGGATCTCTAAAGATAAAATCTGCATTATTCATCTGCACGGTTCTTCTCACCAACAGTTAACTCTTTCTACTGTCATTCATCATTATTAGAGGTATGGAAGCCATAGTGTCATTCTTTGACATGTTTAGCACAACTTTTTGCCCAGACTGATGGATTACTGCATGTTGCACACCCTGCTGGCTCACTCCGTGGTTGCTTTCTATTGAAAGCTAAGTCTGGCTTTTTTATTTGCATCAAAATAATAAGAATAGCAACCGTTCTCAGAATTTTTGGTCCAAAGCACAGAACAGGTGAACTGATGCATGATTTAAAAAAAACTCACACTTGTATCACAGATTGTGTCTATAACAACAAATATTAGATGAAAAACTGGTTAATTAAACATTTTGCACATCTCCCTTTACACATCTGTACTGTATTCATAAATGTATTTATTTTATGTAAATGCATTGCAGGATGAACCAGTTTTAGACCATATATTTTGAATAAATACACAATAATTCCATCTAAAAAAAAAAAAAGGTTCCAATAATATTTTTTCCAAAAAATGTAGAAATGTAAAAGTATTTTTTTTTCCTGTGTTTGTCACTCCATAAAACACCACAGCAAACAAATAATTTTTTTTCAATTTACAGCTAGAACCATTTTTGGCCTCTATGTAGAACGCTACGACAAAAAAAGACTAAATCTTGAATACTTAAATCCTTTTTTTTTTTGGTTATAGGCAAAAATATTAATCTAGAACCCTAAAAATGTTCTTCGGTTCATCCCTTAAAACTCCACAGCAGATAAATTAGATCAAATCTATTTTGTACCCACTTTGGTTTGTGCCTCTGTGTAAACCATTAAAGGTCCTATATATAACCCTACAACAGCCAAAACATTAAATCATGAATACTTAAAGGGTTCTGTGATTTATGCCTCTATGGAAACCCTTAAAGGTTCTATGTTGAATGCTGTTACAAACAGGGAAAAATATTTATCTAGAACCCTAAAAGGGGTCTTTAGTTCACCACTTGGAACGCCAAACCAAACAAAAACCGAGATTAGATCTTAGCCCTCTTCAGTCTGTGCCTATGGGTGAACTCTTAAAGGTTCTATATAGAACCCTACTATAAATTGGTGGGAAAAAAAAAATCTAGACCCCTTTCTGTTTTTTCCTACTGGGCAAACCTTTAAAGGTTCTATATAAAACCCTACCATAAAAGGGAAAAATATTATATCTACAACCCAAAACATGTTCCTTGGTATGTGTTTCTGATGAATTCCTTGAAACGTACATAAAAACTCACAACAAAGAAAATTAATCTAGAACCCTGAAACAGTTCTTCAGTTTGTGCTTTTGTGGCAACCCTTACAGGTTATATGGAGAACCCTACAACTCACCATAAAGAATTGAATTTTATAAATTCCCCCTTCTCAGGTTAACGCTCTGGGGAAACCTCTGTAAAGGTTCTATGTAGCACTATGCAACATAGGACTTCCTTTTCAGAAAAGGTTCCAAATAGAACCACTTTAGGAAGCTAAGAACTAATCAAAGAACCTTCAGAGGAACCCCTTTCTCTAACAGTGAGGTGGGTTTCCTTTCAGAAAAGGTTCCCAGTTTCCTTTTTAGATAGTTCTTTACCATTCAAAGAACCACTGAGGAACGTTTTTTACTGTGTAGATTTTATGCAAAGCTAATTTACAGACCAAAATTCAATGGTCTATACTTGTAAATATCGTAAATATCGTTTGGTACTGATTTCATGTCATCTCTTGTTGGTTAGCATAAACTCTTGGACATGCGCCGAGTACTTTGCCCCTCATTTAGGGCAGACTCGGACCCAGACCTGAAAGCACCGGCGGGTCCTGATGGCCAGGCAGATAAGATGGTGATGAAGAGGGAGATCTCTCTGGCCAACGGGGTGTGCCTCATCGTGGGAAACATGATCGGCTCAGGGATCTTTGTCTCGCCCAAAGGCGTTCTCCTGCACAGTGCGTCTTATGGCCTGTCGCTGCTCATCTGGGCACTCGGGGGCTTGTTCTCTGTCTTCGGTGCCCTCTGCTATGCTGAGCTTGGCACCACCATTGGCAAGTCAGGTGCCAGCTACGCCTACATTCTGGAGGCCTTTGGTGGATTCCTGGCCTTCATCCGCCTCTGGACTTCAATCCTGCTGGTGGAGCCAGCGAGCCAGGCTGTCATCTCACTGACGTTTGCTAACTACCTGGTGGAGGCTCTGTACCCGACGTGCCAACCTCCATACGATGCTGTGAGAGTCATCGCTGCCGCCTGCATCTGTGAGTTAAAGGTTCTATTTTTTGTGTGTGTTGTTGGGCATTTTGGTAAACGGTCTTTTCCACCTAATTATGAACCTATTGAATTTAAGCTACATGGGCTAAAATAATAAAACTTTGAAGATTTACATTACATTAAAATGATGCCACAAGACACCAGAGCTACCACAAATGTTCGTTATCACACATATCACTAATGTTATCTAGCTTTCAGCTTTTGATGCTCCGAGCAAACAAAAGACGAGCTTACGTAGAGGACATAAAAATACCGTAATTCTGAGCTACAACTTCCCACTTCCAAGTTAAGCTGAACACATCACAGTAAACGTGGGTGTGTCATTGAGTCCATATAAGGAAAAGAAAGCAGCTGCCTTTTGTACTATGTACAGGAATATGGAAGTGTCTTTAAGTCCATATGTGGAAGTCTTTAAGTACCATTTATGCATACTCTTGTATTTTCATGCATTTTGGTGGCCAGCTAGCTAACATAAGCTAACCTGACAACATTTCTGACAGGACTTTTAGTTATCATTTTTCAGTCATTGTTCATTTTTAGTCACAAATGTTAATAATCTACAATGTTAACTTTAGCCAGCTAGGTAGTATTAGCTAACCTAACAGGATTTAGGGCCAATGTATGCAAGCTAGCTAACATGAGTTAACTGCTAGCAATAGCCAGCTATATAACATGAGCTAATCTGACAGGATTTCCGAGAGGGTTTTTTTTAGTCATATTCATAGATTATAATGATCTTAATGGTTATCTTTAGCCAGCCAGGAAGCATTAGCTAAACTAACAGGATTTACTGCTAACATAAGCAAACTAGCTAACATGAGCTAACCTGACAGGATTTTAAGAGGATTTTAAGTAATATTAATCAACACTAATCAGCTGATATTAATCAACACTAATCAGCTGTCTAACATGAGCTATTTTAACAGATTTCTAACAGGATTTTTAGACATACATGTTTATAATCTTAATTGTTAGCCAGCTAGCCAGCTCTTTACTGCTAACATAAGCCAGCTAACATGAGCATTAGTCTGCTATCTAACATGAGGATTTCTGAGAGGATTTTTTAGCCATATTCATAGACTGTAATGATCTTAATGGATTGTTAGCTAACATAACAGGATTTACTGCTAACATAGGCAAACCAGCTAGCAAGAGATAACCTGACAAGATCTTTCAGAGGATTATAAATCATATTATAAATGTTAATACACATCTTTGCTAGCACTTCTCTGCTGTGTAGCATGTGCTTACTCTGACACTGTTTACTTTAGCCAGCTAGGTATAATTAGCTAACCTGATAGGATTTACCTCTAACATGAGTGAACTAACATGAGTTAAGTTACCTGACAGCATTAATGAGCTAGCTAACCTGACACGATTTTTGAGAGGAGTTTTGAAAGGTTGTATTCATAAATATTTATTGTGGCTAACATAATCAAACTAGACAGGATATTTCAGAAAACTAATCACCAAAGCTGTTTAAGATGCAGTGCAGTGGGAATTAATTATATTGTGTTAAAATAGAGAAACGTTCACTTGTGAAATGACCTTTACAAATGTAATTATTTAAACAACTATGTAACAAAACACAATTTAGCTATGCTAGCATAGCCACATTTAAGCCCATCTTTGCTCTAATTATTCAGAGGTTTGTGTGTTCTTACTCTGATTACCAGCCTTACAGACTGTTCAAGCCAGAAATTGGATTTATCTGCAGTTTAAATGCAATTCTGCTTTTCAGCAGTTCGTTTTCAAGTAAAAAGCAGGTCCAGCAAGTTTTAGTCTTGGATCTGATGTGTCATTGTTAGGGGCAAGATTTTATCAGCATGGCCTACAAGGGGTAAAAGTTGAGGAATGAAGATTGAGCAGGCTGAATGGCTAATGGAAAGTCTGGCGATTCACTACGTGCTGTTAGTCATCATTAAATCCTCGTGGTTAATCTTGTGGCAGACCATTTCATGCTTTTGGAGATCCCCTGTTCATCCCCTGGTCACTTCCTAACACTGACCATTATTGTGTACATCACTGTTCTAAAAAAAAACAAAACAAAAACTAACAAGGAACAAAGAGGCATTTTACACTGAACAGGATTTAAAAATTTAGCATTAGGTAGTTTATTTCCCAGGATTAGTCATTTGGCAAGGGCTGTTCCATTGTGCCTCTGGAAACCAGGCCAAACTATTATAGTAGTCCGAATCTTTTTTTGGACCTCATCACTGTCTGAGTGTCCTTGACACAACAAGTTAGGAATTTAGGTGAAAGGTCAACAAGTGAGCCACTCGTCCCAGGTCTAAACAATGTTCTCATGGCTACCTATCTTTCCTAAATATGGACATTTTTCTTTTTGAATGTGTCAATCACATTTTCAGTGGCTTGGCCCAGATCGGTAACAACAGAGTTTCCGTTCTGATGTGTAAACAGAGTTGAAAGCTAATGTACATCCAAACGCATGACGTATGTCACTAATGCAAGCCAGAATCTGTTTTTCTTTCTCTTTCTTTCATAGTAGCTGCTGCTGAGCCAAATACACCCCCCCCCCCCC
>CM040457.1:29530129-29557281 GCA_022758105.1 Pangasianodon gigas | reverse complement strand
TAACACAAGATTTTTTGCGTAAAGTTGTCTTAGTCATACAATACGCACTGTGCCTGATGTGATGGTGATGCCAATCCTGACACACTTCTACTGCTGTGGCTCCTTTCATTTCTGTAGTTATCACTAACTTTCCAAATGCGATTTCATATGGCTTGCCACTGAAAGAGTGTAATATAATTGTCCTATGGCTATAATTGTCCTGTGAATAGCTTCTCCCATCTAAAATGTGGATCTCTTCAGCTCTTTCAAAGTATTCCTTGGCTGCTTGGTTACTTATCTGACTTATACCCTCTTTATCCAGTCACTGATTTTTTGGTGGATGGCTTCCTCTAGACACTTCACATTTTGGCTTTCATTCTTCTACACCTGTATACTGTAAGGGTTTATAATCCCACTGTCCGGTGTCACCCAAGGTAGGTGGGTTACTGAATCTGGTTCCTCTGAAGGTTTCTTCCTCATACCAGCTCAGGGAGTTTTTCCTTTCCACTGTTGCCTCTGGCTTCAATAGCTTTAAAATCTACATCTGGAGGATCAACATATGATGTTGACATGACATGAAATGGCCACACCTTCTGAGCCCAGTGTTTATTCTCGCTTGTGTTAGTCTTAAACGTTTCATTAAACTCTTCTTTCACTTTATCAGTTAAACTAAACTTAGACAGACCAGAATTTTTTCAGGTGTGTACACTGAGCATACCAAACCCTGGTTTGTTTATTGCCCATGTGCAGAACCACACACTCCTGCACTAAATAGTGTATTACCATAGGACATTGTGACATGACTCATAAACCTCCAATATATTACAAACTGCAGTGGCAAATTGTTAATTTTTTTTTTTTAAGACAAAAAACAAAAGAGACAGTCACTTTTCTCACTGAACAGGTTTTATTAATTCATTCATTTGAATTAACATTGTTGCTTCATTCACTGTTGACAAATCATATTATAATTATTTACTGTCAAGCACAGTTAACTTTACTTGCCTCCCACAAATTGTCAATATACCTTTAAAGTATAATCTCGAAAAAATGCAAAAGCAATGATTTGAAAAAGTGAAAGAGATTACAATAATGCACGTTTTCTCAAAGAAATAAAAAGAGGAACAAGGGCCTTGAAAATATGCTGAACTTCCTTCTGATGCAGCTCTTCATACCTTCTTAATGCTCGTTACTCTGCCAGTTACGTTGTAGTATGATTGGAGATATGATAAATACTAAATTTAAAAGAGAGCGAGAGAAAGAGAGAGAGAGAGAGAGAGAGAGAAATGGAATTAACTCAGAAGTTAGCATTTATGGAGAACATCTTAGTAAATGATCTAAAGGCAACTTTTTAAAATTTCCTGCCTCATGCAAGACAAGGGTTATGTTTCAGTAATGTTTTTTTTTTTTAAATGTTTTGGAACCCTGTTTCCACCTTCCCAATACTTTATTAGCGCAAGTGAATTTTTTTTTATTATTAGTGCGCATCAAGTTCACAATATTGTACAATTCAGGAGCTACTCAGATGACATTGTTTTCTATATCATGTTAATGTCAAACCATTAGGTGTGTGAAAGGAATTACTGATATATGTGTGTGTGTGAACAGGAATAAAATATTTGAGTAAAAATACAAAAATATTACTACAAATATTTAAACTTTTTTTTAATATTGAAAAATAATAATTGAATTTCATGTAGACATCTATGTCATCCTGTACCTTTCCTTGTCACTGGGGTTGTATCTTTAAAGATACTCATTTTATACTTTTAGTATGTACCTTTTTTCCTAGAAAGATGCATGTAGTGTAGCTTTACTCTAAAGCTTTACTCTAAAAACTAATTATGGTCCATGTACCTTAAATCAGGAAAGTTTTTCTGATTAGCTAGGATTTTGTAAAGTGAAGTAATTCACATAAAATGTGCTGGAAAGTGACCATAATTGAAATCTACAATCTTGAGTATGTTTTAAAAAGTTCTCTAACAATTTATTTTCTTCTGCAACTAAACCCAGCTCACTAACAAACACATCATCATCTGTTTCTAACTGATATTTGTTCAAAAATCATGGTTTCATATTGACACTTAGACTGAATCAAGTTTTTAACCTCAAATTTGACCTCGTAATTATTTGCTATAAATCACTTTTAATGATCTCTCACAAATGATCAATATGATCCAGGTTAACAATACAATATTTAATTAAAATCATAAAAACAAATGACAAATAATTGATTGGAAAAAATTTTAAAATAGTGCAAAAATGTTGCTCTAGCAAAGTTATAAAAAGAGAATTGAGGACTTTGAAATCCAGATTTTTCGACCTAAATTTTAGTTCCTGGTGATTTAGCAATTCAAAACGACAGAACATTTGAAACAATTTAAAAATCTTCCTACCTGCTGCAAAATGGAGTTGGCTTGATTTATATCCAGCGCCACACTTGATCTGATCAAAGCTCGCAGCCCGGCAACCACGGGGTACGCTGCAGGAAATACAATTCACTTTAAATAATAAAGAAATGCTTTTATTTTTATTTCTCCTAGACAGTGCTATGATCTGAGTATTGATCTAAGTCATATGCTAGTTTTGAAATGTTTTGTCACTCTGCTTTATTAGCTGCTTTGCTAGTGATAGTGAAGCTTATTATAATTGCAAATTGTTAGTAGCTCAGTAAGATCAAGAATAACGTACAGTGAGACGTTGTTTTGGTACTGGTTTCAGGACGAGGACTGGGTGTGGTCACTGGAGAAGGAAACAAGGGCCCTGAGCCACCTGTTACAAACACTGCGAGAGGTAAATTCGAGATTATTAATTATTGATTCGAATTTCAACATATTTTAAAAAAAACAGCAACAATTTATGTATACAAGTTTAGTACAAGCAAAGTAATGTATACTTGGACAGAAGCACACTAAAGCCCATATTTACTAAAGGGTTGCAAGTGTAAAAACACATGCAATCTTGATAACATGCTAATTAACATACTCTATTATAGAATTGCATCTATATCGTCACGTGAGCAAAATTTTGCGTGTTTGATTTAATGGATGTGCAATTTGAAATGTGTTTCTACCTAAAAGTTCAAAAAAACAGAGCAGTGTCGATGCAAACTGATTAACTCGCAATTTCCTAAACCTGAAATTCACAACAAGAATGGTGATTGCGTGTGAAAATGAATACATCTGGAGGGCATGTATTAAATTTGCGAATGTCTGTATTATACAGTTCACATGCACAAATTATTTTGGATTGTGGTAAATCAGGGCTCAAGTGTATATTTATTTTACTTTTGATATAGCCTACTAGCATTTTATATACATTAGTTTCTGAATAAAAATCAGTTTATTATTACTTGTTAAGTTTTTATGTTAGTTACGTTCTTATTCAACAGCGCTGTAGTACAACGGACAATAAATTCCTAATGCACTTACTGTATAATACACCAAAGCACCCCATATATTCAGAAGGGATTGCAAATTATTAGTAGCTGTGAAAGATTAACGATGAAATGCTTACTTTGAAACGGTGTTGTAGCTTTAGTAGTGGTCCTTGTGGTGGTCATTTGTGTAGTTGTTTTGGGTATCATAGTGTCCAAAAGTGTAGCTGTGAAATGTGCAACACATTATTTAAGAACATATACTTCACTTAAATTTCATTTAATTTAAAACTAATTATATTCACTGAATCTGTGAATCAGGGAACTGGCTAGAATTTGTGATTGTAATTTTTACATTACATGTGATTGTAATTTTACATTAATTTACTTTCATTTTATATTCCGAATGCACTTACAGTACACCAAAGTACCCTATATTTTCAAATTATTAGTAGCTCTGGAAAATTAAAGATAAAATGGTTACTTGTATGAGGTGTTGTAGTAGAAGTAGTAGTAGGAGGAGTAGTAGTAGTAGTTGTAGTAGTAGTAGTAGTAGTAGTAGGAGGAGTAGTAGTAGTAGTAGTTGTTGTAGTAGTAGTAGTTGTAGTGGGAGTTGTAGTAGTGGGACTTGTAGTAGTGGGACTTGCAGTAGTGGGACTTATAATGGCTGTGGCTGACTGAGCTTTGGATGCAAGCATTTTAAAAACAGACAGAAAAAAAACAGACAAAACTGTTATTTACAAAATTCCAATGAAACACATTATTTACAAACATAAACTTATAGTTACATTTCATTTCATTTAGACATTACATTCTTCATTCTTAATTAGTATGTATGTACTTATATGTAGAGTTTCAACATATTTTAATTGGCAAGTTTACACCCTTACACACACAAATTAGCATGCACTATTTGGGATCTTAGTAAATCAGTATAATGCTGATATAAAAAACTACTAGTTCTTTAAGTACAGTAGTTGCTGAACAGGGGTGGAAAATACTTGAGTAATTACTTCATTACTGTACGTAAGCATTTTGTGTATGTATGCATTTTCCACTTTTAATGTGATATAGCAACCAATAAAATTCAAGTGAAAACAAAAAGAAAACCTGAAAAAGGTTTTAGGGAGAAAACATAAGTAACTTTCAATAACCTGGATGCATAAGTATGCACACCCTTTAACTAATACTTTGTTAAAGCATCGTTTGCTTGTAATACAGCACTCAGTGTTTTTGGTTAAGAGACTACTAATTTAGCACATCTTGATTTGGCCATTTTATTCCACTCTTCCTTGCAAAAATGCTCCAGATCTAACAATTGCCAGGGGAACTTCTGTGCACAGCCTTCTTCAAGTCATTCTACAGGTTTTTTTTTAGTATGATTTAGATGTGAGCTCTGACATTCCAAAATATCAATCTTCTGTTTCTGAAGACGTTCTTTTTTTGACTTGGATTTGTGATTTGGATCGTTATCGTGCTGGAAGTTGACATTTTTGTTCATCTTCAGCTGTCGAACATGCCTGCAGGTTGTGTGCCAAAATAGATTGGTATTTGAAGCTATCCATCATTCCCTCTGTTTTGATTAGCTCCCCTGTCCCAGCTGAAGAGAAGCAGCCCTGTAGCATGATGCTGCCACCACCATGCTACACATTATAAAACAGTGTGCACACTTAACCAAGTTATTTGTAAGTAAGTTTTTTCTTTTACTTTTTTTTCCTAAAATGTTTCTATTCTTCCCCCTTAAAATGTTATCTTTGGGTTTCAGTTGAATGTGTTTTTTTTTTTTTTTTTTGCTATAATCACATTAAAAGTGGAAAAAGATCTGACATGATTTCTCTTGATTTCATTTTTTACATCACAACAGGGGTAATGTAGACTATTTATATAGCCAAGGTAAGTATAATTTCTCAATAGTTTTTCCACCGCTCTTAGTAACCAATTAGGTAGGTTTTTTATGTAATAATTCACTCATTTTAACAAGCATTTTAAACCATAATGATTGATTTTTTTAGTTTTCAGGTGAAGTAATAAGTATAGTATATAAAGAATCTACAGTATATTTAAAGTTAAATGAAAAACATGTAAAACTACTTATTAATCATTTCATAATTAATCATTTCATTTTGAACTAAACTTCCTGAATCAGTAATAAGTATAGTACTGTGCAAAATTCAGATACAACAAAATTACAGATACAAATACAACAAAATTCTTTTGAGTTCAACCAAATGGACATTCAGTACTTATTGTTAATAATTTTTTGGCAAACAATAATGATGGGAAAATATACAGTACATTAATTTAATGTTCAAACAATCATGCAGTACTTATTTATACAGTCAATATTAAAGTTCATTATTACAAAAAAATATATATATATTTACAGATTTTTACTGTTGAAGACCTTTCTGTGATTTATGAAAAATAACAGTAATGAACAATAACGATGGGGAAATATATTTAAAGGAAAATCGCACATTTATACAATATATAATATAATTCTAACTTTTTTATGATTGCCAGCATACCATCATAAAAATCATATTCATATCATATATTAAAGCCATGCTATGTTGTTGGGTTTTTTTAGATATTCAGTAGCATCTGATTAATCTCCACATAAATCTTGATATTAGCCAATAAACTAACAAAGTAAGACAAATTCTTTTTAAGGTTTATTTAACTCACCAGTTGCTCCAGCTGTAAAAATAACCACCCCAACAAAAAGGCTTAAAGGCAACATGTTTTCTGCCGATGCTCTTACTCCTGACTATGTGTGTGTAGTGTTTCTAAGTCAGTTTCTCTAATAACTTTGTTAGGAAGCATTCTTAGGGGTTTTGTTATCAAGCATCACACTTGGTGACGTACAATACCAGCAGTTCCAGTAAATCAACTGCACTAAACTCCGCCCATAGTTAAAGTATTGTTCTACATATAGGAACGTTTCTTTAAACACTGAAAGGATATAAACAGATTATATCATTTAATGATAACACTCAGACCGTCCAGTGTATGAATCTATAAACATTCACATATATTATAAAATATATACAAAATTCAATATATAAACACTTCATGCAACAGCACTGTTGAATTCTCGATTCTGATTGGTCGGAAGGTGTTGCTTAATCTTCTTTAACAGCCGCTCTGACAGTAGTTCAGTATCTGTAATTCAGATCACAGGTTTATATGACTGTAATCATTCTAATATGTTGTTTTTCTAGTAACAGCTCATTAATGGGACTTTTGTATGGTGAAGTTTTCTGTGAAGAGATGTTTATTTAGCATTTTTTGGAAGGAGTCTCCAGTGTCAGTGCTTGGTAAGCTTTAAGTAACTTTAAGTTTTCAATCTAAGGGCTGAGCATGTTGCAAATCCTTAGTAACAAGCTGCATTTTTTTTCTGTCTTATAAACGTCAAGACAGAGAAGAAAATGAGGCTGATGAGGGAATGTTATAACTGCTATAATGTAAGTGTTTTGTGGACATTCCATAACATTAAGTGTAACTATACAGTAAATGGATAAAAAGGATGATGTGTCATTCTTTAATAAATTTTAAAAATTGTAATTGTGGCAAACTCCTGTGCTATAAGAGGGATAGAATACTTCAGGAGGTGCTTTTATACGAAACTATTCAGCTTTGACGTAGTGAAATGTCAAGCTTCTACAGTTCATGCAAAACGAAAACAGCTGTCATGGTGAGCAGTAAACACTCAACTGTAGATAAAATGAAACCTACATTCTCAGCATTGCAGAATGACATGCAGCATGATATATAGAAATGAGTTATATAATTATATGCAATTTATCGGCATCTCAAGGATTTTTTAAAATGACAGAACATTGATTAATAATCAAATTCAGCATGTTCCATAAGCCTATACAGTTGCAAGAGTATACTTCCATATACATGAGTTTGCAGACACCCAGGATTGGCTTCTAACCTCATTTAAGTGGAACATTCAAATTTTTGAAGACATTTTGTATATATTTTATTTGCAACTTGGAGGATTTGCTGATTAAGGAGTCTTGAGATGACTGCTTCTGCTGCTCCTGCTGCCGTTACTGCTCCTGCTGCTGTCACTGCCAGGAGACTGAGTCCTAAGTCCAAGGCCTAACTCAACCATCTTTACGGAGGGCGAGTGAACTGCCGAGCCTCTGGCGCTGCTGTCGGCTGATGGTCCTGAGGATCTGGAAGATCTGGTCAAAAAGCACACAAAATACAACCATCTGACCACCATAACCATTTACTTTTCATTATTCAATTTTTTTTAAAAAAATCTGTTTACGTGGAGTGTCCACCATGTGAATTATCTGTTACTATAGAAACAATAATGCATTGCAACAAGCACATTAATATAAAATTGTGATGCTCTGATGGAGCAGGGAAAAGGTTTGAAGGATTGCATCCATGTTATCTGAGTTGAAGCACTGGAATGCAGCTCAGATACTAAAATGTACACAAAGTGGAGATCTCACTGGTGTATATGAAGTGTTCGTTTGTTGCAGTGGTTTACCTGAGAGAAACAGAGCTACATGCTGAGCTCAACTTTGAACTCCTGCTCGACGGGGTAGATGCGGGAGAAGGAAGAGGAAGATCAGCCTAGAACAGAAAACATATAATTTACACACAATTTCCATGCATTGTTCATCCATCTGAGCTCTATGCAGTTCTTCACCTGCATGAAGTACGTCTGTAAAATCGCCTGGAGGTCAGGATACTGCTCCATGACATCCAGGAGCATCTTATTGACCGCCTTCTTGCAGTCTTTCAGTTCTTTCAGCTTGATGTCACGTTCCTCAAAGGTCTCCTCTGTGGTGTTTTTAGTAGAGCGGATCTCCTTTTTCAGCTTGGAGGACTGCAGTGGAAGACATATTGCCAAATTTAACATGGGAGTGGGCTGATTAGCAAAACATAGCTCATACAGAGTTGTTATTTCAGAGTTGGTCTCTAAGGAAGAGAGAAAAACCAAATGGCAAACACATAGGTCTGTTAATTTGTAACAAGACATTTTTTTCTTCAGAATAGTTTCACTCTGTTGTGGAATCCTGTTTAATGTGACATTTAAACAGCATTCCAAAAAGCATTCCAAGATCTGTAAAATAACAAGTTGTTCCATCAAGATCAAACTGTTTCAATTCACTTTGGAGAAGTGAACTCAAGCACCAAATTACACAAACGTAAGATGTTTGACCTGTTTAGTGGCCCTGTCCAGTTTCTCCTGCTGAGAAACAAGCTCTTTATTCAGAGAGACAATGCGAGCATGGAGATCAACATTTCTTTTTGTTTGAGCAACTTCCTCCTGCTGCAGGCTGTTGAATGAGCTGCTCATGGCCTGTCAAAGAAAGCAGAAAAGAATCCATTAACATCTCACAGATCTTAAACCGTATTTGCAGTCAAAAGAAAAAAAAAAAAAAAAAAGGAAAACTGGCTGTGAAGAAACTTAATATGATCTCTGGGGTTAGATGAAGTTTAAAATGTTAAGTCTCCTTGACTACCATAATATCTGGATTATAAAGTGGGTTTTCTCTTCTATCAGGTGCTACAACTTACAGTGGCTTGCATAAACATTCACTCCCTACATTTCATAGTGTTACTTCCTGGAACTGAAATAGACAATATGTCATGAATCTACACAAAATATCCCGAAATACTGAAATGAAGGGGGAAAAAATCAATGTACGCTTGTTTGCGAAATTATTTACTTAAAAATGTAAAAGTTGTGATACGTATTCATCGTATTCGCGTAAGTGTTCATCTCAGTCACTGTGAAACCCCTAAATTAGTTCTGGTACAACCAGTTGACAACAGAAGTCGCATAATTATTTGAATGGAGTCAATTTGGTCATGTGATCTCAATATAAATACTAATATAAATATCAAAATAAGTCCAGGACAAAGTTCTGGAAAAGTATCAATCAAGGTTTGGTAATTAAAAAAAAAATCAAACATTGAATATCCCACTAAGAATAATTAAATCCATTATTTATAAATAAAAGTCAGAGGAGATTAGTCAGAGAACCAACAAAGAAGCCCAGTGTAATGCTCAAAGCATGATGTTACCACCACCATGTCTCGGGTTTTCCCCAAATGTTTGCTAAATCTCCAACTTGTCAACTCCAAATGAGATTTCATATGGCTAGCCCAGTTTTGTGGAGTGTCTGGCGTGTGAAACCTACGTTCTCATATATAAAACATTATATGCAAGTCACCACAATCTTATCCTGTAGCTACCTTATAACTAAATATATCTGGTTCAGTAAAGTGACTTCTGACTTACACGGCAATGAAAATTGGATATTGATTTTTTTTTTTCTAAGCAGACGTAATTTTGGAGTGTGGCTTATATTCTGGTAAATGTGGTAATTTGTGTCAGTCTGGGTCTCTAGACACAGCAATGATTTACTGATAATAAATCTAAATATCTAGCAATCAGACCATGAAGGAACAAACCAAAGATAACCATCTTTTAAATATTAACTATCTAACAAACACGTGGTTCTTTTGTTCTGAATAACATTCTTCACAGTTATAAGCGTGTACTTTTACTTTCATTTTCTTTGTCATTCCTGACATTTCAAAAAAGTTCAAACATGCTTATGTATAGGATAGGAGAGATTATAATCTTATAACATCCTCTGATGCTCAAACGGACCTCGATGTTTTCCTGCAGCTCTCTGATTTGGCGTCTCTTGAACTTGACCTTTTCATCTGCCGCTCTTTTCTGTTCCTCTAACTTCAATTTCTCTTGATACTCAGGACCTACAAAGTGAAATCGCAACTGTTAATAGGGTGTAGGTAATCATATACTCAGACTCCAAGCAGATTTATTAAGGAAAAGCAACTGAACTGAAGCTGAAATTTGACATTACAACACGTCCTGGAGCTGGTTTAGTGAGTGATTAATTCCTGTGATAACTGTATTCAACTATCTACAAAAAACAGGTCTAAAAAACAGGTAGGCTTGCACATACTGGACTCTGTGACCTTGTTGAAGGATTTGCGATAGGTGCTGTTATGATTATTCAGCAGGTGCATGGTGTTTTCCAATGCCTTGTTCTCTTTCTCTGCCTTGCGGATCTTGGCGTCCAAATCGTCACCCTTGCGCTGAAGCTCCTCCTTCTCTTGAGCTGCCTTCAAGACAGAAACACCAACAAGGGATTAACACAAACAAGGGATTAAATTTTATTCATCTGCCATTTCCCATAAAAGGGGCCTAAGCTTCTTTACAAGCAGAAACATTAACTAAAACTGACATATAACACCTATTAAAGGCAGTCAAAGACGTTGATAAACTGCTCAAAATATGATCTGAAAGTGAAAAAAAAAAAAAAAGAACGATGGCGGTGTCAAGCTGAGTTACGGTTATCACCCAGAAATTGATTATTAATATCTAAAACAGCATGTCTCAAGGAGTTTTATTCCACTTATACCACAGAAATTTGCCAGTTGTAACAATTTTTAATTATTAAATGACATTTTGTACTTTTTATCAATTTATAGTTACATTTAATGTTGTGGAATGTTCGTGAACAGAGGTAGTTCCTGTTTTATACCTATACACAGTCGTTCCCTCCAGTTCACAACAAAAAAATGCAGCTGATCATGTTCTCAAGAAAGCCCAAAGTCATCTGTCATAAAGACTTTCCCATGGTGAAAAACATAAGCTCTGACACTGGAGACTCTTTCAAAAAATTTAAATATGTAAATGCCTCCTTTCAGAGAAATATCAACAATCTATCCATATCCATTCATTCTCTATACCACTTAGAAAGGATAACATAGAGCTGCGGAGAAAAAGACAAACTTCAACTCAAACAGTAAGAGTAAATTTACAGCAGAAATCTGTTAGGATCTAGAAATAAAATCTTAAAAATAAAATAAAAAGCTACCTTGATAATGTAATAGGCCTGCGATTTGTCTTCCTCGCCCTCTGGTGCAGCCATGGAAATGGTGATGATCTCGTATTTTTTCTTCATCTTGTCAACTTTGGACAGTCGTTCATGCAACTGGGCCCTGCAAAGAGACATTAAGCAGCGAATGACCACTCATGGGTCATAGGAGGTGGGACATGGGATAGTAGCACACAATAAAAAAGATGGCCGTCTTCATTGGTGTTTGATTCATTTTAATTTACATTTACACTAACTCATACTGGGTCCTGAACCACACATGTCTGTGTGAAAGTACTGAAAAACTTGCAGTTATAAGTCTTACCTGTTACCCACATTAGCCTTGTAGCTATAATGCAAAAATAAAGAAGCCAATGTCATCTTCCGACTCATGTCCCACCTGAGCCCTTGCATCTCCTGCTCAGTGATCTTGAGCTGCTTGCTGTGCATTTCCCGATGCACACGGATCTCCTCCTGCCGCTCCTTCATGGCTGTCTGCAGCTGTAGCTTCCTCTTCTCCAGAGAGAGGACGCCATCCGCCTTGTCATACAGCATGGTCCTGAGGCGCTTCACCTCCAGCTGCAGGATATTGCTCTCCACTATGCTGTCCTAATGGAGGGAGAGTGTCAAGCAACCTAGACGTGATGTAGTTCTTGTAGGACAGCATAACTGCAATTTTTTGACTCTTTTTTAAATAATCTCTACTGATGCTACCAGACTATCAAGTAAGATCTATAACAGACAATAACTTGTTTGTCTAAACTAAACGGACCATCTAAAGTAAACAGTATCAAAACAGAAACAAATGCAGTTGGTCATTTACTACTTTAACCAGCGCTGATTCTGTTGACCAGATGAGAATTAATCATGTTTGTTTTTTGTACTTAAAAAAAAAAAAAACATATCTGTTCAGCAAAAACTTTATCCCAATTCTTAGATAGAAAAGGTTTGTTGGAGAACAGCATTTAAAAGATCAGAGGAGTCAAACCAAGCGGTTTCTTAAGTAACAGCCAGCTTGAATGTCCCAGGGAAATGGCCCAGGCTAAGTGATGAATATTAAATTAATTTTACCCAAGATGACCTACACGTACTCCACATTAAGATGGATTAATGGTGAACAAATAACCCAGACTGTGTATGATCCTGTTTAGAAACAATCACAGATTTAGGTTCCCTGGGGTCCCAAGCAATTTTGCTATTGGCCACTGAAGACAAAACACTGTTTTAATTTCGACTGATTGAATGTGGTTGTAATTGAGGACCTGTTTCTTGAGACGAAGTTTCTTCAGGTCTTTGTCCAAGGTGTCATCGACGAGGTTCAATTCTTCAATCTTTGTGGTCAGGTTTCTCTCTTCTGCTCCCGTCTTCTCGTTCTCTTTCCTCACACAGCGGATATCATTCTGAGAATACACGGGCACATGAAGCATGCCTCTCTATAAATCTATACATTTCTGTAATTCAGTCTGTCTAGACTTTCCTTATTAGTCACTGAATTACAATTACACAGTAAAAACAGCCTTTTCTCTTATCAGGTGTTAAGTCAATCCATATCTCACATAGCTCCATGCTTGGAAAATACGCTTTTCCCCTGCTACTGCTTTTTAGCAGTTTATCTTCACCTGAAGCTTCTTGAGCTGTGCTGCAAGCATAGCAGCTGCCTTCTTCTTTTCCTCCAGCACCTCGCTCAGCTCAGAGACCTGCTTCTCCAGCGCCTGTTTCTCCTCCTTGTTCACGTTACCGCTCAGACGAGCCATCTTCCCCTCCAGAAGCTGGATCTGGAAATCCTAGTGAAGAAAGAAAAGCAGTTAGAGGCGGTTGAGTACAACATCTGGGGTCATGAGGAGATCCAGTGCAGGATTCCTTTTTTAAATAGGTGCATCTCATCATTCAAGACACTGCAACGTGGCAGTAATGATACATTAAGTATGAATATTTGTTATGGTCTGGATGCCTTGCCTGGCTGTTGATGTACTCCTGCTGCTTGAGAGCGTTTTGGTCCAGTTTACTGAGGCGGTTGTCTAGGCTGGACAGAGCTACACGACTGCCTGAGATATCTGCTACGACATTCTTCTCCTTGGCTCGCAGTGTCTGCAGCTCCTGCTTTTTCTGGAAGAGGAGCTTTTGTTCCCGCTGGAGTTGGGTGTCAATTTCCTGTATACAAACAAACACACTGGTATTAACCATGGTGAGGAAAACACGATAGCTCAACTTATACCAGAGCGCTGTTGAATGCTCGAATATGATTGGTGTTGATTAATTTTCTATAACAGCAGCTTTGACTGGAGTGCTCACTTTGAGATGTTTCTCCTGATCACGGTGCAGCTGCTCCATCTGAGCGGCTCTCTCCTCCACGCTAAGCGCCTCCTCAGTCACGGCCTGCAACTTCTCTTCTAGACCGATGTTATAGTGCTGCATATCCTCTAATCTGCAAGAAATACAGAGTGAGCTGTAGAGGCTAAAGACAAAATCAACTTTGTGCTGTGTTTACTTTCACTGTTAACATGTTTTACATAAGAGAAATTAAACCCGCAGTTGAAATGTAAAATGTCAGTTTAATTGTACTGGCTATATTTTAATGTGACCTCTATATACTTTGAACATCATCATTTGTAGATAATTTAATTTGTAATTTTTAATTTTTATTATTTTTAGGTTGTATGTAATGTTACTATTTCTATATGTGCTTGGGTGCCTTAAATGGAGACCACCACTGTCTTTATTTTAAATTTTCTTTTAGTTTTTTTTTATTGTTTTTAGTGTTGTAGCTTATTTTTTTCTCAGTATTATTTAAGTTATTGTAATTCTCAGGACAATTTGCATGAATACAAACTTCACGATGTGCAACATTCTTGCATTAGCACTTTCGTCTCGTCCTTTTTTTCCCCCAATAAACTAAAAAGCAATTCAATGTTCATGGGCAAACAAAACTGAAATTAATTTACACCAGCTACCTATTTGATTTCAGTTCATTTCAAAACCAATATGGCTGGCGTAAACCTTCTCCCTTCAGTGTCCTCTGTCCGTTTCACTGGGTCACTAAAGCTTTTTTGTAATAATGAGACAGAATTACTTTGCCGTTTTATCGTTGATGTCTTTCTTGATGCTCGCTAAGTGGGATCTCTTAGCCTCCAGGTCTGTAGCGGTGCGATCCAACCTGCCCTTCAGGCTCACCAGCTGTGAAACAGCAACACATTAATATCAGAGCCTCCTCACTCTAACCAGGTAGGTGATGTATTCAGTGCAGCTATAGGAACGTGCCTCATCTTGCAGTCGTGTGCGGTTGCTCTCCTCTTCCTGAAACTGTTGCCGTAGCCTGTTGGCCTGGCGTTCGACCGCAGCAATCTTCTTCTCGCACTCCTTGTTGTTCTCCACCTCGTTAGCCAGGAAGTTCTGCTTCTCTTTTATGAGTGCTTTGCGTTCGCGGATCACCTGGTTCGTCTCTGCCAGCAGCTAAAAATAAAGATAAAAATAATTTGCTTACACGAGTTTACTTCCCACACATATTTTACTTCTCAGTGTGTTAGTGTAGCTGAATACCAGAGCACACTGCTGCAGATCCTGGTCTTTCTTCCTCATCTGCTCGATGGAGTTCTCCCACTGGCTGATCAGCTCCTGTCTCTCCACGTGGGCCTGCTGCACCATCTCGACCGTCTTCTCCAGAGCCACCTGTGCTCGACACACAAAACACACAGAACACACACACTAATGCAACATGTATGTGAATGTGATGGACTTTCAAGCTGAAGGAGATTTGGTCTCTTGATGACTTTAGGAGAAAGATGCTGGAGTGTTGAAGAGAAATGGGAGAGAAAAACAATGACACACTGTTTAACAGACCTGCGCCATGATGGTCTCAGTAACCTCGTTGTCCAAAGCTTTTCTCTTCCGGTTCGCCTCCAGAGTCAGCTTCTCCATGCTCAGAGTCAGCTCCTGTACGGCACATTAAAAACAAGAATACTTCATGTGTTTAATAAAGACTGACTGAATGATACTTGGGCGTCCCGTCCAGGTAAACTCATGAGCGTCCAAGTATATTTTGTCCCATTAAAAAAAAATTCGCATTCAACATAAAATGTCAAATCAAATAGTATCATTCAGTGAAAAAAATCAATATCTATTATACCCAAAATATCTGTATAAATATGTATAAAACTGTTTTTTTCAGCAGGAAGGTCCATTTTTGTTTTAAAATGCTCAGCTATGTATGAAATGGCCCAAACATCTGTAACACAAAATACCAAACAAAAGAATGGAAGCAAACTGGACTCAAAATTAGTATAAAAACTGCAACGCATTCACATATTTGAATTTTCATTTGTGACTCATACAGTATATGTGATATTTGGTGCAAAAAAAAATCCAAATTTAATAACGACATCAGCTTTTAGACCTATTGCACATTAGGATTGGTAGCTTCATTTACACCGATACTTAAGTTAAATGATATAAATGAAATGTGCTTTATGTGTTACAGAAGTCGTGATTTCAAAATAACGCCGTAAAAGTAATTGACAGAGGAAGAGAAGAAAGGAAACTGCGACTTCACTGTTTGCCTTTAACATATTCTCAGTAATTCTGTGGTTCAGTGGGTTTGGGTCAGATTATCATCGAGAGGCATTCTGTGTCTGTTAGCCACAAATGCTTTATCATGGTAGCTGAAGGAATGCCTTGCAAAATACGAGGTTTAAAATAATACCCCCACATACTGTATCTTAGACAGTACCAGCTCAGTTCAGGGTCAGATACTCGTACGTGCATGTACCATGTACGCATCACCCCATAGTGCTGGCTAAGATTAAAGAGATGTTAAGAGACTCACTCGAATCCTGCTCTCGTCTTGCTGCGCGTACTTGACGATGGCCATGGTGTCCTCGTCTCTGCGGGACGATTCCTCCAGCCAGGCGTCCAGAGTCTGCTGGTCCCAGTTCAGCTGATCCTTGAGCTCCTCCATCTTCTGTGTGGCTTTGAAGATGTAGTTCTGAGCATCAGGGACAACATTTCAGATTTAAAGCATGTTTCGCCATTATGGAATTGTACAGTATGTTATGTGAAAGTGAGACAGGGACCTCGTGTACTCCACGTAGGAAGATGATTCCGATCTCTAACGTACAAAATCTCAGAATTTGAGTCCAACTACGGTTAAGACGGCGAGTTATTTATATCCCGTTCACTACAGTGGAGACATGCGCACACATCAGAAGGTGTTAGGAGAACGGAAAAAGTCTATAACCTCCTGCGAGTTCTTCTTCTCTCGCAGTGAGATCAGCTCGTTCTGCAGCTGGGAAATCTCCTGACGCAGCCGTCCGGTCTCTCGCTCATCCAAGGCCTTGAAGTGCTGCTCTGAATCGGTCTGCTTCTCTACAGCCCTGCACAGAGCCTTCACAGAGACACATCACACACTGCAAAAACTCCTCATCTAGTCAAGGCTTACAATCTTATTTCTAGCCATAAAATCTTATTGATCTTATTTTAAGAATAAAATACTATGCAAGAGCAGATCGTGTAAGATTATTATGATGATATTTATCTTTTTTTTCTTACTTAGTTAGCAAAGCAAATAAAGTTAGTTATTTTACCTGCAAATGAAGCTTATTTACCATCACAGGCATCATTTGAGGCCAGCCTTGTATCTTTTAAGACTTTGTTTTAGCTGTAATAACTGGTTTTAAGGTTGCCCAGTAAAAATTGCTCAATAATCACACTTAGGACTTGTTCATTAGTATTATTTCTTCCAAATGCTTGTTTTCTGTCAACACCAACACATTTATTTACAACCTAACAACAAATGATAAGACTCTGCAGTATTAAGTCACCACACTCTTTCCATTTATCCAGTATGGTTTTTAATTTCCAGTTTTAAGTGCAATGACATCTTCCAGATTATATTTTGTCAAGACATACACACTGTTTTTGAAACTGACTGGATAATATGACATCGGATCGAGGAGCTTTTCAGCATCTATAAACTCTGTTGCCTGGTATTTTGAGAAGCAGAAAGGAATGATTTTGCTTTGTTTTTGCACGGTAACTACTGTGTGTTACAAGAGTCTTCATTTGAATAAATAATTGTTGACAATATGGAAGCGTGATCTTGATTTTAATAGTCTTGTTTTAAGTTTAAATGCTTTGTCTCATTTTAAGTCAGAATATATATATATAATGATGACAATTCTTAAATTAAGAGGAATTATCTTGTTTAGTAGCTCTGGTTTTAAGATATTTTCACACAAATTAAGATAAGCAAACTGTTTAAAAATTAATTAAAAAGCTAGTTTTCAGTTAATTAGACTAAATACACTGCTTGGAATAAGTGTTTTAATGCTTATTTTAAGACATTTTGTTCTTTTCTAAAGCCTAGATATGTTTTCTTATTTCAAGAAATCTTACCAAGTGTAATTATCTTACTGCACTGGCAGATAATTGGACTTGTTTCTAGTCTGTATCTTCTTAAATCATGCATTTGTTTCTTATATTTAGACGGTTATTTTTTGCAGTGCATATCAATTAATCACAAATCTACAGTAGAACAAGTTGCTTTTTAGTAAATAAATAATAAACTGCTCGGGTCAAACGTAACACCGGGCATGGGGGTTTAATGTCTTTTTCACCTGAGTGTGAGTGAGCTCTTGCTGGACGTTTTTCAGATGTTCAGTCATGGCGTTGATCCTCTCCTTGTGCTGGCTCACTTTGTTTTCCACAATTGCTAGCTCTTTCTGTTTTCTCTGGATCTGGTGGGTGGAGGAGATGTTTACTGCACCATATATCATATTCTTGATTCTGATGCTCCTACAATTTTTCCTTCTTTAGCAAAACTGTTCTGCTGTGACATGCATTTATAAATGTGTTCGTAAAGCAATTACTTGATTTCTGTGACCTTGTCAGAAAATGCTTTCACTATAAAACGACAGGTAGCAGGTACGAAAGTTAAAAAATGTCAATAAAAAATGAAGCAGTCTTTTGATTTTATGGCCCAAAGATCTGGGATGCATAACAAAAATTCCTCCAATAAAAATTTGACACTCTCCATCTATCAATAGCATGTTACTTATTGTAACTCATTGCTACTATCAGTATCAGTATCTGTATCTGTATCTGTTTAGCACTCCAAAGTTGTCTATATTGTCTAAATATCTATATGAACCAAACAACTGGAAACATTGGGGGGAAAAGAGATAAAAATATCAGCGTTCACAACTAGTCTCAACTAGAGATGTGCTCGGGACAGTATTTGTTTGTTCCTGCGTACGATTTTTAGCTGGTTCTACTTCACAAAATAGAAACAAACGAGCAGCGTAATTTAGACCACCACGATCCTGATCAGGCGGTTACTAATGATGTCATGAATGAATGAATGCATTAGACATTCACATGTCTGTGTTCATTTTTATGTGCCTTGTCTTGCAAACTACATATGTGATCACTCGGATGATGGCTTTTTTGTTGCGTTGCATGGGATCCCAGTCCCGATGCACGCGTCTAAAAATCTGTATCTGTTAAAAAAAGATACGAAAAATCGTATCTGTATGTAACATAGTATCTGTATATCCATAATACTTGGTCTATTTTTTTAATCCTATTTTATATTTTTATCAAGGGTGTCCGATCCTATCCAGAAAGGCCCGATGTGGATGCAGGTTTTCATTCCAACCAAGCAGAAGCCACACCTGAGTCTCTTGTAAGCCAAGATCACCTGATTAAACAGGTGGAATCTGTTTGATGGGAATGTAAACCTGCATGTACACTGGCTTTTTGCAGATAAGATTGAACAACCTTTCTCTAAAGCATGTATGAAATGTGCTATCTAATTAAAGCTCATTATAGTGTAACTGGTCTTCTGAGAAAAAGCTCCCAGCAACCTGTATGAAGAGTTTACTGTCGCGCATGCGTGAAGTGAAGTGTTGGGAAGTGACGTGAAGTGAAGTGCGCATGCGCAGAACCTATTCCTCTTATAGTTTAATGCCAAGCGTGTGATAATTTGTAAATAACGTTATAAAACGCTAGAAAAGGAACCAAAAGTATTTAATTTACTTTTCTACTTTAATATTTAATCCTTTTTTTTATTATTATTTTGCTAGGTCTTTCCTTACCTCGTCTTCCAAAGCTTTATTCTCGGTGTTTGACACTGGAATGGCGAATTTTCGGTCCCAGCCAATTTCAGACAAAACCTCCGACAAAACCACGTTAGCCATTTTTTTTATTATTTAGCAGAAACTTCTGGAAATATCGAGCAGCTTAGTTTATTTAACACAACCCTTAGACGCTAGCGGCTAGTATTCCCAGCGTTGTGCTGTGGGTTGCTTAGCAACGGGGTTGCGTTCAGGCGCGCGCCGTCTTCAGCCAATAGAGAGCGCCAAAAGGCTGCTCACAGTCCTGAAGCCACGGAAGGCGGAAGTGAAAGTCTACTAGCAAATTTCAGTCTTAAAGATCACTTTTGGAGAATTTCTAGTGTTTAATGGTTTGCAGTCACATTCCGGACGTTGCATTGACTCCATATTTTCTGACCTGTACAGTTTTAAGGAACAAAATTGTTTTCATTTATCTTAGACGTATTTATTTCCTAATTGTAGTCAAAATCACGGTCTAATAAAAGACTACAAATCCCATAAGCATTACATTATAGCAAGCTAGGTACGCCTTTAACTGTAAAATTTAAAACCTTCAGTAAATATATTATAAATATAGCCAAAGGTTTGTGGACACTTGACTATCATACCCACAAACTGTTGCCACAAATGTGGGAGCACAGAGTTGTCTAGGACAGAGGTTCTCAAACTTTTTGTTGCTAGAGACCCTTTTAACTGTAAAAAATAAAAATAAAAATTCCACAGACTCCCTCGGTATGGATTTATTTCATGAACATTTCAAATAATTTTTTTAAGCGATAGTGCTTTCTGTTCCTGAGTTTTCCATATTAGGGCTGAGTTGACTTTGGTGCTTGGACCCTTAAACATAATAACTCTTTGATAATGTGGGTTGTGATTACAGTCCACCACCGTAGCAAAAGAAAAAATCATGGACCACTTTGCTTTGCTTCATGGAACCCACGTTGAGAACCACTAGGTCTAGGATGCCTTTGTGTGCTGTAGCATTACAGTTTCCCTTCACTGGAACTAAGAGTCTCAAACCTGTTCCAGCATGACAATGCCCCTGTGCACAAAGCGAGCTCCATGAAGACATGGTGTGTGAAGGTTGGAGTGGAAGAACTCGAGTGTCCTGCACAGAGCCCTGACCTCAACTCCACTGAACACCTTTGGGATGAACTGGAACACCGACTGCACCCCAGACCTCCTCACCAACATCAGCACCTGACCTCACTAATGCTCTTGTAGCTGAATGAACACAAATCCCCACAGCCACGCTCCAACATCTAGTGGAAAGCCTTCCCAGAAGAGTGGAGCTTATTATAACAGCAGCAAAGTAGGGAATAAATCTGGAATGGGATGTTCAGCAAGCACATATGGGTATGATGGTCAGGTGTCCACAAACTTTTGACCATATTGTGTGTAATAACTGTAAAAACATTAGACTCAAAAATTTGGCTATTACTTGAAGCCTAGAGCTTTGTTCCTGAACTTTTGACCAACAGAACACTTTGGTCCAAATGACATTATTTATACGCTTATGTTTTTGTTATTAACGTACAGTTCAATTCAAGTAACTAATCAAACCATGTAATTTCTACAAAAACTGAATAATAATAAATATAATAACTTCTGATGCCACTTTGAGAAACACTGCTCTAAGGCATAGTCAAGAGAATTGCTCTCAAGTGCTAATATTCAGCAAGTTACTCTAACAATCACTGTGTTTTAATAATAATATCTCCTGAAACTAAAGAGAATTTAAAAATGGCAAAAAAAAATGGCAGCTTTAAACTCAACACTGCCCTCCTTTGATTGATTTCTTCCCCTGAATGAAGCTGGAAAATTCCAACAAACCTTCATGTACATACTGAAGCACACACCTTATCAGCTTGGTGTATAATGAGGTTAAAGTAAAAAAAAAATTAAAAATTAAAAAAATAAAAAAACAATGTGTCCTACAATAAATTACTGTTTAATTTGTCAAAGTAATGTAAAACAGTCACTCCAATATTTTTAGAATGACAGAACATACCGAATATACTATTACGTTTAATCAAAACCAAACAAGCAAGGTGAAATCATTTTCTTTTTTTTTAAACAGCAACAGAAAATATACAATACGTCACAATAAAAACTAACAAAACAGGGTGTCTGATCCTTGTGTTTTGTCCCCTAAAAAAAGGATACAATCAGAGCTCTGCATTGCCACTGTTTTTATATATATATATATATATATATATATATATATATATATATATATATAAAAAACACCAATGAGAAAAAAAAAGACTCAAAGCAGGAACGAATGTGGAGTGCTAAAATTAAGATTTAAGGTTGAGGTTCCCCAACCCACGCCCTGGCTAAGGATGAAGATGGCGTCTCTGTTGTGATTTTGCTCCTGCCCGGGTGAAGATGCGGAGAGGGGGAAGAAGAAGAAAAAAAAAAAACCATGATGAGGTCCTAGAGCTTGATCCAGATTCAGTTGACACAGACGTGGCACACATATCCAAATTGAAAAATTGGGGAGAAAAAGAAAAAAACAAAAAAAAAAAGCCCAAACCACCGCTAGATGACGAAGAGGAGACGCGTCTCTGAAATGTCTTTGCTGTACACGAGCGTCTTGATCCTGAGGGTCGGAAAAGGCAATGTAGATCTCAGTTCAGTCCTCCACAAGGTGGAGGTGTGCATGAGGTCGGGACGGTGAAGTCCCCTAGACTGCCGTGCTTTTTGTCCCGATGTACGGCCGAGCGAACTCGACGAAATCGTCGATAAGGACTGGCCACGCTCCTGGAACACAAGACGCGAGAGTTATAAAAGCAGTGACGTAATACGTTTATCTGTGAGCCTCTGTACCTGCTGTGGCTTAAAGTCTCTCAGTGTTTGTGATGATGTTATTAACTAATACGGATATATCACCAAAAATTAATACGTTATCTGGAACAAACAGGTAATGTAACGGATACAAATACAGATACGAATAGGAGGCGTCTGACTGAGACTAAAGGTGTCCATCACCACTCGGATCCCTGATCTGTGATTGGTCCGAGGAATCCAGCCAATCGTTTAGATTTGTCGCTTTATCGTGTCAAACCTCATTTGTACAGAATTGAGAAAATCTCACGTCAAATATCGCACTGTTGTTTCGCTGCTCGTCGCCGTCACTGAAAGGTACACAGAAGCTGAGCGGCCGCCTGGTGCTGCTTGCTAGCGTGAATGTACGTAAGTGAATTTCTAACGTTCTGGGAAATGACCAATCATAATCGATAAGGTAAAAGTGTGAGGCTACGGACCTTCCTCGTCGTAGTTGGACATGTCGTCGGTTATCATGGTGCTGAAGTCTAACAAGAGGTTCCAGGTGTCTTTGGGAATGGATCTCTTATGGTGCTCCTGCAGGAGGAAAGAAATTTCAAACAGAAATGTTTAGAGGAGTAAAGGTGGAGTGATAGCAATTAGCGAAGGAGGCGTGGCCTCTGTGCCTGTCAGTCACATTGAAGGAGGTGTGGCCTATAAATCTGTCAGTCAAACTGAAGGAGGCGTGGCCTATAAATCTGTCACCACATTGAAGGAGGTGTGGCCTATAAATCTGTCACATTGAAGAAGGCGTGGCCTATAAATCTGTCAGTCACAATAAAGGAGGCGTGGCCTATAAATCTGTCAGTCACAATAAAGGAGGCGTGGCCTATAAATCTGTCAGTCACACTGAAGGAGGCGTGGCCTATCAATCTGTCAGTCACATTGAAGGAGGCGTGGCCTATCAATCTGTGAGTCACATTGAAGGAGGTGTGGCCTATAAATCTGTCAGTCACACTGAAGGAGGCGTGGCCTATCAATCTGTGAGTCACATTAAAGGAGGGGTGGCCTATAAATCTGTGAGTCACATTAAAGGAGGCGTGGCCTAAAATCTGTCGTCACATTGAAAGAGGCGTGGCCTATAAATCTGTCAGTCGCATAGGAGGCGTGGCCTATAAATCTGTCACATTGAAGGAGGCGTGGCCTATAAATCTGTCAGTTGCATTGAAGGAGGCGTGGCCTATAAATCTGCCAGTCGCATAGGAGGCGTGGCCTATAAATCTGTCACATTGAAGGAGGCGTGGCCTATAAATCTGTCGTCACATTGAAAGAGGCATGGCCTATAAATCTGTCAGTCGCATAGGAGGCGTGGCCTATAAATCGGTCACATTGAAGGAGGCGTGGCCTATAAATCTGTCAGTCGCATAGGAGGCGTGGCCTATAAATCTGTTACATTGAAGAAGGCATGGCCTATAAATCTGTCAGTCACAATAAAGGAGGCGTGGCCTATAAATCTGTCAGTCACACTGAAGGAGGCGTGGCCTATAAATCTGTCAGTCACATTGAAGGAGGCGTGGCCTAAGTGACTGTCAGTACCTGCGAAGGAGGAGTCTTTGTGTCTTTCAGTCAAGGAGGTGTGGCCTATAAACCTGTCAGTCTCTATAAAGGAGGCGTGGTTTCAACATTTACACAAGGAAAAATCTAATATAACAAATCGGTGTGAACAGATTGTGTGTTTATTATTAGAAACTTACCACTAAAAATTTGTTCCACAGGTCGAGGAATTTGAAACGCCCTGCCAATACTAAATTCCAGTAGGCAATTGCCATTTCTAAATCTAGATTTAAAAAACAGACAGAATTATTTATCCAAAAAAAAAAACCAAAAAAAAAAAAAAAACAGCATAGCAAGTCCTCAGGAGAGAAGAGATGAAGTGAGACGTACCCAAGCCTTTCTGTCCGGGATTCTTTGCAAAGTTGAAAGTAAACTGATAGAAGTCTTTAAATTTGCCTTGGTCTTTTAACTCCTGCTCCATTTTTGGCAACTGTGCTTTAAGCTTCTCTATACTGTCACATCTATTTAAAAAAAAAAAAAAACAACAGGAAGAATATTTATATGCAGACTTTCTGTGTGATATTTCATAACTGCTGAAAATAAACATCCAAGCTGATGTACTAACAGACAAACAGACACAAAGAGCGAAATGGCATGAGTGTGTTTGTTTTTGCCGCTTTGTGTATTTGCCTTAATGTTTATGCAGCTGGCGGCATTTCTACATAAAGGTGCTAAATACAGGGTGGTGTTCATCCAAACCAATTCATAGTAGTGGTGACTATGTGAGTAAATTAATACAACCTGAAAGCATGTATTAAATTTGCAGAAGCCCAGTTCTGTCCATTGAGGACAAATTATAGCATTTACCTTCTCTTCTGGGAGTCTTTTTAAGAGCCAAAAACTTCCTACTAGAACATTTATCACCCCCAGGATCCTTATTTACATATTGTTTTCCACCCTGAATTTCCATATTACGCAATTCATGCCGTTATTTTTTTGTAAATCACCCACAACACACCCGCTAACTGCATGCACAGTAGATCCCATTGCACATGCAGTTTAGTGTTTTACCATGAAAAATACTCATTTGCCACAGAGTTTACCCTGAACCCAGATGCTAACGCATCACTGAGTGTACTTTATAACGATTTAATAATAATAACTTACCCTTGTTCAGTCATCCCGTCCATGAATTCTTGCTTGGAGAACTCGCACTGTGTCGCGGCGCGAAACTTCCACGCTATTAGGAGCACGCTTATACTGGCTGGGTCGAGACCGAGATCGTCACAGAACTGCTGAATGCCGTCTATACCGATCTTATTGTCATCGTGAGGATCTGTTACAATTAGAAAGAAAAAAAAAACAAACAAACATTGGTGGTGAGGTGAAATCTCAGACATGACCGTAAGGGACTCAGAAAGGGAGTTGTTTCTACGGCAACAAACATACGTTAAGTTAGGCAGTTCATATTTTATCATCCTTCACTGGTTTCGTTTGAAATTTAAAGCTTAATTATACAAAATATTGTTACAATGAAAAGGGAGGTGGCGGCCATTTTATGGTGTTATGTTACACACCGTTAAGTCTGAGCTTTCAGTAAATTCCAGCTGCTTTATTATGAGTTTGATAAACGCAAATGTAAAAGGAACGTGTAGTTTCTGTAATTTGATATGAAGTGACCACATTATCAGCGCCGAACTGATCAGTAATCGATAAAAACACTAGCAGGACGCGATTAATATTTAGCTAAACAAGTGATTCGAGGACATAACACCGCAGATCGAAATGTTAGCTAATGACTTGTGCTACAATACGTGTTAGCTTGTATTAATGCGCTTTAC
Source organism: Pangasianodon gigas (assembly GCA_022758105.1). Classification (NCBI taxonomy): domain Eukaryota; kingdom Metazoa; phylum Chordata; class Actinopteri; order Siluriformes; family Pangasiidae; genus Pangasianodon; species Pangasianodon gigas. The sequence continues at coordinate 29,531,765 of CM040457.1, read as the reverse complement.
CAGCTAATTAGCTCAACATAAATTATTACATAACATCATCTACCACTTTTAAGCCTCGTCAGTTTGTGTGCCGTGAAAACACGGGACTGGGAAACATGAGTTAAGGGTTAAAACTCACAACCTTGGCGAAATCCTTAAACGCAGTGTTGCCATGGCTACTGATGATTGACGTGTTCATTCATTATTTGTAATTGTTTACCTCTGTACCGATTGTAGAGCTGCTCTAGCTTTTTCCTGTCGAACAGTCCTTTCAGATTCTGTATGTAAAGCTCAGGATTCTGGAAGAAGTTGTCTGTGGCCACCTCTAGTTTCCAGTCATTCTGAGCCAAACAATTCAGCGCTGTTTTCTCGTTCGACTGCGTGAAAATCATGAACTGGCGAACTTTATCCTTCTGCGAGGATTTCAGCTTGTTCTGTTGGAAAAGCACAAAGATATTTATTTAAACAAGATCAAGAGAAAATTATGTTTAAACTCTCAGATTGGGCATCTCTGTGATTTCAGTCTCGTCTGAATCCATGTCAGTAATTTCGCCCTAAAGAGCCTGAATATTAATCTTTATAATTAACGTGAGCTCCGATGGCGTTTTACGGATTTCGATTTATTTCGTAAAGAAATTCTGAGTTTTAGTTTTAAGCATCTTTCATCGACACGCTGGTCTATTTTCACTTTCACCATCATCTTCATTACCCACAATTCAGTTCAACTACTATACTTAAAGACAGCGATGCGGCGGCACTTTAGTCCTTTAGTCTGTCTATCTCTGCCGTAACACAACCACATCACATGCTGTAGCTGCACTGCATTCTGGGACTTTGAGTCCAGCATTTGCACCAATATCAAGAACTACTTCTACGCTGGATTATACAGCGGTTGTTGTCTTGTTTTTAAAAGCGAAACCTGAGTGTTATCCTTTATTAATTTTTTTCTCTCCATTGTAACTGCTCTATAATGTCCCCCTTGTGACATCAGTGTGGCACACAACTTCTAACTTCTCACTTGAATAATGAAAATACAACACTAACAAAAAAATGAGCACTATAATCACTAAACACATTAGAAATAGTTCAATCTAAACATGTTTAATGTGTTTTAGGGTGAAGTTTTCCTTTAATTATGTTGATATTTATCTCATAATAATGCAGGCCTGTTCAATTCAACTGCATGTCATGTCCAAGCTTAGCGTTTTATAACATAAACAATAAAAATACAAGTAGTAATAATTTTTTGACAAGAATATTGTCATTTGACGGCATCAGTGTAGCTGTTTTGCTATAACAGGATAGTAAAAAAATGTTAAAACAAGTCTAAATTGCGTTTTTAATTGAAGCTACCGCGCTAAGTATGTCCGTATACCAAATAACCGGCTGCTCCCTACACATCCGCACTACATAGGCAGTATCTATAATAGCACGCGCGCCCTACCCTAGTGCACTACATATGCGTTTAGGATTCAGCCTATGAGCGTTGCCCTGATATAGCCGCTTAGCTAGCGCCTTCTCCACTCACTCCAGCAGCTCTCTCTCTCTCTCTCTTTCTTTCTGTCTAAACTCTTAAACCATCACACCGCGGAAAGCAGATTCCTAGCAGAGTTTCAACACCGACCAGGCGTGTGCCCCGTCAAAGCAAAACAAATAA
>CM040457.1:29522629-29527629 GCA_022758105.1 Pangasianodon gigas | reverse complement strand
ATTATTTTCTCCTGTGGAGAGTGTGCAAACTAAGAATCTCATTGTACAAGGAACCTTGTGCATGTGACAATGAAGTCATAAAAATCATATTATTTAAAACATAATAAAAATAACTGTATATAATGATTGTATAATTTATTTGATAACTTTTGATGTTTATATACTTAATACTAATCCTACCACAGTGTGGATGAATGCTCGAATCCGATTGGTCAGAAGGCGTGTATTGTTTTCGAACAACAGCACGGCTCGGACAGTCGTTTCAGGTGTAACATGAATGATAGGTTAATATTAACACACTCGTTTTAATACATTATTGTTTCTATAGTAACAGCTCATACAGCTCAGGGTCTTGTATAGCAGACACTCTACATAATCTAAGACTAATAATAAACAGATAAAAAAAAAAGTTGTTGTTTAACAAAGTAAAACGTATAATCGTTGATGTGGTGACTTTTTTTAGGAGATATTTATAGGAGTCTTGGTTGTAAGCATTTTGTAACAGTCAAAGTTTTCCAGCTCAGGAAAGTCTTCAGGACAGAGGAGTTTACGCTTTCTTTCTTTTTTTTTTTCTTTCAGTAAAATAACAGGCTGTGTTTTTTAAGAGAAAAAGGGAGGGGGGCTGGTGAGGGAACGACTGTTTTTTCGCAGCTATAACGTAAGTGAGAACAAAAACTAACGTGTCTCTTGGATGTACCACAACATTAAATCTAACTATAAACCGTTAAAATGTGCAATGTGTCAGTTTTAATAATAAATAAATAAATAAATCACTGTGGAACAAGCAGAATAACACACTCCAGACCATGCAGTTATACCAAAGTAATACACTTCGAGGGGGTAGCGGCACTCAGCTTGTGCGTCGTGCCTCATCACACCACCCCCACTCCTACACCATGCATTATTTTCGTATAACGGCATGGACTGTCATGTGTTATTCCTTTCTTAATAACTTTAATAACAATTTAATAATTATTAATAATAATAAAATTATTATTATATTAAACAAACAAATAAACAAATAAACAAATAAACAAATAGATAGATAGATAGATAGATAGATAGATAGATAGATAGATAAATAAATAAATAAATAAATAAATAATATGAATAAAATAAATGTTATAATTATTAATTATTTATTATAATTCAATAATTATTAATAAAAAATTGTTATGATATTAAACAAACAAATAAAAAAATAAAAAATAAATGAATAAACAAACAAACAAATAAATAAATAATTGAGTGCATGAATGAATGAATGAAATAGGAATAAAATAAATATTTAAGATATAAATTCTATAACTAAAATTATTATTGCAGAATTTATAGGTAGAGGAAAAGTCATATAAGTGAATAATTTTTAATTTGGTCTGTCATGTGTTATTCCTTTCTTAATAACTTTAATAACAATTCAATAATTATTAATAAAAAAAATTGTTATGATATTAAACAAACAAACAAATAAAATTTTTTTAAAAATGAACAAACAAACAAATAAATAAATAAATGAGTGACTGAATGAATGAAGTAGGAATAAAATAAATATTTAAGATATAAATTCTATAACTAAAATTATTATTGCAGAATTTAAAGGTAGAGGAAAAGTCATATAAGTGAACAATTTTTAATATTAAATGTTAAAAAAAATAAAATAAAAAAAAGTGTGTTGCTTTTTAAAACTATTATTGGTGCTCATATTGATCAGTAAAATGTTCCACATCTTTGGTGGGAAGAAGTGTGGTAATAAACTGTAAAATAAAGATATAAATTTAAAAATATATAAGTTGTATAGCTATGTATAGGTTGATTTACAGTGGGATCAAATCCATCAGGCTGGAACGGCGGAGACCCCGTAGCAGCCGCGTCACAGCTCCGCACTGCGGCAATATCACTGCGCTGCATCATGTAGTTCCGGCATCACCGCGATCTCTGTGTCTCTTTATCCAACAAAATCATTCGGCTTTCCTCAGGAATAAACAGCGCTGTGAACACGGATCATTTTAAGATTAAAAAAAATAATAAAACCTAATATAGGTATCTATATATATATATATTTTTTTTCGTAGTTATCCCAAGGTGCACGCGGGCTCCGGAATGAAATAGTTCCGGTTAAATAAAACTCGCCTGAGATTCACGCGCTCTTCCTTTCCGAGTGGATGCCGAAGTCGCGAGCGGATCATGTCTAGCGGTTCTGCTGATTATCACAGGTGTGTGCCGGTTTAATCAGACATTAGACACGATTTATAACCTTTACACATCGCCTTTTTTCCTCTAATAGTGAGCCGAGTCATGGTTAATGTGTAATTTTTTTCCTTAACGGCGGTTGTTAAGGGAGGCCGCGCGCGCGCGCCATGCCTTGGCCTACATTCCACCCTTAGCTAGCTAGCGCACGCGCGCGACGTAATTCACTCTAGCTAAGCAACTGGCGTCGTTAATCTAACATTAAATATAGTTCGAGTCTCTATTTTATTCGTTGAATACCTATATTTCGTTGCGAAAACCCTTGATGCTCGTGTATGAAGCGTGTACGATGGCGTCCACGCCCGCTGCTCGCTGCTCGCTGCTCATCCCGAGGCCTGGAGCTAACACGCTAATGCTAGGAGCAAGGAGAAATCTTCTAGCGCTGCTAATCTGTAAAACACGCAGCTTGAGCTTGGATTTCAGGTCATTTTCATATCGTACACCCGTGTGACCTTTTGATGAGTGGAGATAGAGGGTGTGAAATGAGCTCCAGGTCGGTCATCCGTCATCCAGGGCCTCAGGACACGGAGAGACTCGTGAACGGCGCCGTATTTGGATATGTAGTGCACTATGTAGGGTGTAGGCGCCATTACTGCTGCCTCAGTAGAGCTAGTGCGCGAGGGTAGGGAGCAAGGGGGCGATTGGGACACAGCCACAGCACAGAGACAGTTCAGTCCTTCCACGTGGCGTTGTAGAAAATGCCTGATTTTCAAGTTTGGGTGTTTTGCATGCATGGTGCAGTATTCAAAGTTGGAGTTGGAGTTAATCATGTGTGTGTGTGTGTGTGATATGTGTGGTTTTTCAAATGTAGCTCTAGAGATCGAGACCATGGAGGGCCAGAAGGAATGGAGCCTGATGGCGTCATCGAGGTGATTTTTATTTTTATTTTTTTAAATTATTAATTATTATTTAGATTCTGCGCTTTGAACAATATGTTGCTGTCACTTGGATTGGATTGGATTGTTATTTTTAAATAATTTGACTTAACACAAACTGATTTGACCCAGAATTGTTAAAGGACTAAAATTCTCGCTTATTTAAAAAATTTTCAAATCAACTCTCTGGTTTGTAAATTAATTAATAAATGAATAAATGAATGAATGAATCTCCTGTCTGCAATGGTAAGAATGTACGATGTAAGAGTTTGTGAATTTTCTCCATCCTGCTTTAAATGAACTTTAAGGTTTGAAACTGGAATTTGGTGTTAAATACTTGAGCAACTTGTTCAGAAACACGTGTAAGATTATAAAGTGATGCGTAGAAGAAGAGTTAGATTGGAAATGAAGCTCATTAAGATAATCAGGACCATTAGTATTTTATCTTCTACTACTCTATATGAAAGAAATACACTTCAGTATAATATGTTTAGTATTTATTTCTTATATATTAGGATGAATTTTGTAATATTTTACAGTTAAGCTGAATTTATCTGGTGTAATTTTTGGGCTGGTCTTGCAGTCACAGACAAAAGTGCAACTATATTAAACTTCCATGTCTACATGTGTACTTTATATAAAACAAATACACACTATAATATTTTTAGTATTTGTTTCAAACATGATGAATCTTGTAGGATTTTGAATTTAAGCTGCTACAAATCACAGACAGAAGTTGCATGTAAAAAAAAATTTCTTTGCTCGTGAGAAGAGAGTCTTAAAGTGCAGCTATACTAAACTTTCACCGTGTGTACGTGCGCGGACAGTTGATACGCAAACGGCAATTTTTGACACTCGTCTGCGTAGCTCGTGTACATCTGGAGGATTTAAACGCGATGTCCAAACGCGATCGCACATCAAAGCCAAAAGATTAACATCCCTGTCTGTCAGGTTTCCGAGTCTAACTGCGGAAAATGTTTAGCCATTTTCATGCACTGCGACGTTAAACAAGACAGACCAGGGCTTGTTTCTCTTTAAAACATTTTGCTGTCGTCGTGATTGTTGCCATGATCTACGTACATTCCAAAGGATTTACTCCTCTAGGAAATGTTTAGAGGACTGTTACTCAATACAGAGCTTTCAGTAGGTTTTAAGGCGACATGAGAGATTTTTAAAATTCAAACACTAGCTGTATTAGGAAAAAAGATTAGTGTTCGTACTCAATAACGTCTAGAATAGTACGCAGGTATGCGATTTGAGACGTTAGTTTGATTATGGAGTAGCGCTGAAACACAGAGTCACGTGGTGCTACGCTGCCTCCAGGATTGACGCTGGATGCGCAAAAGAGCCACCAAAAGTCCGCAAGAGACACGCGGCAGCCATCTTGCGTACACGTAGTTAAACATAAGACCGAGTGGGTTTTAAGTACACCTAATGATCTGTGATGATCTGATGATGGTGATCATCTCAGATGATCTGTGGTGATGGATTTAGTGCCTCTACAACCAAAGACAGCTGATGAGAAAGTTCTGGTGGTGCAATTTTTTTAAATAAATAAAAACAGAATAAAATCTGAGTGCAAGTGCTGCTGTACTCGTCTAAAAGCCACCAGCAGGAGAATAACATAGCACTGCGGCCGACTCAGCGGGACCACTACAAATACGATAAAAAAAAAAACACGCTAATAAACAGTGTCCTTGTTATCTGAGGCTCAATTGAAAATTCAGAGTCTGTTTTTTTCCACAGTTGTGCAGATTTATGATGTAAGCAAGAACGTCGAGAAAACCCTTCTCTCTTTTTCGAGAACCAGATTAGTTCCTACTCCGGAGCAGGGTCTAACCAGCACAACTGGTACTATCCGTGACGTAAGTAGACGTC
>CM040457.1:29499639-29522529 GCA_022758105.1 Pangasianodon gigas | reverse complement strand
GATAGATGGACGCGAGACACAACAAAAACACAGCTCCGATCACAGCGTCCTCCATCCTCCGGTTGTTTACGTTGTTCTTCTTTGTTTCCGTTGTTGAACGCCGCGCACAAATGACGTCGCTGTCGACCGGCTTACGTCACTTCCTAGTGCCCACTGTCGGTGCGAATGCAACCCTTTAAACCGTACTGGGAAATAGTTCACGCAAAATCGCCCAGTACTTTAGTACTGTAAATTTAGTTCTGGAAATAAAGCGGTGCGAAAGGCCCTTATGTCGTTACTGTCAGACTACGTTTACACGACAACGATGTAGTCAAAAACGGAAAAGTTTTTCTCTTGCGTTTTCAAAAAAGTTTCACGTATACACGACAACGTTTTCAAAACAAGTCGCGTTTACACATATCCGTGATAACGTCGTTGTGTAAACGGCCCCTCAGACTGCTGCTGCCACCATCCATATATCCATAAATATATTCTTATTCTTGTACACCTTTTTATGTGTATATTTTTCTTATATTTAATATTTTCCTATACTTTCTTTTCTATGTCGGAACAGCAGTACAAAGCATTTCACTGCAAGTCGTACTGTGTATAGTTATGCATATGACAAATAAAATTTGAATTCGAATTAGTAAGTTGTGAAAGTTGTGAATCTCTGGTAGCAAGTCTGTCTGAAGCGTCCGCTTATTGTTATGATTATAAAGAAATGCACGGGTTAACGCTGGAACATCTGGATTTTGCTTTGCAGAGCAACTGGAATGAGATCACGGACAACTTTGATGACATGAACCTGAAGGAGACGCTCCTTCGAGGAATCTATGCGTATGGTTTTGAGAAGCCGTCAGCTATTCAGCAGCGAGCGATTATTCCTTGCATTAAAGGTAATTAGACTTTAAAAAAGAAAGAAAGATCGATCTCAACTTCTTATGGTGAATTTCAAGCTGATCTTTGTTTTTTTTTTTTTTTTTAATCCTGTTCAGGATATGATGTCATTGCTCAAGCCCAGTCAGGCACGGGCAAAACAGCTACGTTTGCCATCTCCATCCTGCAGCAGTTGGAGATTGAGCAGAAAGAGACCCAGGCGCTGGTCCTGGCGCCGACCCGTGAGCTTGCTCAGCAGGTATGCTGTACCTGAGGTCATGATAAACTTAAGTGTGTCTCAGACCAAGGCGGCATATTTGGGGCTCAATCCAAGGTACAATTTTGCTCTTCTTCCTGCTATGTAACTGTGGAGTTTATTTATTTTTTGTATTTAATATTCAGCAGGAAGCCAGATTTTCATATGTGTATGTATATAATTTATATTGTATACTATATATCTATATTCTTTTCTCCATTGAATGTTTGAGCCTGAAATTTTAAATATTAACATTTATAAGGAAAGACACTAAAGGTGAATAGTGTAATTTTATAATTTTAAAAAAATCTATAAACATCTCGTCAGTTGATAGTTGAGATACTTAGATGATTGTTCTTTTGGAATTTAAAAAATGTGCGTTTATGTAAATGAGGTTAATTAGATATGCGTAAATGAAAGGATGCACACTTTAAAATAAATAAAACCAAAAATCTCGTCTTTTCATGATGGAGTATAATTATTTTTTCACTATAAAGACACTCCGAAGAGAGATTTTATTTTTAAACAGAAGTTTTGTTGGAATAATTTTATTTTTTATCATGTGATGTTAATGAAATTTTTTTTTTAACGTTAAAAACTACCAAATCCAACAGTGAATTTTTATTTTGTTTATTTATAGAGTTATTTATTTATTGGAAATTTCTGTAATATTGTTTTATTTAGGTATAAGAATGAACATTAATGCAAGTCATTGTGAAAAATATGTTTTTGGTTCTGTGTATAGAATTTTTTGTTTCTTAATTTAACTTTTATTTATTTATTTATTTCGGAAAAACAGTTTTGAAGATCCCATGTGGTGTGCTAGTGTGATTTTTATAAGATTTATAAAGAAAATTGATCAGGAAATGTGTATTTGAGTAACATGAGTAAAAATGATTGTGAAGTGGGTGGAGCTTAAATCTTACCTATAAGTTGTTAAGCTTCGGATAACGCAGAGGACAATAACTTTTATTTCAGTAGTTCAGAAGGCATGTAGATCCACAGATAAAGTAACTTCTCTACAAATCTGACCACAGTGATGATTTCTGCCTCTAGTGTCGTGTCTAAATCCGCTGTTTTTTGTTCCTGCACAGATTCAGAAGGTCATCTTGGCCTTGGGCGACTACATGGGTGCGTCGTGCCACGCCTGTATCGGAGGCACCAACGTGCGCAACGAGATGCAGAAACTTCAAGCGGAAGCGCCACACATCGTCGTGGGGACTCCGGGGCGTGTGTTCGACATGCTGAACAGGAGGTTTCTCTGTGAGTTCGTGTCTCAGCGGCTTTTTAATAAAAATAAATAAAAATAAACGGCTTGTTGGATTGAGTATGAAATGATGGTATACCATCTTTCGGGACTGACGCATCATGGAGAAGCTTTTTAACTTTACTGATCATATCTCTGTCCAGTACGACACGGTGTGTCAGAGTTTTACACAATTCGTTCTGTTACCATAATGATGTTTTTTTCCCCCCATAGCTCCTAAATGGATCAAGATGTTTGTCCTGGATGAAGCAGATGAAATGCTGAGTCGTGGTTTCAAGGATCAGATCTATGAAATCTTCCAGAAATTGAGCACAAACATTCAGGTGAGTCGGGTTTCATCCAGCAGAACTGAAAGTCTAGAGGGGGTGGAGCTGATTCTGATCCAACTCCTGTCAGTCTTCCATCCAAAAGAACTGTGCTGAAATTACAGAATCCAGGTCTCCTGGTTTATGTAATAATGCTAGCAGAGTGAAAGCATGGAAGAAGACGAACGTGCGCTGCGCCGAAAATGAAACGCGGTCGGACCTCTTTCTTAATGTCCAGTGGCCTTTGTTTCAAGGTCCAGTGCAACAGCTGTCCTGTTTCTCTTGCATTTCTATTAAGAAAATAAAAATAGTAGATGAGCATTCATAGCTGCAGTGGAGCTTCTTGATGGAGTTATTAATATTTTAGTCTTGTTACAGTTTTTAAAGCTGCTGTTTTGGGATCATTAACATACATTTTAGTGTCAGTGACATTTTTACGGTGTCTGATCTGAAAATATCACCGTGTTAGTCAGTGTGACTCTGGGGGAGGGACAGGGCTGGGAATTTTTTTGGGAAGTTGCATCTGCATACAAAAGGGATGAGAGATAATAGAGTGATTATTTTATTTAAATTAAAAAAAAAAAAGGTTACCGGTAACCGTTAGATCATAACCAGCCACACACAGGAAGTAACTTTGCGTCACTGTTGCGTTTGCTTTTAGGTGGTGCTCCTTTCGGCCACCATGCCCGCTGAGGTCTTGGACGTGACCACGAAGTTCATGCGTGAGCCGGTGCGCATCCTGGTGAAGAAAGAGGAGCTCACTCTGGAGGGTATCAAGCAGTTCTACATCAACGTGGAAAGAGAGGTGATTACACACGCACACATGCACACCTTTGCGATTCTACTGAGAGAGAGAAAGCCCTTCTTTACCAAAAGCGCCATGCCAAAATCAGCAGGTCTGAGCTTTTACCGGTTTAGTCCTGCTGGTCATGCTAGTATGGTACATCTCAAAGAAGGGAGAGCAAAAGTCGCAGCCTCGGAAATGAGACCAGGAGGGACCTCTTTCTTAATGTCCTGTGTCCTGTGTCTCAAGATTCTGCGCTACATGTCAATATTTACAAGGTTTAATTAGGTTTATTGGCACTAAATGACTCGGTCTGTGTGTAGGAATGGAAATTGGACACGCTCTGCGATCTGTACGAGACTCTGACGATTACCCAAGCCGTCATTTTCCTGAATACGAGGAGAAAGGTGGACTGGCTGACCGAGAAAATGCACGCGAGAGACTTCACCGTGTCTGCTCTGGTAAGACGGGTCGAAACGATTCTGCATCAGTTTTATTTTCACGCTTTATCGTTGGATCGGGTATGAAATGATGGCATACCATCTTTCGGGACTGACTATAATGGAGAGACTTTTCTCACTTTACTGATCATACCTCTGACCAACTGGCTCGATGCACACAAGTTAACTTGCAGTTGCACAATGACTGGTAAAACATTGCAAATCAGGTGGATTGGGGAACAAAATGGCTTCTCATTTCAAATGAACAGCAACATGGTTCTCAAAATGGTCTTCAGGGACCGACAGAGTTTTAAACCACACCTCCACTCAGTTCTGTTTATAAATGTCACCTGGAATAAATATACATAATGAGCGGAAAGTTCAGGCTTCAACAGGCAGCCAAAAATATTACTATATACATTTAAATGCAAGTTTGGAAAAAGTTTAAAAGGCAGTTTTCCTTAAATCTTTAACACTGGCCGTACAGCTCACTGTTTCAAGGAGGTAAATATACGTCACTCATAACAGCCTGCTAGATTAATGTTAAAAAAAAAAGAGAGAGAGGCAGAAGAACATGGAGGTGTCTGTTCTTCCCTGCACTTTGTAGCTTGAAAGCACAGAAATGTCAAATTGTGTAGTTCTGACTTCACACCTCCAAGTTAAATTGAACAGGAATAGAGTACACTTGGATATTTTCATCATAAAGTCAAGTGGGGTGTGTGAGGGGTAGAGGGGTGTGAGTGAGGGGGGTGTGTGTGGGGTAGAGGGGTGTGAGGGGTGTGTGTGTGGGGTGTGAGTGAGGGGGTGGGGGGGGGGGGGGGGGGGGGGGGGGGGGGGGGGGGGGGGGGGGGGGGGGGGGGGGGGGGGGGGGGGGGGGGGGGGGGGGGGGGGGGGTGTGAGGGCTGTGTGTGTATGAGTGAGGGGTGTGTGTGAGGGGTGTGTGTGTGTAATCACTCATCCTGGCTTCATTGTTTCTGAAATAATACACTAAAATGCGAGACAAGACAAAACCTAAATAATGAGCTCCTACGTTACAAGAAGTGAAAAACTAACTTTATAAACCAGTAACAGATTTCAGATTAACGTTTCTGCTCCAGAACAGTTAGTTATTTGCTAAAAGAAAAAAACAGAAGCGGGACTCGGTCATTTCCGTCATTTTTGTTCCTCGAACTCGCCAGTATTGCGTTTGATTTGGTTTCAGATGAAACCGCAGCTTGATTGTGCAGCTCAAGATTAACGTCCAGGAGCCTGAGTGATGTGATGTGTGGGGAGATAAACAAATATAAACAAATATAAATAAAAACCTTTGTTTTCCTGCAGCATGGAGACATGGATCAGAAGGAGCGTGATATTATTATGAGAGAATTTAGGTCTGGATCTAGCCGAGTGCTGATTACTACAGATTTGTTGGTGAGTCGTGATGATGAGCAGAAACTCCGATTGGAGTCTGTTTGTTACGTGAGTTACTTCATCGGGAAGCGTGTAGATTAACGAGCTGTACGTGTTTTTCCCTTCAGGCTCGTGGTATTGATGTGCAACAAGTTTCCCTTGTTATCAACTACGACCTTCCGACGAACCGAGAGAACTACATCCATAGGTACGATACACACACGCTCACACACTCTCCCACACGCTCACACGTGCATGCGGTCTCGAGAGTCTTTTAAAATGAAACAAAAATTTCAAAAATGTCAAAACTTTCTTTTCCAGAATTGGCCGTGGAGGTCGTTTTGGCAGAAAAGGTGTCGCCATTAACTTCGTTACTGAAGAGGACAAACGGATCCTTCGAGACATTGAGACGTTTTACAACACGACCGTGGAGGAGATGCCGATGAACGTGGCCGATCTGATTTAAACCGCCGGAGATTTATTTTTAATGCAGGGATAGCTACAGAATAATCACTTGCATTTTTTGCGCTTATTTTATTGGAAGAATAAAAAAAGCCTGTTTCTCCTCAATGCTGGCTGTGGATCAGACGTGCGAATTCGATACGATACGTGACGTGACTTTCCTGCGCGGACGGCTGTGGGCGTCGTATCGGTGTCTCCCGGTAGCGGCGTTTGCAGAAAAATGGGTTCTTTAAATGTGTTCTTTATCAGGTATTTTCTCCCTAGTATGTTCAGAATATCCGTGTTAGATGTTCTTCATCGTTTAGTAATTTACTTGTGGACTAAAAGATACAAGTGCTGCATCAAGTCTGCCAATTATGTTATGCTAACATACGTGTGCAGTTTAACTTGGTTCACTCACTCCTTCCCTGTCAGTAAACGCAAAGGCACTTTTTTTTTTTGATTGTATTAATTTAATTGTATATTGTTTTATCAAGTACTTCTTTGTGTGAAGTCCTCTTCAAAAGTGGGTCTTAACATTTAAAGGATTTAAATGTTTCATGTAGTGTTTGGCTCATTTGACAATAAAGAGGATGATACTCTCACGTTTGTTGGAGTGTGTGTGTGTGTGTGTGTGTGTGTGCGCGTGCACAAGGAGGCGCTGTTGTACGCTTCCTCTTAATGAAACCGGTCCAGCGTGAAATTCTGTTCACTTCTCCTTAGGAAGCTTTTACTGACTTCTGCATCACTTACATCAGTGCTTCCTGATTTTCAGCCTTCTTTATAAATTTATTTACTAAATAACTTGAATTTGATCGGTGAATTTGTGAGATATATTTTTTTTCTTTTTTCTCAGAAATGCTTGACCTGATATTCACGATATTAGACCGTGCATGTAAGCCTTGAATTTGTTAAATAAGGAATTAAACACTTCGGAGGGTGTGTCGTTATAGAAAAATAAACAACGTTGTTTTGATAAAGCAGGCTTACTACCTTGAAGTTGATTTTTTCCTGTTACAGCACGTCTTTCATTCCTCCTATACTATAGCAATTTATTACAATCTTTTTCATTTAATACTGTTACAAAGCCCTGATACTGGAGGCTCCTTACTCCTTTTCTTTTGTTTGTTTTTTCCTTTTTTAACGTTTTTCTTTGTTAAATCACATGGTTTGTTGAATCTGTGTCTGTAGAGCCATACAAATCCCTGTGCACGTTGTTACTATGGAAACGATAACTTATTAGAACGAGCGCGTTAATAATAAACAACCTGCGATTTGCCTTGCAGTCGGAGCTGCTGTTACAGAAAATTAATCAACACCTTCTGACCAATCAGAATCGAGAATTCTACCGCATTCCTGATTTAAAAGGCAATGTATACCATTTGTTGCTAAAAAAAAATAAATAAATTGCAACGTGTCCAAAAAATTGGTCAGTACACTTGAGACCATGGCATCATGATATATTTTTCTATTTAAAAAATTTTTTTTTTAAAAAGCCTTTAAAGAATTTATTTAAATGATTACAATTTTTAAAATCCTTTTTAGTTTTAAAGTCACTTATTTTGTACACAAGTTTTTTCTATATAGTTGTTTGTTTTTTTTTTGTTTTTTTTTTAAACTGGCAGTTACTTAGCGAAACCTAAATATCCTGATGTTTCACACTCTTGCTAAACCCTTAACACTGATAATCGTGTAACTCAATTCCTCCGTCCTTCAAGCGCTGAACTGTATTGTAACGAGCCTTAAGAGGGCACCCGTGATCTCCTCTGAAAAACTCGACAACGCTGTCTCACAGAATGTGTCCAAATAAGGCAAACATCGGCTGGAAAACCTGATTTGAAATGCAAAAAGAAGGCATTGGACCGGAGATGGAGGAACAGGCTTGACCCCCTGAAAGTCAAACAGAATTTGCACAACACTTGACCTTTTAAACTCCAGAACTTACTATTTTTAAATCGTGAACATGTTTATGAAAATGCATTTTTTTTGTTTTTTTTTGGTAACTATATATTACAGAGGACACTTTACAGATGGACACTTACAGATACATGTAAAGTAATTTCATGATGGTAAATTTCCTTAACAGCAACAGATTAACAATATTTTTTGTCCAGCTCAACCTATAATAACTTAAACCTACACTTTAACTTACAGTATAATCCTTTAAACTACCTCATTATTAATTATTCGTATGATAATATCCTTTTCCACGAGTCGTCCATTATACGTGTCCCACACATTCACCCTTAGGAAATATTTGGAATATTCCCCAAGTCACATTTTTCCTTCTTCTTATTATTATTCAAAGAAAGTATGATGATTGATGAAGTCACTTTGAAAGTACAACCCTGTTACCCAAATTATAGCTTGATATTAAATTACAGATTGTTTATTAAATCATTAGAATGGAAGATAGTTACACGTTATGTATAACTAAAAAAACTCAACTGTTACTCATTTAAGAGCAAAAAGAAACCTTGTAAAAAAAAAAAAAAAGAGCAAGAGAGAGAGATTGTTGCCTGAGATGGGTTAACACACTTTTTAAATGGTTAAATGCATGTTTTCATAGATTCATTGTTGAAAAATTATTTTTTTTTAAGTGTTAGAAGGGCTAGATGTCTAGATGTAGTTCGTTAGGTTCGTGTAGATCGTTGTTGTTACTCTTGACGAAGTTGAATCCGATGTCTTGAGAACAAGAAAACTTTCCTAAGAGTTTAAATCCTGGTCTCATACACCGTGAAGCTCTCCTACACCTTCAAGCTGTTATGCAAGTTATGCAAAACTCGACGGGTATTTGTAGTGAGTGTATTCCTTCTGTTTGAAAAGTGTATGCAAATGGGAGTGGGGTATGTGGCAACAAGGGCACAAACAGGCAAAAAAAGCTTTCCAGTCTGAGGTTGGAACATTAACGTTACTAGCATGTCCCCAAGTGATATGTTATTCCTCTAAATATAACAGGTTTTATTTATTAAAGACATGATTTTTTATCTGTTTCTAGTTACATTTGCAGATTTTCTGAAATAAACCGACAAAAATTATATGTCGCTTTCAAATCAGAGAATTCACATTTGAGTTTTTTTCCATCTTTAAATTTAACTCAGCTAGTTTGTTAGCCTACATTTTTACGCATCACCACCCACTTGGTCAATGTGTGGACTGAAGTTATTTTTAGCTATAATGTTCTTTGCATTGTATTTGAATGGTTTTATTTCTTAAAAAAATACAATTATGGAGATCTGTACACCAATGTAGAATGGTCAGGTTTTTTTTTTTCTCACCCCTAGTCACTTTTCTAAAACGATGATTAAAAAGTCTGAAAACGAGTATTAATTGGATTTGTCATGTCTCAGAGCTAGACCCTAATGTACGTGAAGGTTTCAGTTTCTGGGCTGGTTTGAGTATTTCAGAAACTGTTGATCTTCTGGGAGCAGTCTCTAGAGTTTACACAGAACGCTGCCAAAAAAAAAAAAAAAAAAAAAATCCAGAGAGCGGCGATTCTGCAGACAGAAACGCCTCGTAGATGAGAGTGGTCAAGAGGAGAATGGCCAAACTGATTCAAGCTGACAGGTAGGCTTCGGTAACTCAAATAATCACTCTTTACAACCGGGGTGAGCAGAAGAGCATCTCAGAACACACGGCAGGCAGTTTGGGCTACAATTTGAAGCTATTCTGAGAGCAAACAGGGATCCTACGTATGGTGTACTTAATAAGTGGCCACGTGCATGTATAATAGTATATTAGCCGTGGAACAAAGGAAGCTCAATATTTAATGTTTATTAATAGTATAATTTAAATGACTTAAGCATACAAATAGATCATAAGGTGCTATTCTGTATTACTCTGTATTACTCCTACACATGCAACGTGATCTGTGGCGTCCTGCAGCATTAAGGCCACTTGATCTGTTGGTTTAAAAATAATCTGTTTAGATCTGCTAGAAGGACTGAGGGATACAAGTGTGCATTCACTCTTCTGAAAGCTGGCTTCTTCCATGGCTTTCTAACCACTAGATGCTACTCAGATGTCACACAAGAAAACCTGTTCTCAGAGAGTACACACGTCCAGATCACTGATCAAACACAACCTTTATCACATATGAATCCTGGAGTGACCACACCTTTATTGTTTAACTGAGCACACAGTCGTGTGGGAGATCAGCTCTCAAACGGCATCGCAGCCTTTCAGACTCCATACGGTATTTGAAAGTGATTTCTTTTGAAAGAATTTGTGTGGTGGCCTGGGGAAATCCCCTTCCCATGGTAAAAATCTGGACATTTCTCTTGACTCAAACAAGCATTTTTCAAGTCTGGGTAAAAAGTGTAATTTTTAAACCTTTCATTCCAATTCCAGTGAAATATGCCCTATCTACATTTATAACCTAATCAGCATTTGAGCTCGCTTGTGGAAAGCACAAGTGGCCACATGCCCTCTTCTTCTTAATTAGCGGAAGGAAAAGATTCTAGATCTAGAATAATGCATTGTGTTATTGAATTTTCCATTTAGCGAACAAGTGAAGGGATGCATCAGAGTCGGCAGAATCCGCAGCATCTGCTCTGTGCTCATTACAGCTCACAAAAAAGAAAAAAATATTTAAAAGATAAGAGGAGGGCTTGTGGAGTATCTGCAATAAAGTTATTTCCTTCTTCTCAAGAAAGCTTGAAGCATTGATTTTCCAAAGAACCACTGAACCATACTTTTGTTATAGTGTAAAGCATAATTTCCCAAGCTAGAGGTCATAATGCCATGTGGTTTCACTTGATTTACAATTAAGCCTTAAGAGAAGCTCAAATTCTTTCACATTCAAACAAGACACATTTACATTAAGAGTGTATGTACTAATTCGATTTTTTCACTACCCTGACTCAGTCTAACAACGGCGTGGAAAATCAAGAAAACGAACACGAGAATATGTCAAAACATTTATTGAATATGCATATACAAGTAAATCTAGATTTTAAAAAACGTGTAAATCCTAAATCACTTAAAATCCGTTTGGGGTCGTTTGCCTAAAAGGTTTAGGAACCAATGGTGTAAATCAAACCATGGAAGAACGGCTTTAATATAAACGTTCTGCAAAGTTGTAGCTTGAGTGAATTCACATTGGGTTTTCCAGATGAATACATCAAAAGCATCTACAGAGGAACCTGTTGATCTGCAGGTTATGGAGGGCAGCACAATACCCCAGCACCCCAATGGACATTTTCATTTACTTCATATATATATAGAAATGGAGGAATACATTTTAGAGAGTTCAAAACAAAAATTTGGAATAGCAGTGCATAAGAAGGAAAGGGGGCAGTTGGTGAAGGTGTATGCCCCTTTCTAGAAAATTTTGAACACTAACCAATTTTCAGATCACCCCTTCCCCAAAGTGGTGATGTTTCATGCAAAATCTTATGCAAATTACTCAGATTTATTTTTTTTTTTGTTACTGCTAAGGCGGTGGACACATATAACTTCTGTACAGCTATAAAAATAGGCTTTCACATACAGCTGCAAAAGAAGATCTGAAAAGGGCTTATAATGGGAATTTAATTTCAGTAAGATCTGACTTGGTAACGTGGTGGTGTCATTCAGACCCGAGGTCCGTGGCGCTTTTCTGCACCAATATGTGGAATGAATCACCTCTGAGCACGAGTTTTCAGCAGTCACATACTAACCATACCCTATTATAATCACTTCAAATAGAATAGTGCTTCAACCTCAACTGATGCCATACTGAAGCTTGAAATTCTGCAGAAATTCTAGCATACATACATGAGGGCTCAAACGTTTTTCGACACCTGACCATCACACCCATAAGTGCTTTTTGAACATCCCATTCCAGATTTAGTCGCCTTTTGCTCCACTCTTCTGCGAAGGCTTTCCACTAGATGTTGGAGCGTGGCTGTGGGGATTTGTGTTCATTCAGCTACAAGAGCATCAGTGAGGTCAGGCGCTGATGTTGGGTGAGGAGGTCTGGGGTGCAGTCGGTGTTCCAGTTCATCCCAAAGGTGTTCAGTGGGGTTGAGGTCAGGGCTCTGTGCAGGACACTCGAGTTCTTCCACTCCAACCTTCACACACCATGTCTTCATGGAGCTCGCTTTGTGCACAGGAGCATTGTCATGTTGGAACAGGTTTGGGCCTCTTAGTTCCAGTGAAAGGAAATTGTAATGCTACAGCATACAATTGTGTGCTTCCAACTTTGGCAACAGTTTGGAGAAGATCCACATGGGTGTGACGTAAAGAGTCCTGTTCCCAAGAGACTCAAAGATTCTAGAGCATTGTTGATTTCTCTCAAGGGGTTTGAAAAAAAAAGATGCAACTAGGATGTTTAGGAAACAAGACAAACACTGCAAGGAATCTGCAAGGAAATAAATAAATGTAATTATGAGTAAGGTATGGAGTTTTTTTTTCTTTTTTTAAATAGTATACTAATAATTCCAACATGCTCTCAAGCCCAGAACATCAAACTGACAGATATACAGATCTCCACCTAGCACAAAGGCTTTGGTCTAAAATGGAAAGGAAGAAGAGGGGGAAAAAGAGATTTCATACCAATCCAGACCCTATAAAAAGGCTGCTTTACACGGGTAGGTGTCTAAAGCATGTAATACACAAAGGAGTCTGATTTTAGTTATGGTGCAGTAAAGCTTTCCAAAAAGTCCTGA
Organism: Pangasianodon gigas; assembly: GCA_022758105.1. NCBI lineage: Eukaryota > Metazoa > Chordata > Actinopteri > Siluriformes > Pangasiidae > Pangasianodon > Pangasianodon gigas. The sequence goes on along the minus strand of CM040457.1, from coordinate 29,510,139 downwards.
GGAAACCTGCTGCACCTCGGGATCTGTTGCAAGTTTCCAGAGTTCATGGAAGTCCTTGACATGTCCATGTGATGTCATCATTTGGTTGTAGATGCAGACGTGGTTAGGAGCCCTACCCTCTCCAGAGAAGAAGACGTGGTCTTGGGGCGAGATCCCTATCGCGCTCGCGCAAATGCCCATGAAGACATCGTCAATATAAAGAGAGGCATTTAAGGTGAGGGAAGCTTGGTAGACTCTAGAGGCCACGTCTCTGGAGACAACATAACCGGCTCCAGGGGTGTAATCGGGATAGAGAAGCCAGGGGTACATCTCGTGAGACACATAGTACTTGCTGTCTTTCTTACGAATTGGTGGAGCACCTCGATGCACCCTGCCGACCCAAAAGTCCTTGACGCCGGTCCGGTTGACCTCCTGCAGGTAGCGGATCAGGTTGGGCATGTGGACAAAGATGTCGTCATCTGCAGACATGAGAAAGCGGGCATGGTCGCAATAGGCATGTGTCCAGCCGAGCTGGAGGAGAAGCTTGATAGTGAGGTTGTGAAAGGTATCGAGAAAGTCCTGTTGAATTAGATCCTGGTATATTTGGTCTTCCCAAAGCAAACTTTGCTGAAGCTTCTTTCTGTCTACTGGTTGAGGGTGGATGCCAAGAGCAAACAGCACTCTCACAGTCACACCTAGATTCCTCTCGATGTAGATCTCGTTGCCCCATGTCGACCGAATGGCCTGCCTCCTTTCATAGTTCTCTGGCGAGCTTTTTACAAGCAGCAAGAGTAGCACATCTTCGTTGACACATTTTTGCTCGTGGTTTATTAAGTAACGGTGGCTGCTAAACTTCCGTGCTTCTTCGTGACTAATCGTTAAGTTGGCACTTATAAAGTCTAAGCTGTTGAGCAGGCGGAAAGAGTAGGACTTGACATGATCTGCTATGTTACTGTCAAGACTTTCCCAGTACACCTTGATCACTGACAACACAAAGCATGTCATCATTAGCTGTCGGAGTTGGCATTTTCTGATACGCCGGAAACATACAAACATTCTGGACCCTTGTACACATCCAGTTGAGGGTCCGAGAGTGGGGGTGAAATAAGCCTTGGCTATGTTTTGTGCCGAAACATTGTTTGTCACAAAGTTCTTTTATAGTCCATCCTGAGGCTGAAACCATTTCAAGGAACTTCTGGCAGCATTGTTGTCATGTCTAAAACAGAAATAGAAATGTTTTATTCATTTTCCAAGAACTCCCAACATAGTTAAATACTGTGCAGTCCAAATTAGATTTAGATCACAAATATTCAACAAAAATGACAAAATTAAAACGGAATTAGTCACTTGTACAAACTCTCACCATTAGTGCTAGTCTTGCACCCCAATTTCTAGCTTTCTCTAGAGAGTCTGGTACACTCAGTCACTAAAAGTGTCCTAAAAATGGCTAATTGTATGACACTGCAGACGACCAACCACAGACCTTCCCACAGCAAACGCATGAGATGTCTCATTTACCAGTTTCAAACAGTTTTTAAAGATGACATGCTGTGAATTTCTTTTCAGTCCGATGATATTTACTTGTTCTGAAAAGCTTGTGTCATTGTTCAAATGTTCAAAAGTTGGAAACTGGAAAACAGAAATGGCATCTACGCAAAAGTGCCCAAACAGATTGCAAACAGATTGCAGCCTTCAAGATCCTGAAGCTTGCTGCCAGAAAAGTATACAATAAGGCAATAGAGCATCAGAGGCTGAGACTAACTGTGACAAGACTAGAAGCTACATTTCTTGTTCCCCCAATACCAAGTAATGCCTAGGGGACACTAAACAACTTTCAAAATCCCATAATTGCTGTACTTTTAAATGCACTAAACAGCATTTACCTCTTGCAGTGTACACAGACTGCTCAAATTAAACATGTTTCATCTAGATGGATCCATACTAAAGAGAGCCTAATACCAAAACTCTCACAAAAGAGACATGAACTGATTATGTGACTTTACCAAATGGAGTCTGGGCAACTTTTTTGTAGTTGTTGTTCTGTGTTCATTTGTAACCAAATAAGGAGGACAGGAGTTAAAATGAATTCTAGAAAAAAAGATTTTAGCCTTAAGAGTTTCTTCTTACACTTTCATATTGTTGCTATTGCTCATTGCTGTTTTGTTGTAAATGTTCTTTCACTAAATATGTATTTCTAACACCATGTAGCTTGGTACAAAATACATTTTGATGAACATTTTTTAATCACAAGCTCAAGCATATAGCACTGACTGTACTTTTTTTTTCAAAAATCCCTCCATCAATGTAAAAGCCAACACAGCAAACATGCCACAGGTCTCCAATAATGGAGGGCTTTAAGGTCTCAGAGGCAGTGAAAATGTGCTGAGTGTGACGGAAAGCAGAGAAATGCTAGAGCAAAATGAACAGCTTCCACCAGGCGCATGGGGAAAAAACGAGGATGCATCACTCTAAAATTCATCATTTAATGAAGAACAATGAATCTTGCCCCCTGCACAGCTGTACTTCAGCTGTATTTCATGTTTTCAGGTTTTTTTTTTTTTTTTAATGAATGAGTAAATTGTTGCAAAACTCAGATAGGCTGCTTTCACTACATGAATATGGACAAAAAGAACAAGTTAATAACATTAGCAAAGTTCTTATTTCTCTTTTGTTTAGGTAATGGTAATACTTCTCATTTCTAGACCAGAGGAACCTTTTTACAACTCATGGCCTGTTTCACTTCATGTATACAATTATTAAGAACTACTACACATTCCCTGTGTGTACTTTACATAAATAGACACCTAAAATGATCAGCATGTACAGGAATACACTGCATTTCTTGCACAGAAACAATATACACTGAAGTTGATTTTAAGACTAAAAAGAAAAACAATCACTTTTCCCCCCTAAATATTTTAGGTCAAAATGGGTACATTAGCTTATTTCGACTCTTTTTCCATCTTTTACTCACAGAAGTAGTTTCAATCGATCTGCATGCAAATGCAAGTGTGTGAACAGTGTGTTGCAAACACGCTTCTTCTGAAAGTTCAGCTTCTAACACCTCAGTTAAGCTCTGGCCATTTTCTCTCCTGAACATTGTACGTGCTCTAAAATAAAGACGCTAAAAGTCCTTCGAGTCCATTGTTTCGTTTCTAGCAACATAATTAACAAGACTAGAAGCTACATTGCTTGTTCCCCCAATACCAAGTAATGCATAGTAATGCATAGGGGACACTAAACAACTTTCAAAATCCCATAATTGCTGTACTTTTAAATGCACTAAACAGCATTTACCTCTTGCAGTGTACACAGACTGCTCAAATTAAACATGTTTCATCTAGATGGACCTATACTAAAGAGAGCCTCATACCAAAACTCTCACAAAAGAGGCATGAACTGATTATGTGACTTTACCAAATGGAGTCACAATCCTTAATGTACTCAAGCCATGAATTCACAAGAACTAAATCCACACAATGATTACACTACAGATAAGTGTTTGCCAGGTCACTGAGGCATCGCAAGTTCCAATCCTGAGTGCCATGGCTGGAAGGGGCCGTGTTCTCTGAGTGGGAATCACTGCCTGTTGATTAGAGCACGTCAGTGATCGAATATATACCGAAGTGGTCAGTTAGTGTTCTCCTCCCAGTGTGTCTGGCCACCCTCTGATGTTGTGATAAATTTTTTTTTTTTTAAAATAGAGAAATAATTTCATATTAAGCTAGCTTTCCTGTTTTTCCTGCTTGCACTCAGAATCCCTGGATTATTAGCCTCATTCTTTTCCATTAATTTTAGCACGTACTTGACCAAGATTAGTATGGGGCCGATACTAGCAAAAAATGGTGGAGCGAATATCAGGGGGAAATAGAACAAATTTAAGATCGTGTAACACGTACAGTTTGAAATATGAGACAATTGTTGTAGCACAACAACGTCAATTAGTTTACGTTAGTAGGTCAAATGTTAACAACAGTAGCAGCCACGTGGCCTAACGTTAACAACAACTATTCAGCAAATGTGTGGAAATAAAGGGGAGGGATTTTTTTTTTGGAAATGGAAATTTTTGGACATACACTATATGGCCAGATGTTTGTGGACACCTGACCATCACACTCATATGTGCTTCCTGAACTGTGGGGATCTGTGCCCATTCAGCTACAAGAGCATTAGTGAGGTCAGGCGCTGATGTTGGGTGAGGAGGTCTGGGGTGCAGTCACTGTTCCAGTTCATCCCAAAGGTGTTCAGTGGAGTTGAGGTCAGGGCTCTGTGCAGGACACAGAGTTCTTCCACTCCAACCTTCACACACCATGTCTTCATGGAGCTCGCTTTGTGCACAGGGGCATTGTCATGCTGGAACAGGTTTGGACCTCTTAGTTCCAGTGAAGGGAAATTGTAATGCTACAGCATACAAAGACTTTCTAGACACGTGCCTTTTTGGCAAACGTTTAGGGAAGGCCCACATATGGGGGTTATGGTCAGGCGTCCACATACGTTTGGCCATATAGTGTACATACAATCACCCCAACCATGTGAAAAATGTGCTATGATCTGATGAGACCAAGTTTTTGGACATAATCCTAAAAAAATATGTTTGGCGCATAAATACGACAGCTTGTCACCCAAAGAACACCATACCCATGGTGAAGCATGGTGGTGGCAGCATCTCTTCTCTTCAGCTGGGCCTGGGGCTCTATTCAAGATAGAGGGAATCATGGATCGCTCCAAATACCAATCTATTTTGGCACAAAACCTGCAGGCCTCTGTTACACAGCTGAAGATAAAGAAAACTTTTCACCTCCCAGCACAATAACGACCCAAATCACAAATCCAAGTCAATGAAGGAATGGCCTCAGAAGAGGAAGATCAATGTTTTGGAATGGCCCACTCAGAGTCCAGATCTAAATCCTATTGAAAAAACCTGTGGAACCACTTGAAGACGGCTATGCCCCCCATCCACCTGTTGCAAGGAAGAGTGGAATAAAATTGCCATATCAAGATGTGTTAAGTTGATAGAAAAACACTGAGTGCGCTGTATTACAAGCAAAAGATGCTTTAACAAAGTATTAATTAAAGGGTGTACACATATGTGCAACCAGGTTATTGTTTTATATAGTGTTCTTACAATGTTTCTGTTTGCTCACTTGAATTTTGTGGGTTGCGAGATCATATTAAAGGTGGAAAAAGATCGGACATTATTTATATTGGTTTCATTTTTTACATCCCAAAAACCTGCAACTATAACAGGGGTGTGTAGACTTTTCATATCCACTGTATGTTTGTCACAAGTGGGATTTCAGTATCTGAGTCTCGGTCTGTATCACAATTTTAATCACTGATTTATTTAACAAAATCAAACCTGAATATTTCAAAATCAAAATATACCATCAATACTATAACCATATAAATCAAACCATATAAATCAAACTATTCAGCTCAGATAGCCTGCTAGCTTCACACGGAGGCTCTCGGGATAAAAATTTCTGATTTAAGGACATAACTGGTGGAAATATAGCGAGCTTATTGAGTGGAATCATGAGCGATCCCTGAATTAGGTTTATACCGAAGTTTCTCAGAGTAACTTTTGCATTGTGTTAAATTTGCCTCAAACAAATAATCTACGTAATCAAAACAATCAATCCAAGAGGAGTGCATCACATTTCTTAATCGTCACGTTTTAAATTGCACAGCTACATGCTTGAAGGTCATGTCTATTAGCCAGCCACAATTCAAGAAAATTACACTTTCTCTCTCAGTGCTTATGTATAGGCTTGATCTCTGAACTTCAGATGGATTCCCCGTCACGTTACGCAACAGCACTGCCGAGACGGTATCAAATATCAGGACCTAATTCATCTCTAGGGTGACAAACACACGGTTGTAAACATTGGACTCAGACAAATCCACATTAGCGTAATTGTCTGGGTTGCCAGGCCGCATAAGAAACATTAGAGGGCCTGTGTTTTTCCGATAAGCTTGCTCATCCACAACAGTAAAATGATACAAAGCATGAAATGTGAACCTAAATCACAGGACTGATACAGATGTCCTCTTCTGCGTGTTTAATTCACTGTGAACTCAGAAGAATGAGGCACGAGGCGCACGATGCGACGAATATCCAAAATACTTGTGAGAAAATTCCTGAGCAGATTTACTTCTATTAATTAATAATAATGCACATTAAGTAACGAATAAAACATTACGGTTGGACTGTTATATGAAAATAATCAAGAAAAAGTGGAGTACCACTTATTGAAAAGTTGATTATTTTGCAATAATGTCCTGAAGTGTTTTATTCCTCTTATACAACATAGCAATTTGCCAAGTCTAACAATTTTAAAACAATTTTAAAAGTTTATTAATAAACGACATGTACTTTTTATCTGTTTATGGTAACGTTTACTGTTGCGGAACGTCTACAAAACAAATTCCTGTTATCACTTAGCAACGTCACACACTCACTCCCTGGTAATCCACTTTTTATCTTTCTTGAAGAAAAAAAAAACAAAAAAAAAAACAACAGCTTGTCATGTTACCAAGAAACGAAAAAAAGTGCAAGTTATTTACAACAGGACTGACTTTCTAATGTCTGCCATTTGTTCTCTTTCAGTGTAAAATAGGCATGACTAATCTGGCAAAAATCTTCCATAAGCTTTACCCTCACCAATCACATGGCTGACATCGCTCATCCCTCCTCAATAACATTTATCTAGGCCTGATCTTTTTTCCGTTCTATTACAAAACAGGAAACTTCAAAATCAGTATTTCATTCATACTTGTAGTGCTGAAGAATCCGGATTCTGTGTGGCTAGGAGTCTAGATCCTTGTCTACACCTCCAGAAATCTTTTCGAAATTGAAATGCATTTTTCTTCCTGTTTTGAAAACATCTCCATTCACACAACAGCAATAATTTTTTTTCGAAAATCTCTCCATTCAGATGAAAACACAAGAATGAATCGCTGACATGACGAAGGAAGAGTATTATGAGATTTACTTATGCGCAAAATACGTACTGCGACGCAGAGACCCTACACACTGCATCTTTACTGCCATTTGCACTATCCTTAAAAATATAATTGCTCGAAATATGAATATGTAAAAAAAAAAAAAAAAAAAAAGTATAAAATGCAAACCAAATGAAATTTAAGTGGGTGGGTTTAGCAGAGAAATTCACTGAACGCTGCTTAAAAAATTACCTTTGGCAAAACATTTCCTCTTCCACGCAAGCCACAAGCGAAACCTAGCCAAAAACACAAAGCGTGAACTTAGTGGACAGAAGAATTACAACCGATATATTGGATCAACCATCATAGCGCCCATTACTACTAGGAACAACACGATAAAAACAGCATAAAAACGCTACGTTTTTATCTGACTGCACAGAACCACTGAAAACCCGAAAGCTTTTACGAATCTCCACTGTGAAAGTCGTCTCCAAAAACCTGTCCTCAGGAACTGTACACGTGTGGACGAAGCCGTAGAGGTACGTCAATCAACCATGCTCGTTTGAATATCAAGCCACGCCCACAGAATCAGATCAGTCCGACTAGCAAGTGAAGCTTTGGTTAGTTGTTGTGTTGGATGTTCTTCCAAACTTTTAAAACTTTGCTCTGAAAATTGACAATTTTTTTAATATTGGGGGCGTGCTTTTATTGGAAAATAATCACCGGGTTGCTGAGATGCGTCCTGACACGACACGAGTTACAGTTAAAATCCTAAAGTTGATTATCTTCCTATAACGGTGCATCCTGAAGTGTTTTATAACCCTTATATCACAGCAATCTGCCAATGATAGGATTTTTTATTTTTTTATTTAAAGAATGACAGCCTGATATCGAACCGTTATGTAATCGTTGATGTGGTGAAGTCTTCTGTACGGAGATGTTTATGGAAGTAGTCTCCAGTGCCAGGACTTTGTAACAATCATTGTGTTTTCCGGGATGTCTTCAGGACCGAGAACTTTGCGCTTTATAGCTGCTCAATTTCTTCAAGATAGAGAAACCACGAGGCTGATTAGGAATTGGTTGTTTATTGCTGCTATAAAGTAGGTGATAACAGGAACTAAGTAATAACAGACACTAAAAAAGTGATAATGGTAACTGACTCAGACGTTCCACAACAGTAACATACCTACAAACGGATCAAATGTACAAGGTGTCAATTGTGATAATTCGCACTAGATATAATATTAAAGTTTTTTTTTTTAAAGGTTATAAATTTATACAACTAAAAATTCGAGTCTCAGCTGTTTTCTTATCTCAAATGAAAGATAAGATGGTAATGTACGGATTTTGATTTTTTTTCCCCCCACTTAGGTGTGTCTCATGTCCTTCTGAACCTTCTGACCATCTTCATTCATGTGTTAAATGCAGTAAAAAATAATACTAATGATTGAGACTTCAACATCAAACATCAACGTTTTTGTTGATTTAAGGCTCTTTTTACAAAACGATGAAAATCACCTCGAAATCGAACATAAATCATTATCCTGATGTGTTGTTCTGTTGTCAGAATGTTAACAAGTTTTGTTGTTTTTTAAATTTCAGGTATTTTATCCTTTCTGAATCAGGGCATTCCAACACATGGACCATTTACTTTTAATAAAAGTGACATTTAGAAAAAGTCTGAATGTTTCTTTTTTAAAAAACAATTTATGCTTATATTAATAATCTAAATAACCTTATTTCTAGGTATACATTGTCAGGCATCGCTGCTGGGGGGGAAAAAAAAAACAATAGAAACCATAACAGAAATTCTAATGGTTGCCACTACAAATACCATTACAAACCATCAGCACCATTACCGGTCCTTAGCAACAGCCATACCACCAATAGAAAGCAAGAGATTACAAGTAGAGACCCACAGGGACCATTACAGTTTCCATTAAAACCGTTCCCATTAGAATTTTACAATTCCCATTAGAACCATTAAAACCAATACAATTGCCATTATAACCGTTAAAACCATCACGATTCCCATTACAACCTTAAAACCAATATGATTCCCATTATAACCATTAAAACTCCCATTATAACCATTAAAACTCCCATTATAACCATTAAAATTCCCATTATAACCAATACAATTCCCATTAAAACAATTACAATTCCCATTACAACCGTTAAAACCATTTAAAATTCCCAATATAACCGTTAAAACCATTACAATTCCCATTATAACCGTTAAAACCATTTAAAATTCCCATTATAACTGTTAAAACCATTAAAATTCCCATTAAAACCATTACAATTCCCATTATAGCCGTTAAAACCGTTACAATTCCCATGATAACCGTTAAAACCATTTAAAATTCCCATTAAAACCATTACAAATCCCATTATAACCATTCAAACCATTCCATGAGGGTTTCTATTGTTTTTTTTTTGTTCAGCAGGGATGCTACTGGACTGATAAACTTATTTATATTTAACTTACTCACTTTAAAGAAAGCTTAATGTGGAATAAATCACATTACCTCTGGCATTAAATGAAGTTTGAGAGATTTTTTTAAACAGTAAAATAGTTCCCAGTTTGAACAAAATGAAGCCAAGTCAAGTAGCACGTTTCTGTGGAAAAGAAAAGTCAACAAAAATAACCCAAAATAATAATAAAAGACTAATAAATTATCGTTCGTTTACGGTTTTATGAAACAAACAGTCAAATCTGTTCAACTCGAGGCGTTGTTTTGGTGCATTTATTAAACTAAATAAACCAAAAGGTGGGTTTTTTCCGTTAAAGTTCCGTTAATATTCAACTAAAGGCTATTTTTAGCTGCTGAATTGTTCAAAAAAGACAAATAAATAGCTATATATAGTAGCTAAACACTTATTTATGTTTAAACTCACTCTCTCTCACACACACACACACGCACACACACACACAGGACGCTTTCTGAGCAGCACTCACCGCCTCTCCTGCTAATTTACTGCAACATGGAGACCTTTTAAAACGGCTTCAGGTGTGTTGTTGTCGGAAACACACTAAAAAACGCTTTTACAAACATCTCACTTTTACTGGACAGGGTTTTCGGGTGTCTGAGAGGACGAGCAACAGATTTATTTCCCTCCACACCTCCCTGCCTCTCGTCTTAGCGGAGTTTGCTTCACTGGATGTTAGCATAGCAACCTAAAACTTCCTCCGGGGGCGGAGGGACGCGACAGCCGAGCGGCCAAAGCCTCATTTTACTACTCTTTTTCAGACCAGGTTCTCTTTTTTTTTTTTAACCACACATTGTGCTTTGTAACAAGTTGGACAGTTTTCATACTGTTTGCATGACCAACCACACAGACACACACACTCTACACACGCTATCCCACACCAGACTCATTCAGGCGATATAAGCCTGCACTCACACTAGCAGGTACGGATGAGTTGTTCATGAATGAGTCGACTCTTTGAATCGGTTCAGTTACTAGAACACTGAGAGCCGACTCCCATACATGAGTTTGTTTGTTTCTTTGTTTTTCTTTCTTTGTGCAGTTTTCATATTGTTTGCATGGACACACACACACACACACACA
>CM040457.1:29301913-29472744 GCA_022758105.1 Pangasianodon gigas | reverse complement strand
GGAGGAGGTCAAGAGAACAGCCTCAAAAATTCTGTGGGAATTAGTTTTTATACTTACACAGTCACTGTGTAAAAGTTCATCAGGCGTCAGTTGCAATGATGCTGACCGGTCTGGACCAGAAGATGAGAGGAAGAACTTCCTCTCTGGTGCTCGAAAGATCTACGAGAATATCTTCAAGCAGGTGTTTGAGTTCACCTCTGGGCGGAAGCAAGCCATTTCCGAAAAAAACAAGTTGTTCTTGGACTTCTGTCCTAAAACTGCTGCCGAGCTCGACGGCAGGTCGAAGAACGTCCAGGAGTCTGCTGCTGCTGAACGTTACCTCGATAAAGCCATTCTGGTTGCGAGTGAGATCCTAGAGAAGTGGTTATCTTCACAAATTTCCACAGGTTTATTCAGTGGGAAAGATTCGGGTTCCAGCACAGAGTCGTCACCGACGGCGTCAGTAGATCTGGATCGAGTCACTGCTGAAATCGTAAACACGGTGATCAGCGGAATGGCTCTCGAGATCGGAATAACTGACATGGAAAATGGATCGGAAGCTCAGGTAGGTGAAGCTCAGGTGAGTGATGCTGATGCTCGCCCAGCTCCCTACTCAGAGAACTCCTCAGATGTTATCACAAAGCACCGAAGTCTTACTGGACTCGGAGAGAAAAAGAGACCGTCGTGCTCGAGCCTGGAGAACGCAGCAGCAGCAGCAGCAGTGACTGATGCTCAGAGCCTCGTGTACATCAGCGAAGCTCCAAACCTGCAGGCTGTTATTGACAGCTGCACTGAGGAGCTCATTGAGAAGAACGCAGAATTATTACTACGTGACGAGCTGCCGGCCAAGTCCCGCTCTTCTAAAGTACCTTGGTTCAGACGGTTTGCGTTCTTGCAGCCGCGTAAATCCGGCTGTCAGATTGTTTCCGAGGTGAAAAAGACGTCTGAGGTGAGCAGTTCTGTCCCTTTGAGGTCTAAGGAGTTCCTCAATAAAGCCACTCAGATGGTGAGTGAAATGCTGCTCAGAAGGCTGTGGACAGCAGATTACTCGAGATGCTCGTCAGAAGATGAGCAGAGTGCCGTTAGTACTGCAGATTCGCTCGTGAGCGTTTTATACGAATGCGATGAGTCTGTGAAAGACGAGACTAAGAGCTCTGACGCTCTCGATGCCTTTTCCTGCCTCTTTGACGTCAGAGAAACAGAATCTGCCAAAAAGCCACAGAACATCTTGAGAAAAGTGCGAAGTCTCCTTCAGGCGTTTTTCTCAAAGGCATCTAAAGCTCTGAGCTTTCCCACACACGAGGAAAGGGTGGAGGAGCAGGTGGACCTGGACCTGTGCACCAACAGCGTCATTACTGAGGTCATTGATTTGTTAAGGAGTGAGCTGACAGCTCCTCCTACAGTGAAGAACGATGACGCCCATTTCCAGACCGAATCCACCAGGCGTGTGAGTGACCTCATCTTCCGAATGGTGGAATCCTGTCCTCTGCTGCCCTCACAATTCCCAAAGGAACGTCTCATGAAAGTGTCGTCAGCTTTAAATCTGCAGATCCTTTCTACAGCTTCTGAGATTTCCCAAACTGTTAGCGCCACTGTGCGGCAGTTTATAGATGCAGACAGGAAGTCGAGGCCTTCAGTCCAGAACAGTTCATTCGCTCCTCTGCACCTTTTCACTGTGGTGCGCAATCAGCTGAAGGCTTTCTTCACTTCCTTCTCTAAACATGTTGCTGACGATGAAAGGACAGATGCGTCAGCACAGTCAGACGGGGATGAGGATCGTGTCACTCCCATCTACATCAGTGAGGAAGGCACGGTTAATGAGATAACAGAGCTGGAGGATCTTTCTCCGAAGGAGATGATCCATCGACGAGCACGTGCTACAAAGGATGTAATTCCAAAACTCCCCCTGAGGAACGTGGATAGGGCAGATGTTGGCCAGTGTTCATCGGATTCTGTTCCGGGGAGAGAGAACAACATGTTACACTCCATCCAGTTACCTTCTGAGTGCGTTTACACGTTTGCAGAGGAGTCCATCAAGGCTTTACTGAAGAATGTGCTAAACGCCAGGCTGAGTGCAGGAAACGAAGCACAGGAAAGCAGCTTCGTGGACAAATCGACCGGTTGTCCGTTTGCTACAGTGCTCACACGTGAAATCGATCAAGCAGCTCCCTCCAGCTCGTCTCCTCATGCTGACGTGGAAGAGACTCTGGAACATCTGAGGAATGGGCGCGTGAGCAAGAAGGTATGCAGGACTTTTTCCCCGAAATGTTCTCCTGTGGTTTTGATTTCAGAGTTTAGTGTGGATTTTATTTGTAGTTATTGACGATTGAATGGTTTATTTAACATCAGTCACTCGATTTACAGCATTAATCACATTCTTTAAGGTTATTAGTCGTCTTAGACGTCCATTTCTGCTTTCTGACTTATCTTTTTATCTTCACAAATCTCACCTTCCCAAAAAGTGCAAGAAGAAGCAAAGCAGAGCTCCTCTGACAGGCGATGACCAGCCGATCCCATCGAGCTCCGCAAATCTTCACGAATGTAAGTCTTTAAAATGAAATGAACCCGTGATTTTTGACCACATTTACGCTACGTGTCTTTTTAGTGTATAACACGTAATTTGACCTTCATTACTACTCTGTATTCTGTACTTTAAATAAGAATAAATGCTAATAATGATCCTGTTTATTTATGACGTTAGCTGATGATTTTTAAATAGCGTGATGATCGTGTTTAAGAGTTTTCGTTTTTATCCATTCCTGCACCGTGTGTCCTGATAATGAGCTAAAAGAGCAGTTTTTGTCATTTTGCTGTAATTCTGCTTCTTCTCATGTTTCCAGCTTCACACGCAGAATCGAGGGCCTCGGGATGGTTCTTCAGGAACGCTCGCAGACTGCTTGGCCGGATCTTCTCCCCCATCTGCAATTTCTTCGACAGACACCCCACCTTTAAAGCTGTGTGTGGTGGTGTGTTAATGGGTTCTATTGCGTGTTATTGTGTGGGTCTGCTTGTGTTTATTACGGTGTTACTGTGTACATAATAAATACATGTAATGTACTGAAATGTTTTTCCTTCGTTCCTCGTCCCACAGTGCAACATGAACCAACAATGAACTATATACACACACACACACACACACACACACACACACATACACACAATCATTTGGCGCAGGAACCAATCACGTTACTGCTCTGTTGCACCATCACCCAATCACGTAGCAGCTCCACTTTGTCCTGTGAAGCTCAGTGCTGCTGAAGCGCGAGACGGTTTATTGCTGCCAGGACGCTGTTAATACTATAAACCTGTGATTTGCGTTGTAGCCGGAACTACTGTCAGAGCTGCTGTTATAGACAATTAATCAACACCTTCTGACCAATCAGAATCCAGAATTCAGGAGCGCTGTGTTGTAACTGATGGCTCAGCAGTTGTGGTTCTGATCCAATGACCAAAACGTTGTGAGTTCAAATCCCAGGATGACTTGAGAGCTGGTGACCTTTAACCTTCAGCTGCTCAGCTCTGTGCTTGGATTCTGTCTCGCTTGTGTGGAAAAAAAACCAAAAAAAAAACCACCCAAGCAATGAATAAACATAAACAGGAAAGCAAGCCACTTATCAGGAAATTACTTTTTTTTTTTCTTCTTGATTTCTTCTAAAAGTGTGAAGTGTTATCCATGAGCATAAGGCGTCACATCATAATGTGTCTGGAAGTGTTCAGGAAATGAAACATGGCTCTCTGGGTAAAAGATGAGCATGATTTACAGAAATAGGAGCGCAGCAGGAGGCTGATGTGTGTTGTGGGAACTCTACAATCTCCCACACTTTAGTCCTTATTTTAAATGCGAGTGCAGAAAATGGAGCTCAGTGGGGATCCTTGCGTGTGCTCATGTATTAATGGGCACACACACACACACACACACACACACACACACACAAACTGTGTAAGCCTTTTATAGCCTGCATGATGCTGTTTTATATTCTCATTGGCTTAAATTCTAACAACTGGCCATCAATCAACATTGAAATTATAAACAAAGGAATATTAAAAAAAAGTGGTAGACTCTTACAGGAAGCTATAAAACCCCTGAACTGAAAAATGTCTGGATTGATATATTAGTATTTTTCATTTCAGGAGATGCATTTGGTCAGCAATAAAATAAAATAGCAATAAAAAAATGCTGGTAATGCAATAAAATACAGTACATAACATACTGTATAATAACAGCTTTATGTATGTTGAGGCCCATATTGTATTTTTTTTTTATAGCTAGATATTATTACATTAAACTGCTGTTTGTTTCCAAAGCTTCTTTACTTGGTACTGGTCTTAAAATTATGCATTGGGACAATAATAATAGTAATAATAATAATGATAATAATGATAATAATAATAATAAACACTGGATATAATTACTACTATATAAAATATGTGGACAGAAATTAGCAAGCTAACTTCAGATGAATGTTTTTGTACATGGTCCTCCAAAGCACACTAAATTATTTATGTATCTTATCTTTCACAATAATTACACAATACTTAAATATTACTAAAAATATAAGTTAAAATACAGAACTGTTTTTGTAAACCAACGGAGCCCCTCGGTGGTGTGATGTGGCATTGACCGTTTGTCTGCATGTCTATGTTGTAATATGAATTTTTCTTTCACCATTTAACTGTATATATTATTATATGTTTAATAATATTTAAGCAGTACTTTGAACCATTTCAATCATCATTTCATTAATTATCATGTTATTTTGCTTACTACTGTTTTTAAACCTATATTCTACCTTTATTAAATTATTCTTTTTGAATAAAACCAATCTTAACAGTTGTGATGGCTTGTTGATTGCTTTATTACTATGTAAAACATTTTTACTGCATATAAAATTTATAAAATATACAATTTAAAGTAGTGTTATTGTTGCTTTTAATCAGATATCCTGTCACGTTAGCTTATCTTAGCCAGCTAGGTAGATTTAGCGGTCAAGAATGTAAACATGACTTAAAAATCCTCATAAATTCCTGTCAGGTTAGTGTATATTAGATAGCTAGCAAATGAAGATTATAAACATTTATCACTATGACTTTTTTTTCTGAAATCCCCTCAAGTTAGCTTATGTTAGCTAGCAAGTATTATCAGGGAAGTTTATGATATGAACAAATATCTAATCCTGTCAGACGTCCCATCAGTTTAATTTACATTAATTAGCTAGCTAGCAATAGCATGGAAAATTGTAGACTCATATTAAAAGACATAAATCCTTTCAGAAATCCCCTCAGGTTTGCTTATATTTGCTAGCTAGCTAGTATAAGCAACAAAGATATTAGATTTCTAGGAACAACTCCTCTAGGAAATCCCACCAGGTTATCTTATGCTTGCTAGCTAACAAGCATTAGCAGGGAAGTTTATAGAAAACTATGAACAAGATATCTAATCCTGTCAGAAGTCCTCTCAGGCTAGTTTATATTAGTTAGCTAGCTATCATTAGCATGGATGATTAAAGATTTCTATGAACAAGATATCCAATCTCAGAAATCCTCTCAGATTAACTTAGGTTAACTAGCTAGCTAGCATTAGCAAGGAAGAGCTTAGATTTCTGTGAAGAAGATATCCACTCCTCTAAGAAATCCCTACAGTTTATCTTGTATTTGCTAGCTAGCAATCATTAGCAGGGAAGTTTATAGATTTCTATGAACAAGATATCTAATCCTGTCAGAAATCCCCTCAGGTTAGCATATGTTAGCTAGCAAGCATTATCAGGGAAGTTTATGATATGAACAAGATATCTAATCCTGTCAGAAATCCCCTCAGGTTAGCATATGTTAGCTAGAAAGCATTATCAGGGAAGTTTATGATATGAACATGATATCTAATCCTGTCAGAAATCCCCTCAGGTTAGCATATGTTAGCTAGAAAGCATTATCAGGGAAGTTTATGATATGAACAAGCTATCTAATCCTGTCAGAAATCCTCTCAGGTTAGCATATGGTAGCTAGCAAGCATTATCAGGGAAGTTTATGATATGAACATGATATCTAATCCTGTCAGAAATCCCCTCAGGTTAGCGTATGTTAGCTAGCAAGCATTATCAGGGAAGTTTATGATATGAATAAAATATCTAATCTTGTCGGAAATCACCTCAGGTCAGTGTATGTTAGCTAGCAAGCATTAGCAGGGAAGTTTACAGATTTCTATGAACAAGATATCTAATCCTGTCAGAAATCCTCTCAGGTTAGCATATGTTAGCTAGCAAACATTATCAGGGAAGTTTATGATATGAACAAGATATCTAATCCTGTCAGAAATCCTCTCAGGTTAGCATATGTTAGCTAGCAAGCATTATCAGGGAAGTTTATGATATGAACATGATTTCTAATCCTGTCAGAAATCCCTTCAGGTTAGCGTATGTTAGCTAGCAAGCATTAGCAGGGAAGTTTGTAGATTTCTATGAACAAGATACTTAATCCTGTCAGAAATCCCTTCAGGTTAGCATATGTTAGCTAGCAAGCATTAGCAGGGAAGTTTATGATATGAACAAAATATCTAATCTTGTCAGAAATCCCCTCAGGTTAGTGTATGTTAGCTAGCAAGCATTAGCAGGGAAGTTTATGATATGAACATGATATCTAATCCTGTCAGAAATCCCCTCAGGTTAGTGTATGTTAGCTAGCTAGCAAGCATTATCAGGGAAGTTTATGATATGAACAAGCTATCTAATCCTGTCAGAAATTCTCTCAGGTTAGCATATGTTAGCTAGCAAGCATTAGCAGTGAAGTTTATAGATTTCTATGAACATGATATCTAATCCTGTCAGAAATCCCCTCAGGTTAGCATATGTTAGCTAGCTAGCAAGCATTAGCAGGGAAGTTTATGATATGAACATGATATCTAATCCTGTCAGAAATCCTCTCAGGTTAGCGTATGTTAGCTAGGTAGCTAACAAAAACTGTAAAAATACACCAGAATATCTGAATACCGAAGTCTTCCTCCTTTCTAAGACTTTTTTAAAAGACTTTCTAAGACTGTTTGCCAAAATTGATTCTTGTAGAGGGATAAACTTAAACCTGAGGGGAAAAACTTTCCTAAATGGAACATTTTCTTGTGCAGACCCATATGACTGAAAAACACCTCTCCAAACATCCAGGAAGGCTTTAACACACACTAGCAAACACCAAGTGTAAATGACTATCATTATATAGATGATGTGATAAAGTGCTAGCGGCTGATTCAGATATCTTCCATTTGAGATGTTTAAGGTAAATAAAATCGTACACAAACGCCGGCTGGTCTGGAGTAGAGACGCAATTGCGGGAGTGAGTGAAAATGTCTGAAATGTTGGTTGAGGTTAGAGTCTTGTGGGTGTCAGAGATTGATAGCAGAAAATATAAATGTAATATCTACTGCCCAGTCATAAATGTGCTTGGGGTTAAATATCATGTGATTCTGTACATGGAGACACAGTAGGAAGTGGGTTATTGCACCACCAAACCTCTTATCTCGTCATTTTGTTCTGTACCTTTAAAAAATTGTAGATATAATCTATTTTTTTGTTTCAAAGTTATCCCTGAAGTCTAGATCTTCATGCTGTTTTGATGCTCCTGCATGGAATATTCATTTGCCAGAAGAAATTGCTTCCATGGTGCGTCTTCACAACCTCCGCCAGCTACAGTGTTTTCCTCATTTTCAAGGAGAAAATGAGCAGCGTTATTGAGAAGATTCAAGAACTCCATTCCTAGGCACCTTTTAGTTTAGCTTTTTTATCTTGAGAAATGCCTGCTTTGACCCTGACTAAAGGCTTGATTATGATTTGTTGGTGAAGATGGTGATGGTAGTGAAGGACTCATCTATATGATTGCCTGATGCTGTAACGCAGCCAATGTGTGTGAAAGAGAAGCAGAGCGAATGTGTGTGTGTGTGTGTGTTCAGAGATTTCAAGATGCATTAGTGTGTTCAGAAATCTCGCTTCTCAGTAGAATCTTGCTCCTTTAAGTCATTTGATAAATGGCAGTCCTCGCCTCCTTTTCACCACGGGAGGCCTAATGACTTCCCATTAGATTTCTGACTTGTTCGGACGCCGACTCTGATTACATCGCACTATTTCAGTACAGCGATTCCGATTTCCAAATTGTGCACAGGTACTGCGTGAAGCCTGCTGTTTTACAGTCTCTCGAATATCTCATTTGATACAAAACTCTAAGATTGTAACCCAAATACAAAAATGGATGTTTAAGATTTTAAAACCACTGCAAGCTAATAGAAAGAGAGGATTCACCTCTTTTCACATCACACTGAGCCCAAACTGAAGAAAGACCCGGACTAACAATTTTAGTTTAGCAGAACGTGAACATTAACCTTTTTTTTTTTTTTAAATACCACAGCACTGTTGGATTCTCAAATCTGATTGGCCAAAATCTGACACCAGTTCCAACCATAATTCAAATCACAGGTTTATACCAATGCGCTCGTACGTTATCGTTTCTATAGTAACAGCTCATTCTTGTACTGCAGACGCTCCACGTAATCTAATTCTAATAGTAAACAGATTTTTAATAACATGTTGTTACCTACCAAAGAAGAAACAGCTAATCGTTGATATGGTAAAGTGTTTTGTAGGGAGATGTTTATTATAGAAGGAGTCTCCAGTCCAAGGTAAAGCTGTCCCTTTACGTTTTCCTCCATGGGTAAGTCTAAGGACAGAGAACTTTTTATAACAAGCTGAATTTTTTGTCTTGTTAACTTGAAATAACTGTTTATAGCTGTTATAACGTAAGTGAGAACAGGAATTAACTTGTTTCGCAGATGGTACACAACGTTAAATGTAACTATAAATGGATAAAAAGTATGACGGTCTTTAATAAATGAAAATTGTAACCATTGGCAAATTGCTCATAAAACACTTTCAGGACATTAACGTTAACGGAAAATAATCAACTTCTGGGCGGTAAGCGTAACCCCCTGCCCCCCCATCACACCATTGTTTAGTTGATTATTTTCCTATAACAGCACACCCACAGGTGTTTTATTGCTTAGATAATGTTTCTTGTCTTCCACAATGCGATATTTTTTGTTGAGAAGGTTGTATGAGCAACGTGAAGAGCAGATTTCTTCAACCTTGCAGGACTTTTATGTCTAGACTGTTAAGGTGTAATCGTCTTAGAAGCTCTTCGAATATTTACTGAGCGTTCTGATAACGTTCTTTGGTAGCTGAGACAGTAGAAATGATGCAGCTGCAAGCACTTTCAGGCGCTGAAACATCAATTCATCAGCTTCACAGCCAGTGGACGGTGTGCCATATACACGCCATGCTGCCGCTACAGAGACTGCTGAGCCAGCAAAGACATCCTGGTCTGCCTCTTGATTGTTTTTTTTTTATAGGCTTTGGGAAACGGTGCTGATGGTGAGCAGGCAGTCGCTGTTGTTCATACAGTATCATGTGTTTGAAAAGTGATGTAATTAAAAGTAGGCTACCCTGACTCTTCATATAATATAATATACAGTGACTCAACACGAACAGTGTTAGGAGATGACATGCGTTAAGATTCAACCGAAACGTTGGAAAAATGAAGCACGGTGGACTCAGAGGTTTGGATATAAAATGCTTAACGCAGTTGAAAATCAGTTGTTTATGCTCGGAGCTCATTTTTTGCACACAGGTCTCATGAAAGCCCTTTACGACTTTCGGCATGCCCCTCCGGATCAGCAGGCGGAAGAGGGGCGATTATCGAGGTTGACTCAGCAAAGAGGGTTATTAGCTGCTAGCTTTGGATTGAGGGGATTTATTTAAGCAGAAAGACCACATGCTGTGCATTTTTAAGCTGTTTGGCCTTCTGTTGAACTGACGGATGCGTCCAATTAAGGAAGAAAGGAAAGAAAGAGGAAAGAAACAGACGAAATATGACAAGGCTTCTGAAACTTGTACATTGAGGGAGTGCTCAGATTATTCCACAACGGACTTGCATATAAACAATGCTACTTTTTTTTTTTTTTTTTTTGGAAAGGAGTTTTTCAGGTTGGAATAAGACATGACACCGTGTCTAACGCTGGTTACAGATCAGATTAGCAAAACCACTTTGTCCCAGCTAACGATTTAAGGTTAGCTAAACGAACTTGTGTTTCCAAGAATGATCAATCGGTCAAGCTTTCTGGGAGTTGTGACATTTTTGCATCACTTTTATCAACATTTTCTACGATATAAGTGCATGATCCATGTATTACTACCTCATGACATCCAGCTTTCCCAGTGTACAAACACACAGCTTGCACTAAAAGTATTGCACTTCTTATTGCAATATTATATTGCATTTACTAATTCTTATGCTGCATTGAAAGTGGGAAAAACCATAATTATCGCCTTCTGACTAGGAAAAAGCATTAAGGTTGAGTGAGAATTCCAAGGTGGAATTTTGGGAGCTATCAGGACATCCCTGATTTGTTTGACCAAACCAGGAAGTGAGGTAACTGACTACGTGAACATGTCATGTGTCCAAGAAAGTAAAATCTTAAAACAGAAATAGGAAATAGGAATATTTCGGTTTTTGAAATTACAACTGATCAATTGTAATGAATAAATAAATAAATAAATAAATAAATAAATAGAACACTTTGGAATGTGCTGTTTTTGGGAAAATAATCAACGCCGGAGTGGTGTGATGAAGTGAAGTCATTTTCCAATAACAGCACATCCTGAAGTGTTTTTTACTCCTCTTATACTACGGCAATTTGCAAACGATTACCATTTTTATTTATTAACAAGCACTAGCCATTTATAGCTACATTTAATGTCGTGGAACATTCACGAGTTAGCTAGTTCATGTTATCACTTACGTTATAGCAGCTATAAACAGTCATTTGCTCTCTCTTGAAGTTTATAAGACAAAAGAAATGGCACTCATTACTGAAATGACTCAAAACCTGCAACACCCCGCTTCCGTCCATCGTTAGCCTTTCTTGTGGTGGAAAACGTAAAAGTTACGGATTTACCTCTGACTGTTACAAATCACTGACACTGGAGACTCCTTCCATGAATGTTAAGTAAACGTCTCTGTACAGAAAAAGTCACCATACCATCGATTATACTTATTATGCTACTGTGTGGAGTGGGCGCTATATGGAACATGCGAGACCATATGGAACATGGATAACGCTTTGCTGATGTTTAATGAAACGCGATTGGTTGTACTCCGAGGTAATCCATCACTCCGTGGACGTCCTGCGCAGGTGCTCTATGAGTGGACGCTGACAGAGCGCTGGTTTCACCACGTGCATCTATCGTTGCCGTTCTTATTATGTTCTGCACAAGAACATACCGGCGGTGATCCATCACGCTGTCCCATCAGATAAAGAATTCTTTGTGTTAGATGTTTGCACAGAGTTGGTGCCATAGAGCTTTCCTAGATGGCTTAGATCACGCTTCTGCACACGGACGCGTTTCTTATACGTTACGTAGCGTGTTTTAACTTTTATTCCTCAGGCCAGCTTTTCCCGAACGTCCCACGTCGATCGCAAAACAATGCACCAGAGGTATTGCTCTTTTTCTTTTCATTTTAAACGAGACCCCGTTGCTAATGCGTTGCTTAAATGTTCAGACCATTCAGTGTAATCATTAATGCTGTGTATACACAAGAGCAGGAAGCTTCATTCGTCTGTAAATTGATTAGCCGTCCTGAAAAGTGTGGTTAATTAACCAGAGCAGGTCGCATTATAAATATTAATGAGCTTGTTTTTGGAAAGTGCTCTGTTAGTGTCTGATAAGTAAGGATTAGCACTACAAAAGACAAAGCTGCTTTGTCATAAAAATTAATGCTGTACTTAGAGGGGAATTTAATGACACTAGAGGAAAGAGAGATGGATCACCTGATAGACACTTGATACAGGATGAGAACAGCAATCATGTATAGCCAGAAATGTATATATTCTATTGTACAGCATTAGAAATATCAAGCTCTGTCCTGATGGAGTCTAAGACAAAATGTTCACAGTTTATTTCATGATACTTCATCCGTAGATAGTTCAAATGTTTGTCTCAGTTCATGAAAAATGACTACATGTTTCCCGGAAACTCGTATAATAAATAATAAATGATCCTCAGGGGATTGTGGGTAGCGACAGCACCTTTATTTAAAGACCAGGTTGCTGAGATAGGCAGAAAATGTGTTATCTGACATTTTGCTATCAATTCAAACCTTTTTTTAACTTTATTTTTAACATTTCCAGATTTAATTTCCAGTTTTCATGAGCATTTGTATAAGATGTTGTGCGAACTTTACCTCAGAGCTTTCCAGAGTTCTCTTCAGAGACCGTCTTCAGGCAGATCTCAGCACAGACCATCAGGAAAGACGCTTTTGGTTACGGAGAGAAAAGTCGCTAATGAGAAAAGGTCAGATAATTACCTCGACTGTTACACATGCTCGCTTCATAAACACATTTCAACTAATTATCAACGTGCTTTGGTTACGGTACAACACAATTAGGGATTACAACATGATAATATCGTTAATGCTAATCTACAAGATACAAAAAAAATTATTCATTACAGATTCAGTTTGTCGCTTGAAACAGGATATGAGAATTTTAAAACTGTGTGGCTTATTTTCTTTTTTAATTATTATTATTTTTTAAAAATCTGATAAATGACATCCATATCCATTTGAATGACATTCTAGTAATTTCCCAATCTATTAACCCTATTAACTAATTAACCCTTTCCCTGGAGCCACACTGTTAGAGTTTGTGTACCTTCAGGAAAACAATTACGAAGACAAAGAAATTGAATTTATACCAACAAGACACGTAGTGTAAGGATTCACACATGCTCTTTCATTAAAAAAAAAATAGTCAAATGATACATGTTTTATTTTATAGTTTATAAAATCCGTTCAACATCCATTTGTATCTCTTTCTGAATGTGATCTTAGTAAAATTAGTTACAATAATAGTTAATTTGCATAGTTAACTATCTTACTAACTAATTCATTAACTAAGTAAATAAAATCTGAGAAATGGTGTTTATATTGTTTTGATAAACTTCAGAAGCCTAAGCTCAGTGAATCTGAAGAGTCATTCTAGTAGATCCCTAATCAGTGCAAAAGTTTGTATGTCTCTTTCTGAATTATATAATGATATAAATATACTCGTAAAAAAATCACCCGTTTTTATAACTACCTCCAAACGTATTCATATCCAGCTGTTTGGATACTTTCGGTTATAATATTCACTGCTTCTGTAGTTCTTTTCCCCTTTAAGTTCTACACAGATACGGTGATGTACTAAAATCTGTGCTCCTGCGTTGTACAGTTATTGCACTACACAGAAATTTTGGTATTTTCAACACTATATGAACACCCAGAGGTCATATTAACTGTATCGTTTCTTCCTGGATAGTCAGTGTGTGTGTTATAGGAGCATCTATCAGATGTTGCGAGGCTCCGAGCTGCTGGAGAGGAAGAGGACGGAGACGGCGCTGAAGGCCGGAGAAGACCGCGCTATTCTGCTTGGCCTCGGCATGATCTTCTGCTCCGCCATGATGTACTTTGTGACCTGCATCACTGCGGTGCGCTCATATAGAGACAGGTAAAAAAAAAACAAAAAAAAACAGCTCTTATTGTATGCCAACTTCTAATACTACCATTCTGCAGAGTTTTCCGGTAGCTTCTACATGCTTCATTAGCTTTAAATGACAGATTTGTTGTTGGGCTTTCTCCTGCATGGCCTAGCAAGTGGACGGAGAAGAGCATGTGTACCATCATGAACATCTCAGTAACTAAGGAGATGAACTGCTCCTACAGCTGTGGTGTGGACTGCTCGAGGAGCTCCACGTTCCCCTGTGTGCAGGTCTACGTTAGCCTGAACTCCACCAACCGCATCGGGATTCTCCATCACAATGAAGAGTCAGAGAACACCGGAGCTAAGGTGAGCAAAGTACGAACCCCTGATACGATGTAGCTGAGAAGCTACTGATTTCATTAATAAAGAAAATGAATACAACTTTGTTATCAGTTATCACTTGCGTAAAAGATGATGAACCATTACAGATAATAGTTTTTTTTTTTAAATCTTTTGAAATCCTGAATGGAAAAGTTTTTTAATGAAAACTGACAAAAATGATTGTGAAATGAAAGAAAAGCCTTCCAGTTTTTGGTTCACAGTTCCTAAAGTGAGTATTCAGAGTTACGCACGCTTAGTGAGGAAATTGCACACATCAGTATTCAGAGCCAAATGAGAATAATAATAATAAGTTACCTAAGTTATATGAGTGTTAAGAACATGGGGTGGAGTTTGTCTGAAACAGAGGTGTGTCTCCGTTATGCACGACTCTGACCTTTATCTTAAGCCCAGTTTTTTTTTCAGCGATATCGGATCAAACGAGGAACAGTATTAACTCCAGTGTCTGATGTAACCATAATATATCATGTTGAAATATATGTTTTGGCTATAAATACACTCAGAAAATCTATACTATATGTTATATACTTTTTATTTTTTCGCCCCTGTATACCCTGTTTGCCGTGTCCTCCACTGGGTGCATCCAAAAAAACGCTACATACACGACTCTGAATACACGCAACTTTCCTTGTGTAAACATTGACGTAACGTTTGGATTTAAGTCACTGACTCTGAATACGGCCCTTGGAACCTTCTGTGCGTTTATATCGGCTTACGATGGAATGCGAAAGTGTTATCTGTGTTTATGGAAAAAGCATTCTGTTTTTTTATGGATTTCTCCGCAGTGCTTCTACATCCCGAAATGTCAGAAGGCCCATGCTGCTATTCACGCTGTGATAATGAACGTCTCAGAGAAGTTGCGGGAACAGCGCCACGTCCCGTGCTACTACGATCCCTCTGATCACCAGGCCAACTTCCTCCTGAGCCGATTATACGGGAGCAGCGCCATTTTCCTCTCTTTTTTCTGGCCTTCTTGCATGCTAGCAGGAGGAGCCACCATCATCCTGTTGGTCAAACTTACCCAGTACCTGTCCATCCTGTGCGAACACATCAGCAAGCGCTCCAAGTGACTCCGTTTCAGTTTTAATATTCTGATAAATCAAAATGGTTAATCGAATAGCACCGTGGTATAATAGGGTTTACATTTATATTTATTTAACTAAAATAATAAAAAAAAAAGCAGAGCAAACATTATAATCACATAACAGAATTACTAAAAGAAGAATCAGTCATTCAGTCATTATAAAATATGGTGGAAAACAAAGTCTAGTTTATTGTACAGTATTTCAACAAGCTATAAAACTAAAGATTTTTTTTTAAATATAAGAATATACTTTTTAAGTCATTTTTATTAGTGGTTTAAGAAATTCGCATATAAAACTAAAATCTATCAGACCATGAAGATAAATAAGCTGAAGCAATTGAGTGATACTGATGAGAAATCCAACATGGCACAATATTTTCCAACATAATTCATTTGAAAATAAAAGATAAAAATTTTTTTGTCTCTAGAAATCTAAAAAATTTCACAAAAGATAATTAGCATTATTGTAAGCTATAATGTCTACATTGGCCATAATTTGTCAATCTTTTAGTAAAACCGTGTTAATGTTTTCTTAGACCACACCAAATTAAAAATTTCTGCTGAATTTTTCCAACTCGTGTGCATATGTTGATAAATGCCAATGAGACGTTGATTACCAAGCACGTTCACAGGTTTAAATTTAGCCAAACCCCCACAAAACGGCATAGCTGAAAACGACAAAATGATGACTACATGGTGAAAGAGCACCTCTTCAGTGTGACGTTCATTACATCTTCCACTAATGCAGCTTAGCCACTGCAGTGTGTCAGCTACCATAGACACACACAAATTCTTCCTTCTTTTTATAGGGTGCCATTACTTTTGTCCTAACTGACTAGCCAGTCTTATTTGTCTTAAATTATGGATTGGTTTGGATCGCTTTCTTTCAAGTCAATAATACAATCTAAAGCCGATCAGTCAAGGTTCACGTGAGTGAGTCTCCTTATACGTACATTTACACAAACTCAGAAAATCTCGTTGTCTACGAACATTTTTCTGAAATAACTGGATTTTCATGAGTACCACATTTCTTGTGGAAGTGCTCCTATGAACGACTTACGAAAAATTGATCATGTTCAGTTTGATAAATGAGGCCCAGTGTTATTACAATTTAGATTAGGCTAATTTGCTTTTACATTGATTTAATGTCTAACGAGATATCAAGATAATTAAAAAGAAGATGGTCATTCTCCCACACCTCAGTTATTTCCTAACTCCAGTGAGACACCTCTAAAGGACCCAAAAACTCATAACCTTTAACCGCTACCTCATTGCCCAATGAGCCACGTTTCACCGTTTCATCAGAACTTGCTAAGATCTACAGACTCGAATGTTATCGAACATCTGAACTGCACTTAACACCTAGTGTGAAAGCACCATTACGGGTTCTACATAGAACCTTTAAGGGTTGCCCAAATGGACAAAGCGAAAAACAATTTAAGGGGATGAATGGACACAATGAGTTGCTAAAAGGTATTTGGTTTCGCTGGCGTAGGCAACTTCTGTTTCACCTACATCCCGTGCACACACCTCAATTTTGTATCTTGTGGCAAGCACACTTGTGTGCAACTGTTGGTGCACAATATAAATGATGTAACTTCGTTATTCAGAAGCTTATAAAATAGCACTTGATCCAGCACCACTTGATTATTTTATAATCACCACAATAATCAAGTACTGCTGGATCAAGTGCTATTTTATAAGCGTCTGAATAACGAGATTACATCATTACATTTGACAGCAAAGCAAAAAAAAGTGATTTCTGTCGATTTCTGTCTTTAGTCCTCATTTTCTATCCCTGATTTTTTTCAGGTTTAAAGCATTGTGTTTAATGGCGGTGGTCTAGCAGCTCTTGACGTTTTGTTTTGTTTTTTTCAAGAAAAATCTGGTAACCTTGGAGGCGTGAACTACACGCAGGCCATTTGCACAATCTGTATAATCCTGCATCCAAAGCTGTGCAAGCTGACTCTGAATACACGTAACTTTCCCTGCGTAAATATTGACATAACTTTGAATGCCATCGAACAACTGCACTTAATGGCTAGTGTAAAGGCACCAGTAAGGGTTCTACAGAGAACCTTTACGGGTTATCCAAAATGACAAACCAAATTATGGACACTTTTTTTTTTCTGTTTACCAACTCCAAATCCCGAGACATACAATTACAGTATGCTGAAAAAAAAAGAAAAATGGGTGGAGCACAAAAAGAGAAATGGAAGAGTAAGGACATGTATGTTCTTAAAAGAGTTCTTCTTAAATCTCCTTCTTAATATTATATTTTCCATATTTGGTTTTAAGTAGTTTAATAAATGTTATCACTTAATAGTGCACAGATAGCCCTTCATGGTAAGAATTTCTGTTAGCCCCTCTTTTTTCACAGAAATGTCCTATTCTACTTTCAGAGCCTAGGCTATTGGTAGCATTTGAGTCACAACCACAACAACAAAAAAAAGGTCACCAGTGTTCTCCAAAAACTGCAGTGGTGCTCATATCCACCTGGCCTTGTAAAGGCTACAAACAAACAAGAAACTCCCATACGCATACTTGCCATATTTCATAATTGTCATACTTCCCCAGACAATTAAAGCTTCTGGATATCAGAACATCAAACCAAGTAGAGCTTGACAGATGGAGGTCTGATCTTTTCCTGGCACACTGTTGAAGACCAAAGTAGTACCAAATCCTTGTAAAAATCTATTTAGCATGACTCTGTGCCATTTTTGCTAGATGGATCTTCCTCCTCTATGTGACTCCGAGCCCTGCCCTGGCTATTCTGGCAACACCGGGTGTGAGGCGGGAATACACCTTGGAAAAGACATTCACATCTAGGGGCAATTTAAAGTCACCAATCCACCTACCTGTATGTTTTTGGAGATAGGAGTTAACCAGAGAACCCAAAGGAAACTGACATGGATGCTGGGAGGACATGTGGAACTCCTCACAGTAGCATGAACTCAGGATCAAACCGACCCTGGAGCTGTGAAACGTCAATGACAACCTGCTACCCAACATCCTTCATGTCAGGACCATATCATATGATCACGATTATAACACAAATATACATGTATTCATTTGCAAGATGCTTTCACACGATATAGTAAGCAATTTAAGGTTAAGGGTGTTGCTCGAGAACCCACTCAAGGGGCAGTCCTGGGATTTGATTGCTAGGTCCAAGCCTTAACCACTGCAGTACCATTGTACTGTACACATGGAGCTTGGTTAGCTGCCTTAATCCTCCTCCTCTATGCTGGGACTCCAGGACCTGCAGGGCATAAATCGGTAGAGTTTGTTCTTCCCTGCTGTGCTCTGCCCGTCCTCCATTCCTTCTTCTTTTTGGATGGTTTCATTACAGAGATAAGCAAGGTACTGCGTGAGCATGACCAGACCAACTAGCAGCGCTCCTCCGAACAGCATGAGGCTTGGCCACACCAGGCACTGCAGTGCCACGCGTAGGTTGTGTCGCTTCGTCAGGATGGCGTCCTCTGGGTAGAGTTTGTTGCTCAGGTGGCACCTTACAGCCTGGCCTTGCTCTTGCAGTTTACAGAGGGCGTCTTTGATTCTCCGAGCCTCTCCTACCACGTCGGATTTGTTTTGGTGGTTTTTCGGGGTGTAGAAACACTAAGGGGAAAAGAAGATGAAGTCAGCTGTGGATGCCAGTGCATCCAGGAAGTGTGAATTTTAATTGCGCCCATTCATATTCCCAATGCTGTGAAATAGTTGAATAGTCCTGCCTTTTACACAGTGCGGTCTTCACCCACTATCATCACTTTAAATACCATCACAAAGACCTTTTTCTTCGGCCTACACTGTAAACAATTGCTGAAATATTTGTAGCAACAGTTTCGCAATAACAACCCCTATTGTAAATTTACATTCTGAGATGTTTAAATCTTTCATACTGGCTTTTAAGGTTCTCATATTATTGACAGCACTACCTCTGGGCTCAGGTTCACGGCTGCTTCATCATAGTGCAGATGCAATGTTTTTCCAGATGTTTCAGCTGTGATGTTCACCAAGACCTGCAGACACGGATAACTGCTGCCTCGTTCATCAGGCTCGTTTAGAAACTCGGCCTGGATCAGCGAGCAGTTGGTGGCGTCTCCCCAGTCACTGCGTGGCAAGAGCACTTACCATAAACTGACATGTTAAAACACTGAGAAATAGATCGTGAGTTTATTTTAGAAAAGCCATATAATATTTCATGTAATGTTTCATGCCAAACTGACCCATTTTTAAAAAAGTTAATGAAAATGTTTTTCTCGCCAATATGATACCATTTCAGCGCCTACTGTATTAAATTATACAATTATTATTATTATTTTATTTATAAAATTACATTGATTAGTATATATTAGTCATTTAAATTGATTTATAACATTGCACATCAAAAAAGGACAGCTATATGGCACAAAAAATTTTCTTAAATCAATCGAAATATTCTAAAAGAATGTATTGTAAATGTTACTAAAGTTCAGAATTTTTTTAAAATTGTCTTTACGTTTTTCACTTCATGGTTTTAGCCCTTGGAAAATTAATAAGTTGTTTTTTTTATCTATAAAAGCCAGATAATATGCGGAGTATATACAATATAAAATAAAATACATATCAAAATATTTAAAATATTATAAATAAAACTTAGAAAAATTTAAAGTTTTATTTATAATATTTAAAATATTATAAATAATATTTTAATATTATTTTATATTATTAATATAAATTTATAATATTATAAATAACTTTAAATTTCCTTAATAAATATTACATTGACTTCAATGGACATTCCGTATTGATTTTTCTAATCTACTTTTTTGTCATATCAATTTCACCAAGATTTTATTTATTTATTTATTTATTTTTTTTGCTGTTCCTGGGAACTTAACCCAACAGAAGTGTAAATTTCCCAATAACATTCCCCAATGACCCAGGTAACCACTGACACACCAACTGAAACCTTTACGACTAACACTTTCTGCTTGTCCTTACCTGTGGATACACGGCTTTACCACAACGATCCCCACCACGAAGTACATGAGGATGGAGAAAGCCATCATGATGAAGCCCAGGAGCATCGCTCTCTCCTCTCCTACGCTGGAAACAGGAACCTGGGCTTTGGCCTTCTCACCACCACCACGGTGTCTTCTCCATTGCGACTCGGGGACAGAGGATGGGTACTGAAGGAGCTCTCTGCAAGAACACAGACCATCTTCACAAGTGGTGTAGGACCAAGATGATGACGTTTAAGAGTATAAGAAAGCAGTCTTTAAAGAGAGCCTCTGTGAATTTGACACATTCTTTAATCAATATTAAATATAAATAAATATTTTCAGTTTTGATACTGTGTACGTACATTTCCGAGTGCTGCGATACATGAGTATCAGACATGCAAGGTTTGTACTAGATATTACTTTAATTACAATGTGTGTATCTTTTAAATACTAGGTAGTTAGAGTTAGGTAGTTAGGTACTGTGAAATAAAGTTGTCGCTGTATTTCATAGCATGCTAGTATGCTAGTATTTCAATTGTAGCTCATTAAAGGACGTTAGGCCAAGACACTAGCTAGAGCGAGTCTGCATACAGTATAGCTAAAGCTAAGCCCACATTTAATATTCTTCAGATATGTTTACATCACCCTAAAGCTCACCAATTTAACATTCTTGTGAAACCAGCCTATGTTCAACATGGTTCCAACATGGTTCCTCAAAATAACAGAGTTAGCATGAAGTTCAGGTTTCACATTAATAGCTTTTCTTGTAACTGCCTTCCAACAAAATGAAATCCAACAAAATGACTTCCACTTTGAATTTTGACAGATTTTACATGAGATCAGAATCGATAGTCGAGGACTAAAAAAAAAAAAACAATCAGCAGGGTTTCTACTGTAATTGCTATGTATTATATGCTAGGTCTTTAGCATACTGAAAAAATACAGTTGTAAGACTTGGGCTCTGAAACTTTTCACAGCCAGGGATTGGATTAAGTATAAAAGGAACTACACCGATCTCCAAAGCACCGATTTATTTTATAAACATAGTCAAAAGTGTAATTGTAATATTTTGACTATTAAGTGAATCCATAGAACTTTTCATTCCTGAACTTTCTTTCTCTCTTTGTTTCTGAGTTATTGAGGTTTAGATTTAACCCAGGGATGTGTATACACATGTATGTATTTTTAAAAAATCCTACATTTTTACAGCGCCCCCTGGTGGCTCGGGGGAGGGGGTCTGAGCGACTGTTTGTACCACTTATAGCTATGATCGACCCTGATTTAACCCACTGAAGTACAGGTTTAGCGGCTGTCGCTTTTCCTACAACCTCATTCATCAAATGCAACAAAATTGTCTTCCACTTATTTGAATTCTCACAGATTCGACAGTCAGTAGTCCTTGACTGGAAAAAAATAATGTGAGCTAGTGTTATACAGTTCCATAACTGCTTCAACATGGATGTAATATCATGTTGCACTTTACTCCGTATTATATTTTGCAATATATCTTTCATCTTTAACCAAAGGTTCACCAATTGGTCTTTAATATATTGCATTAATGATCCATATGGTTCATACTGTAATAGCGCTGAATCTAAAACTCTCGCTAGGACTTCCCCTGAATCAAATCCAAATAAAATAGATCACTTATTTCCTGCCAAAATCAGGCCCTCACCTCGTGCGCCGTCTCCGGAGGTTGATGTGAACAGGAATGCTGAGGGACCCTCGAGGGGACGGACTCAGAAGCATGCCTGATTTTGATGAGCTCCAGCACCGAATTACTCGGATTTGCACAGTTCCTGGCCTTGTTCGGCACACACGCTTCTGTTCGGTGCCGCAGAGGGCACTTTGGGGACGGGCATCTTACAGCCAGAGTAAAAAATATAACAGGCCTGCCTTCTGAGATCTAATGCCCCAGGCAGGGGTTTCTATAGGAACCGCCACCGCCAGGCAACATAATAATTATGTCCAATGGGACCATTATTTCAGCTGGATGTGTACTCGTACAGTGGGGCTTACCACTGAGTCTGAGTCCACTAGCACCAGCTACATTATTTATCAAAAACTCTACAGATTTTCAGTTATTGTTAAAAAAAAAAATTTAAATCAATGATTCTGCTGAATGATATCCAAGTACGCTGTTCTCGTTACTGGACTTAAGCCGGTTTTAGACTGCTGCGATTTCTTGGCCGGTTTTTACAACAGATTGAGGGATAACATGTTCTCCACGTCAGATTATACAATGAGCACCCTCTAATGATAGATTAAAGATAATTACCACGTTCTGCTTACGTCATCAATCACCGTGATCTGGGCTTAGCAGGTTTTGTTCATGTTTCGCCATCACAACTAACGTATCTCTTGCTGTCCTGTGAGTTTTGCATCATCCTATGCCATCCTCCTACTGGTTTTATTTTTAATGCAAATTTTTTAATTAAAAAAATTCTCACACTTTCAGAACTTTGTCTTTGACTGTCTTTGGTTGCAGTAGCACTAAATTGGCTGCATTACTTCTAAGACCACGATCTCAACTCAAAACCAAAGAATTCTTTTGCGATTTTTGTCTGTGACAGCTTTCGATTAAGAGTATAGATGTAACCATATTCGAATAAATTATATTCAATGAACAGTGTTCAAAATGGATAAATACAATACCATTCCAAATACAGGAGTTATAGCGATTCTAACATTTACAATGTGTAGCAGTGTAATCGCAATATCGTAACATAACCTGTTTTGTCCTATGGAGAATTTTGATTTAAAAACCATTGATCATAAGTGAACATCTTACCCCAACATATGTGCTCTATGTACTTTCTGTGGCATCGCAGCTCACGCCGGGATTTCTCATTAAAGACTTCTGACTTGAGGAGGGACCTCATACAGTGTTAAAACTTGCTCAACTGCACTTTATCAACACGTCCATGTGTGAATAATGAATGAGCTCCGAATTCAAAATAGCATCTATTATTCACGAAACACTGATGTTAAAAATGTGGAAACATTCAAAATACAATGTAGCACACCTGCGTAGCTTTATCTCCCGAGGCTGAAGGGCCTGGCAGCATGCAAGTCAATCAACAGGCCTGCTATTGAAACTGTTCAGTGTAGGGCCTGAGGAGATGGGATATTATCCAGGAAATTTATAACATTTATTTATAGTTTTTTTTAACCCCACCACCCACTCTTTGAGAGGACAATAATTTTTGTTTTTTTGGACAGCCATTTCTAAGCAGTGGAGAGGAAAAAAGCGAAGGCAAGAAAAGGAAGTGAAAATATTTTTTGTAAGTAAAGCAGAAGGAAATTTTAGCTGCTGAGGATCTATCCATCCATTTTCGGTACCGCTTATCCTACATGAGCCTATCACAGGAAACGCAGGGCACAAGGCAGGGGACACCCTGGATGGGGTGGCAAACCATTGCAGGGCACAATCGTGCACACACACACACCCCAATTCACACACTATGGACAACTTAGAGATCAGCCCATAACACATGTCTTTGGACTGGGGGAGGAAACCAGAGTACCCAGAGGAAAACATGGGAAGAACATGCAAACTCCACACACACACACGGCAGAGGTGGGATTCAAACCCCTAACCCTGGAGATGTGAGGCAAACGTGCTAAACACTAAGCCACCATGCTCCCTGCTGAGGATCTAAAATTTTCAAATTGAAAAAAAAAATTAATAATAATAAAAATTCCTCAGGTGCAAGAGGATTAAAACACTTCAGGATGTGCTCTTATTGGAGAATAATCGACTTATTGGAGAATAACAGGGTATCTCTTCTCCTTGTCGTTGATTTTTCTATTGTTTTTAACCCACCATCCTCTTGAAAGCACCCATATTTTACTAGTATCAAGTGAATTAACTGAAATGTTATCAGATAATATGCTAGTCTCAATGAGGCTCATTTGGAAGCTAATATCCTGTTCATCTTTCCACAAATTGCCCTGAACTTAAAAGCACTTTTTTTTTAGTGGAATCAGATTGCAACTCATCTTTATTTTAACACGATTAATAATACATTGACTTTGCTACTGGTCAGTGTACTATTTCAGAGGCTTTGACCCTATGCAGGAGGCGATCAGGCTAGCCGAGACAGAAATACCTCCTGGACAAAGGTGGTTTTATTTATTTCTTTTTTAAAAAAACGCCTCCAAGAAGTGAAACATCTGCTTGTTATTTCTCCTGTGTGTAACCCTGATTGAAAAATCAGCAGTGGAGCACAGAGAGATGCATTGAAACAACCTCCATGTGGGAGAAAGGCCTTAAGTGAGGACATCACGTCTCTCGTTTGGACCATTTCCTCAAAGCGGAGACAAAAATGGAGCAATGAAGACGCTTGGGTGAAAAAAGCACCATTGTAGTAAGTCATACTGATGGATTACGGACGTAAGAGGAAACTTTCTTTTGTCACAATTGGACTGCTGTTTTTCCTGAGTGGTATTGAATATGGTGAGTGTCTATGTTCGGGTATTTAGAAGTTATAACAGATTGTTTGTGGATTGAATACAAACTCTGTGGTGTGTGTGTGTGTGTGTGTGTCACTGTCTATCCAGTTCCCAAAAAAACACTACTGAAGGAGAAAAGAGCAAAAATGTATAATAGAATATGGTGAAAAACAAATGACTTAGGCTTAAACTCATATTAAATTCTTTTTAATTATAGTACGATAAATTTCTGTTTCTTTTTATGTATTATTTTATGCCATAATGACTCATTTATCTGAGTTTAATTAAAGTTTTTTTTAATACTGTATAATAAAACACTGGGAAGGAGGTGTGGCCTGTAAACCTGTAAGACACAATGAAGGGGGCGTGGCCTTTGTGCCTGTCAGTTCTAGGAAAGGAGGTGTGGCCTATAAACCTTTCAGTTCCAGTGAAGGTGGCATAGCGTCTGCAACTGTCAGATCAGTGGAAGGGGGTGTGGCCTGTAAACCTGCCAAACCCAACAAAAGAGGTGTGGTCTATGTGACTCCCATTGAGTCCCAAATTCTCATCACAATGAAATGTAACCTGTTGAAATTACATGGGGGGTGTAAACTTTTGCTCTTGACTGTCATCAACCAGGTTACATACATCATGTGATCTGGTTATATAGGTAATGACTTCCTGCATTTCTCTAACTGACCTATGATTTGATCTCTCTCTCTCTTTCTCTCTCCCCCTCTCTCTTTATCTCTTTATCTCTCTAAGCTGTAATCCTTCCCACTATATGGAGGTATCTGCAGATTCTCGATGCCCCGCCATATTTCCTCGGACTCGGTCTGTCTGCGTTCAGTTTCAGTGGACTCATGACGGGGCCGTTATTCGGACGCTGGTCTGATAGAACCCGCACTACAAAGACCATCATCCTTTTCTCTAACCTCTTTGAGATTGTGGGTAAGTGTTGAGAGAAAGAGTCAGGCCAGAACTGTGAGTTCCACACAAGCATGTGATCCGTCAGGAATAAAACACTTTTGGGGTGTGTTATAGGAAAATAATCAACAACAGAGTGGTTTGACGAAGCGGAGTTACTGTTAGCACCCCAAACTTGATTATTTTCCAATGACAGCATGTCATGAAGTGTTTT
This sequence comes from Pangasianodon gigas, assembly GCA_022758105.1. Classification (NCBI taxonomy): domain Eukaryota; kingdom Metazoa; phylum Chordata; class Actinopteri; order Siluriformes; family Pangasiidae; genus Pangasianodon; species Pangasianodon gigas. The sequence goes on along the minus strand of CM040457.1, from coordinate 29,447,176 downwards.
ATTCCTCTAATACCATAGCAAACTGCCAACAATTACAACATTTTATTGCTTTTACTATCGTTTCTATAGTAACAGAGACTTGTATGGTGGACACGCCACATAATCTAAGACTAATAAGAAAACAAATATGCTGTTGACATAGTGAAGTTTTCTGTAAGGAGACATTTATGTTACATTTTTGGAAAGGAGTCTCCAGTGCCAGCACTTGTTAACAGTGTGTTTTCCGAACTGGATGAGTTTTCAAACCAGAGGACTTTGCACTTTGTGGTTTCCTGGTTAACATGACAACCTGCATTATTTTTGTCTTATTACCTTCAAGAGAAAGAAAAAAATGAGAAAGAAATTGGTTTGTGCACCATCCACAACAGCAAATGTACCTACATGCAGATAAAAAGTATGAATTTCATTAATAAATAAAAAATGTAATCATTGGCCAATTGTTGTGGTATAAGAAGAATAGAAGCTTCAGAACATGCAGTTATTGGAAAATAATCAACTTTGGGGTGGTGACAGGAAATCATTCATATTGGGCCACATCACACCACCCTGTTGTTGATTATTTTCCTATAACAGCATAGCCCAAAATGTTTTATTCCTTACATAGTTCATATTGTACACTAAGAACTATTTCTTCATATAGGGAACTTCATGTACTTCATAGGCTACTCAAAATGGCTTCTCCTGTCCAGTCGACTTGTTGCAGGTGAGAACATTCAGACTTTTATCTACATCGATTTCAAAATCCAAAAGTTGGTAACATGCATTGAACTGCAAATTCTCACATATCAGTTATCTTGTTGATGCAGTAAACCATTATTTGTCTTGGTGAATCTTTAAAACATGTGTTTTACTTCTATATGAAATCATCCCAGGCATTGGTGCTGGCGCAGGTTCATCCATTTTTGGCTTCCTGACACGGACCACTGTTCCTGAAGAACGAGCTCGAGTGTTCGCTGCTGTGATGGCATCACGCCAAGCCGGACTCCTGATTGGTCAGTCGAAGTCATTTGTGGTTTTGAAGTATAGTATGATACTAAAGCCAGACTCCATTACTGAGAACTGTATACCATATCAATCAAAAACGAACACAGATTCGTACAAGTCAGAAGGAGACTAAAATTGCTAGAGACCATAACATATACTAACACACAGATGAGCACAGACAGGGAAGGATAGGTCTTATTGTGGAGCATCATTAAATCTGTTATTTTAAAAAACTGAAAGAATTTGGCACAACCACCAGCACAAAGGTAATTCTCAACATGATGCTAACACCACCATGCTTCGCCTACAAACGTTTTATAAAAACCTTATCAGAACACTTGATTCATTGGATTTTCTTTGAATTTCATAAATCCAAAATGTTCAGAAACTTTTCTAAAATTGCCAGCTGGACAGCTTGAACTAGTGGAGCTCTCTCACTGTGCATGGGTTCAGGAGATTGTCTTCTTGGAAAAAAAAGAAAGAATCATATTTCTGAAAAAATGTTTTCACCCCAAGGGAGAAGACAGTTGTTGATTATAGAGAGATAGGGTAGGTCTTACTGTGTGTTTTCTTCCATGATGATATACTTTGTTGTTTTCAGGGCCTGCTTTTAACATTTTCCTGAGATTGTGTGATTTTCGACTGGGACCATTCATCGTGAACAAGTACACCGCTCCCGGGGTAAGACTGCCTAAACAAGCCGCATGTATTAACTAAAGATGGTGTCATTCTTTAATTATTATTTTTTTAAATGTAACTGTTAGCAAATTGATTTGGTGTAAGAGGAATAAATCACTTTAGGATGTGCTATTATAGGGAAACAGTTAATGTTTGGGTGGTTACGGTGCATCACACCACCCTGTTGGGTTTTATTCCTTATATAATCTTCTGAAATATGATCATTTGTTTTATGGCATATTTTCCTTCCACATTTGTTAGCAAAATTCCAGCTCCCATTTTATTTGGATGTCCAGAAACTGAGAAATGGTATGCAACTATTCTGAAGATGACATCATCAAAAAGGCACACACTCATGGGCTCGATCCAAAATGGTGTATTAAATAGTTAGATAAACTAAAACCATAGGTTAACATGGCTGACGTACTATTTTAGTATAATATTTACTACATCGGTATGCGGTTTGGGACATGCCTACTGGTTCTATCATGTCTTTCTTTCATGACCAATAATACAAACATATTCTGTGATATTTCAAAAGTGAGATTAATGACACTGTTAACCTGTTACTGCTACATCTAAATGCTAACCTGTTCTTTTGCCCGGTATCTGCTCCAGCTCTTCATGTGTGCCATGTGGCTGGTGCTCCAGTTAGCCGTGGTTCTGCTATACTGGGACGTCCCTCCGGTGGACTCCATGCCCGAGATGAACACTGCCCTCCGCCGTGTCAGGGAGGAAGAGGAGTGGCCGCTCGTGTGCTCACAGGGTGAGGATGGTACACCAGGGTCAGGCTCCTACGCCATGGTGCCATCTGATCAGACTGAGACACAGCTTTCAGAAGAACTCGGGCCATCTGAGCCTGGAGCGATGCCTGCCTCGGATAGTCCTCATTCCCTGGATGACCCCTTCAAGAACTTCAGCACCAGCCAAGGTGCTTTTCATTTAATTTATGTTCTTGCGGCCTGCACAACTGAGTGATTCTAAACAACGCTATCTATCTTCAACTGACCTTCGCTTTATCAGAAGAAAAGACGAAAAAGCAGATCTACTTGACAGGCAGTGGGAACGGGAAAAAAGAATTTGAGACTGTATTGGAGACTTCTCTTTAGGACTTAATTTCGATATAATAATTATTCTGATGCAACTATGCTGGCACAAGGGTCATTTTTAACATGATGCTACCACCACCACGCTTCCTCTATTTTGTAAGGACATTCTCAGAACATCCAGAATTCAAACAGATCAATCCAATTTGCCAATACATGGGCACAATTTATTAATTGGAGAGCTCAATACAGCAAATTGCAAGCCATACAAATACAATTTCATCACCTGAGTCTACTATCCCATGGCCATATTAAAATTGTGCACATAATGTAGTACCCTGACACATAAAAATAAATAATAAAATAATATTATTAGTGAATTAACATGGCTGAAATTGCACATTTGCACTATTTGATTTATTCAAGTGCTTACTGTCTTAAAGGCTTAATGCGTTTAAGCCTGTGACATGTGACATGGAGTCCACTAGAGACCAGCAGGTTACTAAAAAAAATTATGGAAAACATTTGTGTTAATATTTATACAAAAAAAGAGTAAATCAATTCTGATGTTGTAGGAATGTTGTAGGAATGCCTACAAATGTTTTATATAAAAAAAAAAAAAAAAACATCCTCAGAACATCCCAGAATCTTAGATTGAATTTTCTTTGAACGAAAAGTTCCTAAAACCAAAAATTGTTAGCTGGGCAGTTCTCAGCAAAATGTTTTCATCACCCCTGGGGAGAGGGAGTTGTTGATTCTAGATAGAGCCTGCACCTGTGTGTGTGTGTGTGTGTGTGTGTGTGTGTGTAGGTGTGTGTGGGTGGGATCACTCTTCATCGATTCCTCCTGTTGTGACTGAGGGAGATGATCTCAGACTGTGGAAAGTCTTTATTGACCTGTGCACCTTTTCTACGTTTGCGTGCTTGTGATATATTGCGATATAGCTTTTATCGATCCGTGCCAGAGCTTTGTCTCCTTCACTTATCCGTCTCTCTCTTTTCCTCTCTCTAGAGTTCCTGAGGGAGGAGGTGGTGGTTCTCCTCACCGCACAGTTCATCACGCTCTTTAATCAGACCGCACTCGAGGTGCGTTCTATCTCTTAGACAAGAATCTTCCTTCACTTGGACTGTAATTCATTAAACTATTACAGGAGAAGAAACCACAATCAGTGGTGTACTGCAGCGATATTAAATTCTCAATTCTGATTGGTCAGAAGGTTGTTGATTAATTTTCTGTAACAGCAGCTCTGACAGTCGTTCCTGCTACGAGGCAAATCACAGGGTTATATTAATGCGCTCCTTTTAATACGTTATTGTTTCTATGGTAACAACTTACACAGGGACTTGTATTGCAGACGCTCGACATTAACAGGTAAATAAAAAATGTGTGTCGTTGATATGGTGAAATTTTCTGTGAGGAGATGTTTATTTAACATTTATGGAAGGAGTCTCCAGCGTCAGCAGTTTGTAAGGCTGTTATTTTAAGTTTTCTGGACAGAGGAGTTTACATTTGCAGTTTCTTTTTTGTAGTTTTAAGAAAAAAAGACTTTTGTGAGGGTGTGACTGTTCATAGCTGCTATAACGCAAGTGATAACTTGTTTTGCGGAAATTTCACAATGCAACTATACTTTAAGGAATAAAAATTGTAATTGTTGGCAAACTGCCATCGTATAAGAAGAATAAAACACTTCGTCATGTGCTGTTATAGGAAAATATTCAACGACGGGGTGGTGTGATGCCTGATGCGTGAAATGGAGGCACTCTTACCACCATGAAGTTGATTATTTCATGATAATCAGAAAGTGTTTTATTCATAATCCCAACGGTTTCAATTTTTTATAAAACAAAGTAAAATATGTTTTTAAAATCAGTTATATTTACTTCATTTTTGTATTGAGGTCTCAAACACTAACTTACTGCATTAAGAGATCTGACATCTCACCGTCTCCATGGGAACAACCACCGATTTGAAAACCCAAAATGTCTGCTCTTGGTATATAATGGTATTTACATAATAACAGAGTAGTAGTAACAGATGATTAAGGTTAATGCAGCATCTCGGTGTCCTCTCCAGACCATGGTAACACCGATGACGCAGAAGTACTTTGGCTTTGGTGAGCTGGGGAACAGTGTGATGTACGGACTGTGTGGCGTGGAGGTGATCGGCGGGTTCTTCCTCGTGCGCTGGCTGAGCCGCGTGCTGGAGGAGCGCGTGCTGCTCGCTGCCGGCCTGCTCGTGAGCTGTGTGGCCTGCGTCTGGTGCCTCGTCTTCCTTGCCGACCCCAAAGGTAAACATGCGTGTGTGCATGTGTGTGCGTATGTGTGTGTGTAAAGTACGAGAGCTCTGTTGGCCACATGCCCGGACAGACTGGCACACACCTGCACGCGGACAGCCACAATATGCTGGCTCTACTTGATGCCAGGTGGTGCGTGTAGAGCGATGCTCTTTTCTTCCTGCAATATTAGAGTGTTTTTTTTTTTTTAATCGGATGAGTATATCTTACAGTAGGGTGCAGAAGAATCCGCACACTGTCAAGAAGTGTATGTACAATTCTAAACAATTTTTAATTATTCCTGACTGCCTGCTGTGTTCACAGTGAGAACTACAACAAATATAGGATAATTAAAAAGACACAGATGTTTGCCTGATAGGTCTGGATGATAAAAAGTGCTCCATGGCCAATAAAACCAGCCAAACTACAAAAAAAATAAATTAAAATAAATAAATAAAATGCACCTCTCTCAAAACCTATACAATGCTTTTAAAGACCATCATCATCCCAAAGTCTTTACTCCTCTTTTGCCAAGAATTAAAGTTGTGGTACTTTTCACTAACAGCATATCTCGAGGTGTTTTATTCGTCTTATACCATACCAATTTTCCAATGATTACAGTTTTACTTATTAAAGAATACCACAATGTTTCCATTTATAGCTGCGGAATGTCCATGAAACTAGTAACTTCCCATTATCACTTGCGTTATAGCAGCTATAAGCAGTCGTTCCATCACCAGCCTCTCCTTTTTCTCTTTCTGATGCTAATAAGACAACTTGTCATGCTAATGCGCAACCGAAAAGCGCAAACTCCTTTGTCCAGAAAACTTTACGAAGTGCTGACCCTGGAGACTCCTTCCATAAATGCTACATAAACATCGCTTCAGAGAAAACCTCACCAATGGAGAATTATGTGTGTTGTTGCTATAGAAACGATATGTGCATAAGTGATTTGTTCTAGGAAAATGATCAGCGATCAACTTCTGACCAATCAGAATCGAGAATTTAACAGCACTTGGTACTAGCTAGTCCTGCACTACTCTGGACTAGCTAGACGCCGTGTGTATTTTTAACATACAGTACTAGAATGCTACAGTATACGTACTGATCTTTAAGTTGTTTTACCAAGCTATACGTCTTAAAGAAGATTTCATCAATCATTCTTTGTTAGTATGATTGAAATTGTTCTTTTGGATTGAATTTTTTTTCCATAGAATTAGGAGCAATAATGCGTCAATGAGTCAATCTCAGGTGTTAGTCGTTACTCAATAAGAGACGACTGTTAACTCTGTGTGTAGACTACCACGATCTATATGATGTCCCAACGATTTGCGAAAAAAATAAACCAATGGGGTGTTTTTTCATTCGTTGATTTCTCAAATAGCCAACCAAATAAATGTTATCATCAGCTTGCTATAATATCACTACATTGTGTTTCAAACACTTCATGGTTTCGCGGTTAAAATCTTGAATGCTGTTGTGCTTTGTTGGAAATGTGTTTGTCTTATTGCATATGTGTGTGTGTGTGTGTGTGTGTGTATGTGTGTGTGTCTGTGTGTGGGATCAGGTGGCTTTGCGCTCGAGCTGACCGAGTTCATTATTGGGGTGTTCCTGCAGCTGCTGGGGCTTCCCTTCGTCGCAGTGTCCCAGGTTTCCCTCTTCTCCAAAGTCACTGCAGAGAAGACGCAAGGTGAGTGTAAGAATAAAATTAAAACCAAAAGAATAAAATCTCATGATCTCTTATTACCAGGTGTCTTATTATGGTGTGTATGCATACGTGTGTGTGTGTGTGTGTTTATATACCTGCAGGCTTTAGTCAAGGTGTACGGCGCTCCATTGGAGGTCTTGCCACCATCCTGGGTCCCCTCTGGGCTGGTGGTTTAACTGGGAACTTGTATGTGATGTTGGGAATGATGCTGTTTCTCCTCACACTCATTATGGTCAGTGAGAGTGTCATTAGGCTTCAGATTAGTGATCGGAGATCATCTCTGTAATCCCTGCAAACACTCATCTGAGATCAGAATTTGTAATCTTAGGGTGCTTTCACGTAAGCTGTTTGATCGGAAATACTGTAAATGCTTAAAATGATTATATTGTGACATGCTAACTGGCTAGTAAGTTAGCTGACTTATATAAACAACAGACTAGCTAATTATTAGCTAGCATGTTAATCTAAGAAAATCGTATCACTTACAATTATCTGCGTTCACGATTTTGAATTTGTGACAGAGCCAGCTAGCATGATAATCTACAAACATCCTCATTGTAATTGTAACTAAATCGATGTAAGTGATAGCGCAAATACTTCTGTGTCCACCATTTTGAATTTTTTTTTCTTCAAGAAATCTTGTTTAGGATATATGATGACTTTTAAAAATTTGGCTATACACACAGATCTGTAGGTATTGAGACACACTGAGAGAGTTTCAGCCCGAAACTCAAATTTAGAAAAAATTTGGGAAAGTGGGATTTATAACGGGTTCATATCAGAGGGATGGAGTTTAATATAATCACTGTATGATTGGAACACATGCGTTGTTGTCGTCGGTCAGATCATGATGGCGCTGTCCTACGAAAAATTGGTGGAGCCCCCCGTGGTGCAGCATGCAGACGACTCTGAAAGCGAAGGATAGAGGAGGAAGTCACTCGTTCACACGTCAAACTGTACAGGTGAGGAGGAGGATGAGGAGGACGAGGAGGAGGACAAACAGATTTTTACGTCACAAGCTGCACCGCTTAATGATTGTTAATGAATGTTTGACTAGCTAATTTTATGTAGCAGAAATATTAGTGTTGCTGACTAGCTACTTATGTTTGACTGGCTACAAAAAAGTAGCTAGTCAAACATCATCCAACAAGCTAGTTATGTGTAGTCGACTAGCTAGTTAACTTTAATGTATACTAGCCAGTTTTATATTGCTGATACCCTAGTTAAATCTAACTGAGTAGTTAGTTAACTTTTATGCCATCAACTAGCTAGCAATGTTTATGTAGACTTGCTAGTTTTATATAGCAGACGTGCTAGTTAAATTTTATGTACAATAGCTAGATTTATGTAGCCAACTAACTTCTATATAGGCTAGCTATTTTCATGTAGCCTACTAGCTAGTTACCTAGCTAGTTTTATGTAGTCAAGAAGGTAATTATGTCTAGCTGCCTAGGTAGTTAATATTTATGTATTTTTTTATGTACATTTTTAATTTTTATGGCCGATAAATTACATGCCAGATGCTGTAGTGAGGATGCCAGTGTTTTGAAATTTGGAATAAATTCTGTGGAAAATTGCTAAAAATAGTTTTTGCCAGACAAGGTGTGTTTTAATGAAAAATCCGCTTGCTGCTATGACACTTTGTTCTGAAAGTGACCACTTACGCGTTCTAAAAAGCGAGGGAAATGTTAACCAGGGTATATTAAGAATATTAGAAAATCGGGTAAACTAGTGAGCCAGAGTTTCTAGTTTTTCCAACGCTAACACACCTGCTCCAGCTTTGGCTACATCATTAGCTGTTTATCTGAACCAGGGCACAGAGGTAGAGCCGAAGGATGACTTATGGTGCCATTAAGTTATGTTGTTGTACTGGGGTTGTTTTCTGTAGGACGCTTTAAATCAGTAAAGATGACGATAGAACAGTTTCTACAATAAAAGTTCTACAAAAATGCTAATGTAGGTGATGGTGAATTAGCATTATATATGGGAAGCCATTAGTCCAAAAGTCCTAGTCTGTCCCCAAGAGTACTTTTCATTGCGTTATTTATCAGAACGTGTTAACAGCCCTTCCAGAGAATAAGAACACACCACTGTTTAAAAATCATATTAATGAATTCTTGTGTGAGAAATCTAATTTGATAAAATTCAATCTTGTTTTGTTATTAGATTAACGAAAACACTGTTTAGTATCGGACAAAGTGAGAATGCTGTGATCTGTCGATGACATGGACGAGACAAACTTTATTCCAGTCGCGCCGCTGCGTCTCCAGATGGCCGAGTGAAATTAAAAGATCCGTGATTTTTTTTTTTTTATTATTTCCGTTCAGGACAGCAGCTCGTGGTGGTCCGTCTGGCCCGGGGTTGGGGTGTGTGTGGTGCTCGGTGGAACAGATGCTGGAGCGGTGGTAGTTACGGGCTCGTGCCAGGAGCAGCAGACCTCGGACAGCAAGAGGGATGGACACACACACACACACACACGCACACACACACACACCCACACATATGCTCACACACACCTCATACAGCTCTGCTTGTTATGTTATTTTCACAGTTTTGCATAAAATGTACAATACTGTAAATATGAAAATGCATTTAAACAGAAATCATGCAATTTTTCTAAGTCTTTATGTTAAGGTGTTGCTTTGATTTGCGTCATTGTAGTTTGCAGTGAGTGTACAGACGAGGGCGCTATTCCTCCACAACACTGAGTGTAAGAGTATGGGGGTGTGTGTGTGAGTGTGTGTGTGTGTAGACATGTTTTTAATATCTTAGGGGGGACCAAATGTCCCCACAAAGATTGGAATATCTGACAGTTTTGACCTTGTGGGGACAATTGGCTGGTCCCCACAAGGTCAAAACTGTCAGATATTCCAATCTTTGTGGGGACATTTGGTTTTTTGTTTTTGTTTGTTTGTTTGTTTTACAAAAACTTCTGCTTTAAAAAAAAAGAAATGAGAACAAACAATTTCGCTTTTGTTACTGAGGTTAAGGTTAGGGTTAGATTTAAGTTTTGGCGTAGCATTACCTTTACCTACGTTAATAATTATGTCAGTGAAAGGTCCTCATAAGGGTAGTAAGACAAATGTGTGTGTGTGTGTGATTGTGTGTGTGTGTGTCTGTCTGTCTGTGTGTGTGGACATCTGGACAAATTTCTCGACAAGGACAGGAATATCTAATAGTTTGACATAGTTTTGACCTTGTGGGGACATTTGGTCCTCAAAACGATATAACAACATGTACACACATTCATGTTTGCCTTACTATCCTTATGAGGACCTTCCATTTACATAATTATTAATGGAACGTCTTCATAAGGATAGTAAGACAAACACAAGTGTCCCCACAATGTTAGGAATAGCTGACTGTTTTTGACCTTGTGGGGACTATTGGCTGGTCCCCACAAGGCTGTCTTTTTTTCTACAAAAACTGCAGCTTTTATTTAAAATAAATAAAAGTAAAAGAGCCAAATGGTTTCCTTTTGGTTACAGAGATTAGGGTTAGATTTAGGTTTTAGTTTAGCGTTAACTTTAGCTGCGGTAATAATTATGTCAATGGAAGGTCCTTGTAAGGATAGTAAAGACAGACATGAGTATGTGGGATGTTTTTATATTTTTTTCCAGAGACCAGAAAAAATGTCCCCACAAGGATAGGAATATCTGACTTTATTAACAATGTGGACACACACACACACACACACACACACACACACATGGCTTACTATCCTTATGAGGACCTTCCATTGACAAAACAAATATTAATGCATGGTCCTCATAAGGATAGTAAGAAAACACAAGTATGGTTTTATATCTTTATGAGGACCAAATGTCCCTACAAGGATAGGAATATCTGACTTTATTAACAATGTGGACACACACACATTCATGGCTTATTATCCTTATGAGGACCTTCCACTGACAAAGCAAATATTAATGCATGGTCCTCATAAGGACAGGAAGAAAACACAAGTATGGTTTTATATCTTTATGGGGACCAAATGTCCCTACAAGGATCGAAATATCTGACAGTTTTGACCTTGTGGGGACATTTGCCTGGAAGGTCCTCATAAAGATAGTAAAACAAATGTGTGTGTGTGTGTGTGTGTGTGAGAGGGGAGGGGAGTTGTGAAATAAGTTAACTAAATTATGATGAAATTTGGAATAACTCTCAAACAAACCTAACTACTCTGTAATTTTAATCTTCCCAGCTTCCGTGTTTACTTTTAATAACCCGAGACACAGAAGCAGAACGTTTATATTTTTTGTCTTGACAAATCTCCGACTAAAGTCGAAGAAATGGCAGAAGTGGAAGAATCGGCGCTGAATGCTAACGAAGCCGTCGGGCCGCTCTCTTTCACTCTCACATGCAAAATTGATTTTCGGTATTTACGCACATCTGTCTTCAGTGTGATTTACAGCAGAAAGCCGGACGAATAAGTGTTTAACCTCTCACACTTTAATCCAGATTATCTCCCAATCCCTCCTCTCTATGTGTGTGGCCTGACAGGTTGTAATCCCGGTCTCTCACACACACACACACACACGCACACAAACACACACATTGACCCAGCAGACCACACACACACACACACACACACACACACACACACGCACTCTGGGCCTGTTAATGCACTTGATTTAAAAAGAGTCCTGACATTATTCATCATAACCCCCCTCATAATTCTGCCAGACACGCCGACCTGATGTTGAGTGACGGCTTAGTAATGATATCCCCTCAGCTCCTTATTGCGCCAGAGAAGGTAAATATTTATGATCCCTCGTGTCCCTGCTGTTAATAAACGCTTGACGAACACTCCAGCTGTGTTACATTTCAGATTTTTACTTCACCTCCATGACTCTACATTTCCTTGGGTTGCCATCTTAAGGGCTGTGCCATTACTTTATCAACTTGCAGGAATTTCAGTAGATCTTTGGAGAAATTCATCCAGAATGCCATTTTCTAAAGGATGTTCCTAAACAGGAGCAATAAAATACTTGAATTTTTCAACAAATGTTCATTCAGTTTCATTTTTATAAACAGCTAACGTATTCCACAACCTAGTTAGCAAGCTAGTGGAATATGAATTACTAGCATGCTAGCTAGTTCTCATGCGAACATGGCTCCATAATAAATACTATGCTATTCTTTGAATAAAATTATAATTACAAGTCATATTTGTTGCATTCCAGTGCATGTTAGCTAGCTAGTCTGAACTCCTTTGATATTTTGGTATTATTTAACGCCCAATGGTTAAGAGATGTATCCAAGATGCAGGTCAGATTAATTTATTTCTCTAAATAACATTTACATTTTATTGTGAGAAATAAAAACGAACTGCCCAAAAAAAAAAAAAAAAAAAACCAACAGAAATTGCATTTTCTTAAAGGAAAAATCCTTCATGAACGACTTTCATATTAATATTAATAAGCATCATATTTATTGTATATTGAAATTCTACGTTTTTGGTTTAAATATTGCTTTATTTTCACTTCGGTTAACCGTTTCCTACATTACCCACAATGCATTTTACATGCTGACAGAAGTGGCAGTAGGATTTATCCCTCACTTCATCTCTACCTAAAGAGAGTGATGCGGCGGCGCTTTAATCCTGTACACTTTGCTCTAAAAGTCATCTTTCAAAGCTTCAACTTTCCTGCTAATACCACCGTCAATGCCATTGCCCTCGCCATCTTGTAGATCTGGCTGAGCTGAATCCATGCCTTAGCTTGGTGCGTTTGCATCGAATAGCTGCGTTGGATTCTGGGGCTTTGAGTCCAGTGTCTGGATTTCTCATTACTATGACCTTTGAACGTTGCTAGAAAATGGTGAGAAAGACAAGAAGCTGTTTTGTTTTTGGTAGCTAACAGTGAAACCTCTCACAGGAATACTGCACCAACCAACAAATTAGCATCAGAATTGCTTAACTCATCACAAATATTTCAATATTAACATTTTTCATGTGTTTCAGGGTAGAGATTGAATGAATTGTATTCAATTAAATGGGATTTGAGTTAAGTAACTCAAAATCTGATCCTGTGTAATGAATAAAATGCTACTTGACTTATCTTTCACTAGCAACTTCTTTTTGTTTACTTGCATAATTTTTTTTTTAGATACTCTACCCAAATCTGTCAGGAGCTCATATTTATGATGATTCTGATAGCACATAGCACAATAGCCCATAGCTGCACATGTAGCCACCCATGTGTGATACAGAGTCCTAACAGGAAGTCATCAAATGCATGATAGAAAGCATATTTTTACAGCATTATCTTATAAGAATAGCGTAAAGTTCTAATGTAGGTGAAAAAGTCACTTTCTTTTTATATAAATGAATAGTTTTTATAGCACATGTAAGCTGTTTGGCGTTTTAGTCTGGCAGATTTTTATGCACTCGGATGTCACAAATGTCATTTGGAAGCAGTGTGTACTGCTTTTATTGCACTCAAAATCCTACTTGACAAGCGTGTCAGACGTCACAGAGCATTCTGGGATTGAACGTGTCGGCTGAGCATGCTGAACATCAAAAAAAACACCACGCGGGCAGCTAGAGGGCAAACCGCGGCGATACGAGTCAAGACCGGGGTCGGAGGGCGCACGCTGTAGCGTTTAAGCGAGTGCAGATAATGCATCGCTTGCAAATGGTGTAGTTCTGAATGAGAGAAGGCTGGCTCGTGGCTATGATGTTAAACACACATATACACACATTTTGAACGATTCGTCTTCTTTTAATCTCAAAGGTTGGTACATGCTGAAATCCTTCTTCAAATGAATCCCTTAAACTCCATCTTGAAATGCTTCAAGATGAATAACTGACTAATAAACTGGGACTTTAATGGGTTAAAGGATGAACTCAGTCCTGGATTTTTATGTCAGCGTGAAATTTGCAGGCATTTTTATAATTTGGTTGGACGTAAACGAATTTTTTTTTCCAACAACAAATCATATTCGTTGTTGTCAATGTCAATGTCTTCATGAGAAGAACAAATGACTAATGATGAAGGAGTGAATGCTCTATATGTGTAGACTTGCGCAAGCACCTCGTACACACACATTAATGAACATGCACTTTTTTCTCCATGAGCTTCGTATCTGACTTCATGCTCCGCCCATTAGACAAAATTAATGAACACGATTTCATCTTATTCTGTCATATATGACCTCTCGTTATGAAGAAAAATCAAGCTTGGAAGGAAGTAGCAGAGATCGTCAGTGCCTCTGAATGTACATAGCTAGGACTATTATCTAGTAAATCAAACTATTTTCACGTTGATTAGTGAATTATTTAATTTGCGTTTAACCAGTTCCATTTAGAAGCTATGTATAGCTACTACGATTTTTCATTGGAATAACAGTAGCGGTCGCTACACACCCACAGGAGACAAACTACAGATGACGTGAGCGACTTCTTGTTGCTTGCTAGGGTGAACGTACAGCTAAAGACAACTCATGGTTTGCGTAGTTTCATCACAGCGGTTAGGGTCGGTTGCGGGGAAAAGGATAAAGGATAAACCACTCCTTTAACAAAAATGTGACGATTTTGCTTGATGCTAACCTGTAAATATAAACCTTCCTTACTTGTTAGCTACATTACTGACGTAGCTTCAGTGCAGTAGGTCACTGAAACACTGTGGACAGTGACGAATAACCAGATTTCACAACCTCATAAAATCAGCAATATGAAAAGTAGTTGGATGAAATTCCTTTCGATTGGATCACGGCTCCTGGTTTGGATTGACCCGAGCATCCGCTGCGTACTCTCGGCTCCGTTTCAGCATCTTGATCTCATTAGATGTTCACATGGAAGTTATTACAAACTGATAAGCGTGTCACATGAGGTCAACAAGAGATCGATTGCTAATCTCATTACAGCGCCATCCTGAAGGGCAGCGTCCCTCTCTCTCTTTTCCTCTCTCTTTTCCTCTCTCTCTCTCTCTCTCTCACTCTCTCTCACTCACACACACACACACACACACAAACAGCAGTTGAGGTCATTTCTCATGAGAGCGTAAACTGCATTACCTGTGCATTACCTGTATGAGGAAAAATCCCCTCGCCCTGTTGCGCGTTTAAAACCAGGGCTCTGAATCAACCTTGAAAGGATGCAGCTGCCTCCATTTGTCTTCATTGCACCTGACAGGTAATCTATTAGTCCTGATCATGGGGACTGCCATATTGTGGAATACGAGATTTCTACACCGAAGCTTTAGCGTATGACACGAGCCACCTGACGCAAATCCTCACGGCAGCGCCAAAGCAATACACACACACACACACATACACACACATACCACCACCAACCGCAGCTGTGTATTTCAATACGGCTGTTAAAATGCAATCTCTGACTTCACGTTATGCCTCAGAAGTGCGTAACAACTTCACGTTACGCAAGACTTACCAATTACAATAACATTACCTCATTTTTGCCAAAAAAAAAGCAAAGAGAAACCAAGCTTAGAATTCCATGGTCCTGATTTTAAAACGATGAACCATATTATAAACAACTATAACAAATTATAAAGGACTGACTATAAATACTACTGAAAGTCTGTAGGTATTTATTAGCTCGCTTGTCATTTTTGAGGTAAAATGTGTTACGTATAAATAAAAATGTCATTTTGTGGTTATAATAATGCTTCATTCTTTTGGCTTTGAATGTCTAGCCTTTATTTTTCTTTTTCATACAAATCCAAATGCTAAGGCAGTGAGGTAACTTGAAGTGAGTTTAGCTAGCTAAGCTAACTGTGTCTTTACTATAGCTCCACACAGATAGCTAACATACCTCCTTGTAAGGCGGTTAAGTAACCTGAGGCAAGTTTAGCTAACTAAGCTAACTGTATCTTTACTATATTTCCACACAGATAGCTAACATACCTTCTTGTAAGGTGGTTAAGTAACCTGAGGCAAGTTTAGCTACCTAAGCTAACTGTGTCTTTACTATATTTCCACACAGATAGCTAACATACCTTCTTGTAAGGTGGTTAAGTAACCTGAGGCAAGTTTAGCTACCTAAGCTAACTGTGTCTTTACTATATTTCCACACAGATAGCTAACATACCTCCTTGTAAGGTGGTTAAGTAACCTGAGGTGAGTTTAGCTAGCTATGCTAAGCATCTCTTTAACATATCTACTCAGAGATAGCTAACATACTTCCTTGTAATACAGTGAGGCAACATGAGGCGAGTTTAGCTAGCTAAGCTTTGCTATATCTCCACAAAAATAGCTATCTCCTCGTTAGCTTGAGTAGGATAGCTAGCTTATAGGCCATATTATTGGTATCATCAGGAGATAAATGGTACCAGGTGGAAATTATGGTTTGTTGTTCATATTTTGCTCAACTATGATTTTATTAAAATTTAATTCCAGCATAATTTTGAGCAAATAAGCCACAGCCGCTACATGAACACAGACTCCTCCTTCCTTCCTCCCACCAGCCCTAAAAAAAACCAAGGGAATACCCCTGAAACTGAATACAAGGGAATGCAAATTGCATCAGAGCACAGTGCCTTCTGGGTAAGTTTTGTTCCTGAAGTAGACTCAGTCCCGTGAGTCTCAGAGGGCTCATCTAACAAACTTTCCTTCAGCTAATAAAGTATTGCAGCAGCCTCTTGGGTTGGTGAGCGGAAGTCAAGAAAGTTGTGTTAATAACAGTATTGGAACACAGCCCGGCTCTTCAATTCCACAGCGGTTATCAATTATGAATGGAGGAATTCTGCTTGATCTGCGTCTGTTGATGTGTACGAACAGTTGGAGATGAAGAAAGAAGGGGAAAAGAAGGGGGGGAGGAATCACAGCCACTTTCCCCATAGTTTACTCAAATCAATTACTTATATATTCATGTTAATACTCATAAATAATTAACCTCCGCAGTCCTTAGACGACTATTAATTTATGTTTAAAAAAAACTTCAGGTGAATATTGAACCTTGAATATAGGATAAATATAAAATTATCTAATATTTTTCATTATGATAAAGGATTATAATAAAACATTACATATATATATATATATATATATATATATATATATATATATATGATTATTTTATGATACATGATACATTTTTACTCATTTCAAATTTATTTATTAGCAGCTATTTGTTTTGTAATTTCAAGCATTTATTTCTTGAAAAAAGCTAAATTATGTCATTTCAAAACCTGAAAAAAAATCTAATAATTGGCTTAATAATCTTATCTTTGTTTTATCATATCTCATAATGAGTAATACTTCATAAATTCTATGATATTTCCACTTAAGTCATATTGAATGTTGTGAAACATCTGCAAAACAAGTGAGCTCCTGTTATCGCTTATGTTATAGCAGCTATAAACAGTCGTTCCTTCACTAGTCTCTCTTTTCTTCGTTAATAAGACAAAAAACGTCACGTTACTGAGAAACTATGAAGAGTTTCCTGTGTCGGAAAACGTACAGCGTTACCTCTGACTGTTACAAAGCACTGATACTGGAGACTCCTTCCATAAATGTTCGCAGAAAATGTCAACATAACAACAATTACGTACATTTTCAAACCATTTATGTAAGCTGTTACTATAGAAACAATAACGTATTAGAATAGGAACCTTGAACTGCTGTCAGAGCTGCTGTTACAGAAAATAAATCAACACCTTCTGACCAATCAGAATCGAGCCGTGGCATAATTATATTAAGAGAATGACTAAACTGACACGGCGGTTAATCACACTCGCCCCATGCCGACTCCGGCACAGCTGGAAACATTGCTCACCGCCGCATCAATGTATTATTAACAAGACATTCATATTTAATGCGGCGGGTCTAGGTGTCACGCTGAGGTGCGAGTTAGCATAACTAGCCGGTGGATGATGATGCATGGATCCTGCAGCTACTGTGTGTATTAATGACCGTATTATACACGCGAAGACGCATATTAATCACAGACATCGTAGTGTTACACCTCTCTTTCCTAACAGATTTGTTAGGAAATGGATTAACCTCGTCCCAGGAAAAGAAAAAGAGACAACAGAGAGAAAGAGAGAGCGAGAGATCGAGAGCAAGAGAGAGAGACAACAGACGGCTGCAAAATGAGTGGGTTTAATTGAAAACCGCTGTGGATGTGAGAGCTGGGCTGTGTTCCAATACCTTTAACACGACCTTGTTGACTTTCCCTCACCATTTCAACTCTGCCAGCCTGAAGGGCCGGTCCAATTAGCCAGAGTGAAGTTTGTTAGATGAGCCCTCACACACTCAAGGGATCGAGTCAACACCACGGCAGAGAGGAGAACTTGTGGAGAAATAATTGGGAAGGCGACTGGACGGCAGGAAGTACCAGGGTGAAGATGGGAGCGGGTTTGTGTGTGAACTATCAGTAAAAATATCAGTTGATACTTTTTAATTAGTATTTGTTTTTAATTAAAGCTATAGAAATGGACGAGCATCTTTTTATATGTTATATTATCTAACTTAATGCACTCCACAACAAAAAGAAATACAACAAAATTCTTTTCTGTTCCAAGAACAAAAGACAAATAAATGTTGAGGGTTTTTTTTTTTTTTTTTGGTATATACTCCGAAACTGAAGTCAATTAATAGTTAAAAAGTAAAATTGTCAGCTTAAAACATATATTTTTTTTTACTTTAGCTTTTCTCTAGTTTTATATTTGTTATATAATTTGACCATTTATAGGCAATTAATTATTTACTTTTTAATTTTTGATTTTTTATTTGTATTAAAAATTTTTAATTTAAATGTTTTTTTTTTTCTGACGTACAATTCCGTATTTTCCCGGTTTATTATTACTATTTATTATTAATTCCTTATTTATTTTATTACTTTAGAATTACTTTTTTTAATCTATTATTATTATTATTATTATTATTATTATTATTATTATTATTATTTAAGTTTCTTAACTAAGTTCCTTGAGAATTAAAAACCTGAATTTTTTTTATTCTTTATTTTTAAAATTTATTTATTTATTTATTTATTTTTTAGGGTGCCGTTGATTTCATCAAATGGTAACACTTCCATTCCTAATAACTAACAGCTTAGTCAATATGGAGCCATGTTTGAGAACTATATGACAAAATGGTATTTGTTTTGTTTAAAGGATGCGATAAAGGCACTTTTGGAACTTCTAATACATCTTAGAAAAACACTTTCAAATCTACAACCATCAACCGTTCTTCAGTTGTCCCTCTTGGGGAAACCCTTAAAGCTGAACTATAACCTTTAACCCCTACAACTGAATGTTTTTCTATCAGAGGGTTTCATGTAGAACCCTGTAATCAAGCTAATGACACTTAACTATCCAAATAATCCTTGAGAAAGTTTTTTTCCCCCAAGATGGCATGTCCTTAATTAAATAAGGGAAGCTGTGCTACCTCCTGAAATTAAGGACATGGCAAATACAAGACAAAAAAGTCTCACTAGTGAAATCAGCAGTAAAAACAGCAGGGTTAGTCCAGAATAATACAAAGTGGCTAAAATATTCCTGGGAAATTGCCGAAAAATTGGTGTCTGTGTCCTTTATAGTGTAGATGCTAAGACACTAAAGTGACAGCAGGCTGCAGGGGTTCAAGTTCCCAGCATGGACTCCGCCGTGGGTAATCCTGTCTAACACGCATGCAAATCCCATCTCTACACAAACACAATGGCTAGCTTGTGTACGCCGCTGCCACAATTAAGCCCAGGGGAGACAGGGGTTTGGGGGGGATAGGGCTAAGTTCAGACACGGTTCTGCTTGTTTGGCATCAAGAAATGGAGATTCAGTAAAAAAAAAAAAAATTTCCAATTAGACAGCATGCCATCCTGCTCCTGAGTCAGGATCACATTCAGCTGTTGTTGGAGTGATATCTGTGATTGAGTCTCTTTAAAACCCAATCATAAATTGTAGCTCTGAGGCAAGTGAGTGTGTATGTCTGGGTTTCGTCTACGCAATTATACCCCAACTCTCGATCTCCTTCTTGATCCTCTTTTGGCGAAATGCCTACGTGTTTGCCATTTTCTCTTCCATTCAGACCCCAGCAGGAGGCCACAATAGCCCAGCTGGGGGTCTTCGTCCCAATTTGCCATTGTTTATCACCATTTCACATTCTCCGAGTGACACAGTACCCCCAACACCACCCCCAGCTGCCCCTTTGGCACCCAGAGCCACAGCTTTGTCACTCTCAAACCCACGATACGCCTTTGAGGTTGCTTCTCATATTCCTTTTCCCTCCCGTCCTTTATTAAAACAGGGCTTTCAAGTTCGTATGTGTGCAAGTTCATTTCTCACCACAGAGGATGGACGTGTTCCCAGAAGACACCTTTTGTTCAGGAACGTAAATGCTGCCTGTATGTAGTCGTCAGATGAGTAATAACAATGAAGCTCTGTCTCAGATGGGGCATAATGTGGTATATAATCTATATTTATACCACAGCACTGTTAAATTCTCCATTCTGATTGGTTGAGTCATTTTTTTTTTTTTTACAACATCAGCTCTGATAGATGTTCTGGCTGCAAGGCAAATCACAGGTTTATATAGAAACTACTCATTCACAATGACTTATATGGTAGAAGCTCACTTGTATGGAAGGAGTCTCCAGTGCCAGTGCTTTGTAACAGTCAGAGTAAAGCTGCAATTTCCACTATGGGAAAGTCTTTGAGACAGAGGACGTCATGTTTTTCTGTCTTAATAACTTCAAGAGGAACAACTGTTTGTAGCATTTTGTAGCATTTAGTAGATTTTGCAGACTCTTCACAACATCAAATGTAGCTATAAATGGATAAAAATACAATATGATGTTCTGTAACAAATAAATCATTATCGGTTGTCACATTGCTGTGGTACATCAGGAACAATGACTCGTTGGCCATTTTATCAGTTAAACCTACCATATATGTGTGATTTGTAGGTAATTACTAACCGTATTTGTCTATCTTCCATCTATCAGTGGAAAAGGACCAGCACTGATCAGATATTATTTAAGTGAGGGACCATTCCCTGCACAGCAGTGACACTTGCTAGTGTGTGTTGTCCACGTGGTTCACCTTTGATGTCTTCAGAAGGACATCTGATAACGGACATCTAACATTTCCTGTATATCAAGAAACTTTGCCAATAGTCTCGGCTTATCAGTCACAGTGGAAGAGCAACACAAGATTTACAATATTTACAAATCACCTGATTCCAGTTAGAGTCAAAATAATTACATTTCCACATGACAGATCTTCACTTGAACGAAGGTCACTTCCATCTGACCTCAGCTTCCTTCTTAATCAAATCTGCTATCCCTTGTAATGCTAACTTCATTTCCTACCCAAGGCCTGCTGTGCATTGTGTGTCCGCTGTCGCTATGCGTAATAGCATGACGGACACAAAGATCAGAAGTCGGGCATCAAATTGAGACTTTCCCTGTTGGATTGCGCTGTACAGTATTCCTGTCATACCTGAATTTCTGCACTAATTCGAAAGGCTTGAAAGGTTGACTCAGTTAAGAAACAACCTTCTTCCTTTAAGTACGCAATAATGTGAAGCGTTCAAATATTACACCAGCTTAGTTGTTGAAGTTATCTATTCACCGATTGATGGTGGTCTTGGAGATTTGCTCCATGCAATACAAATGGTAATGTTAAAAAAAAGTGGCATCTCCCATCCTCCCCTTGCTTTCCCCTCCATTCTTTCTTCGCTCTCCCTCTCCATCATTCTGCTCTTGCACTCCGCCTCCCTTGTCAGGACTCTCCTTTTGTTGACATCAACCGGGCATCAATGGTCTCTTTGTGTGCCGGAGTGTTTTCACTCCAGCAAATCTGATTAAAGGGAGACCTCGGTGGTGTGTTCATGCCAGAGCTTTGATGGGAGTTTCAGCAGAGGAGCAAAGGATAATTCGGTCTACCACAGTGTTGGTGCAAACGATATAATCAATCCAGTCTGGAGTTGCCAAAGTGTCACTTTCAAGATCTGGTTTCCCTAAGTGAAAAAACGAGAGCCTATTTCTTATTTTCATCTTCCTTTTTTCTTTCTTTTTTATTCAACTTTTCAGGGACATACAAATGTTGTTGAAGAATCTGGAGGTTAGCTCTCGAGGGCTGCTGTTTCCCCCAAAAAAATGCTGTTATGGGGAAAAAAACGAAAGGCTTTTTACGGAGGTATGAAAGCACGTTCCGCATCAGTCCCGACTTGAAGTCCTTGGCGATTTTGCCTTCACGCTCTGCTCTGCGATTTGTTTAAGTGAACGCCGCGGGAGGCCGAAATGCAATCCTACCATCTGTTTCTCGGCGCGTCATAACTTCATAATTTCATCCTCTAGTGGTGTCTCCGTGCCACTCCAATACCTGCGGCTAAATCGCCCTTTCTTTTTGTTTCTCATTCCTTTTCCCTACACGCAGAGCGTAGAGGAATCCTGGACAGATATCAGGCCTGGTCCCCATATGAGAGACAAGCCGACAGGATTGTGCAGTTGATTTGTTGCAAACTTGCACCTGGTGCTCAACCGGGGAAGAAGTTTGTATCTGAGCTAGTTTGTATCTGAGCTATGAAGTCCTGGGTCTTGATTAATCTCGTGACACATCTGCTTGGTCGATTTGAAGGCTGCACTGACGCCCTCAGGAGGATTTGCTGAGGCTCAGCTGCTGTTTGGGTGGCCTTCCCACCCAGCATGGCACGAAACTTAGCTGTTACGACCAACAAGTAAACAAAAGCACAATCAGTCAGGCCGTTGTATATTTCCTGGTCACTGCCTTCCCAAATACATCAGTCACCATCACGTCTGAGGCAAAGCACTTTTGCATGAACTTTTGAGGTTGGAGACAAGACCCTCTGGCTTGGATAAATGAGCTGAGAAGTATTAGGGAAATTCTGATGGGATTTTCAGATCTCCAAAGGCAGAGTCTGAGCATTTTATACGACTAAATATTTCTAGTGAACAACCAGGAGATTTATATGTTCAAAATAATCCGATAACAACAAAATTTTACTAAGTTTACCTGCTTTTAAAACAATGATAATGATAATGACAAAACTCAGACTTCTTTCTAAGTACTTTACATGTTCACATCAGCAGTGGTTTTGGAACTTGATGATTAACCCACCAAAGGAGGTTCATCTAATTACTGGGCTTAAATCCAGGTGTTTTTGTCAGATTTTTTTAAATCTGATCATTGCTGTCTAAGTATTTGGTGACTGCTAAAACTAGTTAATTATATTATATGTAAGAAATAAAACATTTGGGATTGTGCTGTCATAGGAAAATAATCAACAACGGAATGGTGTGACGTGGCCCAACACAAAGTGGTGTTACTCTTAACGCCATAAAGTTGATTATTTTAAAGTTGACCATAAAGTGTTTTATTCCTCTTATACACATCCATTTGGCAACAATTAGATTTTTTTTTATTAATTAAAGAATGACAAGTTTTACTTTTTATCCATTTATAGTCACATTTAATTTTGTGGAACCTCTGTCCCTTTTAGTCCCTGTTATCACTTGTGTTATAGCAGCTATCAACACTCGTTCCCTCACCAGCATCTCTCTTTTTTTTGCTCTTAAAGTTAATAAGACAAAAAATTGCAGCTTGTCACGTTACCAAGAAACCGCAAATCATAAAGTTAAAGCTTTACTGCTTTATCTCTGACACAGTAGGCTCCTTCCATAAATGTTAAATAAATGTCTCCTTAGAGAAAACTGAGAAAAATTTTCAATCCATTTACGTGCAGCTTCTACCACACAAGTTCCTCCATTAGAACGAGCAAATTAATATAACCCTGTGATTTGCAGCTGCACTCATGTCAAAGCTGCTGTTATAGAAAATTAATCCACACCTTCTGACCAATCAGACTCAAGAATCCAACAGTGCTGTGGTATGTGTGTATATATGGTGTCATCATGCTCAATCTTGTCTCAGTGGTTTTTTTAAACAGCCTCCAGGGAGAAAGAGGCATGCTGGGAATCCATCTTCTGCAAAATCTGAATGGCCACTCGGCCCCAAGGCCCAGATCATAAACATAAAGACTGATTATAAAGCATGCTGTACATTGCTAATCAGTCCAACACCTGTAATAACATTTTCTGTTGTTCTTCCATTCAAACTGAGGCAGTTGCATAAAATGATGGTCCCAAATAAGCCACGTCTCCATTTATGAGCAAACTCTGAATGGAAGTTAGTGCGCCTTTAAAGGGTAATGGCTTCCAAAAACCGTTGTAAAAGGTTAAACTGCCTATCAGTGTCTTCTTCAAGATGCCACATGTCACTGTGACATTCACTGACTTTAATCAAGCAAGAAGGATGTGACAGGCGCCAAGCTTGCTTTAAAATATGACCCCAAAACAGTTCTTTCCGTCTCTCCGCTTTCATAGCAAACTGTTTTCCTCGTAAATGGATAACAGCATGAACTTTGTCTTCTCTAAAAGGTTTGTGACAGTACAGCTTTCACGGAGAGTGAAAGGGATGCAGTATGAATGTTATATTTTGTAACTGGTGTAACTCATTAAGATCTTAAAAACCTTACAAAGGAGGTGTGTGGTCAGTCACTCCGAAACCCATCTCTCCCTCCTCGAGTCCGTCTCCTTCCTCCAGTTGCCATAGCAACTGCTCAGCAAGGACAGGGGCATCGCCGCGATGCGGCCCTTAGCGAGCGATCAATCACTGCGTTCCTTTCTCGTGCTTCTTAATTGCTTCTTGGACCGTCTTCACTAACGTCACACGCCGGGCCCGACTGATCCGTGCCATCGATTTATTTTAATGTGTTCCACACGTCGACGCGGAGGCCCTAAAAGAGTAGATCCGCCCCTTGATTACATTTTAGTGGAATTTTCTTCTCGATTTGAAAGTGACCCCAGACTCAATTCAGTCCAGAGAATGAGGGAGTGTGAGTCTATATTATGGCACTTAAGCCACGGCCAGGAATGGGCGGGTAATTTATGAGCAGTAACATATACCGCTTTTTATTTTGCTTTCATTACCATAAAAGTGACTGCTCTACTGCACTATATTGCAAGTGCATTAGCAATAAGAAAGGAAGCACAGTAAGCCTGTGCATTCCTTTTTTTTTTTTAAATCCTTGATCAAGCCTGGCGGAGGGGACGGAGGAGGGAGGGGGTGTTTGTGATGATTTGCATGACTTCTTGGTGAGGTAATCCGTGGCCCTTCTCAGCCGTGTGATTGCGCAGGCAAGTGGTGGCAGATGTCAACCATGGACGGAGAAATCAGGTACATGAAGGGAAGGAGGATGGGGGAAAAAAAAACAAGGAGGTGGGGGAAGGGCGGAAAGGAGCAGGAGGCGGGGAGGGACTCGAGCAGGGACTTGCATGGCTTTTTCCAGCAATTTCCTCTGGGCCGCCTCCAAAGGCCACTTGAGCGTAAAGTCGCTTCGATTCCACATGGTGGTCCTGCTAAGCGCTGGTGGCCGTATTAGGCTACTGAAAGGATCCTCCTGTGCCCATCCTGCCTTCTACTCTTTCTACTGTATGTCGACGCCAACAGATAATGTATGAGGTCCCTGCTGGGCTCTTTTTTTACTCTTTTATCCCTGCCGTTTCATTGCCTCCCTCCACTGATTTACTGCCGCTCTTTGTTGGCAGGAACTCTGGCAGGAGGTCCTGAACCCCCCCCAATCCCATCAGCAAACACAGAGGGACTCTAATCTCCTCTTTGAGCCCCTCTCCATTCACTGTGTGCCTTAGGGCGGGCCGTGTTGGGGCAAGAAAATCACACCGCAGCCACCACTGGATCTCAAATCCACACACTAGCACTTACAAGCGAGTAGTTCTGGAGGAGGTCACCAGTCAGCTGGGGAAAGTCACTCAGTCATTCAGGCGGGGCAGTGAAAAGCAGCCGAGCTTCACCGGGTGTTTAAGTGGGCCATAAATATAAATCAGCCATTAAGCAAGCCTCTAAAGGCTGTTCGGAGGTCAGCGGATTTGATTCCACAGCTCCAGGCTCAAGGGTTGCAGATTGAGCCTTAAGGATTTGGAGGCCAGTGAGAGGAGATCCATAGTAGAATACAGAATTATATCTCACCCTCTCACAAAAAATTTACTTCTCATTGTCACTCAGGTGGTAGCATCAAGGGGTCATCTTTTGTACCATTCGTATGTATTTTTTACCTGTAAACATGAATATAGTTCAGCTTTATAACTGGACCTTACCAGTGATGTAAGGTACAAAAGATGTACCCTTGATGGTACTGCTTTATTTGGTGCCTTTATTTCTGAGAGTGTACATATATTCAATCTTGTCCATTTAAAAAAATTTTTTTTATCACATTTACACCCACTCTGTACAGTCCCCTCTTAAGTGGGCAGCAGATTTTCAACCTTTAGCATTTCGTTTTTTTCTGATAATGCTGCTGGTATCTCATAATCACCTCAATGCAACATGCAAAACACAAGCTAACGTCGGTCCTTTGAGACTTTCCAAGCCCTTGTGTGATGCATTAGGAGCTATAGGATGGGAAGCAAAAGCATGACGAGAGTCATGAGGACGATGCCTGCGCTGAGTAGGTGGAGATCAGCGAGACCGAACTTACTTTCAACATTCCTAGACAGAGGTGCGGGTCGAGGCTGTTATCTGGAGGCGTAGGATGCGCTGGAACAGAGCTGTGTGAATGTTCATTTAATGAATCACCTAGTCCCTATACTTACTTTCTCTCTCTCACTCTCTCTCTGAGGCAATACTGTGTTGCAGCATATCTGCAGTGCTGTGTGTGTGTGTATGTGTGTGTAAGCCTGCAGTGTCTAATTGGAATCACAAGTTTTCCAGCAGACAGTTGAGAAGCATATATTGACAGCGAGGACTTGCACAGCTAGCAGATGAATCCTGGCTGTAATGCGTTAGACGAATGTTCAGCTGTACCTGTCTTTCTGTTGTCACACACACACACACAGATACACACACAATCTCTATCTGACAGTGCCCTGCAGTCTTTAATGAGGAGTCTCGCATTGTGATTATTACAGCACATTTGGACCAGGCTTTCTCTCTCTCTTTCTCTCTCCCCTTTTCTATTTCCTCCCTCACATTTGTTCTTCGCCTCTCCCTCTTTCTTCCTCTCTCTCTACTGATGAGGCAGCGATAACAGCGGCGACTGCAGGCCCAGCAACCTCTGGGCAAATTGCTATGCCAGTTAAAAGAGTCCGACGCACACCCGACTCTGCTGCCAAGCTGTTCTTGCCGCGTTCGCCGTAATTGGCGAGATCAAACGCGCCTTTGTGCAAGCGGGGGAACAAGGGTCTGCTCGCTTAGGGACATACGACTGGGGAAATCAGCCAGACGAGTCAGAGTGCCTCTGATCACACTGACAAAACCACTTCCAGAGTCCATGCATACACACCCAAGACACATCACTTTGATTACCTATGCAAGGTCTAATATATAAATAATACTCACACTGCCACTGTCTTCTCAGTTCTAATTAGTCAGAAGGTGTTAATTTCCTATAGACTTGTAGTTTATATTAATGTGCTCGTTCTAACAGGTTATCATTTCCATAGTAACAACTTAACAAAACACAGACTTGTATGAAGGATGCTTCATATAAATGGATTAAAAATGTGTAATTGTTGATATGGTGAAGTTTTCTGTATTTAAGGAAGGAGTCTCCAGTGTCAGCGCTTTGTAAATCACTCAATTTTCTGAATAGTTTTTTTAACGCTTTCTGGTTTGTCTTATTACTTTAAAGAATGGGAAAAAAGAGAGGCTAGCAAGGTCACGACTTTTACGATGTATGAGGTTACGATGTT
Source organism: Pangasianodon gigas (assembly GCA_022758105.1). Lineage (NCBI taxonomy): Eukaryota > Metazoa > Chordata > Actinopteri > Siluriformes > Pangasiidae > Pangasianodon > Pangasianodon gigas. The sequence goes on along the minus strand of CM040457.1, from coordinate 29,419,793 downwards.
TAGAACTTCTACTATGTAAGTGATAACAGGAACTTTTGCAGACGTTCCACAACATTAAATGTAACTATAAACTCTTTGTGTCAAAGAAAGAGTACTGTTGGTCCTAAAAAATTTTTATTCCGCTTATACCGCAGAAATTTGCCAACAATTCCGATTTTTAATTAAACAACAACAGATCATACTTTTTTATCTGTTTGTAGTTGTGTTTAACAAGTTTGTTATGTTATACATGCTATAAACAATTGTTCCCTCACCAGTTAACAGGAGAAAAAAACACAGCTTGTCGTTACCGAGAAACAACAAAGTGTAAACTCTGTAGCGGAAAATGTGAGCACTGACACTGGAGACTCCTTCCATAAACAATAAATAAACATCTCTTTATAGAAAACTTCACCACATCAACAATTTTTCTTTCACTTTTTATATGTTTATGTGGCATGTCCGCCAGACATGCTGTTACTATAACAACGGTAATGATAACGATTCTATCAACATCTTCTGACCAATCAGAATTGAGAATTCAACAGGACTGTAGTATAACAGCTCTACTATTTATATTATTAGCGATTTTATGGGCGTTTATGTTTTTTAAAGGGGTTCAGTTGATTATACTGTGATACAAGGATAGTGGTATTGGGTTGAACAGTAAATTTTTCATACGTCCCAGTCGTAATGTGGCTTTAAAACCTAAAAGTGAAGCTCATGTGTTAATAGGACATTGGTTGCTAATTAGTGAACAGAACAGCAGGTCTGAATTTAACACACCGGCCATCGAAATTAATTTGATCAGGTCTAATTAGTCTCGTATGAGCCGTATTTATTTACAGAATTATGCATATTTTGCGACAGAGTGAATTACTGGTAATAGGAATAGCCGTTAAACAACGGCTTTCATCAGTCCATGTGTTGTCTCTCTTCACGAAATATGATCAATCACAGAGCTCTGAAATCTAGCATGCATATGAATCTCATTTGGACACATACAGTATACACACACACACCCACACACACCCACACATACGCACACACACACTTCATAACATCCTCCTCAGTCACAGTTAACAGTAATTCTAAGATCACAGTCCATGAGGAGATTTGTCATAATACTGGAACATGGAAGACGAAATACAACAGAGGTAAACAAAACGCTTCCGTATTCACGCAGGAGTCGACTTCGCTTCGGTTCAAAGGGTTCTTGAAGTTCTCAACCTCCTCAGGTGATCATTTTTTTCCCCCTTTGGAAAAAAAATCTTTTCTTTTCTTCTACGCCCTTCTTTTCTTCAATATGAAGATCAGAAGAGAAGTCTCGGAGAAAAAAAAAAAAGGAATTGAAAATGTCCTCAGGCCGACAGCAAACCCTTTCATTTCTATTTGGGGCTCGCATATTAATTCATGTCTTTAATTCATGTCAAATATTATTCATTTAGCTTGTAATTCTTCACTCTGTATCGCCTCCAGAAACTCACAAACGGAAGGATTTCATTAAGAGAACACCCAGAACGCTACCGTTAATAATGCAGGAAAGCTAAAGGCAATCCGGTAGCATGCGAACCAGATGCTTACCCCTCTACTGGTTCTTATTCATCGTCAGCCATGTTACTTTTATTTTTTTTTCCTTCTTTCAAAGGTTCGCAGTTAGAGAAACATGCATGCATGCAAACTGAACCTGAGTAGTAAAAAAAACACGGAATTGAGCTGCGTAATAATCGTCCAGTGCAAAAAAACCCCAAAACAAAACAAAACAAAAAACAAAGACGAGGGAAAAAAAGAAGTGAATACAATCCGAGTAATTTATACACACACTGCCTATAGACCAGGAGTAGTTTCCGTTTAGGGAAGCCCAAAGGTTCTCCAAAGTTGCTCAGGTTTGATGGAGTTTGATGATATATAATTCCAAAATACTGCACGAAGGAGGTTCTCCAAGTCTCCGGTGGTGTTATTAATGATGAAATGTTCCTCAGAGGTGCGGTCTGGTTTCCGATTCACACTCGCTTCAGACTCGGATGGGGAGAGTTTGGCTCATTTGTCTCATGTCCTGCACGCCGCCTAAACTCTTCCTCTGGTGGCCAGGCAGGGTCCCGCCAATACGATACAGATCCCTGAGGAGAAGAAGCGAAGGAGAAGAGACAGAGTGAGAAATCGAGGAAGGGAAAAAAGAAAACCCTCAGTAACACAGTTACACTTGAAACAAAGAACTAAACACCACTTTTTTGAGGAAGATACTAAAGATCACCTTTTTCCACACACGGAGTGTGATAATTATTGTATTCTCGATTCTGATTGGTCAGAAGGTAACAGCAGCTCACATAGTAGTTTATATTAAATGTTTATTTAGCATTTTTGGAAGAAGTCTGAAGTGTCAGCGCTTTGTAACAGTAAAGCTATAACTTTACGTTTTCCACCACAGCAAAGTCTTCAGGACAGAGGAATTTACGTTTTCTAGTTTCTTGGTAACATGACAAGCTGCGTTTTTTGTTTTTTTTTGTCAAGCGAGTGTATATAGCTACTAACCTAAGTGAACTTTCCACAACAAATGTTCAACTGCGAATGTTCAACAACATGGATAGAAAGTACGAAGTGTTGCTCTTTAATAAAGAAAAATTGTTGATCGCTGTGGTATGAGAGGAATAAAACACATTGGGACATGTTGCTACAGGAAAAGAATAAACTTTTTGGTCATAACGATCCAATAATTTTATTCAAAAAAATTTTTTTTTCCTGATTTTCTCCCTAATTTAGTCATGGCCAATTCCCACCCTCTAGTTACGTCTCCTCTGTCACATGACAGCTACCAACCAGGGAGGGTGAAGGTGACAATCCGACAATTTTGATCGATTTCAAAAGGCAACGTTTTAAATTCATTGACGCAACAATCGATTATTTCTGAAAAAGGACAAATCTGATGTGTAAATAATTGAATAGGCTAGCAAACTGATTTGGCCATAACTCTGATACTTTTAAAACAGTCCTTCTCTACGTCATCATGATTCGCAAATTAACATGAGGAATACACCGGAACCTTCTGAACAAATACTAAATAGAGGATACTAAATAGCAATCGTATTTTAGCAGATTCAATCGTATCGTCAAATATCGAATCGTTGTCTTAAAACATCGAAGCAGATTCATTGGTATTGTCAAATATCGAAAATCGTTGTCTTAAGAATCGAAATCGTTTCGTAGCAGATTCAGTGGTATCGTCAAATATTGAAAATCGTTGTCTTCAGAATCGTAATCATAGCAGATTCAGTGGTATCATCAAATATCGAAAATCGTTGTCTTAAGAATCGAAATCGTTTCGTAGCAGATTCAGTGGTATCGTTAAATATCACACCACCCCATCATTGATTATCTTCCTATAACAGCACATCGTGAAGTGCTCTATTCCTTATCTATTCACACACACACACTGCCAGGTCAGTGTCAGTTCTGAGCTGAGAAAGTTCCAGCACCCAAATCATATCTGCTCAGTCGTGGTTGCTTTCTATTGATGACGGGAATAAGAGAGAGGCTGAGAAAGTGACAGAATTCTAATATAGATGGGGGTGGAAAAGTATGAAAAAATCCACAGTATGATGCAATAACCGGGTTTCTAGTACATCACTAAATCACTGTATCTCCTTAAATTCAATTACTCAGTTTGGGGAAATGGCTACAATGCTTTTTTTTTTTTTTATATTCATGCCTCTAATTATTGGCTTTAAAAAAGTAGCTTCATCAGCCGTATAACTTCAACACCGTAGCTCTTTGAGCTCTCCTTGGTATGATATACTGACACTTCCTCGTTGAAAATACCTGCATGACGTCGCACCTCTAGAGATTAAAAAGCTTCGCCGATGCTACGGTCACGCCAATAAAACTACTCGAGAGGGAGAAGATCAATTCAGCATAAGTCACTGTCCAATGGCTTTGCCATTTAGGAACCATAAAAAACAGCTAACCCAAAGAAATGACAAGAGCAGCGAAAGCTATTTCAATCAATTTACAACAGTCTCACACACATTTCACACACACACACTTTGTACACGCACACACAGACACACACACACACCGCTCTCGCATACAGATGCGATCATAAATGGATCATCGGCATGCGGCTCCATGCGAGAGTGTCGCCCTTTGCGCCCACGCACACACTCACACACTCCTACAAACTCCACGCTCTCCGTGTTACGCTCGGCTCAGCTTGCTCGGCGCATTAAAAAGCTCATTAGCGGGCCAATTAAAGCTGCTGCTCTCTCTTAGTTTCTCCCCCATCTCCCTTATTAGGCTCGCTACATCTGCCGTGGCTGAGGTCTTCGCCACTGCTGCTTAAGAACAGTGTGTGAAAAGAAACGCAAAAAATAGCGCCGTGCACATCCACCTGTTTTTGCAAGACTTTGTTCTAAAAGAATGTAAAAAAAGCCCAAATAGTGCATCTTATAAAAACAACAACAACATACAATTAATTGAATATTTATTTTTTAAGAAAATAAAATAGCTAAAAATGTAAATAAATAAAATGAACTAAAAATGTAAAAATAAATAAATAAACAATGTTAAATTATTTCATGATGCATTATTTTAAATTCTAATAATTGAATACATTTTTTATGGCAAAGTCTTACAAAAATAAATAAAATAGAATTACATTACTACATACTTAATAAAATTACAACCATTAAAATAAGAAATTTAAATAAATAATAAAATAAAATATTAATTTAGTTATATTTTATTCGGTTTTTTAAAGATGCTATTTTGGCATTTAAAAATTATAAATAAATAAATGAATAAATGAATAAATAAATAATAAATGTAAATGATTAAAAAACAAAAATATTTTTAGTAATATAATAAAACTAAGGCTAAGGATATAAAAATAATTATGAGTTATATCATTAAGGATATAAAGTTAGGATGTAGGATATTTTATTTATTTATTTATTTATTTATTTATTAAATGATATAGCAAGTGTCTTTATTTACATGTTTATCTGGCACTTTTTGATGATGTCGGCTTACTAGTTGTCACTGTTTAAGAGAAACGGCGATCGTTATTTTGTTCGGAAGCGCATTAATTGGATAGAATATTCGGATGGCGTGCCCTTCGCAGGATCAGGGAAGGATCAGCGCTGTGACAGCTGCTCGTTGTGAAAGGGTATGGCTCGGGTGAGAGGCACTCTGGGGGTAAATGATGATTGGCGTACTGAGTCATGGGGCAGAGCTCTGCTTGTCACACACACACACACCTCATCGGATGACTCTGTGTTTGCTGTACTGTATGGTTACACAGTGTGTATAATGCGTATTATGAAGCCACAATCAATAACAATTATTTAGCGGTTACCGTAAATCCCTGTATATATGCACATGAGCATTGCCGTGCTGTTTGAGCATCTTTTGGTGTAGTTTTGCGTGATAACTCATACTAGCGTATGTTAAAACGCTGCGTGCCTCCATTTTTCTTCCTCGTGTTGTCTCAGGAAGTTTTCATTGAGCTGACAGTTAAATAGGAGTCGTGTCTATCTTGAATGTAGTTCAGATACCGAAAAGCTTTGCTTATGCGTGGATTGCATAACTCTTATTAATTTGTGAAATCATTTTTCCACTTCTTCAAATAAATTCCCAACAATGTGACGCGACACATGACAGATTAATTAATAAACGAATGCGTGCTCTTTTCAAACGCGCTGAAAGAGCGAGTGGAATGACAAGTCACTAATTCTTTTTTAATTACTACAGTGATATATTACAATAGGTGCTTCATTACACTTTTCTCGAGAGACGCTCAGAAAAATTCATGCTCAGTAAGGAAAAAAAATTCTGAACCGACTCTGACGTCAGTCAGACGCACTTGTTAGTAAATACACACCTGAGACTTTTGACCTTCAGCAACAAATTAAATAAAATACAGAACAATGTTACATAAAGCCCTAAGTGTAAGCGTTATGACTAATCAGCTTTGTGAGTACAGACATTGAAATAATTCACACACACACACACACACACTTACCCTGAGTGTGCGGAGGTGAGTGTTTTGAGGCTGGCGGCGTTGCGTAGCAGCTTGTCCAGCGTGCTAACGATGTGGGCGAAGCGTGGCCGTGCGTTACGCTCCTTCAGCCAGCACTCGAGCATCAGTTGATGAAGAACGGCTGGACAGTCCATGGGTGGAGGAAGCCTGTAATCCTGCTCCACCGCGTTCATCACCTACGACAAGCCGACGTGGACAAGAAGAAGGTCATGCTCGATGTAAAGTGCAATACTTCTTCAGTGTCGAATTTCACTGGTAATGCTGAGGTATATTTGCAAAATATCTGTGCAGGTCAAACATGCACAAAATACTGGGAATTTATGTTATTTATGTTCTCAAGTTCTTAGTCATTTTTAAGTTCTTTAAAAATTACAACCCAAATTTTATCAAAATTATTATATTTATTAGTAAGTTCTTAAAGTTCTTGTGACTGGTCAGTTGAATTATATAGTATCTAATCTAATCAAATGTTTTCTATGAGTGGAAATTTCAGGAGGATGGCTCTAATAAATTGACAAAAATATTATTTTACACATTTTAAAAATAGCTGGATTATGTTCATAATTTTTTTTTTCCAGTTTAAGGGCCTCCTGCCTAAAAAAAAAGTTCGAGAACCCCATAGCAGGTGAAGGTAAGTGAAACCTCATTTTTCATATTGTTTCAAATCCTTCTGAAGGGTTAAAACAGTTGAGCCAAAGATGCCAACGTTGCTAATAATGAGCGATGGCTAGTCCAGGCCAGTTAGCATTATGTAAATGACACTGTGCTGACGGCTTCCCAGGAGATTCTGCTCCACTGGTTAGCCACGTTAGCGCTTTTGGGCGATGTGATAAAGAGACAGCGCATGCAGGTTTAATCCTTGCTTGGCAGTGCCTGCAGAGCGATGCTCAAGTCTATACACACACTCCATCTGTAAGAGTGAAAAGGCTGGAGAGTGCACCATGTGTGTGTGTGTATCTGTGTGTGCTGCAGTTTTTCTCACTCACATCCTGGTTGCTCATGTCCCAGTAGGGCCGCTCTCCAAACGACATCACCTCCCACATGACGATGCCGTAGCTCCACACGTCACTGGCTGTGGTGAACTTGCGGAAGGCGATGGCCTCGGGGGCTGTCCAGCGGATTGGGATTTTTCCACCCTGTGTGTGGAGAGAGAAATGCGCCCACGCGCCACATGAGCCGTTTGACGCCAGCTTCAAACCCACCAGATGCCTAATTAGAGTAGAGTCTGAACACTTTCTCACGGGCTTCCCTCCTCGCAGTGCGCTCGCTGATTTGGCAGAAATCTGACTATGGCACAAGCAGCAAGGACAAAGACGCTAATCAGTACACATGCTAATCGCATGAAAATGTCAGGCTAGCTGTGAAATACTGCATCAAGCCTGTGTCTTACGGTATGTCACCTCTGAAGGAGGCGTGGCCTATGGGTCTGTCAGTCCTAATGAAGGAGGCCTGTTAGTCCTAGTGAAGGGGTGTGGCCTCTCTACCTGTCAGTCTCATCAGTTTTAATGATGGTGGAGTGTCCTATTTATCTATCAGGCCTAAAGATGGAGGCTTGGCCTATGTGTCTATCAGTCCTAATGAAGGAGGCGTGGCCTATGTATAAATCAGTGCTAGCAAAGGAGCCTTGCCCTGTGTGCCTTAGTCTCAGTGCAAGAGGTGCAGCCTATATGGTCTTCAGTTTCAGTGAAGGAGGCATGGTCTATGTGCCTGTCAGTCCAAATTTTATATACATACACCGATCAGCCGTAACATTAAAACTACTGACAGGTGGAGTGAATAACATTGATTGTGGCACCTGTCAAGGGGTGGGATATATTAGGCAGCAAGGGAACACTCAGTTCTCAATGTTGATGTGTTGGAAGCAGGAAAAATGGGCAAGCGTAAGGATAGACGACTGGGTCAGAGCATCTCCAAAACCCTAGGTCTTGTGGGGTGTACCGGTAGTACCTACCAAAAGTGGTCCAAGGAAGGACATTGTTGCAGACCAAGTACACCCCTTCATGGCAACGGTATTCCCTAATGGCAGTGGCCTCTTTCAGCAAGATATGGTTTGAGGAAGAGCCGTTTTAGCAGCACAAGGGGGACCTACACAATATTAGGCAGGTGGTTTCAATGTTATGGCTGATCAGTGTATACATCTCAGTACGAGTGAAGGAGACATGGCCTATGTGCCTGTCAGTCTCAGTGAAGGAGGTGTGGCCTATATGTCTGTCAGTCCTAATGAAGAAGGCGTGGCTCATGCACCTATTAGTCTTAGTGAAGAGGTATTGTCTATGTGACCGTAAGTTCTGAGAATGGAGGTGTGGCTCATGTGCCTGTTAGGCCAAATGAAGAAGCTGTGATCTATGTGTCTGTCAGTCCTATTGAATTAGGCATCTTTCACACATCAGGCAATACATGCAAAACAACATAATAGCACTGTAAATAGTTAGTAAATATTTTTCACATAGCTAGCCAAGCATTTAGCTGGTCCAATAAAGCTTTAATTATAACTGAACTTTTTTTTTTTTTCAGAAAGTTGCTTCAAATAAGCACACACAACTCACCAGGGAGCTGGTGTAGGTCGGGTCGGACGAGTTCTCGTCCAGAAAGCGTGAGAGGCCAAAGTCAGAAACTTTGCACACCAGGTTGCTGTTAACGAGGACGTTCCGTGCTGCCAAGTCGCGGTGGACGTAGTTCATGTCAGAGAGGTACTTCATTCCGGCCGCGATGCCTCGCAGCATGCCGACGAGCTGCGTCACCGTGAACCCACCGTCGTTGAGCTGGAATGGGAATGACAACATCACATGTGAGATGATCTAGCATGGCAGAATAATGTGATAATATGAAATAGTTATACTGATATAGATCACAAATATGTTATTGCTAGGTGCAGCGATTTAATTAATTATAAAACATATATACAGGCATTTATTTTCTTTGTATGTTTGCAATATGGAGCTGCAGGTTTGCCAACAAGACAAATGTGTTACAGAAACAAGAAACATCAGTGACTTGACAATTGCTAGTGCGTTAACAAGTCTTAAATAATATTCTAGCATTTTCTCTTGCATTGCCATTGGAGTACTGAATTAAATTGAATTGAATTGAATGCTGTGCTCAGCTCTAAGATGATACTTTGGAATGTATGGTTATCATTCCAGTCTCAGCAGTGTTTATAGATGCATGACACCACACCACTCCGGGGCTAATCAGATTAATCTACACCACGGTTCTGCTCGACTGCCCTCGCGGCATTGTGTAATCCACTTCCAGATAACCGAGCGACATGGTTAGGAGGCTCCAAGCTAGAACTCCTTCATTCTGCTAATCCTGGCATGCATAATGTAGCTGTCATTTATGAAAAGTTTTGATCTCGGGAAATGGCAGCTGATAACGCGAGCAAAAGAGAAACCTCTACGACCCGATTCTCAGTCGAGAGACCACAGGAGTCACGCTGAGCCTCAAAGAGGAACCATCATTAGATCATTAACGGCTTGCACATGCTCCCGTTCAGTCACGAGGTTGTTTTTCTGTCATGTTGCTGATGATTCATGAAGTTTGCATCGGTTGGCAAAAGAAGAAGTGTGTGTATGTGTGTGTGTGGTGTCCTGAGGTAAGGAGGGTACACTCAGTGTTGTTAGGAGGTGACTTGAGAGACAGCCAGTCCCTTAAGTCCAAGGTTGACTCATGTTCTAGATGGTCATTGAGTGAAGTCTTTTCTAGAAGCTCATTTATCCACTGCAGTTTAGCACAGAGGTGATCTGGGGTTACTGCTGTCATAAGAGAACCCTGAGGTGGGACCAAGTTGTAAGGTGAATTAAGGTTATTTCTGGAAAAATCCCTTATGCTCCAGGCTTAGCAAGTTCTCCTGTCAACATGCAAAAATCACAGCGCTGTCTGCCCAGTCGTCTCTGCTTCATTAATTTATAGGCACAAAGATTCAGGAAACTAGTTCCTGGTTTGTATTTCCATTGTGCTGCATAGATGGTGAACGTTATAGAAAATAACAAAAGTGAAGCAAACTGTTGCCAAAAAAAAAAACTAAAAAACAATAGGAACCACATTCCAGGAACTCAAATCACCTTGGGTTCCTGAAAGTTCCTGAAAAGGTTCCTGCAGTTCTGGTTTCACCAATAACGCCTGAACTCACCCTGAGGAAGGAGTCCAAAGCTCCGTTCTCCATGAACTCGGTAACTATCAGTACTGGGCAGCTCCTGGTCAACACTCCCTCCAGGTGGATGACGTTGGGGTGGTCGAACTGGCCCATGATGCTCGCCTCGGCCAGGAAGTCGCGTCTCTGACGCTCCGTGTAGCCCGCTTTCAGAGTCTTGATAGCCACGGCCACTTCCTTCCTGCCGGGCTGCTTTAGCCTCCCGCGACACACCTCTCCAAACTCCCCTGGAGGAAAGGAGAGAGGGAGGAGTGGTGGAAAAAAGAGAAGAAGACAGGAATACTGATTTGAGCTGAGGAAGGAACACTTGTCATGATGGATTATGAGATGTTGAGAAGAAAAAGAACGCATGGATTGGTCATATAAGTATTTGGAACAGAGAGAGAGTATTCGTTCATTCATTTTTTATTTTTGAAATGAAAATGGGAAAAAAAAGAAATTCTGTTTTTTTTCTTGCCACACACTTAAATAGGAAATGAATTCATTTTTCCAGAAAAATAAAATATCAACTCATTAATTCAATCAGCCAAACGTGGCGGCAGTGCACTGTAGACCAATAAAATCACACAGATACAGGTCAAGCGCTTCAGTTAGTAGCAGTTCTGCGGGCGGAAACGTCTTTTTTGATGAGAGAGGTCAGAGGATAACGGCCAGACTGGTTTGAGCTGACAGGAAGGCTATGGTAACTAAAATAACCACTCTTTATAACTGTGGTGAGCAGAAAAGCATCTCAGCATGCACAAAATGTCAAAATGTAAAGGCTACAACAGCAGAAGACCACACTGGGGTCTACTCCTAACACCCAAGAACAGGAAGTGAACATTAACTGACCTGTACCTGCATGATTTTATGCAATGCATGATGGGCTGACTGGATAATTGCATGAATGAGCAGGTGTATATGTGGCCTGTTATTGTAATTTTGAAAAAAAAAAAAAATGAACACACTGTAGCTGGACTAGGAAATCTGGAGTTCTTTCTATACAAGGGGAATTGAGAATTGAAAAAGTTTCACGCTGACCAATGTAGCTCTTAATAACGGTAGCGTGTTACTGCTTTGTACACATGGCAGACCTTTGAGCGCTCCGTGCAGACGTTTGATGCTTCTCTCCTGCAATTGCTCATCGATTGTGTGAAAAAAAAAAAAAAAAAACACCAGCTATCAGCGCGCACTCGGATTAGACGTCGGCGCGATTCTGACACCCGATCTGTGGAGGAGGTGGAGTGTGAACTGACCGCTCTCTCCGGTGTGAAATGGCTTGTTTACCTGCTCCGATGACTTCCTCGATCTTCACGCAGGAGATGTCAATCTCACGGGCAAACTCGTGCACCGCCTCGTTGGGGTCCTCGTAAGTGAAAGGGTCGATGTAGACTTTCACACCCGGGGACACTGCGAGAGAAAAGGGGAGGGATCAATAAATACAGCAAATCTCTCCATAACACATCGACGCATTGTTTTTTGTTTTTTTTTGTTCGTGGGCTTTGTAATAATTTATTACACAAGCAAGTCTCTGGGTATCTGTACTGGGCTTCCTATTTATCTGTTTATATTAATTTGACATTTTTTTGTCTGACTAACATTACGGGAAAAAAAAGAGAAGATGGTGTGGGAACAACTGCTTAAAGCAACTGTTTATCACAAATCCAGCTTTACTCACCGTACTGCTGTAGCTTCTCTGTGTACTCCAGCTCAGAGCCTGTGCGCTGCCTCCTGAAACCAGACCAAAGGCGTTCACAGTGTGATCACGTACAACATTCGCTCCTAATGAGCGCGCCACGTTGTGCGCACTGTGTGGAACTGTTCGGCATTGATTTCACACTGCTGCACGGGAGTTCTGAATCACCGGAACAATGAGCGTAGCGGCTCGAGATTGCCTCATTCTCCACCGCAGACATAATTGCGCCATTACATGGTTGAAGTGAGCTGAACGCAGGTTGCGTACCACAAACTCTGCACAGAATGCCTCCGCATAGGGGGTCAGACTCTCCATGAACAGGAAGTTTATGTGGATTCGCTCGGCATCTATGCTTGGCTCATCAAGGTCTGGAAAGCTTAAGTCATCTCATTAGACCTCTTTTGTTTTGGTAACTTTGCATTAGGAAGGCGAGCGAATGAAAGGGAGTGGACGGTCCTGACAGAATGCACCGTCTCCTCCCCCCACCTCCTCCCCTCCTCCCATATTGATGGTTGTCGCCTAACAATAAAAGCCGCCTCTAATTAGCATCTCATCTCCAATGGAAATGGGCGGCGGAAGAATGACATCTCATACAAGGCCACAGCAACACACACGCATTAGGACGGTGAAACAGAGTGCATGAATGAGAAAAGAGAACAAGGAGAAAAAGAGGGAGTGGGAATGATGGGGGACAATTTAGGAAGAATTGCTAACACAGAGTGCGCTCTCTGCAAAGAGTAAACTCTGAAATCGGCATTCTTTGCCCTCCTCTGCTACCACCAGCTGACGATCGACAGCACTTCTGCAAAATGGACATCTTTTTTTTGCAGATGCTTTTAAAAGAATGTTGAAAAAATACCAGACACTTATAAATATACTGCTTATTGTGTGACTGTCTGAGCCGCAGTCTGCATTTATTTCACTAGTTGCAGCACAGTTAGCCTTATGGAAAAGCCAGGATAAGGGATTTGATTGGTCTCTCTCACCTGAGGCAGAGAACAGCGATGACCACCGTGGCCACGATGACTACGAAGCCGGCCAAGGCCGAGCCGATGATGAGGGGCAGCTGGTCCTGCACAGAGCGCTCCGGATCATCTGCAAGAGACGAGCAAAGGGAAACAAAATTCAGATATCAGCTGCGTTGCCAAAATGCCAAATGCCAAAAGACATGCCAAAAGATCTGCAAGTCATTTGCGAAGTGCTAAATCACATGTGCTAAGAGCTGCTACTACTAAAATTGCATTAACAACTGTTTCCAGCAGTGATGCACAGAAAAAAAAAATCAATGACTAAAATTGAAATTCTGGACAAACTGTACTGAAAAAATGCAAACAAGCAAACAAAAACCCATAAAACCTTTGTACTGTTTTATTTAAATAACTACAAGGTAATAAAAACACTTTATTATTGAGAAATCAGTTATAAAACTAAGCTGAGAATAAATAAAACAATTTTTTAAAAACCTTTTTTTTTCTGTGCTAAAAGGTGCAGTACAGGCCATAAGTCTAAATGCACTTACAACTGTTTCCATCAGTGATTTACTGAGAAGAAAATCACTGGCAAAATAAACAAAATATCCCACAAAGACACAAAAACACCTAAGGGCCAAATTTCTTTCTTCTTATTATTATTATTACAATAAGCTTTTGGATTGTTTTATTACAAGGTAATGAAAAAGACTTTTATTGAAAAATCAGCCACAAGGCTAAGCTGAGAATAAATCGGACAGCTTATGAATCCACTAACAACTGTATCCATCAGTGACGCACTGAAAAGCAAATCATTGGCCAAAAACCTGACACCGAAATTCAGGACACAATAGACATTTTCATACTATGTATCAATCATTAAAAAATATATTAAGACATAAAAAGTACATGAAAACTTTTGTGTTTACATTTTCACTACTTTTTTTCAGTAAAATTTTTTTTTAAAATGGTCAGATTATATTGCTCCAGCAAGCTTCTCAAGCTTTATTGCTCATAAATACACCTCAGAAAGATGATAACTAGGGATGCACCGATGTATCAGCCGATAATCGGTATCAGCCAATAAAAGCAATTATCCGCTCTTTTAACACCACTAATCTGATTAGCCACTTTAAAGCTCGACATGGCAAGGAATATGACTAGGCTGCTTCAGCTAAAAAAGGACATTTGAGAGTAATGGAGATTATCGCACTGGAAGATCAACCATTCTCCGTGGTGGAAGACACGGGCTTTCAGCGACTGGTTAAAAACACCTCGAGTCTCGCTGCACAATACCGATTCGTTATTCTTAATGTCAGTGTTTTTTCTTTATAACTGAGACCAGTTACTCTGAAACATGGAAAACATGTAAATAGATACAGAAAGAATAAAGTTATTATTTACTATTATTATTTCTTTCAAAGTTGTGTAATTATTATGTAATAATAAATTATCAGTAATTTGAAACTAGGTATAAAAAAAGCAGAACCACCAAACTATCGGGATCATTATCGTCAGATGTCATTCTTAAATATCGGTATCGATGCAGAAATTTTGTATCGGCACATCCCTAATGATAACCACAGTCACACTGAGGTGTGAGATTTTTTTATATTATGTGATTATCTTTTCAAATGATTAATGTTTATAATCATGTAAAATTTGTATTATATAAAGAAATAAATTTTTTTTTGTTCCGTTGAAGATCTGTGTCTCTGAGGCACCTTAAAGTCTGAAGTCTGAGGTTAAAGTCAGAGCGTGACCTAGTTATCTCTTTAAAGTGACGTCTAGGGTCAGTTTGTCAGACAGCGGCAGATAATTAACGCCAACACGTCAGATAAATATGCAAATGAACATGCTCTGAAGTGTAACTGCGGACTGGCTGTCAAGTGTGTTGTATGTTCGCTCTAAAGGCAGCTTATCTCTTTATTTCCGTCTAACTCCTGTCTGAAATGTAAGAACTCACCATGTAGACTGGTGCTGTAGTCCACTGGGTGACTGTAGCTGCCGTAGCCGGCCACGGTGCGAGCGCGAACCTGCACCGTGTACACCGTCCCCGCTTTCAGCCCCTCCACCCTCGCAGAGCTGGTCTGAGCTGTGACCGTGTGAGAGAAAGATTCACCCTGTCACGCACACACACACACACACACACACACACACACACACGCTACAGTATCTAAACAATAGACAATGGATCATTGATCTGAGCTTTTGTATGTCCACTGCACCATTTAAAACCAGGACCGGGGGGTTGCCAAGTCCCAATAAAGCAGTCCAGTGTCAAAGAAAGTACAATCTGACAGCCACAAACTCCGAAATCATGCCAAAAATATTGTAATATGTACAAAAGAACATCATTATTTAATGAAATAATATTAGAGCTGTGGTTTCCCTAAACATCAAGGTGCTAGAAATGTTCTCATATTATTACACATATTATCACAAATAAAGAATATCTATGAGAATGATATAAGGACAAACTCATTTATATGGTAAAAGTAGTTTATTATTTTATTTTAGACGCATTTACCATAGTTGCAATACTTTATTACAACTAATGCACTAGAAATACTAGAAATTTTACTGATTCAATTTACAAAGCACAAATGTGTGCGGAAAACTGCAGACTTGGCAACCTTGATGTTTAAAACGAAACCCACAAAAGTTAGTGTAAAGTATTAAAAATATTAGTATGTTAGTTAACTTAAGTGTTATATTAATCCATCCATCCATCAAAAAAAAACCCTGATCAAACTGGAATGGAAAGTGGGCGTGGCCTAATATTCTAACATGCCCGCTTGGTGGACGCCTCTCTATCTGAAACTCAAAGGAAGTACACAGTGTTTTGTTCAAGATTTGATTAAGTGGTGTTCATGAAACATCAGCCTTGTGATTGGTGAATGTAACATTAGCCACGCCCACTTTTCTTTTAAAAAGCTTGTAAATTATTCAAAGCGCATGTTGTACCCACAAGAACGACGTTAACCTAATTAGAAAGAAAGCAATCACCCATTTATGTTCCCTTGGACTTTAAATAGAGAAAAATGTTTTGAGATTAAGGGGAACGCGGCACGTCTGTCACAGCTCTGATGAAAACGAATGAGGAAAAAAAAAACCTTGTGAAAAATGAATAGGAAAAAAAAAGAAAAAAACATTATCCAGCACTTTGGGTGTTAACTGTTTGGCTGTAAGCACAGGCCATCTGTTCGCCCCATTTTTTAATTTTTTTAATTAACTTTATTTATACCCAAGGGGGCAATTGGGTTTTCACACATCCCAGCTTGGAACAAAACTGGGGCTGGAGCACAAACTCAGCCATTGTATGGACACTTGGAGATGTTAAGCAGTGTCTTAATAACAATAATAATAATAAGAAGAAGAAGACATTTTAATGGTCTCGGAGGACAGCACAAAAAAACAAACACAAACTTCTGGTGCAGCTGAGCTTTACTAAAGTTTTTAAAGAATTCTCATAAACACACACTAAATTACAACATGCTGTACGTATAACACGTTATAACACGTTATCATTCCTATGGTAACCGCTCATTCACAGGGACGTCTATGGCCGGTGCTCGTAATCTATCATAATCTAACCTTAATAATTAACGGACTATAAAGCGTGCTGTTATAATGTATTGTTCTTGTTTTTTGGAAGGAGTCTCCAGTGTCAACTTCTTATCAACTTCAAGAGAGAGAGACTAACTTGTTTCATGGATGTTCCTTAACATTAAACGTAACTATAAACAGATAAAAAGTATGCGTATGCAGTAAAATGTGTGAACATTTCGTGTGCTTATCTGCTATCTAGGAAAGAAATTTCACTGCACTGTGTCTACAAGACACGCCCACTGCTCTTCTATTGGTCGTTTCTAAATAACCATGTGCCTGTAAAACACCTGTGGTTAGACATCCAGCTACATGCAGCGACAGAGTAATTATATAACAAAGATATATGTTCTATGTAGTATGTTCAAGCCTCTGTCGTTATGTGTCATGCTAGCTACCTCATCAACACTTTATCATGCTAGCTATCCTATCTAGCACTAGCTAGAAATTTCACAGAGCTTTCAAATTCTGTTGAGCTGAGATTCGTACAGCCAATATTCTGATCCACAGCAAGGAATTTTCCTCCAGTTATGTAAAAGACATGTTACGATTTAATGCTGATTAAAAAAAAGATGTGTAGGATTAAATTTCGTATTAAAAATCGTAACAAGAGGATCAGTGTTGCTCTTTCTTACCTGCTCCTGGTACTTGATCTCGTAATCTAAGATGACGCCGTTGGGTCGCTCTGGAGGCAGCCAGGACAGACTGAGGGTGCTTGCTGTGGAGCGCATGAGGTGCACCGTGGGTACAGCTGAAGGTGCTATAGAATCGAGAGAGAGAGAAAGAGAGAGAGAGAGAGGTATAGCAAAACACAACAATCAGCATTTCAGGACCCAAAGTGGCTGCCTTTGCTATAGCAATTAAAATTATGCGAAGTTTACTGCTGTGTGTTTTAGTTAAACACTGTTATGGGAATAGTGTGAAGAGGTGCGACAAGATGATCTCATCAAAAAAGTGCAGCAAAACACGCAGTCCTGTGGAGGCTTGAGGATTCATTATGTCATCATTCTGGCACGCCTTTTTTTTTTTTTGGAAATGTACACTAGGTTTATTGACAAGAATAGTGACAAGCAGACGAGCTGATCCTCACTCACCCGCCTGATTGGTGGTTATATTGACGGTGGCGTAGCGCGGCGTGATGGGGCTCTTGGGTGAGACGCCGTTGACGGCCTGGATCTCGAAGCTGTAGTGTGTGTGAGCTTGCAGGTTCCTGATGGCTGCGTGTCTCTCGGCAAGGCCCAGTCGCCGTGGTGCGACCTCTACGTTGTCGTCGCAGCGCACACAGGTGTCGTGCTCGCACTTTTTACACACCACGTTATACACGAGGTCGGCTCGGCCGCCTGAGTCACGTGGCTCCGCCCACTCTAGAGACACAGACGTCTCATTTATGCTGGATATCACGCTGAGAGGCGCTGAAGGGACAGCTGGAGACAGAGACGGAGAGAAACACTCAAACAAGATGGTTCCTCTTATCACAAACATTATAGCAGCTATAAACAATCGTTCTTTCACCAGCTTCTCTTTCTCTCTCTCTTGAAGTTAGTAAGACAATAAAAGTACAGCTTGTCATGTTACTGAGAAACCAGAAAGTGCAAACTTCTCTGAAGACTTTTGTGTGGTGGAAAATGAGTTTGCCCATTTAAACCCTGCTGTTTCTGTCTTTCGTTGCGAAGTCTTATCATGCATTCATGTCGTTAAGTCTGAGACTTGTTTTCTCAGTTTCTGTGTTTCCTGATTTTGACACGCTCTTGTTCTTCGGGTTTATTAATATGAATGTTCCTTGTCTGACGAGCTCTAATAAATACCATGCTGAGTTTACGTGTCCTGTCTCTGATGCCTGCATGTGACAATTTCCTGAGCTAGGAACACTGAGGGTTTAAGCAACCGTAATAATAAAGTTACCATGAAAAATTTTTTAGACTGCTGAGATCCGTTTCTTTTTTAAACTTTCTGCTGTCGGCGTGATTGTTGTCATGATCTGCATCTCAAATCGAAAACTCTCACTGTACATTCAGGAGTATTTCGTAATCTTGAAAATGTGGCACTCAAAACAGACCTTTTGGTAGGTTTAAGAGGTTTTTAAATCTCAAACACTATCAGTAAGATGTGATTTGAGACACGGTGTTAGTTTGATTACTCAGGTGGGGACACAGTGTCACATGGTGCTATACTGCCTCCACTATTTATGTTGTTATTGCACCACACGGACACGTCACGTTAATTTCTGAGTGACTGTAGGATATGTGAGACGGCTATCTTGCGTATGTGTAGTTAACAGCAAGTATAAATCAGCCTTAATGCTGTGGGGGGGCATTTATTTTTGCTGCCGTGGTTTGGGTCCACTGCAAATCAAAACAGTGTTCTAGTTAATCCCACAGAGGCAAACTTCACACGCCAACCATGTCTTTGCTCGTCGACTCCATTTGGGAGAAGATGGAAAATTGTATAAATGTAATTTTTTTTGCTAGACTGTCACTTTAAGTTAAAGTTGATGGATCCAGTTGAAAATTGAAGCAGACGTTTTGCTGCGTGACGATGCTCGGAGCTGGAGCAGGGCAGCATCGTTTCGAGCGGTACGGATTAACCCTGTAAGGGTTTTTTCATTTATTTATAACTTACATTCTATTAAAACAGTGCTGCATGATAACACGTGAAATTAACCGTGGTCATCACGAACACATTGATGGTCTTTTGAGGGAAAATGCTCACACTGGTGGTTGAAGGAATGAAAAAAATGTATATATGATCCTCTTTTTGGCGATCTCTAATTATCGTTAAATTCAGAAAACATGCACGTGATTTACAGCCGAAATTTAAAGTCGTCTCTGACATTGTTACTTTTTTAATTTGCTTGGTTTATTTCAGATATTTTCCAATCACACCATGTCCTGAAGTGTTTTATTCTTCTTATAGCACAGCAATTTGCCAATGATTACTAATTAAAGTACGTTATACTTTTTATCCATTTATAATTACATTTAATGTTAAAGAACGTCCACGAAACAAGTATGCATTATCACGTAGGTTATAGCAGCTATAAACAGTCGTTCCTCGACCAGCTCTGACACTGGAGACTCCTTCCATAAATGCTACATTACAGTCTCCTTTGAAAACTTCACTATTATTAACAATTATATGTTTTTCTTTGTAACGTCATGTTTTTAATCCATATATTATTAGTCTTATTTTTCCAACAGGTGAAACATCTCTTCCTCAATACCTGCTTATTGATTTTGTTAATTAGGGTTTTAGCTTTAAGCCAATTTCTAGTAATTACCCTTTCAACAGCTGTGAGAAGTGTTTTAACTCAGTTTCCTTCCTCCTTCGAGGTGAGACAAGCCCTGAATTATTGCCCGGCTACGATGTGCTCCTGGGAGTGTGAATTAAACAAACGGCTTGGCAACTCCAGAATATATGCACATGATTTACATCTAGAATGCCACACTGTCTCCAAAAAACTTGGAAGATGTTTGCTTTTAATTTCAGGACTAATAAAGAATCTAATCTATTTTTTCCCCATTTGGATTCCTTTGACTTTTGGGAGAATTGAGAGCTCCTTTTCCATTTTCACAATTCTTTACCCTTCACTTGTTATTCTATGCTTCGACTGAAACATCTGTCAAATAAATAAATGCAAATTTATTCTAATAATCTCTGCCATAAATGTATTTAAATGAATCCCAATTTATTTTCCAATTATTCCAGTTATTTAAAGTGAACTCTGTTTAAAAATCAAGACTCTAAAGGCTAAAACTATGTCCCATTCATAAATAACAAAGTCAAATCATTAATTATATATTCTTATAATCTATATTATATATTCAAAATATAAAATAAATAACACATGTGGTAAGTGATATTAAGCATATCAAGTGAGCTTAAACATATGCAAGCACTGTACAGATTAATAGTCACTTTTCAAATATATATTTAAAAAAAAAAATCCTGGTTGTGAAATGCTAGTTTCAAAAGTATTGGCACCCCACAAATAACATTGGGTTGTTTTCATGTTTATTTTAGGTTCATTATCTTGTTAAAGGTTCCATCTATGGTCAAGGTTTAACCTGGTAACAGACACAGATATGCTCCTGGTGTTACGACACAGGATATGATCCCAACTGTATGTGCTGCGTTTTATGAGACAGAAGAGCTTTTCCTGTGCAGCCCTTTCAAACAGCCCTTGTTCTAGAAAAAAAAAAAATTCTCAAAACATGTGAGTGGGAAAATCATTTTGTTTATTGTTTCTTTCTGAAAGGTGCCAATAATTTTGGAGTCGATTCTAACTGTCCTGTCTGAGATCCCTGGATTCGAGCCTTCTGTCTGTTGTCTCGGATAACGCCAGACTATTGCAGTATTGAACAGCATGATGTTGCACAGTGTAATAGCGTATAATGCGGCATTACATTAGGTTACAGTAGAGCAGGAGTGTGCAAACCTTCCAGCATTATTGAAACAGCTTGTGAGCTACCTTACAAGTATAATTAGATTTGGCCCACTACTAAAGAAGATAAAAAAAAATCTGTTTCTATTTTGAACTTCTGCAGTCCAATAAAAAAAACTATCAAAGCCTCATCACCCTCCTCATCCTCTCCTCTCACTATTCTTCAGGCACTAAAGAAAGAAAGAGAATATATTCATTATAATGTTTTAATCTTGGTGTATTAATAAAACTCTTTTCTAACATACAGCACTAAGTGCTTACTATTAAGTGAGTCATCTAAATTAATAGGCAGCAGATGGTTATTGCAAAGTGATTATATCTGTTGTTGCTAATTATTTAATTATGAATTATTACAGGTAACCTGTGGCCCTCGATGTCATTTCTTTTATCTCCATCTGCTCCCTAGTTTGAGAAAGTCTGAACACTATGCAAAACCATACTGTTACAAAATAATGTAACATAATTTCACAACACTGTTTCAAAACTGAAAATAGATTTAAATTTAAAGGGAATTTAAGTTCTATTCAACACAACACCATTATTACAATCTTTTATACAATATTACAGCTATTACAACACCTGTTTCTATCTATTACAGCTATTACTACACTTACTGCAATCTATTAATTACGCCTATTACAATCTATTACGCCTATTACAGCACATATTACAATCTATTACACCACCTAGTACAATCTATTACACCTATTACAACATGTATTATAATCTATTACGCCTATTACAGTATGTACTACAATCTTTTACACCTATGACAACAACTACAATCTACTAGAATACAGTACAGCTTTTACTCTCTATTATACCCATTACAACACCTATTACAATACAGTATAACCAAATACACCTATGACAACAACTATTACAATTTATTACACCTTTTAGAAAATCTAGCACATTCTATTAAACCTACAGCAACTACTACAATCCATTATATTATACATCTCTTACAATACATTACAATCGATTATACTTTTGCCACACCCATCACAACCTAGCACACCTAAAACATCTAATACAATCTAGTACTCTTACAACATCTATTACAATATATTACTATCATTTATACATATGACAACAACTATTACAATCTAGCACAACTATGACTACACCTACTACAATCTATTACACATATTACAACATCTATTACAATCATTTACACCTATTACAACAACTGTTACATCTATGACAACAACCAGACCACAACCTAGTACACCTATAACAACATCTATTACAATTTAGTACAACTATTACAACACATTACAACACCTATTAAAATCTAACAACAGCTATTGCAACCCATCGCACGTATTACAACAACTGTTACATTTATGACAACAACTAGACTCAACCTAGTACACCTATAACAACATCTGTTACAATCTAGTACAACTCTTACAACACATAAAAACACCTACTACAATCTACCAACAGCTACTGCAATCCATCAAACCTATTACAACTATTACATTTATGACAACAACTAGACTCAACCTAGTACACCTATAACAACATCTATTACAATCTAATACAATTATGACAACACTACTACTACTACTACTACTACAATCTATTACACATTTTACAACATCTATTACAATTATTTACACCTATTACAACAACTGCTACATCTATGACAACAACTAGACCACAACCTAGTACACCTATAACAACATCTATTACAATCTAGTACAACTATTACAACATTACAACACTTATTACACTCTTACAAAACGTTTACAATCTATTACAGGTATTACCACACTCATAACAAACAAGTACATTTATGACAACATCTATAACAATCTTTTACACCTATTACAACACCTATTACACCTATGACAAAAACAAGACTACAACCTAGTACAACTATTACAATCTTTTATAATATATCCCACCTATTACTACAACTATTACAATTGTTTACACCTATTCCAACAACTAGATTACAACCTAGTACACCTATTACCTACCCATTACAAACTAATATAACTATAACAACACCTATTACAATCTATTACAATCTAATCGACCTATTACAACAGCCATTACAACCTAACACAACTATTACAACACCTATTACAATCTAGTACACCTACTATCTTACCCATTACAAACTAATACAACTACAACAACAACTAATACAATCTACTCGACCTATTACAACAGCCATTACAACCTAGTACAACTATTACAACACCTATTACACTCCATAATTACAGTGTTATTATAATAGGTGTACACAACAGGTTATTCTGGGTGTGATATTGAACAGGAAAAAACAGACCTGAAGCTACTCAAGTGTTACATGGGGAGTTTTTAGCCCCTCGCTGTGCTACATGGATCTTAGCCTGGACTCTTAACTCGTATACAAGCAGACACTCCGGCGTGTGAAAGCTCACACTGCTCAACTCTACCAGATCAAATCTAATCCCTCAAAGGGTCAGATAAAAGCAGGCGTTTATTCCGAGTCACTTCGATCGAATCAGCTAATCGCTTGCACATATTCATTCCAAATGCGTCGCCCTCTCGAAGGAGCCCTCGTCTGACAGGACGGATTTCAGAACCGATGGATCTCGCTTGGAGAGTTAGAATGCAAAGTAATTAAAAGCAGAGGCTGCAGTTAGACCAAACGAGCCTCTGGGAAAAAATTCTAATCTGACTTTTTTTTTTCTTCCTGACTGATATTAAGTGCACACTCCTCTGTGAAATCCATTCATAACATGCAATCTTTTCGGCACAGCACTGTAAATAATTGAGCCGTTTGTTGCACAGGCTTGCGTGAGTGCATGCAATATTGCTGATTCAATCCACGTGCATGTGTGCAATTAGCCTAAGGCTAAGTGGTTCCGGGATTCGCTTTGATAATGGCGAGGAAGGTGGCCTTTATTGCTTTTTTATTCAGTGTCATCAGGCAAATTAAACATGTTCAACAAGGCAGGGAAACACAGGAGACTCACTGGTGCAGGGCGAGTCAGGAGAGTCGCCGTCGGCGCGGTAGTACCCGTTCTGACACGGGCACACGCTGGATGCGGCGGACGTGGCCCGGCTGAAAGGTGGACACGGGGTGCAGAAGCCTTCGCCCTGCTTGGACTTGAACGAGCCGGGCGTGCATGCTGAGAAGGACAGGAAGCAGAAGGAAAAGGTCACTCAGGGAGCAGTGCAAGGTTTTGCCTTTCTGGCATGTTTGGACGTATTGGACTTACTTTGGACATACTTTTGGACATGGTGGATATACCATTGACATCTTGAATACTCTGTACATATTGGACATACCTTGGATATACTGAGCATACTTTGGACATATTGGATAGTAAATATTCTTTGGACATATTGGACATACTTTGGACATACACTGGATTTACTGAAAATACCTTGGACATACTGAGTGCACGCAGGACATATTGGATACACTCTGGATATATTGGCAATATTCTGGACATAATTTGACCATATTTGACATTCTTTGAGCATAACATATTTTGAACATACTAGACATTCTTTGGACATACTGGACAAACCTTAGGCACTGGATATTCTTTGTGCATATTGTACATATCAGATATACTTTGGACACATTGGACATACTTTCCAGTCTGATCTACAAACCTATGTTACACTGTGAACTCATATGATGCAGACTATTTTCTTCCTTCCTTGCAAAGTCAGGTATCTCAGTTAGGATTGTAATTTCTGTCTCAATCAATCATTACACTGAAAGAAAAATAACGGCACCCCATAGCATCACCTTGCAATGGGATCAGTGTTGGCTATTGGCTAAAACACTGAAATTTTATCAGTATGGTATCAGAAATGTATAATATAAAGGATAATAACTAGAGTCCAGATGTGGCATTTATTGGAAGATAGTGATGCGTTTCTACAAGATTTAACAAGATGAAATGCCGAACAGCATGTGCTTTTTTGCTGTAGACGACATCAGCACACCACACCCTCCTCCATCCCATTCTGAATGGAATCGATGTGGAAATAGCTTGAAGAGCGCAGAGTCACATTGGAATGCCGGCTGCCTGCGTTATTGCTCTACACACTGCAGCAGCTGAATTACACCTCAGCTACCGGGCCTGCTTCAGTATTCCACCCATGATATATATTAGTTCCTGACTGAAGGAGAGTGTGTGAGGATAATAAGAAAGTGGAAAATCCAAGCGAGTGGCCCCTTAACAGGCGAGGTGCTCTGCATTCAGATAGGTACAGGGTGAAGTAGGGAGGACGAGAGGAGAGAGAGAGAGAGTAGGGGAAAATAATAGCCAGAGAAAGAGAGATATATGGAGAGAGAGACAAAGACAGAGAGAGAGCAATAGAGAGAGACATATGGTGGGAGAGAGAGAGAGAGAGAGAGAGAGAGAGAGAGACATTGTGGGAGAGAGAGAGAGAGATAAGGTAGGAAAGGAGACAATACTAGCCAGAGAGAGAGAGAGAGAGAGAGAGAGAGAGAGAGAGAGAGAGAGAGAGACCTATGGACAAAAAGAGACATCGTGAGAGAGAAAGTAATGAGGAGGAACAGAGAGGGGGAGAGGTACAAGGAGAGATTTGGTACAAGAGAGAGCTAAAGTAAGATAGAGAAGGAGAGAGAACAATGGGGAAGAGATGTAGAAAGATGGATGTGGTGAGAGAGATTTAGCAGTAGAGAATGCGAGAGGTTTCAGAACAGAGGCAGAGGGTGGATGAGAGACATGCATAAAAATTTGAGAGAGAGAGAAAATGAACAGGTTAGATACAGAAAGAGGAAAGCTTAAGCAAATGAGAGAGAGAGAGGGTGATGGAAATAACAGGATGGACAGACAGATACATAGTGAGAGACAGGGAGAGTGACAGCATGCCCAGGCTAACAGATAAATACTAACAGAGCTGCCTGAGGTAAGCGTTAGCTGTGTCCAGCCAGAGAGGTGATAGAGGAAATTAAACCCCCACCTCTATCCTCACTCTCTATCTCGCTACACAAATAACCCACCCCCCACACCATCCAGCCTTCCCAGCTCTTGGCCGTGTGGTGGTCTGGTGGCTCGCAACGACCCCACAGGGAATCATCTATCAGTCCTTTAAGGCTTGCCCTTAACCTTGAGCGACCATATGGAAACGAATGAAGCTCGTTTGAACTCTGAACTCTGAGGAACTCCACTGCATCTGCAGGTTGCTTCTTTATTACTCCAGTCTGTCTCGACTTTCACCCCCCATACCCCTCCCTGTCTGGCCCTCTCTTTGCCTATCTTATATTTGTTTGTCCCTTTAAGATCCCCCACTATCTCTCTCTTGCCCATTCAGCCTCTCTCACTGGCTCACGGTTAGTACACCCCCCTCTCTTTTTCGGCAGTACCATCCGTCTCCGCTCTATCGCTCTGTTAGGACCTTGTCAGATCTGTCAGGAGCGGCTCTTGCTGGAAGCTTTGTTCTCTGACGCTGCTGCAGTCCTCCACCCGTTACTGATCGGCTTTTCTCTCCCTCTGTTCAGCATGCTCCAGCTTGGAGGAGACACGGGAGTGTGCACACACCAGCTGTAGCCAATCCCTCACATTCTTCCAAACATAAAGAGCTTCTACAAATCCGCCTGTCCGTCTAATTCGTAGTGAAACTCTAATTCTAATTCGCACTGAAAGCCCCTCTCTTGAGTTCTGTGAGCCTTGTGACTAACAACTTCACCGTCCAATTAGTTCTTCCATGTTTAATCCTTTTAAGCCATTGAGGAACCTGATAATGCACTGTATCTGTGCCGAGAAAAGAGCCAAAGGCCCCTTTCTGACCTCAAAATCATCACTAATGGTGTTAAAAGAAATAAAACCCACCTTACGACCTTGGCATCCACGCTTTCCAAACTGTACCATGTGCCAGAAAATTCTCAAAACAGTCTTCTAGGAATAGGCACTTAAGGCCTGATAAACCCCACTCACCCTGACACTGTGTGTCTTTCTTAGCTGGCTCAAAGCCAGGCATGCAGGTGCAGGATCCCACGGGAACCATCCACTCGCCGTCTCCGTTGCAGTAGAGCTTGAGCGGGACCGACACCTCGACAGCATTAGGTACGCATGCGCCGGTGGCGATGACCAGAGAGGTGGCCTCTGCGCCTGTCGCTGTTTCGGGGAAGACCGCGAAGCTGGCGATGGTAGTGGAGCACTTCTTGAAGAAAACCCGGGCGGAGATCAGGGACATGCAAGCGCCCAAGTCCTGGAAGGCCAGGTAGAAACCGGCTTTGGAGAGTGGTCCAAAGCTGCGTAATTTGGTGTTGACGATCCCCGCCTCTAGCAAAGAGAAGCTCTCATCAGGGGCAATGGTGTCCACCTGGAGGCAAAGAGTCAGAGGTTCAAGATGTGGTCATGACAGACTTGCCAATGGGCATACATCTTAAAAGAAACAGAAAAACTTAAAACAGTAAACAGCACTCCTTTTTTTAATAGGTGTGTTCTAACGTGCAAGTTTGACACTCTATACATATACTTTATACACTCTGCTTTGTCTCTCCATTGGAAACTTGGCTGCCATCTGACATCATGTAAAAAACAAAGATGATTGATGTTTTTTATCTTTATATTTTGACAATATAGTCACCTAAAATTTAATATGTCATCAGCATTTAACATCATCATGTATTTATTCCAAACAAAAATAACCCAACCCTTAGAGTCTCCCCCACACAATTCCCCCAACACCTCAGTCCCATCTGACCTTCACGTAAGGATTCTCCCGCCATGGTGGGCTGTTTGCCGTCGCCGTGTCTCCATCTGACTCATAATAAAACAGGTTGAAAGTCTCTTTGCAGGAGCCGGGGATGTTGGGAATGCTAGCACAATCTCGCACGGAGAACTTGAGCTCCACGTAGACGCGCAGCACACCTCTGCGTGGGATGAAGTCTGTCCGAAGCCAGTTGTTCTGGTTGGGCTCCAGCACATTACACACCTGGTACGTTCGGATGGGGTTCATGGAGTCGTCGTAGCCGCTGACCTCCTCCCACTACGAGGAACGAGTGAGTGTTATGAGAAAAGAGAAAAGTATGATGGGAGAACTGTCAAAAGAGGGAGCAGAATCATGTAAAGGCTGTTTGAGGTTATACTGGTCATTTAATTGGCAGATGAGGATCAGATCCTCTGAGAATTAAATAAGTTCTGGCTCTCATCATCCTTAAAAAGATCTACAGGTTGCATCCGAGCATTGTTTCAAGCTTCGGACCAGACATAATGCTCTCCAAAACGCCTGAGTGAATTCTCATTCAGCAATCTGGGTAAATGTAATCCATTTTCCAAGGTGACATTTGGGTCGGGGAACTTCGCGCTACACAATTAAGAAGCGGTGCGGCGAGGGGGAAAGCATGTGTTTATCTCGGGGCGCGCGGGAGCGCATTACTTATAATGATGTATGGGTTTCGACACGCCAGACAACGAGCGCCAGCCAGCAGAAAGGACCGGACCGCTTAAGATTGTTGCCATGGCAACCCATCGTTTCCATTGACTGACTCTGCATGCAGAGTCCAAAGACAAATCGTACTATGGGAGCTGGGTGGAAAGGGGGTGGAGGGGGTTGGGTGGTTTGGGAGAGGTCTGTCAAGCTTAAGGTCAGAATGTGTGCTGCTTAATTCCCTTACCGGTCATACGGCAACGTATTTCAGATGTAGGAGGAAAAATATATATTTTTTTCACAAATGGAAGCTGCCTTAGGGAGAAATGTTTTCATCCGTGGAGCCTGTTTTCCTTTATCCTTTGTCTATAAACATGAGTGTGTAGGTAGGCAACTACAGACAGACAGTACACTCGTACTCACCCCACTTTCCGGATAGGTGGTCCACGCTAGCTCGGTTGTGGCCCACTTGCTGTCCATAAGTGTCTCTGTAAGCCGAAGATAATCAGTAAACAAATATATCCAAACATAATGAAACATTGCATGCATCCAGGCCCTGTCCCCTTCCAAACCCGAGCTCATCACGGATTAGCATTCTCTCTCTGCATTATCTGCTGCATGCCTAATCACTATTTTTGTGCCAGCATATAGATAAAGCTGCCTTCGTTTATCTATCCTCAACAGCAAAAGCCTGTGGCTCAGATGGAATAAGGTCCTGTTGCTTTGCCCATACAGAGGCACGCAGCACCCCCCAGGGCATTTACTGTCCTCTAAATATACTCCAATCAGTGGAGCAAAACTAGCCAGCGCGCGGCTAGCGCACATGCTAATGTTTTATTCACTTTGTTGAGGCGCCGCTCGATGAGGCTGAGCGCTCGCTTCAAATTAGCGCCGCTCTCACATCTGCGAGCTCCTGCATGAAATATTCAGAGCAGAACGTCAACTTAGCCGATTAGGTCTCCGGAAAATACAGTTCAGGCGGTGTAGAAACACACACACTCACATACACAGAACCTCGTGCATGGACGTGCAAACACAGCACAGACACACACACATTCTCACACTGTTTATGCATATTGTAGAGCTCCTTTTCATTGGTGTGTAAATTACAGAGTGGAACAGGGTGAAATTAAGAGCATCTCGCTGTGAGAAATATTCATCTAATTATAATTAGAAGGAAGTCGCTTTGAAGCTTTGATCAATTCCTTATGACCACGCTGGCTCTTTTCTCAAGCCGCTTTGAAATTGTGCCTTTGCTTGCACTCGAGTGAAGAATATCACTGTCACTAGCTTTTCGGTGATGCTTCTTGTGGACACTCCTGAGAATTACTCTAGAGATTTTCTCCAAGTCTAGTATCTGGAACGAGAGGAAACGTACAATACTGGGGATTCACTGAGTGCTGGATCATTTTAGAATCTGTGCGTTACTGACTGACACAACACTTATCTTGTATGTGAATATAACACCTAGATCGCCTTGAAGCATGGCATAATCACTCCTGTGATGTTTCACATTACTCGGGTCAGCGCTAGTGTCAGATCGGTGTTGGAGCTCTCATATCAGTGATGTATCAAAAAATGGGGAGAAACACTCAACACCCTTAAACACTGGCAAACACAGAGTTATGTTAACAGTGCACATGGGAGCACAAGCAACTGTAATAGCATTGTAATAGCATTATTATATATTAGCTAGACATGTGCTAGAGCTAGAAGTTATATACAGTAAAAACCCCGTATCCGCTGTTTCATTTACCGTGGTTTCATTTAACAGCGGTCCAAAAAATTTAAATAGAAAATTCCAGAAATACAGTAAACATTCGTAATTTAACTTGCATACCGTTCTAAGTAACATGATGAAATCTCATGCGGTCCTGCCCGGGACATTAATCATCCCTTTGTCCAGCGTATCCACAATGTATATATGCAACCCAGCAGTTTTATGTATGTATATAGTATATAGTTTTCGCTACTATCCGCGGTTTCAGGTATCGGCTGGGGGGCTTGGAACCTATCCCCCGCAGATACGGGGGTCCTACTGTATTAGCTAGAGGTACAGGTCCAACGCTAGTTTAAATTACTCGAAAATATAAGGATCTGGGTCAGGATCAGATTTTACATATTTTCCGATTCAATTATTTGACGTATGTTATGACGTAACCACATCTTGCATATAAAGATGCAACCTAAATTGTCTTTAACCAATGTAATACAACCCAAATTCCAGAAAATGAAAATTCCGTGCCAAAATGGAAACTGAAAAAAAAAGTCCCCAATATTTATAAAAATATATAGGATCAGTGCAATTCTAATATTAGCCCCATAAATTAAAGATAGAGACAGCGTTTTTGGTTGAAGATAGCCGAAGATAGCTTATAAACCAAACAAAAATCTAAACAAATACAACCCCCAAACTGAGTGGCAAGCTTTTGGACTTGGCAGGCAAAGTGATTGACAGGCAAATAGAGACACCTCCTTGTCCTGATTGGTTGGATGTTGGTGTTCTATAATGCTCTACAAAACTTGCATGATTGTGGCGACAATTTATGGTCTGTGTTTATATCCAACATAAAACACAACGCTCAATTTCGAAACTGATATCATAGCAGTTCCAGAGTTACTGGATACCAGTGTTTCAGGTCAATATTTCCCTAAATTAACGAAGAAACAAAACATGATGTAATGTTGTGATGCGCCCCGATGTGAAGCACGGCGTGAAGCAGTTCTAGCACTCTCTCGTACTGTGCCTATTGTCCTGTTTTAGTAGTTATTGTAATGTCTTGTCCTGTTTGCACACGTTTGCACATGCACTTTATGTAGAAATGTGTAATCTGTTGTAGTTCTGTGCTGTTTGATGTAGCACCATGGTCCTGGAGGAATGCTGTTTTGTTTCACTGTGTACTAGCTAGCTGTATATGGTTGAAATGACAACAAAAGCCACTTGACTTGACCTGACTTGACTTGGAGTTAATGTTACCACCTCAGAGCTATAAACAGTCGCTCTCTCACCAGCCTTTCTTGTTTTTTTAACCTCCTGGAGTTAATTAGACAAAAAAATAAAGCATCGTGAAGACTTTCCTGTAGCAGAAAACATTACTGATTGTTACAAAGCACCGACACTGGAGACTCCTTCCAAAAATGTTAAATAAACGTCTCCTTATAGAAAACCAGCCTTGTTTAGCTTTAGATCATTTGGAGAGTCCACCATACAAGTTATCACTGTTTTAGAAAACCTTACGACGAATCAGGTTTGAGAATTCAGCAGCATTGTGGTTAAATATAAAAGTTAATACAGGCTGTAGGTGTTTCTGATGAGTATTATAGGCTAATAGAAGTTGCACGATGAGGCTTTAAGGCACCTCCATGGATGATATCTGTACAGAAGATAATTTTCAGACGGCCCCTTGATTTGGAAGCTTCTGACAGATGGGCCGAGTTGACTCGGGGGACCGAGTGAAGCCGTTTCACACTTTCTTTCCTGTCACAGTGGAAATGGTGCCCACTTGACCTCCATGGGATGTATAACTAATGTGCACTGTTAGAAAACCGGCATGACAGCCTGGCCTCTGAGTGTCACACACACACACACACACACACACGCTCAGCATCGATTGAGCACTCCCGCTGACACCGAAACTGATGAGGATTCGAGCCAGCACGAGCCGAGGTGAGGTGAGCGAGAAGGCGACGATACCTCCCTCCGATTGAGATTATTGAGACACAGCCGAGCTGGAGGACAACACTGCCTGTGCGTTTGTATGTATTCTCATTACGAATTATAAGCAGCACCTCAAGATGATTAGAGACAGGAAGAAGTGCCGCTGGAGCATTTTCTGAGTCTCATATGAAAGCCTCTGTGAAAGTGTGAGACTTTACGGCCAATCTGACACGCCAGCATCGGCCCCTTTCCCAAAAAGGCAGCAGGGAGTGACGATCCACACCTTGCGCCAGCTTGCCTGTGTTGTCGGTGTGTGTTTCACACTATCGGACGTGTCACTCCGTCGATGCTGACCTGCTCTTCCTCTCCTTTATCACTCTGATGGAGCAGACGTCGCTTCGGCCGCCCACTTAGCGGGCGTGACGGACACGACGGCACGACGTCCTGACCTGAAAAGGTGTGCCGTCCTGCTCAAGCACCAGGCTTGACCTGTTAGTCATGCATGCAACATGTACACAACATCATCACACACCCATGTATGCATGCACACAACACTGTGCATTTTGTTTGCACATGGTTTGCATCTTGTGTGTGTGTGTGTTTGCGTGTGTTTGCGTGTGTGTGTGTTAGGTGCAAATGGGTTTGGGTTTGGAACAAAGCCAAGGCATTGAACACCCCAAACATGTAATCACTGCATTGCACAGAGATCCTGTTGTGCCATATTGAGGGGAAACAAAAACTGCAGGTTATAGACTACACACAGAAGGCAATGGGACACCCATTTTTACCAAGTATACACCTTTATTAGAAAGGGTGGTGATGTTTTTTTGAGCAATGAAACAAACCTTGGACCACAAATGAACCGGGTAAAAGTCATATTTACTAGGATAAACACGTATAAGGTTGAGGTTGTTGAGGTTTGTCCACAGTCTCTGCCTCAGTATTGACATTCCGATACAAACTGCTTTCTGACAGGAAAAAACCCGACTTTCTCAGGGGGGTTTATTCACCTCACTGCGCCTAAAAAACGAACACTTTTACGTTTTGGGTTTTTTTTTTTGGTGAACAAAGACACTTACCTTCAACAGCAGACACCACAGGCAGCAAAAGGCTACACAAAACCAGCAAATAATCCATCATGAAGCTTCCAACATGACCAGAGCTGGGAAAAAAAAAACTCCAACCACAACCACAACCACAATTTGACTACGAAGGCAAAAAAAAAAAAAAAAAGCTTTAACTGACTGACACATCCATATCCGCGCTATATCCGAATTCCCTCCCGCTGTTTCAAGCCCAATAATCCGCAAAGCATCTCTCTTTTTTCCTCTCTCTCTCTCTCTCTCTCTCTCTCTTTTTCTCTCTGTCTGTCTCTCTGTCTCTCCGCGCGCGCACAGATGTTACAGTGTAGCGCTTTACTGCTGCTACGTGTTCGGCATCCTCGCGATGAAAGAAGCTGTTGCTTCTCTGCGGACGGTCCAGGGGGCGGAGCTAAACCCGAGCGCGAGCCACCAATGAGCAGAAAGCGCGGGAGACAAAAAAAAAGAAAAAGGAGGGGTCGTTAGCTCCGCCCACTCGCCCACCTTTACCTGAGATTAAAATGGCGTGCTACAATATGGACTATTTGTTTGTTTGTTTTTTCCTTAGAAATATGTACAGTTTGGGTTAATTTGTGACCATGTGTCAGTCATTTTCCTTCCAAACCCCTGCACTCATGTATATTATTGCGACAGAAGATTTTCTTAACCTTATACAATTGTAACGTGTGACAGCGCAAAAGTAACACAAGGCATAGCTACACAAGATGACAAGACGCAAGACGCAAGACACGAACCTCCTAAAGAAAGTCCAAAATGTTAAAAAAAATAATAATAATGTAGGCTATTATTAGCTTGGGTTCATTTTAGGCTAGCAAGAATCACGAAGGATTTGGCACATGGTTAAAACAGAATGCTAATAATTTCATTTTGCTAATAGAAATATGAGATGTTTTGCTAGCAGTTAGCGCAATAGCCACAGTTTGGATTAAGGAAAGTATTTGTTTTACCTAAAAGGATGGGTTTCTAGACTAGCCTTGACTAAAATGGCTACAAGAATTATCGCTTTTAATAATGTGTTTTATATATGTCACCTGGTGAACTTGGTGATTTCATCTGAGTACTAGATATGTCATTTTTGCTTTCCTCAGAGCACAAACGCTCACTCATTCACTAAAGCCCTTAACCTCACCTGCTGCGTGTGTCCCAGACCTCCTAGCTTCAGCTAATGTTGGCACTCTGCATACCCCTTAACCTCACCTCGTGGGTGTATCCCAAACCTCTCAAACTTTGCCACTGTTTGCTCCCTGTACCTTCAAACCTCACCTACTGTACCTCAAACCCCTCATCTTATGGGTTTATCCCAAACTCCTTGTCCTCACCAAATGTCTGTAGCCTAATTCATTCAGCTTCACCTGCTAGGTGTATCCCAAACCCTGCAAACCCCTTAACCTCACCTCGTGGGTGTATCCCAAACTCTCAAACTTTGCCACTGCTTGCTCCCTGTACCTTCAAACCTCACCTACTGTACCTCAAACCCCTCATCCTCATCTTGTGGATTTGTCCCAAACTCCTTGTCCTCACCTAACGTTATTGTAGCCTAATTTATTCCTCTCCGCCTGCTAGGTGTATCCCTAACCTCTCAATCTCACAGAATGTTTCTGCACTAACCCCCTTAACCTAAATGGATGTATCCTAACTCTCTCAACCTCTTAAACCTCACCCACTGTTTGTGCCTCAAACTGCTCAAGCTCACTTGGTGGGCGTGTCCCAAACCTCTCAACCTCAGCTAATGTTTGTAGCCTAAGCTTCTCAACCTCACCTGGTGGGTCTATCCCAAACCCCTCAACCTCAGATAATACTTGTGCACTGAACCCCTTAACATCACTTGGTGGGTGTGTCCAAAACCTCTCAACCTCACCTGGTAAGTCTTTCCCAGACCCCTCAACCTCATTTATTGGTTGTGTCCCAAACCTGACAAGCTCTCTCCATGTTTGCACCCTGCCCCCTTAAACCTCACCCACCTTTTTGTTCCTCAACCTCAGCTAGTATTTTCCCATTAAACCTCTTAACCATACCTATGGTTGACATCAACTTCAACAAATGTTTGTGGCCTAAACCTCTCAACCTCACCTGCTGGGTGTACCCTTCAACCTCTCGCCCAGCACCTTTACACCCCACCCAGTATTTATGCCCTAAAACCCATCAACCTCACCTGGCATATGCGTCCCAAACCCCTCAACCACACCCAGTATCATGTCCTAAATCCATCAGTCTCACCCAAACCCCTAAATAGTCCCCAACCCTTAAACCTCATCCACTGTTCATGCCCTAAACCCCTCAAACTCACCTTGCAGGTGTGTCCTGAATCTTTTAATGTTCATGCACTAAATCCCTTGACCTCACTTGATGACTGTATCCCAAAAAAGCCCTCAAACGCATACTTTTGAGGTAAACACTGCTGACTCCGAACATACACAAAATTAATCTTTAATGATCCAAATAATGATCCATTATTCCCCCTTTTTTTTTCTTTTAAATTATTTTTGCTGACTGTAATAAAATGCTTTGCTGTCTTTGCTGAGTCTACAACTCGATTTTTGTCACACAGTGCCCCCTGTTGTCTGTCCTCTACATATGCTCTGGAAAAGACAACAGCCAATGTACTTAGACCAGCACAAATACAATGACCTCACCTGACCTGGGGTTATGTTCAGTCATTAATGTTACTTCATTGTAACTTTACTTGGTTTTAAACATGTTTATCCTATAATCTGTTCTAGGTACACCTACAACCTTCTGCCATTTTACCCAACATTTGAGAGATCCATTTTGCTCCTACTTGTGCACCATCTGTGCCTGAGATTGTAATAACATTATGCCATTTGGTAAGTTGTTGCTGTTTTCTCTGCTTGATTTTCTCCACCTGATTTTTTTCTATAAATCGCATATTTTTGCTTCATTAGTTGTGAAACTGTTTGTGAACAAATCAACACTCCATTTTGCAATCACTGACTTGTTTCAGTGCAGTGATCCCATTTAATTGGGCTTAATGGTACATCACCAGCACCGTGTCTCAAATCGCATACTAATGTATCGGAGTATTTGGGTATACACACAGTGGCTTGCATAAGTATTCACCCCCTTAAAGTGTCAAATGACCTCAATATAAATATGCCTGTTCTTGGAAGAACCCAGAGTTAGAAAACAGACCTAAACAAACCACATCATGAAGACCAAGGACCTATTAAAACAAGTTCTAAAAAAAAAAAAGCATCACTCAGGGTTTATATTAAAAAAAATACCAAACTTTGAACATCCCACAGAGCAACATTATTAAAAAATGGAAAGAATATGGAATAACCATGACTCTGCCTAGATGAGGCAGCACCAACATTCAGTGACCAGGAAAAGAAGGCAATTATTCAGCGAAGCAACATGAGGCCAAGAGTAACTCTGAAGGAGCTGGAGAGAAATCCACAGCTCAGATGGGACAAGCTGTTCATAAGAAAACCATAGCCTGCACACTCCACAACCCTGGGCTTTCTTGAGAGAAGGAAGACATTATTGAACAAAGCCATATGAAATCTCATTTGGAGACTCAGCAAACATGTGGAAAACATATTCTCCGGTCTGTCGAGACCAAAATCTAACTTTCCGGCCTTGGTACAAAGTGCTACATTTGGCAGAAACCCAACACTGCTTATCATCCTAAGAGCACCATTCCCATAGCGAAGCATGGTTGTGGTAGCATCATGTTGTGGAGATGCTTTTCATCAGGTCATGCTTTCACTGGTCAGGGCTGAGGACAAGATTGATGGAGCCAAATATAGGGCAGCCCTAGAAGAAAACCTGCTCCAGTCTGTGAGAGATTTGAGACGATTTGGGGTGGAGGTTCACCTAACAACAAGACTGCCAAAGCTACAAAGTGGTTCTTGGCAGCCAAAATTGCTGTGGAATAAGAGGAATAAAACACCACTGTTATAAGAAAATTATGTCGTTCAGGGTGGTAACAGCCCTCCGCACATCACACCACACCACTGCTGATTATTTTTTACTTTAGAGTGAAATTGTAAAAGTGGGGTTACTTCAAGTTAGACAGTAAAACAAAGAGAATTCACAGCATGTGAATGGAGGACAGCATCTCAGTCCAGAACAGTTCAAGACATTCTCATTCTCCTTTGTGCTGCTGTGTAATTATGTATACGCTCTGTCTGGATGTAAGATTTTCTATGGATTCAAGGCTGCATTGATTTTCTTCTTTTAATAATGCATTGATCTCACAGCAAACGAATCCTTACCACAGCTTATGAAACTAACAACAAAAGACTGTATATAGCATTTCTACAGCAAGGCAAAAATTTATCTAATAAGACTCTGATTATGCAAGATCACTGAAGACTGCACTGATTCACACATGCATCACAAGTGAGGGCTCAAATCTGGCCAACTCTCACATCTGTTCTCATCAGTGTGCCTCAACAGGGGCTCGATTTGCTACATATGGACACAGCCAGTGGCAGGGAGAGGCCAGGGAATACAGAAGCGGAAGAGAGTGATGATAGAGAGTATGTGGACTTCAGGGCCACCGTATACTCCGGTGGATAAAATATTCTACCCGTGTGGCCAGCTTTCAAGAAGGAGTTAAAAAAAGTGACTCACCAGGCTCATATATATGGTGGAGAGCAGCCAGGCGATGAAAACAGCTTTTAGTTTTAGTGCTTGAGCTGAAGGGCCAGCGGGTCAGAGGAACAAAAAAAAAAAAAAAAAGCTCAGAAAATTGGTATTTGTAGTCACTTTAAATGGCTACATGCAGGAGATTAGAGCTGGATGATAAATTCTGCCACAATAAACCTATTTAAGATATTTCAGATATTGTCAGTAGTCACAGGAACAAGCAGCTGATTGGTTGTTCAAATATATTTTTGTACTGAATGAATCATTTTCCCTCCTATTCAGTGTTCAGTACTTTACTGTAGATGTTAAATAAGGAATAAAACACTTATTTATAAGAAAATAATCAACAGTGGGGGTCGTGTGATGCGGCCTTGTTACTGTTACAGCCCCAAAATTGATTATTTTCCTACAACAGCATGTATCAAAGTGTTTTATTTCTCTTATAGCTTAGTGATATAACTCAATTTTTATTTATCCAATTTTTTTTTATTCATTTATAGTTACATTTAATGTACGAAAAAGCCATTTTCTTACATTATAAGCTACAAACATTCATTCTCTCACTTTTCTGGATGTTAATAAGACAAGAAATGCAGATTGGGACTGGAGACACGAGCCCAGGAAGCACAAACTACTCATTCCTTAAAGTTACAGTGTTACCTCTGACTGTAACAAAGCACTGACACTGGAGACTCCTTCCAAAAATGTTAAATAAACATCTCCTCACAGAAAACCTCAACATATCAACGATTGATTATACTTTAAAAAATACTTTGAGATATGATTTTTTTTTTCCTCTCACAGAGATCCATTTGATCATGGTACAAGGTTAAAGGCAAAGACCTTAAACATTCCTGTCAGTGCAACTGGTTCGAAAATATGCAAGTGGAATCTTAATAGAAATCACAACTATTTGTCCCTGGAGAGGTGCCACACAAGATTTCACAACATGTTCTCTGATTAACGATGAGGAAGATAAGAGAGAAGCCAGCAGCCACTCAAAAAGAGTTGCAGGATGACCTGAAAGCAGCAGGAACAACAATTACACGGAAAACAATAAGCAATGAACTGCAACACAATCATCTCCCTCCATTTAGACGAATCAGAACAAGACAATGAATCCAAACATACAGCGAAAATAACTCAAAAAAGAAATGGCGAGTCTATCAGAGGGACCTGCGTAACTTTAGGGAATTGAAGAAGATTTGCCGAGAGGAACGAACCAAATTTTAACCACAGTGTTGGTCATATGTGGTGTCCAATTATTTTTCCTTATCAATTTAAAAAAAAACACACACATATCTGTGTTTATGTTCATAAATTCATACTTTGTTTTCATATTTATAAGTATAAAGTCACTATGTGTGTAAATCTGAAGTGGATATACTGTATACTGTATGCACTGGAAATACATTAAATAAGGAAAACAGTAGTTATTTCCCCTCATTATAAATATGCAGCTATAAAATGCAAATAAGAGACAGACATGAGATATAGTCTTAGCAAAGCTGGGGTTTTCTTAAATGGAGTTTTATCCAATTCCAATCCAACAGGTAAGAGTCATTAGAGAGATGAACTAGAACGTTTTTTTTAAAAATGGTTTTAAAAAGAATGAAAATGGAGCCAGGAAACAAACGAGAAGATTTGATCTCAGGCAATATAACAATATAAACAACGTTAATTCAAGCACTTTGTCTACGTTGAATTTGAAAGAACAATGGCGTAAATATAAAGCACATTAAATGATAACGCAGCTGCTTTTATGATTGTTCCAGCTGCTTCTCAAAGCAGTGCAAACTAGAAGCCTGATTTTTAGCCTTTTTACCTAGGAAAAAAGACAAATGGACTTGTTTCAAGGCCATAAAAATGTTCATTTTCGACCCTTTTTTCTAAATGACGTAAAGTTACAGCTGGTGTCAGGAATGCCCTCCTCAGTCATTCATCTCAGATAGTCATAGTCAATCAAAAACTAAGGAAAACATTCCCATTAGCGAGGTGTTTCAGCTGCTGTGCTTCATGCCGACACGTTCTCGGCTGGGAGTATTGATGAGTCACCATATTTTTTTCTTTCTCTCTTGCTGCATTTCCCTCCATCATTATTCATCCTCTCTACCTTTTTAATCTCCAGCGGGCTGACTCAGAATTCATTTTCCATCCAGGAAGCGCTCGGCTCCTCAGTATCGTCGATTAAGAGGGTAGGGAGGAAATTACATTTGGATTGTATTTTTAACACTTTTGGATTTTTGTTTTGTTTTGTTTTTTTTTTCCTCTCTCAATGTGCCAAGTTTTTCATTAATACACAATGTGGGTGGTTGGTTTGTGATCAATATCTGCTCTGTGTCAAACACTAGAATTCACGACTAGGCGCCTCAGGGGGATTGTTTAGATGGTTGTTCTTGGAACGTTTTCTGAAAGGGAAATACGGCTTCCATCCTCATTATTCAACAGATTATAGAATAGCACTTGATTCAGCACATCCCATTATGTTGCATTTTAGTTGTTATATTGCAGTCTGGCATATAAATTTAATGAAATCACAGGATACTAAATCAAGGTTATGAAAACTTAATGTGTACAAGGGATGTAGGCGGTTTTATCACACTGTAAATTTGCTATTTGGATTTGTCCAATTATTAAATAATGCCAGTTTTTGCTAATTTGCTGTGCTTTCCTTTAAAGAAAACATGCGCAAAGTTTGAATGACAAGCTGACCAAGCACTCATCTGCTTCACTTACTCATTTTGAGTGTTGTTCATAATTTTAAAGGTTCAGTCCTCAACCTAAGATTAATTTAAGACATTTTAAGCCTCCATTTTTAAGACAAACTTCTTTTCTAGCTACTCTTTTTCTTTGTAAAACACTATCTACAGTATGTCATCTATCCCAAATTAAGTTCTTTTAATGTTTTAATGTTTTCTCAATGAATATTACAGTAAAAATCTTTCATCACACATTAGACTTTTGGATACACATTAGACTTTTGGATACACTCTACGTTTCATATTACGACCTCCATCCAAGTACAGAGAGTCCCCCCTTTTTTTGAAATCCTCAGGATGCTATTAATGTGATGGGAAATTCATTGACTTGAGGTATGAATATTTTTTAAAATTATATTATGTGTTTTGACAGAAAAACCTGACTACAGCTTCCAAATGTGATGGAAAATTAAATGCTACTTAATGTCAGGTGGTTGTACAATGAAAAAACGTCTGCCAATGGCTCAGGTTTTTTATTAGGCTTATTAAAAATGTCATCTTTTATTTATAGCTGGACTTGTTAGACTAACGGTTTGACGTCATGTTGTGTCGGAGCAGGATGTTTGACAGGCAGGGTGTTGATTCCACTATTGTATTCCGTCATAAATCTCTTGAAAACTATTGATTGCTACAATTCACCGTTTGGCAGAAGAGCACTTTACAGCGCCTGGTCTGAGATAAATCAACATCCAGCATGGTATGTCTGGAGACATTATTTCACACCTGACTCTAATGCC
This sequence comes from Pangasianodon gigas, assembly GCA_022758105.1. Lineage (NCBI taxonomy): Eukaryota > Metazoa > Chordata > Actinopteri > Siluriformes > Pangasiidae > Pangasianodon > Pangasianodon gigas. The sequence goes on along the minus strand of CM040457.1, from coordinate 29,378,701 downwards.
TCTGATCAGAGCAGTGTAAAGACTCTCACCAGATGAGAGTCGACAGATATTGAGCAGCGCTGTGATAATCTGGTGCTTCGTGCCGTTTCTCTGCTCGACGACGGATCTGCAAATAAACCATATTTTCCATCAAGGAGCATCCAAATCTCTAACAGTCTGAAAATAGAAACAATTTCCTGTTGTCATGTACACTATCTAGCAAAGGTTTTGACAAACCTGCTCATAGCAGTGCTTTCATTCTTTTTTTTATTATGATTTTTCCACCTTTTTCAATAGTAGACAAGGCATCAGATAGGTTATATGAAATACAGTTGACGTCATGTATTCCCCATGGTGTATGAAGGGAAAAAGGGAAAATGTAGCTCTATTTTCAAATATTCTGCATATAAATATTATTTCAATGGTTTAAAATGAAATCTGCAACAAGACAACAATCCAAAAGTAATGGGAAAAATTTTTTTTTTGAAAGGAATACAAAGAAAGAAGTCAAAGAAGAAAAAGAAGAAGCAAGTGAATGAGAATGAGTGAATGAGATGTTGAGGGGAAAAAGCATATTGAAAAAAGTTACTCTGAGGATATGAAAAAAGTTGGAGTCAGTGATAAAGGCAACTTGTGGAAATATTATTAAAGAATATTTATATCACTTTCAGAAAGAGAGGTGAAAACTTTTGAATCATTTAGATTTTTCATTTACATATATCATATCATGGTGCTTTATGTTTTTTGTTTTTTTTTTTTGGGCTGAACTATAATATAGTTAGCGATTTCCTGCTTTAACCCCTTTAGTAAGCCACACCTCCTTCACTGGGACTAACGGGCACATTGGCCACACCCATTTCACACTGAAAGACAGACATAGAGGTCACATGTCCTTCACGGAGAATGACAGTCACTCCTTCATTATGATCGACGGATACATAGGCCACACCTCCTTCACCGAGACTGACAGTCATATAGGCCACACCTCCTTCACCATGATTGACAGACACAGAGTCCACGTCTCCTTCACTGAGACTGACAGTCATATAGGCCACACCTCCTTCACCATGACTGACAGACACAGAGTCCACGTCTCCTTCACTGAGACTGACAGTCACATAGACCACGCCTCCTTCACTATAATTGACAGACACATGGGTCATGCCTCCTTCAGTGGGATTGAATGTTACAGAAACCACTAACAGGCACAGAGGCCACACCTCCTTCATTTGGAATGACAGACAATGAGACCACGCCTCTTTCACCATGATTGACAGATACAGAGTACACGTCTCCTTCACTGAGGCTGACAGTCATACAGGCCACACCTCCTTCACTATGATTGACAGACACATGGGCCATGCCTTTTTCAGTGGGATTGAATGTTACAGAAGCCACGCCTCCTTCAAGGACTAACAGGCACAGAGACCACGCCTCCTTCAAGGACTACAAGGCACAGAGGCCACGCCTCCTCCATTGGAAATTACAGACTCAGAAGCTACACCTCTTTCAGCAGCAAAATTGACAGAAAAGCCACACCTCCTTCACTGGAATTGAGTGCCACATAGGCCACGCCTCCTTTACTGGGACTGACAGGCACAGAAGCCACACCCCCAGACACAGAGAGCAATAGAAGGAACACATAGTGCAAAAGCAAATTAATTTATTAATGTAATAAATTTGAAAAAGCAAAACACACTTGCCTTTTTAAGTCCGATTTATGTCCACACATTTTCTTTCATTGTTTTGTAACTGGTCTGATGCATGCATTTTATTTCAGGCAATAATTTTTATTATTATTATTATTCCTATATTATTCTTATTCTTTTTGCTCATTTCATTTCCCTATCCTTCTTTTAAACTAAAGCACCATGAGCTGTTATTTCTGGAAATACGATGGTGTGAGGATAAAGTTTATTAGCCGCAGCTCAGGAGTTGTGTGACTGGAAGGTTGTGAGGATTCTGCCTCACTTGCATGTCTCTGCCAAATGAATAAATAAATATGTGTAATGGAATATCTCACCGTCTAATTCTCCTAACTCTTTTAAACCGATTCAGACTGCTTTTAAAGGACAACATGGAAAATAAAGTGTCGCTGCATTTCCACCTGAGTACAGACTTTCCGAGGTCAGTGTCAAGGCTCTCATGTTTCGCTGGCTTTTGTCATTTTCAGTGCCTTTTCTCGTGTTGAGAGACGAAATTGTGCCGATCTAGTGCTTTTTTTTAAGTTCTAAAACACTGATGTTCAGCTCCAGTCCCTGAATAGCCCCAACACTACACATTTTTTCATGCATCCCTGCAAAAATATACACCTGATTCATCTCGTTTTGGGCTCGGCAATCATCAGGTGTGCTTTCGCTGACAAACGGTACAACACTAAATTTGTCCTTTGAATATCAGGTTGTAGGCGTTGTCAGAGATGTCTGGTCATGATACTGAGGATGGGAGGCAAAAATCGAATATTTCTCAATAAATTCCTGACAATAAAACTACTAAGTTTGAGCAATTTATTGTATCACAAGGTTTCATTGGTGGTTTAATAAGAATCACGTTTAAAGACAGATAGACAGCTGCATTCATGATTTCAAATTTTTTGAGATCTGTGATGCTCTACTGGCTTCATGTCGTGTTTCCTCTGAACACCAAACATGCTAAACAGAAAAGTTGTGACTGTTTCATTCAAAAAAAAAAAAAAAAAAACACTAATGTAACGGTTCTGACTTCTGTTTAGTTTATTTACTATATCAATCCTAGATACTTTTTTTATACTATATATATAAGTAATATATATATATATATATACATATATACATATATATATATATGTAAGCTTATATAATTATATAATTATATAATTAGCAATTAGCTTTCTGGCAGTCCTGGGATTCAACCTCACAATATTCCCATCACTGCCACAGAATATTAAAGGAATTAATGGGAAAAAGCCACAAAATTTCCCACTTTTTGACTTTGCAATTTTCTATCAATCAACCAGGACACGTTTTGTGCTTGATGTAACTACTAATGCATATCTGTTTCCCCGAAATCTTTATATTTTTAGCTTTAAACGACATTCAAATACACATTTCTGCTTTTAATCTGTATTTACAAATTCATCCATGTTATCATCTGCATTAATTAAACCTTTCTGATACATTACTGCCTTCAAACATTGGGAGGCGGGGCCTAGGGGGCAGGATAATACCAAACTGCTTTGAGGAAAAAACGTGATTCGGTTATCTAAGATGGCCACCCCAATGACATTGTTAAGCTACAGCAGGGGGCTTCATCTGGTGGATCCAGAAATGTATTTCGAGAAAAAAAATGTAGCAGACTCAATCAATGTATGAAAAAATGCTTGTAGTTTGGTGACATGGACCTTCGTAGCTTCTGCAGCAGATGCAGCCAATCACATGTATTTATGTCAATTATTTAGCTGAATGCAGCTTGAGAAAAGAAGGAGCTTTCAAACGTTCAAAGATTTTTTTTTTTTTTTGCATTTAGCCACTCGGGTGTAATTTGTGAACTGATGACATTTAAAAAAAAGTCAGTGCCAAAAGCAATGTTTAAAGACAACTGGACAGAGAAGTATGTGTTTATTCGAAACAGTTCAGAACAGATGTTTGATCTGTTCAGACGCTGTGACTCTAGTCATAAGCGGTAACGTGACGCACCAGTGCGAACCAAAACATAACCACTTCAAATTGATGTCTTGTTTATAGCCATAAACCATTCAGTCATGTTAGTCGCTTTGTAAGGAATTGTATGTAACTGAACCCTCACAAATTTTAGTACCCCTGAACCACACACACACACACACACACACACACACACACACACACACAATTTCGTTTATGTTTCTAGATGACAGGAAGTCCCACTGTGTCCTAAACCACTTCAGTACGTCTCTAAAGAACTGGTTGTGGTTTGAGCCACAAACGGCAAGACATCAAACCCGTCTCAGCTCATTGACTACATTTGTGGTAAGAAGTGGAAAATTGTGTGAGTGTCCTTTTTCCTCAAACCACATCTTTATCCTTAACCTGCGTTTTCACTGTCCGTGAAGTGCTTTCATGCCCACTGAAATCAAGGATCTTTAGCATTTTTGTTGGCTCAATTCCACTATCATTCATTGGCCAGTATCATTAATTTAAACGCACTCTGATTGCAAAAAGTAAGACTTTATTCTCGCTTAGAAGTGTACATTAGCCAACGACTTACTGTCAGAGCTAATAACTCTCCCTTGAAGCAATTTGTCTTGCGGGAGTAGAGAAAGAAATTTGCATTTCCATTGAGCAGTAAGTAATAAACATTGCATTGCGCATGGAGCTCTTTCACAGAAAGTAAGAGGCCTAGATAACAAAAGCAATTTTACATTTATATTACTCTTTTCCAGACTGTTCTATCCAAAGAGACTTTGAAGTAAGGCAGAAATTAATACACACTCGCACTGAGACGCCCAAAGCTAAATATAAAATCGAAGAGGGCTAAATTCTGATTTAAAAAAAGTATTTAAAAAAAAAAACACAGAGCTGTCGAATTCTCGATTCTGATTGGTCAGAAGGTGTTGATTAATTTTCTATAACAGCAGTTCTGACTGTAGTTCTGGCTACAAGGCAAATCAGAGGGTTATATTAACGTGCTCCTTTTAATATGTTACTGTTTCTATAGTAACAGCGAATTTGCATGGCGGACGCAACACATAATCGAAGGCTAGTACTAAATGTAAAACTGTTGTTAGTTAACAAAGACATTTTTCTGTAAGGATGTGTTTATTTAACATTGATGGAAGAAGTCAGTAATTTTCTCAGTAACATGACAAGATGCTTTCTAACTTCAAAAGAAAATGAAATGGTATCAGGAACTAGCTTGTTTCGTGGATCTTCCATAGCATTAAATTTAACTATAAATGGCAAAAAAGTGTAATGCGACGTGGCACAAAAATATAACGTGACACCTCCAGGGTTGGGGGTTCGATTCCTGGGTCCACCCTATATGCACGGAATTTGCATATTCTCCCAGTTCTTCAGGGGTTTCCTCCGGGTACTCTGGTTTCCTCCCCCAGTTCAAAGACATGCATTGTAGGCTGATTGGCTTTTCCAAATTGTCCGTAGTGTGTGAATGGGTGTGTGTGTGTGTGCGATTGTGCCCTGTGAAGGGTTGGCATCCCATCCAAGGTGTCCCCTGTCTTGTGCCCCAAGACCCCTGGGATAGACTCCAGACTCCCCCGTGACCCTGTGTAGGATAAGCGGTACAGAGAATGGATGGATGGATGGATGGATATACACACACACACACATTTATTCTGCTTTCAATGTTTGAGTGGTCATGGAATGACTGAACCTTCTGGTGTTTCTTGAAGATTGTGAGGGAATCTGCAGAGTGAATTCAAAAAGCATCAACTGAGAAAAAGACAATCTTTTGACCTTGACTCTATCCCTTTTCTTAAATTTACCACATTTTCCTAGACTGACTCGGGGAAAGGCTCAAGGCGGTTTATCACAAAGGAATCTTCCAACCAAGAAGGTTGCGTGGATAAATCCCAACACTTCCAAAGAAGACCCTTGAGCAAGGACCTTAACCTTCAACTGCTCAGCTCTAGGCATGGATTGCAAGCTGCTTTGGAAAACAGCGACTGCCAAAAGAATAAATATAGATGTAAAGCTGTAAATCAAATGGCACATTGAATCATGGTTCTCTCTCTGGGGGAGGTTGGAGGAGGATTTTTTTTTCTTTTTTTCTGCCTTGTGCAGAAAGCATCGCGGGAAAACGGGCGCCGTCCTAGCATGGACTGGAGTCAAAACATATATGGACATGTGATATGTGCAGACCCCCTCGCCTAAAAACAAACCATGCAATTGCCGTCATGATTTCCATGTGCAAATTTGAAACCTCACCCTCCGCCCAGAGGGGTGTTTGACAGCCCTGTCCATTTGCTCTTAATTGTTTATGTGTTTTAGGTGCTATATTCTGCCTGCTGTTCATTCTGAGGTGGTTGTCTGCATTCATACTTATTCATACTTATTCATACATATATATATATATATATATATATATATATATGTGGAAAAAATTTGCAAAATACAGATGCATTACTTCCTTTTTTTGTAAATAGAGGAAGTCCACAGTGTGTAGGAGTCTTACTTCGTACCATATGCAGTGGACATTTATATATTGGAATACACCAATTATTCGAAAGTGGCTGTCTGACTTTGTGATGAGTGCATTACACAGTTGTGTAGGTGTAGAAGCCATTACTCTCTCCCCTTGAAACTTGGTAGACATTTGAGATTCAGCCTTGGGCATTCCGCGTTGGCTGGCAGACTTTCCAATAAGTGTGGAAGCCATTATTTCATACCCTGCGTATGCTATTTATGTAGGAAGTAAGGAGCCATTTGGGATTTAACCCTGTTTTATTCTGAATAGCCGTCATACGAGACTGAAATGTGTGCACTACTAGATACTGACATGTTGGGGAACGTTTTACGGGCTCTTTCCATGTATTTTGTCTTCCATTTATTCTGAGCCAAATATTCTACCTAGTGCAACCATGCACACTCACAAATAGAGGTATCAAACTTGTCACAGGCATGGTACCATCAATGGTACATCTTTTATGCATCTTTCATCTATAAAAATAATTTAAGGTTCATAATTAAGAGCACTGCTGTACCTTTAAAGCTTTACTCAAAGATCGTACCACTCCACCGACACCGTGTGACACGTTAGAGGACGTTTTAAGTGTTTTTTGCGCTTGTAATTTGCGGTTTTGATTCAGAAGGGACACATTCATAGTGGACACAGTGGACATTTGGAGACATGGATTTCAAAAAGAACGATGGGTTCAAAAGCCCACAGTTAGCACAAACATATTATAGTAAATAGTAACTTACTAATATTAATTTACTAATAACTTTTAATAGGAGATGAGCGAGTATGAAATTTAGACTCCATTTATAAACTACAAACTAGCCACCTAGCAAAGCTGATATGTTGCTTGTATAATACTGACATGCACATGCTGATTTAAAGTTGTTAGTGGGACTTTAAATTAGCAAGAAATTAAATTGTCAAACAAAAACAGGTACCAAAAAACTTCCTAATTTCCTCTTTTGTGACTTTGTACGTTACGTATGATGTTGTGCAGAGAAAAACACTACCCTGGGTTTTATATCTTGAATGACCAAATCTCTTCACAGCACTGTATGGCTTAGCAATAAATAAAAATGTATTAATATTAACTTATTTATAACTCTTAATACAGTAAGAACTGAAGCTGGTCGACGTTTTATGCAATGCTGAAATTATAAATTAGCTAGCTAGCTATCCGAACTGACAAGTTCCTTCTATTATACTGGCATACAAATGCTATTTATGTTGAAAGCAAGATTAGCAAAGCCACCAAAGAGAAACAGAAGAACTATCTATCTATCTATCTATCTATCTAAATACTGTTCAAAATGAAGATGGCAGATTTTTTATATGAGAATAGCCAGCACACATGCTAGTTATGTTGTTAGCAAGATTAGCAAAACAGAAAGAGAAGAACTCAAGCTCCTAGTTTCAGTGTTTTTAACATTTTAACATCTTTCTAAATATTGTAAAAATTAAAGCTATCAAAGCTATACGAAAGTGTAGATGCTACAGACAAATGCTAGTTATGTTGTTAGCAAGATTAGTAAAAGCATCCAACAGAAACAGAATGAAAAGTCCCAATTTCAACATCTTTGACTTAAGTATATCTATCTATCTATCTATCTATCTATCTATCTATCTATCATAAGAACCGAAGATGGCAGAATACCAGACTAACTGGGATAAAAATTCTAGTCATATTATTAGCACAGTTAGCGAGTGCGTCAAACAGAAATAGAAGAATTAAATCTCTTAAGTGTCTATCTATCTGTCTACCTATCTATCTACCTATCTATCAAAATATAGTAAGAACTGAAGATGGCTGAAGTATTATACAAGATTATCCGGTCAACAAATGCAAGTTAGGTTGTTAGCAAGTGTAGCAAAACCACCAAACAGAAGAATTAAAGCCTAATTTCTGTATATTTGACATTGAAAAGTCTATCTATCTATCTATCTATCTATCTATCTAAATACTGTAAAAAAAATAAAGATGGCAGAAGTTTTATATGAGACTAGCATACAATGCTAGTTATGTTGTTAGCAAGATTAGCAAGAGCATCAAACAGAAACAGAAGAATTGAAAGTTCTAATTTCAGTGTGTTTTCTTTCTTTCTTTCTTTCTTTTTTTTTTTTTTTTTTTTTTTTTTTTTTTTTTTTTTTTTTTTTTTTTTTTTTTTTTTTTTTTTTTTTTTTTTTTTTTTTTTTTTTTTTTTTTTTTTTTTTGCATTTTAAAGTACATCTTTCTATTTATATTAAAAACCAAAGATGGCAGTTGGAAGTTTTATGTGAGACTAACTGGCATATAAATGCTAGTTGTGTTATTAGCAAGATTAGCAAAAGCTTCAAACAGAAACAGAAGAATTGAAAGTCCTAGTTCTAGTTCAAATGCTAGTTATGTTGTTAGCTAGAGAAGAAAACAGAAACGATGTTTAAAACTCCACGTTTTAGTATTTTTGACTTATAAGTGTGACTAGTTAGGGGTTGTTTTAATTACTTAGCCCCATATACGTATTCTCCCTGCTTTCATTGTGAGGGACCCTACATAGTGCAATTACGCAGGAAATAAGGAGTCTTTTGGGAGTTGGGGGGTTTCTGAATAGATGTCATGCGATGAGCCATGTTTCACACAACATACAGACCCACTGAAACGTGATCTTCTTTCGGATGTGTGTGCTTCTCAAGGCCGAACAGTTTCTATACTGACCACACCAGATACACTGAGATGTGATCTTTCCTGAAAAGCATGTGTTTCTCAAGGCCGACTTCGCACACAGCTGAAACGTGATCTTCCCCTTAAAAATGTCATATGTGTGTGTTTTTTTAAAAAGCAGACAGTTATACTCTGCCCTCTTGAAGAATGTGGCACCTTCAGCATCTTTAGCATGTCTGAGACATCCTTATTTACGTTTGAGTGACTTTCTGGGGCATCTAGGGCCCAAGCATGAGATTTAATGAATGACGCGTCGCACACTCGGCTGCACCTCTTTCCATTAGCGCTGGTACTGACGCCCACAAAGGCCATGTCCCAAATGGATGATCTGCCCTGCTCTGCACTGCCGGGGATTGCAAAAGACTGGGCTGCTAATATGGGGTGGTAAAATTCGTCCCTCCATCCGAGATGTGTTCGAAGGCAACCGCTAAGCTAACGACAACACGTTAGCAGGAAATGGAATGAGCCTGAAAGCAATTTCCAGTCGCTAGTGATGGGAAAACAGCATGAGCTGATGAAAGATATCCTGCTTCTACACATTTGGGCATCCAAACAGTAGGCGCCAAGTTTTATGGAGACCCTTTTTTAATGAACAGCCTATTATTAAAGTCACACAACGTGACACAACACTTTATAGTAGTGGTACTCATAGGACAGAGTGATTTCTGTGTTGATTCGGATTCATGTTTGGTATGATTATCTTGCTGAAAGCAAATTTTAACCTCCTGGTAGATGCAACCACTGCTAAAATATCCTAGCAGCTGTTCCAAAAATGTTTTATTATGTCCCTATTTGTGCGTAAATATGTTTTGAAAATGTAAATTTTTTTACATTGTTTTCTGGTATTACCTTTTTTCCGAATTGTGATGGATGACAAAACGGACGATGGCTAAAATTGCGTTTCTGGAGACAGAGAATAATTGTATCATATTTTTTTTTCCTTCTAAGGGTTGTCAATATTTTTGCTACACATGATTTTGAGAGAAAATGTAGCTAAGAAAAACATGTTTTTTTTTTTTTTTTTTTTACGAAAGGCAAATAGTTCAGTCCCTTTTCATGAAGGGTGCCAATAATTTCAGAGTGTTTCTCTGAAGGGTCCAGTGCCTGTGAATTAGGTGTTGACAAATTCTTGTGCAATGCAGACATCTAGTGGTGATCCAGCTAACAAACTAATATAAACACACACACACACACACACACACACACACACACACTACTACTACTACTACTACTATTAATGATACTATCTATTAAAAGTGTCCATAGCAAAAGCAATAGAAGCAAACATGTGTCTGCAAAATCTTTTTTTTCCCCTGGCACATAGTGAAAATTCCTTTTCTTTCTTCTTCTTCTTTTTCTCCCCCAAATCCTGAAATTCCTAAATTCCCTTCCTTTCACTGGAACAAACGGCTCATTCATCCCCCTGCAGTCAGACTGGAAAAGATAAATAAATAAAACCCCAGCAGACTGTGTCCCAAACCACTCCATAATGGACTTATAGTGCACAGTATACAGGGTAAAAGTCAGTTCCTCACGCCCTATATAGTGCACTAGTAGGGCGCCATTTTGAATTTAGCCCTAAAGTAATATAAACAGCCATTTACTGTGTTTAAAAGAGACACAAATACAATTGAAGAATATTTATCTCATTTATCTTATTGTGTTAATGATTCTAATTAAAAAAATTCTAATTATAATTCTCTTAAAACAGTGAGAGAATTGATAACCCTGTGAATTACAGCCTAGCTAATTAAACACCAGTGCATTACCCATAGAAATGCTAATGGTCTAATTAGCATAACGAATGCATCCGGCTCAGAAGCTAATTATTGGTCGAATCCTAAATGGACATGTAGTGCGCTGAGTATGGGCCAGAAACCGTGGTGTGACAGTGGAGTATGAAGTGTGTGCAAGAAGGGAAGTAGGGAGTGATTTGGGACGCGGCCAATGTCATGTTCACTCCGAGCTCGAGATGTGGACTGTAACGTGGAGTGTTTGGGTTCCGTTAGTTTTCGGCTCGGCGTTTGGTCAAAGACAACAAAGGTAAGAATTTTATTTTGTGAAAAAAAGTTTGTTTAATAAACCATAAACTTGTTTTCTTTGTATTTATTTTTTTGTAATAAAGTCAAACTTAGTTATAAGTCCATAATTTGCTGAGGCAGAGTCCAGTCAGTTTTACCTTTTAGACAGCTTTAGTTTGTTTATTTATTTATATATATATATTATTTATTTCACTAATAGTTTATAAAAAACTGTAGTGTCAAATTAACTGTTCATTTTTAATTCCATTAAATCAATTAATTACTAATAATTACTAATTAACAGTGCTTTTTTATAGATATGAAAAGTAACAGTTGACTTTCCTACTGAAAATAATGGTTTAATGGTTTCCATTAAAAATTTCCCTAATTGTTTTAATGGTAATTAATGGAATAGTGTTAGTTAATATCTATCAACCATATTATCATGCTATATATTATATATTTTCTTGCATAACTTGCAAGAATATTACAAATTACACATCTTAATATCATAGAATTCCATTCAGTGGATTGAATCTATAGTCAAAAAACTTAATTATTGCTTTGAGACCACTCAGAAATGTTAGAAATCAATAAAATGCTTCTTAAAAAATGCGTTACGAGTCACCTGATTAACCTTTACTACCCTCATTGTGATATCAATCCATATGGAAAAATATAAAAACTACTATTACTACTACTACTAATAATAATAATAATAAGAAGAAGAAGAATACTAACTTTTCCAAGCTGTCCCGAAACCATCAACTCTTCAGACTCTTCGGATATTCTTCATTTAAAGGAGTAAGTTGTGCAAAACTGAAACACGTGAAGCTTTAGACATGCTTTTCGGCTCATGCTAAACTGGGGGCCATACACTTCACTTATTCGTTAGTGATATTAGCCTCGTAGTCCCAAGGAGAACCGAAAGAGGCAAAGTTCTGTCTTGGCACTTCATTAAATAAACACTATGATATTAACAATAATAATCATAATAATAATAATCCAGCGCTGATTTTTGGCGTTTAGATAGCTAGCAAAACAGTGTGTTTGACGTCTGTTTCTCGTAGGCCGGTGTTTACGTGTGGTGGAAACATTACTGGAACGTCAGGCCTCATCGGGAGTCAGGGTTACCCCGGAGTTTACCCCCCTAACACCAAATGCGTGTGGAGAATCACGGTAAGCATCATGGAGTCTTAAATAGGCTAGCTTTAAATAGCTATCTAATGATCTAGACCAAAATAACACACACAAACACACACCTATGCGATGTTGGCACATTGCGAAGACATCGCCAGAACGTCGTTTTGGACCACTGTTAATTCATGTTGTTAATATTCTTCGTATTATTAATATTGAACGGAAGTTGCGTGAACAGGGCAGTAATGTGGGAGTTAAATAAATGATCACCAGGAGGAGGCGCTGTCGTTCGTTACTGATGGTTTAAATCACGTCTTTTCTCAAACATAGCTGAAAGTAGCATTCCCTAATTAGCAAATGATACCGTTGCGACCCTGCTGAGATGTAAATTGTGCATGTCGTGCAGACGTGTGTGCGCAATAGCTAATAAAACAGTAGCTAACCACGTGTTAATACTGAGAGTGATTCGTTATTAAGATTTGGTGATTTATAGTGACACATGGTGTAGGGACGCGCATCGTACATACATGTATTTTGCGTATATTTTGCGCGTATTTCATTTTTAAGTAACGTATTCATTGATACGGTAACTTGAAACAAGGAAAGTTTTAAATAAAAGACTGTAAGTTTAATACAGAAATACAAATACTAAGAAAACACAGAAGAGATGACTAGACTGGTGAAAAGTAATAAAGTGGGCGGGGCCAGCTAAGGCAATGATGTTACGATGATGTTAAGAAAAATCTAAGAAATTTCTGTTTAGCTTTGCTATTTGTGTTTAGGATTGTAAATATTATGTGTCAAAACACTGAAAGTCTAAAAGTAACGAAACTAGGCATAATATTGCTCATATTACGTGAGGGAACGAATCTGAATCTGAATTTTATTTTCCATAAATCATCCTCAGGTGCCTCAGGGCAAAGTGGTGTCCCTCACCTTCCGTTCGCTCGACCTAGAGAGCGACGGACTTTGCCGCTACGACTACGTGGATGTGTACGACGGATTCGTTAACAGCCAGCGGCTCGGGCGCTTCTGTGGCACGGTACGGCCCAGAGCGCTGATCTCCAATCACAACAGGATGCAAGTAGTGATGGTTTCGGACGCCAACACGGCCGGGAGCGGCTTCCTGGCCGGATACACCGCTGTTCGGCCAAACGCACGGGGTAATAACAGCTACCACGTGGCACCAGGCTATGATATACGAATGTAGATGGTGTTATGTTAATGATTCTGTAAGGACCTCAGGGCATGCTGTTATAGGAAAATAATCAGCGACAGGGTGGTGTGATGCGGCCTGACAAAAAAAACAAAGCGGAGTTACTGTTACTATCCTGAAATTGATTATTTTAGTCTTTTATTCCTTTTATAAAATAAGTTTGCCAACAATTACTTTTTTTATTTATTTATTAGGGCTGAACGATACGCTGATATAATATCATATATCATATATAATATCAATATCATCAATATTAATTATGTCTCGATAAACTTTGCTGAGAGATCATGGATATTGGGATGAAATATTTTATGAAATGTAATTTAAAATTTTTTTTTTAAATACAATTTTTTATATAAAAAATAAATAAATCAGGTTTTATCAGGGTGTAGAAATGGCTTTGTCTTTGACGATCTTGATTCGATACTTTTGTCATATCGCCCATCTGTACACGTCATACTTTTTATCCGTTTATAGTTACGTTTAATGTTAAGGGACATCTGTGAAACAAGCTATCATTTTTATCACGTATGTTACAGCAGCAGTAATTCCCTCATAAGCCATTCTTTTTTTTCTTTCTCTTCAATTTTGTAAGGAAAGAAGGTTTGTCACGTTACCAAGAAACCACAGAGAAGCGTAAATGTCACAAAGTGCTGAAACCGGAGACTCCTTCCGTAAATGTCCTTAAAGAAAACTTTGCCATATCAACTGTTATACATCTTTCTTTCTTAAATAACAGCACATTTGTAATTTATTATTCAAAATAGGCTTAAATTATGTACAGCATCCACCACGAAGTAGCTGTTATTGAAAATTAATAACAGTATTTAACAGTAATTAATAACATATGGAAAATTAACACCTTCTGACCAGTCAGAATCAAGAACTCAACAGCGCTGTGGTGCAGAAACGTATAAAACTGAGTTCTTTTGACAAACTACTGAAAGCTCATTTAATAAATGATTAATAAATAAATGTGATGTTCGTGATATTAGTTTTCCTAACCAAGCAATTCGGCGCTCTCAGTGCTGCTGTGTGCTGTGTGGCCGCTGTAATGTGTAATGTGTATATTATACTCCTTCACTACTAGCAACTCATTCCTGGTTAAATATAGAAAGAGGCCCAGCTCGGCGCTCTCCGAGCTCATTTTGTGGAAAGAGAAGTATGATATTTCGGAAAGGCTGCTCATGCCCACGGCTGCTCTCTGTGTAGCATAACATCTAATTTTCTCTGGCTGCTTCTCAGCGCCGGGCTGCGCAGCAGAGTGAAGCCTGTTGAATCATATTGACAATATGTATATGTGTTACAGAGATTTATACCACAGCGCTGTTGCATCCTCAGTTCGATTTTATAATGTCTTTAATTTGCTTTGATATTTTTACAGCACCGAAAAAGTCGCCAAGACTCAAGAGTTGAGCGTGAAGTGTTTGTGTTACTCAGTGTTTGTGTAACTCAGTGTTTGTGTAACTCAGTGTTTGTGTTACTCAGTGTTTGTGTAACTCAGTGTTTGTGTTACTGCTGTCTGCGTTAGGGGAGCGGTATTGCGGCGGACTCTTGGACAAACCCTCGGGAACCTTCATGACCCCTAACTGGCCGGAGAGAGATTATCCTCCAGGTGTGACATGCTCGTGGCATATTATAGCACCTAAGCACCAGGTGAGTGGAACATTTATATTTATTAGCGTACCTGGAACTAATCGAGCTTAGGTGTGGGCGATATGACAGAAATGTCACAATGAGATCATTTCTACGATACATGATACGTATCACGATATACAGGTTTGATGACAAACTGCCAGCAATCCAGTAGTGCTGCATTAAAAAAAATGGCTATGAATAATAACACATTTATTTATTATTAATATCATGTATAGTATAGAATAAAAATATAAAAATAAAAATTTCTTAAAAATCTGTAAGAATTTTTTTTTTTTTAATTTTAATGATTTCAAATTTTAATTTTAAGGATTTTTTTTTGTAATTTTAAGGATAAATTGCAAAATTTCTGTTTCTTTAAAGCAGGCGATATGACCAAAAAAAATCACATCATGATTCTCACCCTGATAAAACCTGACATTTGATTTAATTTCTTAAAAAATTTTTATTTTTATATTTTAAAAAATTGTCATTGAAACTACAAAAATATTTAACACTAAAAAAGGAAAAAAGCTGTAAGATTTTTTTAACATTTATTATTTATAAAAAAAAATTAATTTCATAAAAAGATATCACAGTATCCAAGATATCTCAAAAAAGCGTGTTGATATAATTTATTATGATATTCGCTATTATATCATCATATCGCCCAGTCCTACTTGATGATGATAATAATAAAATTAATATATGCTGCTTGTTATGGAAGGAATAAAACACTTAGGGGCATGCTGTTAAAGGAAAAATAATCAACGACAGAGTGGTGTGATGAAGTGGCGTTACTGTTACCACTCCGAAGCTGATTAGTTTCCTACAGCAGCACGACTTGACATGTTTTTTTCCTTTTATACTAAAGCAATTTGCAAACACTACACAAAAAAGTGGATTTTAAAACACAATGTTAATATGCGTTCAAATTGGGGGTGTGAATCGATTCGATTCACGATTCATTGATTTTCGATCCGATTCAGAAGTGATTTTTGGAAAATTCAGAACGATTCGATTCACTTGACAAGGATTCGATTTGGCAATTCAATTCAGTAAATTTTTGAAATGCATTATTCACAGTATTTAACTTCAAATGTATCTCGAGCGAGAAAAAGAACGACAAACTACTTAAAACTGTTACACAAAAAAGTTTTTTTTGCAGGAAAAGTAAACATTGCCTAAATTTCCTGAACATATAGGCAAGCAGGAATACAAAGTGCAGTTAAAACAACTGTCAGGAATTCACAAAAGGTTAGACATTACCATATCCGAACCTGAACTAGCAACTGCCGCATTTGCTTCTCCAGATATCTCATATGTCTTAATACCACGGCGCCTGCGCAAATGCTTGCTGAGATTCGTCACGTTCCCGAAGTAGTTCAACTCGAATTTACAATGTCTGCAAACTGCGACTGACTTCTGTCTTTTGTGAAAACCAAAGTGTTCCCAAACTTTTGATTTCGTATTAGCTGGTGCCTTGCAGATTTCAGGCTCTCCGTTAGCCTCCACGGTAGCACGCCGGTTGCGCAACTCTCTCACTCGCCGCTTTAGCTAATAAACTGTCTGGAGTCTGAGAGTAATGATGTAATACACTGCGCCTGCCATTCGCACCGGTTCGCTAAGATAACCTACAGTAATAATTCATTTATATATTGTAATCTACATAAAATAATCGCGAAGCATTAGATTTTTATAATTTTAAATCGATAATCGACTGGCAATAACGATTATTGAATCAAAAATCATACTTCAGGATCGATGCGTATGGATCGGCAGGATTAGTAATCGATGCATCGAAAAAATGAGTGAAGCGTAACACCCCTAGATCAAACAGTTCTTGACTGACTTTTACAGTGAGTCTAATTATTAGTGTGCACTGTGTTAAAAGGTTTTTTTTTTTTTTTAGAGTATTAAAGTATGAATGCTGACCATTTCTTGTTGTCGTGTCAGATAATAGAACTGAAGTTCGAGAAGTTTGACGTGGAGAGGGATAACTACTGCCGCTACGATCACATGGTCGTTTACAACGGCGCGGAAATGAGCGAGGCGAACAGGATCGGGAAGTTCTGCGGCGACAGCCCTCCTGCGTAAGAGCCTCATCTCTGCTGTTCTAGTGCTGTGGTCAGTTTCCCAGACTCTCCATATTACTCCGTAATCATCTCCTTTCATTAACACTCATCTTCCGTTAGCACTCCGGCATAAAACTAGCCTTTAGTACAAATCTTTATACCACAGCGCTACTGAATCCTCGATTTTGATTGGTCAGAAGGTTGATTCATTGTCTATAGTGCAGCTGTGAATCACAGGTTTATATTAACGTGCTCGTTCTAACACATTATCGTTTCTATAGTAACAGCTCATTCACAGGGGCTTGTATGATGTAATCTATTATTTAGCATTTATGGAATGAGTCTCCAGTGTCAATGCTTTTTATGAGTGTAATAGCAGTTTTCCACCATGGGAAAGTCTTCAAAGGAGTTTATGCTTTCTAATATGACAAAATGCATGTTTTTTTTTGTTTTGTTTTGTCGTATTACCTTAGAGAAAGAAAAAAGAGAAGCTGGTGAGGGAACGACTGTTTATCACTGCTATAGCGTAAGCGATAACATGTTTCACAGATATTAAATGTAACTCTAAAGGGATAAAAAGCATGACATGTCATCCGTTAATAAATCAAAAACTGTAATTCGCAGATTGCTGTGGTATAAGAGGAATAAAACACTTCAAGATGCGCTATCATAGGAAAATAATCAACTTTGGAGTTGTAACAGTAACTCTGCTTCACGTCAGGCCGCATCACACCACCTCATCGTTGATTATTTTCCTATAGCAGCACGTCTCATTGTGATTAATTCTTTATGTAGCATAGTTTACTGTTTACTAATGGTCTCCATTTTGTATAAGAGTTCTGGATATTTTAGTTGTCTGTTTTGTTTTTTTTCTCTCAAATTTACTTACAGTTTTTATATTCTCTGATATTGTCATTAACTTGGCTAGTTTATCAGCAAGCATGTTAGTGAGCAAGCATGCTAACTAGCGATGCTGCTAATTCATTCCAATCATTATTATTATTATTGCTGTCAAATTCAATAGTTTGAAAGATTTAGTATTAAATTGCATTTATTTGTCAATAAACCATAGAGCTTCACTATACAAGAAAACTGGGTGTTGTTTTTCCCCAACAGTTTTGCTATGAAATGAAATGATTGTAATGCTTACAGAGTCACCATCATCCATCAGTGAATGATATTTGATCAGTATTTTTCAGTATGTTATTGTGATGAAATATCTAAACGCGCTCATGTCGTGTCCGTGTTCAGGCCGATCTACTCTGACGGCAGTCACCTCTTCATCCAGTTCGTCTCTGATCTGAGCCTCACCGCCGACGGCTTCATCTGCCATTACACGTTCAAGCCGAAGAACTCCACCATCACAGGCTCCCCCGTTCCCGTTACTGCAGCCGCTCCCACCACTGCAGGGCCCATAGGTCTGTCCTGTTCCCCTGTTCCTCTAACGTTACTGCACAGGGTCAAGACTATGATAGATCGGTCAAAAATGTAGCTCAGTTAATGAAATAATCAATTGGAAAGGTTAATAATAATAATATAAACTTTTATAGTGCATTATTTATATCACAGCGCTGTTAAATTCTCGATTCTCATTGGTCAGAAGGTGTTGATTAATATTTTATAACAGCAGCTTTGCATGAACCAGATTTCCAACCATGTGTAACCTTTTATCACTGTTTATGATATTGTGCCGTGGTGCATTTTAAAATCTCTCCATTTTGCTGAACAGAATTATGGCATTGCCTTTAAATCTGGTCAAAATAAGGTGAAAGCAGTGTTTCTGACTTAATATGGACAAGAAATAAAACACTTGGGGGTGTGCATTTACAGGAAAATGATCAATGACAGGGTGGTGCTGTGAAGCGGAGTCAATGTTGCCACTCCAGTAGGTCCCAGAGTGTTTTATTCCTTTTATACCACAACAATATTCTGACAATTAGCATTTTTATTTATTAAAGAACGTCTTATATTTTTTTTATCCATTTATAGTTACATTTAATGTTGTGGAACATCTGCGAAACAGTCGTCGAAACAGTTCTTGAAGACAAAAAAACCCAAAAAACACAGCTTGTCATGTTACCAAGAAACCACAACGCACTGACACTGGAGACTCCTTCCATAAACGATAACCATAATAATAAACTTCTCATAGCAGAAATTTCACCATATCAACAATTACACTTTTTTTATTATATATTATTAAATATATTAAATGTATTAATATATTATATGATTACAAATATAAATATATTATTATTTTTTTTTAAATTAGGTCCCTGTGTAAGTTGTTGAGCTGCTGTCATAGAAAAAGAATCAACACCTTCTGACCAATCAGAGTCGAGAATTCGACATGGTGTAATCAGAGTGGTATGTTGATTTGTGCATATGGAATTTACTAGCTTGGTCAAACAGGATAATTATTTATGCCGCATGCTATACACGTGCATCCTCAGGCTTTTATACCCCAGCGTTGTGAAATTGCCTTGCTGTTTCCTCCACTGTGGTGATAATGATTTCTTCTCCCCCCCACAGCACTGGCGTACTCTGAAGCTCTCTGCAAGCAGAAGTGCAAGAGGAGCGGAACAATCGAAAATCATTACTGCTTAAGCAACTTTGGTAAAAAAAAAAAAAGTCAAAAGTGTCAAACGTTGAGTTAACTTATACAGAATTATTTATTTATTTTTCTAACTATCCTGTTCACACACGTAGCATTTGATTTAAAAACAAAAAATCATTCAATGTGTTCATATCTCTAGTCCTCTAAGACCAAAGAGGAGTCATTACTGCTCGGATTATGTACATAAATGATGGAGATCTTGTGTAATTCACATTTTCTTTCACAGTGTGTGTTTTATTACATAACCCCACGTCCTTCACAATAACAGCACATTTCTCTCAGTACAACACAATACTGTGGAGGATGAGTTGATATCCTGGTGTCGTCTCGTCACAGTGCTGACGGGAACACTCGTCTCGGCTGCCATGAGGGAACAGAGCGTGCTCGCCACCTTCTCCATCACCAGCATGTACAAGGAAGGGACCCTGTCCATCCAGCAGGCCGGAAAGAGCATGAGCACGAAAGTCACGATCCTGTGTAAGAAATGCCCTTTAGTCAGGAGAGGTGAGTGGATTGCGAGACTGCCGTTACTAGCCAAGACACGTTTGTGTCTTTAGTTTTGCACTGGAGATGCAAGGTTAACTACAACTGTGGACAAATCATAAATTAATTAGCAAGTAAAAGCTCCAGTGCTCTGCCCAGTCCTGTTTTTGCTTAGTCCTTGAACAAACTTCTTCACAACACCAACTAAATTTGATTTGATGAGCACTTTTAACTTCTCAACTTTGTGTTTGAACTGGATTGTGCCTCAGTTGCCTCAGATTACAGCAGAAGAACAGCTCGCATTGTAAAACTTTCTTTATTTATCATGTAGCAGAGCCGGGAACAACTGAGCCTCTCGAATGACAAGTTCCCTCATTATCTCCAAAACTCATAAATACTCACACGAGAACTCTCTGTTTCTGTTCCTGTAAAGAAAACCTGGCAGCTCGTCAGTCAACAAAATTGGTTAAATTATAGAGGAGAATATGGCAAGACAACCCCGGCAGGAAAGATTGTCTGTTTACATAAGGCCCAAATGATGCAATGACGTGCAACGAACATGCAGCTAGCCTGTGCAGGCTTATAATGTGTCGCTGAGGTAGTCGCGTTGGTGATTTAGCGACAGTTGCCTAGCAACCACTCGGATATGACATGCAAATGAGTCTATTCTGGTTCTCTATCGGACCTGCGAGTTTAATTATTCAATATTTTGTGCCGATAATTTTAAACGTCCTTGAATAAATCCTATTTGTGCAAACGCACACCAAATGATGTCCGTAACACACTGATTAAAGATGACACCTCTGAATTCTTCCCACTTACAGTAGGCATGAAGGTTTCGTTTTTATCCGTTAAAATAATCTTTGTAGAATAATAAACTGTTTAATATATTTTGGGAATGTCCACGAAATATGATTTAGAGTGATGCCATAGAGGAACCATTTTAATTCCTTAAAGAGAATCTTTTGTTCCATAATTATTTAGCCGCTTTTTTTTTTCTTCCACAATAAACAGAACAATTATTTTTTAAACCTGTCAAAATATTTAATACAATCAAAACTATTTTTTTTGTTCATCATTAACACTGGCCAAGTTAACTTTCTATCTTTAGTTACCGTAATGCTAACTGGCTCATGAATAACATTAAACATTCTTCTGTGAGGTTTCCCTTCATTTTTTTTTTTTTTTTTTTTTTTTTTTTTTTTTTTTTTTTTTTTTTTTTTTTTTTTTTTTTTTTTTTTTTTTTTTTTTTTTTTTTTTTTTTTTTTTTTTACTCCCATCCAAGTTCTGCAGGAATATTTTAGTGTGCATGCCTCCGTCCCTTCTAAAGGAATATTTTAAGCATCATTTTGCCATTTGTGGCATCATGATGTATAACCTAAAGCCCAGTCTGTGTTTTTGGTGTGTTTGTTTTAGCCAGCAGTAATAACGCTGCACTGAAATGCCTTCACCTCGCTTTATTTAGCTTAGCAAATGTGGTGAATAGAAAAGTCTAGAAGTCAAGCAGAATCGTTTTGCTTGGAGAAAAAAATGCTCTAAAGCTGCCAAGGTGGAATTTGCTCTGAGAGCAGAATTGAAAACAGCAGCAGGACTTTGTTTCAGCTGTTGCCTGTAGAATTAGCACCAAAAAAAAAACAAAAACAAAAACCCAGAAAATCTGATGATTTATTTCTCTACTGTTCTGTCTTTTGTTCTACACTTTCTCGTGCACTTTGCTATAGAAGCATAATCTCATTATTAGCTATGCAAATGTATTTATTGAATTTAGATCATATATATATATTAGTGCCTTTTGAGGCTGATATGCTTCTATACTTTACCACCAAATATAACTGTTATTGCATTTCCTTTGTGTTTTTCTGTCTCAAGGTCTGAACTACATCGTCATGGGTCACGTCGATGAGCAGGGACAAGGCATCGTTTCGCCACAGAACTTTGTAATGCCCTTCAAGACTAAGAAGCAGAAGGACCTGGCTGTGTTGAATAATGTCCGCTGCTGATGGTAGGCTGTGGCCATGTTGGATCTGTAGACTCATCAGATCACCCTCTGGATCTGTACACACCAAATTGGGAGTCATTGCAAGAACATATTTTTCAGACCATAAGTCTGCTTCGAGAGGTAATCAGTATGTATGTTGATTCGTTGTATATGTCATATTAATATATATATATATATATATATATATATATATATATATATATATATATATATATATTTCACTTAATTTGTAGCAACTCTCAAATGACACTTCCGAGCTCTAATAGCTTTCCCACACTATCAAATTGCCATATTACAATTATACAATATTGTAATATACTTATAACATAGATGTTGCTTTGACATATAAAATGTGTCTTATAGTCTGGAAAATATGGCACGCATGCTCATTAATTTTTGACATTTTTATTCATAGAATCATCAGTACAGCAGTACTGTAATTTATTCATGAACAACTAACATTAAAAATGTACATTTAGTCTTTTTTGAGCATTAGTACATTCATTTTGTGTATCAAGAGAATCATTTAAATGTTTCTGTGAAGTTTGTGAATTTTTATTTGTACAAGCTGGCAGTTGTATCTGAGGATCTCCGAAGGTTTTATGCCAATGACCAGAAGGAAACTGCTAAATGCTTAAATTGTATCCTGGCCTATTTGGATAAAAGCATCTGACTAAATAAATAAATGCAAATGTAATGGACCAAACTCAATAGTGGAAAATTGCCTCTTGTGGCAAAGATCAATATTTACATGAACGATTGCTGTTTGCCAAAGAACGAACTATTACAGAGCGGGAGGGAGAAATAAAAAAAGGTCCCAGAAGCCTCCAGAATAATTATACTGTGTTGTATTTAGTTGAATCAGGCATGTAAGTGGGCGTGCTTATCTTGGTTCCAAAGATATTGAATATTGGAAACAAAGTGTATGGTCCATTTCTCAAAGGATTTCCAAAAGCTTCCAAGTATACAGAAGTGCAGCATATGGCATCTTTCCTTCCTCTGCATGTCTAGATTTTGCTGTTTTGCAAAAGCTTTTTGTATTCAGTCCTCCACTCTGAGGTATCTGGGCCAAATTAATAATCAGAATAGTAACAAAAGTCAGCGCTTGGTCCCATTTGCCTTTATTCAGTGCCTGGAGTAAACCCACTAACAGCGTATGATTATCTCATAATCCTGATGTCTGGAGCTGATCAGGTGACACTGAAGGTACGTAAGCTGTGTACACTTTACTACTGTCTTTCTTTACAATGTGAAGTTTTTTCATTTTTTTTACAAATTTAATTAATTATGGGTAATAATTTCTACCACTGTAACAAAATTTGGACAAAAAAAAATTGGACCTCACTTTGAGAACCACTGCGTTAAACAAAGACAAAGTAGTGTGTGGCAGCTTACTGAAGACCTGGATGTGGTAGATATTTACAGAAAAAATGTTTGGACGTTGGACAGCAAACATGCCTTGACTATATTTTTGGCAAATGGAAATTTTTTAAAATTAAAAAGCTGTTTCTTTATGATGGAACTTGCCAATATAATCTCAACCAACATCGACAATGGCTGTATTTTCATGCTGCATGTATCATGCCTTTCTAAACTAAACAGTCACCAGCTCCTCAGTAGTCTAAACCTTTGTATTAGATTAAGGACGAACAGTGTGCTGGTGATGATCTGCCTCTCACACACACTCTTTCACCACTGGACTGGATGTCTTAATGACTTCCAGACTCCGGCAGCGCCACAGCAAGCCCCTCTGGACTTCCACAAGCTCACGTGTCATTGACATGTTGGAATGCCAGCGTGTTTTTTATTGTCCGTTTCTAAACGCCGGAAAATGATCTCGATTAGAATAATATTATAATCTACATTCCATAGTCTCTCAGCGACTGTTTTTTTGCTGAGTTCTTTCAAATGTCTACTGAAAACCTGCCTTTTCTCTCGCCACTTTCACCTCATGGAGACTAGTCAGGAGTCCCTGTGGACTTGGGAAGTCTCATGTAACATTAGCATGCTGGAATGTTTTTTTCTTAACGATCCATTTCCCAAAGCTTGGAAATGATCAAGATGGAGAAGTAGCGACTTTTAGTTTAAAACCGCAGGGAATGTACTTTTGCTTCGTAATTAGGTAATTTTCTGTCCATGCCTCCATTTTAATCCTTTTCAGCTTTTTAAAAAAATTATGCGTTCATGCTTGAACAGTCGTGTAGCCAGGACTTAATCCGATTAGGTGCATGCCTGGCAGTAGTAGAAGTGCTGTTGGTATTCATTCATTCATTGATTCATTTTCATTCCACTTTTCCTGGTGAGGGTCATAGTGGCAACAGGCTGAAGGTCAGTCCAGACTTCTCGATGTCCTGCCACAGATTCCAGCACTGGGAATCTCCAGATGTCCCCAAGCTTACTGTGAGATACAATCTCTCCAGTGAGTCCTGGATCTGCCCCAGGTCTCTATCCAGAGGGACGTGTCTAATACAGCTCTTTGGGAGCAGAGCAGGGGGCATCCTTATAAGTTACCAAAACCACCTCAACCAACTCCTCTCAAGCCTCTACTCCAAGGTTGTCAAGCTCTTCACACCATCACAGAGAGTAAGCCCAGCAATCCTGCAGAGGAACCTCATTTCCGACTGTACATGTGAACTTATTCTTTCAGTGACGACCCACAAATAGGATGGGTAAACAGAGAGTTTCATCTTGAGCACCTGCTTCACCACCATAGACCCGTACAGCGAAACATTGCTTCCCTCATCTGTATGTCAGTCTCATACCGTCAACCAATCTTGCAGTGATAACGAAAATGTTATTTGACGTGTTTTATCAACTGTGCTGTATGTGTGTTTTGGTAAACACCCACTAATAAGCATTTGGCACTGTCATAATTTTTTTTGGTTCAAATCCAAAACCCCATCTTCTGCCAAGCTACACCTCTGCACTTTGCAAGAATAGACTGTTGTGATACACTATATGGCCAAAAGTATGTGGACGCCTGACCATCACACCCATATGTTGCCAAACTGTTGCCACAAGGTTGGAAGCACACAATTGTACAGAATGTTTTTGTATGCCTTAGCATTACAATTTCCCTTCACTGGAACTAAGAGGCCCAAACCTGTTGCAGCATGACAATGCTCCTGTGTACAAAGCGAGCTCCATGAAGACATGGTTTGCCAAGGTTGGAGTGGAAGAACCTGAGTGTAAATTTGGGTGTAATAAATATATTAATGTTCCCTGACTTCTTCTGGACATTTATGCAGCTGGACCCCTGGTACAGGAAAATGATTAAGCTTTAATAATGCTTCAAAAGTTATACTTAACCAAAAGGAAATGTGTCATCAATATCTTTGCATATAGAGTTGTTGGAATTCAGATATTTATTTCCGATATCTGAAGTTTTGAAATGAACAACTAGTCACAAATCGACTTTTTTTTATGCATTTAATGAGTCATCGGAAGCAAACAACATTTATGAACATTATGAAAATATCAAGACAACAGTTTGACACAATAAAGCATAATACATTGCTAGCAAAATAAACTGATTATTCAACATCTCTTTGTTCTAGAAATCAACTTGTTAACTACAAATGAGACAAATGAATAGAAAATGGAGATCATATTAAACAAAAAGGTGAGTTAGCATAATTTAAATGTAGTCATGATCAATGATCATTTTCTGTTTTGCTGATGAGGCTCGGAATGTGCAGGAACCTAAAGACAACAAGTGATGAAAGGTATGAAAAATTCATAGATGCAAAGCTCACAACTCCACCTGTTTAAAAAAAAAATCTTATATTTCAAGGTATGCTCTTCACTTTATATGTGACATCATTATTAACACAGGAATACAGTCAAACAGATATACCATCCCATCCCCAGGATAATAAATTATAATCAGAACCAATCAGGCCTTCACTTTGTTCAGACTTCTCCCCATCAAACAGGCGAACACAGTCATCACCATCTTGGGGTTGACCTCCACCAGGTCATCGGGCAGCGCGTACACCTTGGCGCCGATCTTCCGCGCCATTGAGATGGCGTACCTGAGAACGAAAGAAGTTTTCGGGACATTTTGTGTCAGATCAACAATTAGTGGATTAGCAATCTTAATGCTTACTTACTTTGCATTGTTGACCAAGTCCTCAGGACTCAGGTCTTCCCTCTTCACCATCTCATCTTTGATGGCTCCGGGTGCGATCGTATCAATCAGATCGATGACTGGGAGGCTGGTGCGGATTGATTTGTCCTGAAAGCATTGATATCTTTTGAAAAATGGTGCGCAGATGTGTGACAAAATGGTCAAGACACTTTCATTACAAGCTAAATTGCAGACTTGTGTTAGTTGTGAAGGTTGTTAGTTCAGCAGCCAGTTGCACCAGTAGAACACAAGCTCTGTCTTAGCCTAGTAACTTGCATTCAACTGGTGCAACTGGCTGCAGATCTCCTGAGCAACAACCTTAACCCTTTTCATGACTGGATTGGACTGGGCCTCACTTGTAGCGCCAAATTATCCACCAAATTAATAAATACAAATATAAGTTTCTGCTTTGCCAGATTCGATCCAGCTCCTTAAAGAGTTCTTTGGTTTGTCCATCAGGAAGAACCCTAATGTACCAAAAGCTAATAGATAAACTATAAGCCTGATTGGAAGGAAAAAAATGATATCCAGCACTTTGAATGTTAAAACAGAAGACATATTGAGTAGTTATATAACCTCTTACCTTAAAGTTGCTGATAGTAGATTGTTTTTCTCCATTTTGCAGCGTGCTGTTCACCCAGTCAACTATGATTTTGTCACTGATTTTTTCTCCATCACCAATGTCAGATAGCACGTTGAGGGTGTACCTGCATGTAGCACATGTAATATATGGAATACAATTGTTATTTCTCTGTCCAAAGTAATCACACCCACATGCAACCATATCAAATGTATCATTAGATTCATGACTGCAAGTGTCATTGTAACAAATTTCATGATCACAATCCTTATGAATCTTTCTAATCTTTACAACTCGAAGTGTTTAGGCCAAAACATCTTACTATGGCAATGATTCGAGAACATAACCGAAAGCAACTGAAGTTTTGTTAACGTGTACTTATAAATTTTGTAACATAAGCTTATACACTCAGCAGCTTGCTTATAAATCCAAACATTTCTGTGAATTACAGTTAAATTTCAGTTCAACTAATACATTTTATCATTTATATTATTAACTCCGAGCTATCCCGTCCACTGAGCGTTTTCTAGGTAAACTTCTGTCCTCTCTGCCTTCCAGGATTTTCCTTGTTGGTGCCTCTGTTAATGTAACATTATGTTATACTGTTAGCTAGTTAGCAAACACAGGATTCTGCTGCGATTGTAGTTATTAAGCTTTCTCATTTTAAAGCCGGTGTTTGAATGAAATTGAATGTGGAAAGAACCATATACATTGTTTGCTGCCAAGGTCACTCGTGTGATATAGGTGACATGCTTTTCCTAATAGTGAGCAAAAGTAAACAACAGAATTGAAATGCAGAAGAGTGTGAAATTTCTAGAAATCCATGAATAGAAAATCAGCTCAATGTACACCATTCCATATCCATATACCGTATGTGTTTCTCAGTTAACAGTTGCAGCACACAGGCGAGTGAAGTACCTTCTCATTAGCTGCCACACCAGCGCCAGCGTGTGCTTGGGATTGCCCTCGTTGATATTGTCACCTCCGATGCCCACCAGTGAGAACTTTGCCTCCCTTTTGCCCAACTCAACGGCGTAGTTACAGTTCTCCAGCTGGGAACACGCACAGATTTGCTTTATTAGGATGACATTCATAATGCAGCACACCTCCTGCAGGACTTCATCCATAAATCACAGGAATGTAATGCAAATTTTGAACAGGTCTGTCGTGCTCTTGGGAAATAACGTGTACATAACTGAATACATTGGCGTGTCGAGGTTCATACATTTTTGTCATACATGAATATCCTGAACCAGGTTGTGTGATGTACTGTATTGATGTCTAGGTGGATGAATGGGCAGAAACCAAAAGAACAACTTTTTATTGATATTCTAAAATAAAAAAATAGAAAAACTGGGAAGGAAGAAATTAAAAAATACATGTAATAGGCATTTACATTTCTGTAGTCTTTTTGTAATAAAACAAATGTTTACTATATATATATATATTTAAACCACTAGTGGAGGTTGCAAATGTGTTTTTTGTGTGTGATTATATTTTGGTGATATTCTAAAATTAAATCACTTACTAATAAAAAAGCTACTTTGCCCTAGATAATAGATTTATGACTACAATTAGAGCAATTAACTTTTCTTTTTGCCTATTTAGATTGTTTTCAGCAATTTAAAGCTCAAAAATATGGCTTTGAACCCCTTTTCGCTGCACACCTCATACTAACTTTTTTCATTTTGGCGCCAAGGACAGGATACGGAGGACGGTTCACTTTCTTCCAGTCCACAGGGACCTGGATTTTCTCGTACAGCTGGAGAATAACCAGGCCATCCATCAGGTCGCTGGAAAATAAAGAGGCCTTTCACTTTTTTGCAGTAGTCAATAACTGCTGAAACACTGACTGATGACCCTGGACGAATACTGGGCAGCAAGTAGGATTTCTAAACTAAGTGAAACTAAGTGTCAAAATGATGACTGCTTTTTACCACAATAAATTAAAGTTAAATGAAAGTTTTATATTCAAGATTTGCCACACGGATGCGTAATTATGTTTCTAGAATTTGGTAAGTTTAGTCAATAAACGAGGCAATTTGACTGACATGGCAGATGCCCAACCACAGACCAACCTTAGACCATAGACCATTGTCTTACCTGTATAAGTGATTGACTCTCGGACTTATCCCCAGTGAGTTCATCCAATTTCTGAAGGTTCTGTCCTCTCTGGATTCTCCTGTAGAAATGAGATGAAATCAGTCGACGGGGAAATTACACACTTGACAAAGGTTTTTAGCCAGTGTTGTACACAGTAAAGGGTGTGGAAAAAGGCTGAGTCTCTGCTTCAAAGAATCACTGCACACTCACATGCTTTTAACCCCAGTAATCAACAGTAATCAACATTAAACTTCTGTGTATTGCACTCCTTTTCACAGTCCATCATGTTTTCTTACACGTTTGTTGAAACGTGTTGAAAGGGTTTCCTGGGACATCCTACACTAGGGATGAAGCCTAATCTATCAATAAACTGAGTCACAAGTGACTATCACATTATCTTTTTCCCATCTGAATCCAGATAAGAGATTTGTTAAATAGGTGGAGGCCACAAGGTGTGCTCTCTTATTTATACTCCCATCAGGAGGATTCCTGAGCACAGAAAGAGGTTTTGCGTGTCTGTATCCGTGAATGTTAAAATAAAATGTGATCAGCCAGCACGAGTCAGTTGCAAATTAGTGAGCGGACCATGAAAATTAAAAAATCCTTTTAAATAAATAATGATACTGCGGCTTGTAATAATATTGTATTCACCCCATTTAGTAAAGCACAAATTATAGAGGGGACCTTCGACCTGTCATAAAACTAACATAAACCAATTAGTGTCAAGGGTTAGTGTTGATATTATAGATTTACAACATAAATTAAGCTCATCGTTGCAGAAAAGTACATCTGACTGACAGATATGGCTTATGTGACTGTTAGTGCCAATGAAAGAAGTGTGATCTATGTGACTGTCTTTCCTAATGAAGGTGTGGTCTATGTGACTGTGTGTCCTAATGAAGGAGGCACGGCTCAGGTGACTGTCATTCTCAGTGAAGAGGGTGTGGCCTATGTGACTGTCAGTCTCAGTGAAAGGGGTGTGGCCTATGTGACTGTCAGTCCTAAAGAAGGAGGCATGGCCTATGTGACTGTCATTACCAGTGAAGGGGGCATGGCCAATATGATTGTCAATTCTAATGAAGGAGGTGTGGCCCAGGTGGCTGTTAGTCTCTGTGAAGGAAGGGTGGCCCAGGTGACTTTCAGTCTGAATGAAGGAGGTATGGCCTATGTAACTGTTAGTGTTAATGAAGGAGGTGTGGCCTACATGACTGGTTGTCCCAATGAAAGAAGCTTGGCCAATGTGTCAGTCAGTTCTAATAAAGGAGCCATGGCCTAGCTGATTGTTAGTCCCATTGAAGGAGGTGAGGCTTATGTGCCATGCAGGTCCAACGAAAGAGACATGGCCTATGTGACTGTCAGTCTCAATGAAGGAGGAGTGGCCTATATGACTGTTAGTGCCATTGAAAGATATGTAGCCAATGTGCCAGTCAGTTCAAATGAACTGCCTGGCATATTGGCTCTTGCACAAATCTGCCATTTTCAAGGAAAAACTGTCATGATAAATGATTCCTATTAACCAAAAGCAGTGTCTCTGGAGTTACTGAGTGTGCAACTCAGTCAAAACAACCAATAACCAAACGATTCAATGAGAGAAAAAAAACAATGTGAACGTTCCGTTCATTTTTTGGATGGCGTTATTAATAATCTTAGCACAGAAGTTGGAGAGAGTGAACACACTCCTGAGCATGCAAAGTGAACAGTGCATTAACACAGTACCTACAATGGGAGGGGTCAAGTCTGGGCAGGAGGGAGTGGAAAGAAAAGATGAGACATGGTAAACTCTTTTGCTACATCACCAATTTTTAAATGAGCACCCAGTTGCAAACTTAATAACACACCTCTTTTTCAGTTTGATGTACTGCTTAGCATAAACTACCGCTTTTAACTATATCATATAACAATGAAGCGACTAGCTATCTCTATCTAAGCTACCCAGCTACATAGTTAAATGGTTTATAATGAAGAAATGAAAGTCAAGTTAGCGGCGATTATATGGTGTATGATCACGTTTGTGATTGGCTGCTCAAATTTAACAGGGATGACTGTCACATGTTAAAATGCCATGCTAGCTGAAATAGCTTTTTTTTTTTTTTTTTTTTAGTTCCTATTTAGTATGTGAACCTTTGTGTCCTCTTTGGCTGAAAATGTTTGCTAATGCAAAAACGTGAAATAAATATGAATCAGTAATAATAAAATGATCATATAACATATGTAACAAGGCAACAACACATATAACAACAAAGTTTTCACTAGTAAATATAAAAAAGGTGATGTTGAGGTCATTTTGACTTGAAGGTTATGTGACTTAATGACTAAACAAAAATGTTACTGGTTTATTTACACACCTGCCTTCAGGAAGTGGTTTAATGTATTGCTTTATGTTGCGAGATGAATAGAATGTAAAGAGATGGCCAGGTCAGCCATTGTTAGCCTTGAGCGGTCGTCTCTTATGCTTAGCCGCGACTCACCCTCGATCATGGTGAAGTCGAAGCTGTTGTCGGCGGGTTTTTTCAGGGCAGGGTACATGTTGAATAGGTTGGCGACGTAGGCAATGTTGAGCTTCTGATTCCCCGCCACCACGTCCTCAGGCGAGACAAACTGCCGGCAGTCGAGTCGAGCCGCCTGTTTCAGCATAAGCTCCGCCCTCTTCAGGTCATCATCCTCCTGCAATCAGATATATTGTCCTGTACTCATCCCAGGACTCTTATTCACAATTTCACTCCTGTCACTCTTTCCTCATCTACGCCTCTGTACTGTAATGTCTCCCAGAAGAGGATGAGTTCCTTGTGAGTCTGGTTCCTCTCAAGGTTTCTTCCTCATGTCATCTCACAGAGTTTTTCCCTCATCACTGGCTTGTTCATTAGGGATCTAAATCTACATCTGGATTTTTGCAAAGCTGCTTTGTGACACTGGGCCTCATGTATCAAGCCGAATACAAATGGATTTATCAAGTATACCGTAGGCCCACAGTCTATTGTTAAAGGCGCTATACAAATAAATTGTAAAAGGAGTTGAATTGTTCAGGCTAAT
Organism: Pangasianodon gigas; assembly: GCA_022758105.1. Classification (NCBI taxonomy): domain Eukaryota; kingdom Metazoa; phylum Chordata; class Actinopteri; order Siluriformes; family Pangasiidae; genus Pangasianodon; species Pangasianodon gigas. The sequence continues at coordinate 29,346,846 of CM040457.1, read as the reverse complement.
CAGTGGTCTGAGATTGGTGGAGGTGGATGGCTAGCTCAGTAAGCCACTATGTTTGGACAAATATTCTTATTTCTCATTCAAGACATATCCATTGCTTTGTGGCATGATTTGAAAAAAAAAAAAAGCATCTTAAAGTCTGGAGAAAACTTGCACATAGTTTATGCACTGACCCAAGTGTGAGGAATGTAAGGGGAGGTAGTGCTTCTTCATTACTTGGCTGCCAGGTTTTATGGATCTCTTGCAAACTGTGCTTAACTTTGAACCTTTTTATAGTTTAAATACTGTAGTTTGTCCTTGCATGATCCCTCTCTCAGTTTTGACTTTCATTTTTCTACTTGGCCAATGCAATACCAAAACAAGAAATAAATAATTCCTCAGAAGATGTTAATGGTGCTTCACTTTTTTTTTTTTGCTACCCTGAGAGTCATTCTGATTCAGGGAAGACTACAGACTCACGTGTATGCCAGACATGTCGATGGTGATCCGTATCTCATCGTCTTCATCTCCTCTAGGAGCGATCTGGTTCAGCAAGTGGAAGTAGGCCCTGGAGTCCTGCAAAAGAAATGAATACCAGTGCTGAACATATAACTGGATTTTAGAGCTGTGATTAATGCATGGGTGTGAGCATCGTTATTATGCTTCCATTCAGATTTGGCTGAAGCATTTCTTTTAAAGGGATAAGAAAGCTTAGGAACCAAGGGCTAACACTTAGCATGCTGCAATTATATATTTAACTTTCTAGTAATGGAAAAAAAGAATAAAAGACGGAAAAATGGACAATAATCAATAATTATGTGATGGTGTGATGCGTCCAGACACAAAGTTTGATTAGGTATTTCAAGCTGTGCTGAAGTGTACTACTCTAAAGATGTCTTGGTGAACAGTGCATGGTGGTGCTACCTTGATGTCCTCGGTGAAGTTTTTGATTGGATTCCATCCAGCAGCTTTGAGGTGATAGTTCACCCAGCGCAGCAGCAGCTCCTCAGGGGACATGGACAACAGCTGGTCCACATCCTCACCCTCGCCCAGCAGTGCGATCAGAGCTGCACAAACAAGCATATTAGTACTGAGAAACTGTCAGCACAAACGGACACTCAGTTACTATCACTGAGATCAATTACATGCCCTTTCTTTGTGAAAAAAAAAAACTGGCTAAACTTTTAAAAAAAAAAAACTTTCCAAACTTTGTATCACTAAGATCATTAATTACACTATGAAAAGAGAAAACAAAATCTAAGATACATTAGACTGTCTATATATGAGGGTGAATCAAATTTACACATAACTTTACTATAAGTGTGTGGTGTGTTATAGTGCCAGGGAGCGAATGTTACAACTGTGAGGATCCAAAATCTTAACATACACAATTTGACCATTTTTCTTACTTATGAACTATAATTGTGAACTGCTATAAATTAAATTTGTCATCATTTTTTCCTAAGGATGTGCAAACTTTTGCTCTCAAAATCTTTCTCTATTAAGCTTAGTCAGTTTCAAATTAGACAGATGTCACAGTAACCATATTAGTCATAAGACTGTAACAGACACACCATAGTAACCAAGATATAATCATTGATGGCTACCTTTGTTTTTTTTAGCATCAAAAAACATGGCTAATTTTTTTTTTTTTTTGCCCAAGGTGAATGTCTGACCTTCATTGCTTGAGATCTCGATGTTAGCGAACAGGCCAATCTTAATGATCTGCCAGAGGAGCCCGAGCACCAGGTGAGGAGTTCCAGCAATCATGTCCTGAGCATCAATGTTGACCACCATACAACCGATGGCTGAGGCGGAGTTAAGAGCCAGTATCAAATTCTCCTAGAAGACAAGAAAGACGGATAGGTTTGTCTTTATATGAAAAATGCATGTGTATGGTTTATGTCATCCAAAAGGCAGAGCCTTTTATGAGAAATGGTGTAAGCAGAAGGCATGGGAACTCCAAATGGTGGCTGTTTCTTCACTGAAGAAATGAATGACGTCATCTCTACATTGGCACCACAAACCACTGGCAACTCGAAGCAAGGCGCTCATGTAACTAGTACATAAACCACTTTGTCAAGACAATTTCCATATGGAAAAACCTTGTTGAGAAGGAATCAGATGTCCTTAAAGCAGACTCCACTGAGCAGAAGGTGTGGAATATGCCACATGGCCGAAAGGAAATCTCTCTTCATGAGCAACTCATTGAAATAGACAACATAATATTGAGAAATCGGAAAAACCCTTTTCAAATTCTGACATTTTCCCAATAAAAAGGCGCAATTTTATTCAGGATGTATAAAGGAAATTGCATAAGTATAGTTTTTGTGTTAGAGCTACTTTTTTCTGTATAGCTTTTTCTACCTTTAGATTTTTCTTACAGCACAGCGCTGTTGAATTCTTGAATCTGATTGGTCAGAATATGTTAATTATTCTTCTATAACCATACACCCATGCGCTTGTTCTAATATGTTATGTTATAAGAACTTTTTTATTTTTTATGTGCCATATCGCTGTCATCACTTTGGGATGCGATGTTCTAGGAAAATAATCAACTTTATGGTGGTAACACTATCTCGGCTTCATGTTGGGCCACATCACACCACCCCATCATTGATTAATTCCCTATAACAGCATGCCCCCAAGTGTTTTATTCATCACACAACCATCTAATATATAGCTCCGTTCCTGGCATACGTCATCTTATATTTGTAAAGCGACATCTGAAGAATGACGCCTGGTTCTAGCTTGACAAAGCTAGACTATTTTGATCTAAGCATTGCATCTCTGCTGATCCAGATAAAATCAGAGGCTTCAGTTCCTTTAGACCCATCCTGAGGTCAGCCTGGCCGCGATGTGCTTGTTTCATTCTTCACCTTGCCACTTTAACACAGCGAAATTGAGAGCTCATGAAAAAAAGATGAAGTGTTGACTGGCCTTTAGCACATAAAGCCGGATTTGATAGCAGCAATATGGCTGTGTCTTATTTTGACCCAGCCAAGCACGGAGAGACAATTTTGGATGCAAGCCCAGTATGTCTTGCTGCTGCTTGCTGCTGTACTGGCACAAAGTGACTCAGATGGAAAGCTGGATGCACTTGCATATGTCAGCACGGCTCTGTCACCTGTTGAACAGCAATATCTGCAGATAGAAAGGCTCTGGCAGGGATTTGGGGACGTCTTCATTTTCCAGCTAAATTTGCTTGCTGGCACATTTACAGTGAAAGCTGACTACAAAAACCCTTGGATTGGAATTCAACAATCTGTCATCCTGTCCTCCTTCATAACTTGAATGCTTTACAGTAAAACTGCAATATTACAACTTCGCAGGTTCTGGGAAGTAGGCCAACTACTTCTCCAGGCACAAAAACAATGATATTCATGCCACTGAACTGGCTGAAGCTCATGTACATTTTAGAGTTAACAAGAACAACGCACCAAAGACTATAGCAGGAGTATTTTGCAAAGATTTATGAAGGTCCAGCTACATAGAATTCCTTGCATACAAAGGCCTGAATAAGCAGCTAACATAACCAAATGGTGACAACAGTTACCTTTAGTATTACCTATGCATGTAAGTAAGATAATCTGTATAAGTAATTGCTAATCAGACCAGAGAGGGTAAAGTTTGGGTAGCTAGGGGTAGCTAGTCTCTACCTTATGCTAAATAACGTAAATTACGTAAAAGCGTGTGATTGGCCACAACAGATGTTCTGCTACAGAAGCAATGGTTCATGTTTAGAAAACTAGAGTCACAGAACTACATCCATTTTTGTACATTATTCAGTTCTGCTATGTTTTTATTTTCAAGAACTTGGTTCACTGGAATACTTTGTTGGGAATACTACTTTGCTGCCACATCCTGACCGTGGCCTGCCAGTTCAATTCTTATAACAACACAAACTGACCCATGACCCATGAGATGTAAAGAACAAGTATGATGAAGTAAAGAAAATGGTATCTATCTATCTATCTATCGATCGATCTATCTATCTATCTATCTATCTATCTAAATAGAAGAGATCTTTATTGTATATGAAGAGTAAGTGCTTACAGTCATGTTGAACATTGTGCGTTTTTTTGTGTTGATGACCCTTTCATCGATCGTGTCCGGCTGGGAGTGGTTGATCATTTTGCTGCGAATGAATCAATGAACAATACAAACTATTAGGACAAATAGCAGTCAAGCTACGCAGATCTCTTTCCAGATGAAATTGTTTGAAATATCCATATAAAGAAGTGGAGTCAAACAAGTGGCCCAAAAGTCTCGTGATTCTAATAGATAGCTCGAATACTAATGATATAATGGTGTACTAATGATATAATTCTTTATTAGCAAGATAAACGTCTGAAGCCATACCTGTTATTAGAACTAATTTAAGGGTTTCACAGGGATGGGGATGAATACTTATGGAATCAGAACTTTTATACTTTTACACTTCAGTATTATGGGTTATTTTGTGTAGATTCATTCACATATAATCCCAATTGCAGCCATTTTAGTTCCAGAGTGTAACGCTACAAAATGTGGAAAAGTTCAGTAGGTGTGAATACTTATGCAAGGCACTTGGACTTAATCAACTCAACTGATTTTTTGATCTGGCCCACTTGGCATTGGACTAGGTGTAATGTGGTCTGTTACCTAAAATGAGTCTGACGCCCCTGATATAAAGAAAAGAATGGTGGTATCATCTTACCAGAGGAGTATTCCATCCTTCACTGATTTGAACAGACTGTCGGTCATCGGGTCCATGGGGATGATATGTTGGCAGTCGGGGTCGTTTGCCAAGGCCTTATTGATCCAGTTGACAAAAGCCACTTTCTCTTCATCTGCAGGCCAATTTTACAGATAAGACATAAGCATTAGAAGAGTCAGGCTCAGATTACCAATGGGAATTGTGTACAGCCAAGGGCCATAAAATGACTTCATTCATGCAACTCATCGCTTCTAATGGGATGGTGCTCTGGCTCAGATTTCAGCAAGAGCTACAAACATGTGATAGACAGCACTACACATGCAATTACATCAATGTCAGTAATCAAATTTGGTGCTTCAAAGAACAAAGGGCTGTATTCAAAGGGCTGAGTTGGCATCTTAAGTCCAAATGTTAGGTCAATATTTATGCTGGGAACGTTACACGTGTTCAAAGTCGTGTTACGCAGCTGCTTAAGTTGAGCTTCTGGGCTTATTGTTCATATTATTAAAATCTTCTGGGTGTAGGTCAAGTCTCTGAGGTTGGCAGATTTTTCTTGAGTAGAACCAAAATCGGGTTTTTAAACAGTGTCTACACCACCATCTTTAACCACAAGCACTTGCCTTTAAGCCCTCCCCCCAAATAAAATCAGGGCTATAAATTGCGGACTGAAGGACCATTTTTTTCCCTTAGCAGTCAAATGTAATACAGTGTAACATAAAAGCAAGAGAGGATTTCAAAATGACTATGGAAAGCACCAAAATAAAGCTAAGAGGAGTTTAGTATAGTCCTGGTATAAATAGCCCTAACTACAAATTTTTAGTTTAATTTAACAATATGGCTTCCACTCTCATTATCCATCAGCTTATTAAAATAGCACTTGATCCAGCACATCCTATTATTTCACAAAAATATGAGTTTTTATGAATTCAACACGCACTCCTATAAAGAAAACATGCCAGTGATTTGAAGGATGAGCTGACCAAGCACTCATCTGCTACATTTACAGCTCACAAGTGTTGTCCTTAATTTGATCTATAAAAAAGTCAGTCCTTCAGATAAACAATATCTCAGATTCAGATAAGAAATGTCTCAGATTGATGCCCATGCAAAAACAATTGTGGACTATCAAGGGATGATAATGTTAATTATTAATCGTGCAAGTACTAAGGTCTCAGGTGGCATTCCATAGATTCTTTTGTGTATTTATAGCCCAAAACATACATTTCTGTGTGGTTACATCAAATGCTCAGACAGTGGAGCTGGACTTAATACTGCTACTTGCTGTAACTGATAATACACAAGAAAAACACACTTAAGTTCAAGGTCAGAATTATACGCAATTCAACTCTAAATACAACCCAAAATGATCGTTTCTCTAGCTGTGATTAGCCCACCAGAATATGAGTGCTGAGTTCCTTCACTAGAGATTCCAGATGTTCCTCCAAACGAGCAGATCCCATCCTTCCTGGAGATGGTCTTGCGAAAGGTTTCTCTAACCTCCTTACTTCTTATATCTTGGTATATCTGTGGAATCAAATGCGAAACGATGTGATCATACACTACGATAAAGTGCTAGGTGGAATAAGAGCAATCAGGGAATTTGGGTGTGGCTTGAGACTAATATACTGTAGACCCCCTTTCTCCAGACCTGGAGGCATCCAGACATTTGAGCTAAACCTACGGATTAGTGTGTTAGCAGCTATTGTTATAAATGGACGACAATAGATAGATTATCCGTACCGCGACAAACTCTTCAAAGCTTATCTTCTCATCTTTGTTGGTGTCACCAGCGATGAACCTCTCTGCAATCTCTCGCACCTTGTACCCTGGCAGAGAGAGGCTGGCTTCCCGAAAGAGCTCCTGCAGCTCGAAATCGCTGACATAACCACTGTTGTCAATGTCTGAGGAGAGGGAGCGAGGGAAGCAAATCATTCTTGACATAGGATATATTTTCCTTTGCCAATTTGTTACACAAATACTGTTCTCCTTAGTAAAGGTCAACTCGCGCTTACAACCAATGAGTGCTAAGGCATTTTTACAAACTTTGTGACTGATGATAATGTTTGCTCTACCATTCTATACCTTTTTTTGTTAAGGCTAGCAAGAACTTTTTATCTCTACTTAATAACAAATGGTAAATATGACACATTATCACCATGATCATCATAATTCCAGCAGTAATCACCATAATTCTAGCATATTGTACAGCAATAAAAGTTTGATAATCTTTATCATGTCATGCACCAAACTCTAAAACAGATAATATAGGTGACAGTGTAATTCTATTTGGAGGATTGATATGTTTAATTCTGACTTTCTGTACAAAGCAGATGCATGCTAACGGACTGACCAATTTTTTTGAAGGCTTGCCTGAGGTCCTCCAGGTCCTCTCGGGAGATCTGTGTCACGTTGTTCTCCATGCTGCGTGCTCCACAGCCTCTCTCAGCGTACAAGTGGCCTGGATAAAGAACACAGGTGTGACTTAGACTTACTTACTGAAAGTGAAACCAGATATCAGATCCAAATCATATGCAGAGTAGGACTAAAGAACCCAAAGAGAATGAATTAGAAAGTCCAATCCACAAACAAAACTCAACAAGAGAATTACAAGCTACGAACGTACCTGTCTTAGGTTTGCTTTAGATCCAGGCTACTGTGACAAAATAGATGAGCTCCTACCCTACAGTGCAGGGAACAATAGCAGGGAAGGGGAGGAGACCTTTGGCCTTAATGAACTGTGTTCGGGGTGAGGCGTCTCTCACCGTGTCTGCTTCAAAGTTAACTTTTAAACCTACTGATGCGTCAGCAAGAGTTTTCCATACTAACAGCTGAGGGTGTAAGAAAATATCAGGAACCAGTCATTGCCTTTCATATGGCACTGAAGCCTCATTAATCCCTACATTGTTCCCTTGTTCACTGGATCACTGGATATCCCATTGACTGAGACTGTACAATCATAATATTTAATAGTTATTGTCAATATGAAGAAACACACAAAAGCCTGTGTGTTTGGCGATGGTCCAGTTGGCAGGTGTGTGTGCACAAGTAGGACGGCTCATAAGGCTAATGTTGTTTAAAACAAAGCAGTGATGCAGAGACACTCAGCACCCAGCCTGTGCACAGAGCGTAGTAATCAGATCATATCAAATGATCAGCAGATATGGCTCGAAACTAGAGCATTGAGAGGGTAACTGACTTTCAGGAGCACTTGATCGAGAAAGACGTTTCCGCACTGCTGAATACTCGGAAACACATGGCTCTGATTTTCACTCAGTGATTTGTAACAGCATGAGGGCGTGGGTTTTTTTTTTAAATACAGAGACTTCAAAACACGAGCACCTGCCAAAATGCTGTGATCATTTTAGATGTTCTGATGGATCATGGTGGCCCAACACCTAACTAACACACTTTATATTGAGTTCCTGTACATACAGTGTCAGTGCTTAACTTATTTTGAGGTAGTTAAGATTTGTACAGGATAGAGATGTTTGCTGCAAGTTATGCCAGCTTCTGGAGATCTAAAACCAACTCATAGAGGCCAGTATTTCCAGTAAGCATTTGCTACGAGCTTGGAGTGATGAGAACTCCGACAAGCTCTGAGGTCCAAGGAAAGCCTTAAAGCTTATGGTTACCCAAATTAGGCTTTGTCATAACTGCGATAAATTCCAACAGATCGACCAAAGGTAAAGGATAATACAAAATTGTTATCCCTTGTGAGGGTGTCAGAAAAGCCCAAGAGCATCTTCAGGATGTTCCAGAGTATTTCAAAGCCATACTCAAACAGAAACTACAGACACCAAACTCAAAAAAAAAACAAAACACGCTATTACCGGTCCTAGCCTAGATAGATATCTAGTTTCGTTATCGTCAGTAATACAGATCAGCGTAACTCTGGTGATGAGGAGGCTGTTTGACTTCGCTGTAGCTTTAGAGGCAGAAAATGAACACAATCTGAGCTGCTTGTCACCTCATGTGACACATTGTTATTTTTTCTTACGTTGCACCATTGGAATATCAGGAATGAAATATTTTAGGTTCAACATGTCATAAATCTCTTTATATTTGCTTGATAAGAAGACTTTCACCGGCACTTTGTCCTCCATATTGTTTTTTTCGCACCTCAACAAACCTCATAAAGTTGAGTTGAGTTTTTCATCTTTCACCAACGAAGGTTTTTTTTTTCTGTAAGTGGCCTCTTCCCAGTGGATTTGACATGTAAAACATGTCCTCACGGTTGAGGAAAATGTCACCTGTGAGAACAGCCGCTCACAAGCAATCCAGTGCACTGACAAATGGACAGATTTCAGAACTGGTGGGACAAAAAGGCCAGTTTATGTTAAGTGTTTGTCCCGATGCATAATGTAATTTGCTGCTATGCTATGTAACAATATCTGTAGATGGACTTTTTTTAGAAGAGGCACAATGGACATGTGTTTGACAGAGCAGAGCAACATGAGAGCTCCATATGCCACAAAACACAAGGACACAATGCCTGTTAAGATGTTGCAGTTGCTAGCACACATTATGCTAAATATATTCAGTCCACTGATGCAGAACATTATCACAATTATCACAATTTATCTTTAAAGGTTAGTTAATGTGGGCTGATCCAAACCCTTTGGGGTTTCAGTGCTGTATATCAGGGATCAGGGTAGAAAATAAAAATGCAAGCTCAGGAGAAAAGCAAAGCCAGTTCAGAATTGAACGGCTAATACAGTGATATACTTACCAAACCTGCTGAGTCAAACTTAATGGCGCATTTAGGAAGTCAATCCACTTCCTGTTTGGCAGTATAGTTATCTCGAGAATTCCATGATAAACTTTAGATCTTCTCTACACGGGCAAAGTTGAGGTTCCTCCTAAATGAGCGTAAATGAAAGAAATTGGAACCGAGACGCAGAAACGCAGATACACCCGACACCAGGCCATGTTGGCTTCTTTAAGAGGCCGTTACGGGGCTTTGAATCTCCACCACCTGCATTATTGATCGCTCTGAAAGTAGGATCAGTTACCAAGCAGAGGCAGGACCTTCCTGCAGGTGAAGCACGGCCTCTCGATTTATCCACTCACCAGCTTTCTGATTAATTGCTTTTCACTGACAGCTTCCACAAGGGAAGGATGGACCATGTGCAGTGCAGAGCGAATAAACTCTAAGAACTATATTCGTCTCTCGAATCTGATTGGTCAGAAGGTGTTGATTTATTTTCTATAACAGCAGCTTTGATAATACTTCCAGCTACAAGGTTTCTATTAATGCGTTTGTTCTAATATGTTATTGTTTCTATAGTAACAACATGCACAAGGACTTGTATGGAGGATGCTCCATATAAATGAATAATAAAAAAACGTGTATTGTTGATAGGGTGACGTTTTCTTCCATATTTAAAATTTATAGGAGTCTCCAAGCTGTGTGTTTTTTTTTGTTGAGAAAAAAGAGAGGTTCGTGAGGGAATGACTGTTTATAGCTGCTATAACGTAAGTGATACAATGAACTAACTTGTTTAACGACATGAAATGTACCTATAAACAGATAAAAACAAACTGTCATTCTTTAATAATGAAAAAATTGTTAGTGTTGGGAAATTGTTGTGGTATAAAAGGAATAATCCACTTCAGGGTGGTGACAATAGCTTTGCATCGCACGACCTTGTTTATTTATTTTTTTTATAACGGCACGCCCCTAAGAGTTTTAATCCTTACTTAAGTGGTAGGCATTTAAAGGCAATTCCTGACAGGCTTTTTAAACTTGCAAAATGGAGAGCTTCAATTGCTATTGAATCCACTGTTTCTTCATTGGTGATGGGAAAACAAACAAACAAACAAAAATGATGAACGACTTTGGAACATTCTGCTGTAGACTGCGACCTATCCTAAAACTTTGTCCTAGCTTAGAAAACAAAATGTTGCTACTTGAACAGCACATTAAGCTCGTACCTTGTTTACCTCTTAAAGCTCCTTGCTGCCTGCAAGATGCTTGACATTTGCAATGAAAATACTGACAAGCCTTCCCCTTTGTTTACCAACTCCATATAGCAAAGGCAAAGCTTGTCTATTGTCTTTTAGGGAAAAGCAGCAGCTGCTTTGAATGGGAGTGAAGCTAATTTCCAGGAACAGAAGCCTGAAATAAAGAAACTACCCAAACTCACTGCATGACAATATTACAATTCGGAGATTTTCTAAGCTGTCATTAAAATCATACAATAATTATAGGTCTAGAAACACCTTTTAAAACAAAATCCCCTTCACAATTAAAAGAGTGACTGACTGGTTGTGTATGTATTCCTAGCTATCCTATAGATGCCTATTAACCACAGGACTCCTATTATCTACATGATTTCCCTGCTTGCTTGCCCTTTGATTTAATTAACACTTAAATGTATTTGTCTGAATTCTGAATAATGTATAATGCCAATATTTACATGTTAACGTGTTGATTAGGATTTCAACTGATTTCTAAATTTGCAGCTTTTTTTTTTTTTTGACATGGACAAAGTGACAGTGTGACAAACAAAATTCAGATGTCAGATTTTTATTAAGTCTAAGCAAATTAGGTATTAGGTAAAGTGACAAATCAAAACTATTGGCTCGAATTCCTCGGCTCAATCCTCTGTTGTTTTATTTCCTGTATATGTGTGTATATATATATATATATATATATATATATATATATACATATACATTTTGAAATAGTGTTGTTGATGCCTCAAACATACGATAAAGTCGTATGAAGAAACTGGAGGTTGTAGTATTATGGATAGATAAAATACTTTTTAATGTAAGTTTTATGTATAATATGTATAAAATGTATAACATTAATAAAAAAAGGACGTACTTCTCTTCAGAAAACATCGAAACCCCTTAATTCTCGCTGTGATATATATATATATATATTACCATACCTCCTTTCTTCATATTAGTGAGGAAATTATTTGTTAAAATGTGTTATTTGTGAGACATGATGTTATTTTATTAACCGACTCAGTTGTGTCAGCTGACTCAGGCTTTTGGCTTCACCTGTCATGGTGTTTCTGGATCTCCTAGTCCAGGAAAAGCACCGGATTCTCCAGAGTCGTCCGGGCCAAAGGTCAGTGTTCATCGTCCAGGATAATAATCCGCACCAGGACACATCAAGAAACAGCTGTAGTGTTCATATTCTTCTCCTTGAGGATGGAGGACTGAAAAATAAACAATACCGAAAGGCTTTAGAGAGTCTACACACACACACAAACACACACACACACACACATCCCAAATCTGGCCCATGGCTTCTTTCCAGCCTAATACAGCCCTAAATTCCCCTAATCCCTCTTTAGACAGGGACACACAGTCAGACACAGATTCATGTTTATATTCATGAGCCAGAAGATGTGGGGGAAAATAGGTTATGAAAAGAAATGCTCAAAATTGTCTCTTCAGGTGCATGTCATGGATGTTAAGGTTCTATAAATAAATATCCAGTTCTTTGTGTGCATGTGTGTGTGTGTGTGTGAGAGAGAGAGAGAGAGAGAGAGAGAGAGAGAAGAACAGAAGATGGCGCTCATGCACAAGAAAAGCACTGCAGAGTTCTACCACCTTGTGTAAGACGAGAAATGACCTACTGCTATAATCTGTCAGAAATCAAGGTACCAAGCTGTAGTTTTCCTTGTCACTGGGGTATCTTTAGTACGTATCCTTGTCACTTGACACTTTATCTGTGTTCATATGAGTGTACAGTGTGTGTAATTGTGTCCGTACAGTGTGTCTTTAAATCACAACCACCATTTTAGCTGCACTTCCTCAGCATGTTGTGAAATTCTCATCAAATTTTCCACTTTCTACTTCCAGTTTTTTTTTTGTTTTTTTTTTTTGCATTATCATTATAGCAGTCAAATATCAGTCCTGCCTCAGCTTTCAGCCTTAAAAAGAGTCTGACCTTTTAAACTGAATTTAAGCGCCAGTTAAATTCAGTTTAAAAGACCAAAATCTAGTACAGTGGTCTCATACAAATTTCCTGATAGACAGTATTTAAAGGTCTCTACATTTTGAACACCACTGGCCTAGTGGTGAAATGAAGCAATCAAGATGTGACTGAAGTGTAGACTTTCAGCTTTAATTCAAGGGGTTTAACAAAAATATTGACCATTTAGGAATTACAGCCATTTTTTACAGAGTCCCTCCATTTTCACAGGCTCAAAAGTAATTGAACAAACTAATATAATCATAAATATTAAGATTATTTTTAATACTTGGATGCAAATCCTTTGCAGTCATTGACTGCCTGAAGTCTGGAACCCATGGATATCAACAAATGCTGACTCCCTTGAGATGCTCTGCAAATCACGGGTTTGGAAGGAGTCTCCAGTTTTCCACCATGGAAAAGTCTTAAGGATGAAGGAGTTTATGCTTTTTTGCAGTTACTTAGTAACATGACAAGCTGCTTTTTTTTTTTTTTTTTTTAAAAAAAGAAATCGAGAAATAGAGAGGCTGAAGAGGGAACGACTGTTTATAGCTGCTATAGTGTTAATGATAACATGAACACACAACATTAAATTGAACTATAAATGGATAAAAGTATATCGTGGTGGTCTTTAATAAATAAAAAATGTAATCCTTGGCAAAATACTGTAGTATAAGAGGAATAAAACACAACAGGACTTGCTGTTATTGGAAAATAATCAACTTCGGGGTGATAAAAGTAGCACCAGTTCATTATTTTCCTATGACAGCATGTTCTTAAGTGTGTTATTCCTTCTATATTGTGCATATTATAATGAAGGTGGAGGTTAGATCTATATTCTGACCATTTTGATGAAACTTTTAGCTCTGAAAATTCAAAAGGAGAGAGTTTTGCTCTAATTTTGCAAAAATATATAACAGGTGTGAATGAATGGAAAATGTGGAATCATTGCAATAGGATTTGAGAGATTCTTAAAGCTCTCAGATCTTAAATAAAAAAAGATTCACACCTTGAATAAGATTTTTTTTTTTTTTTTTTTACAATTTATTTTCTTTGCTAGTAGATGCCTTTATGTTTTGTCTGATGCACTGTAGTGAATAACTAATAAATCATTAGACTAGGGTTGAAAATTTTTCCTTTTTTCCTTTATTTATTAAGTACTATAAATACAAAATGTAGTTAATAAATAATATTTTTTAAATTCTTCAATATTAGCGCGTTTGGATCACCGCGTTTCCGCATTTGCTACCTATGTAATTTTGACGCACGTGTACTTTAGCCAATCATATCCTTCTCTTGCGGTGTCGCCTCCACCAATCACTGCGCAGAGGAGGCGGGGCTTCTGCGTCTCTGAGCTCTGATTGAATTGTCTCAGCTCGTGTGGAGTAGTAAACAGGAGCCTTGGAGAAGAGTCGCTTCTGCTGCTCGCCGCATCAAATCCAGCTCGTTATCCATCCCAGAAACGTTCACAGTGTTTTCAGGAGTGTGATATTTTCTGTGGGACTTAAAATGCGCGGATATGTCGTTATTTTAACAACGGGTTTGCTTTTATTAACCTAGTACTGCAACGTGAGGTTAAAAAAAGCTCAGGGATGCTGCATGGTAAGCAGAGGCTGCAGTATTGACTTGGCTTTATCTTTATAAGTACTAATTATAATTAGATTTGAGTCTCTATCCAAACAAGTTCAGCTTCTCGGTTGGAGAGTTCCCCTGGAGAACTACAGCTTAATCGATGTTGATCGAATGGGCCCAGTCAGGACTCATCCTCATCTTCATCCTCATCCTCTTCAACACACAGCCACAACGCTCCTGCCTCCGCTAATATCGAACCGTAATATCGTCCTGTCCTAAATGAAAAATAAGCCATTCCTTGTTAAACCATCATGGGAGAAAGCGTTCGGAAAGAAGCCCAGAACGTACTGCAAAAGCCACACCAGGATCATCGCCAACCCTGGCCTGGTCATCAAAGTGCTGCGTCGGAAGAAGATTGTCGTGTTTCTTGCCTACTTTATACTTGTGGCGCTGACCATGCTGAACCTGGCTAACTACAAATGGGCCACAGAGTCCCAGCCGTGCAGCCTCCAGGTGAGCGATAACGTGAACTTCCAGAACAGACCAAACTTTCACTTCCTTTACAAGACCCCGCAGGTGAGAAAGCGGCAACTCGTCTACGTGTTAACCACATGGCGCTCGGGCTCGTCCTTCTTTGGCGAACTTTTTAACCAAAACCCTGGAGTGTTCTTTTTGTACGAACCATTGTGGCACATTTGGCAGAAACTCTACCCTGGAGATGCATTGTCACTCCAAGGAGCAGAGAGGGACATGCTTAGTGCTCTGTACAGGTGTGATTTCTCAGTTTTTCAGTTGTACAACACTCAAGCTGGGAAGAATATAACCACTCTAGATGTCTTTGGTGCCCCACTTAACAAAGTCATCTGCTCCTATCCCCTTTGCTCATTATATAGAAAGGATGTGGTGGGAATGGTGGACGAAAAAGTATGTAAAAAGTGTCCACATCAGAGCCTTCCAGCATTGGAGGAGCAGTGCCGAAAATATGACACCGTTGTGATTAAAGGAGTACGCGTTTTGGACATAAATGTCTTGGCTCCTTTGATAGAGGACCCCTCGCTCAATCTGAAAGTGGTCCACTTGGTGCGGGACCCACGAGCCATGGCCAACTCCAGAATTAGATCCAAGCATGGCCTGATTCGGGAGAACCTGCAAGTGATGCGGAGCAGGAACCCGAAGATGCGGCGTGTGCCGATGGTTGACCCGAACCATAAAGCTGGCAGGAAGGATGTTTCAGACTACCACGCCATCGGAGCCATGGAGGTGATTTGCGAGCACATGTCCAAGACCCTGAAAACGGCACTCAGCAGTCCTAGCTGGCTCAAAGGGAAGTACATTATGGTGCGATACGAGGACTTGGTGGAAAACCCAGTCAGGACCTTAAAGCGTGTTTACCACTTTGTAAACCTGACAGCGAGTCACGACATGGAAGCTTTCGTCGTGAACATGACTAGTGGCCACAGTAACTCTGCCAAACCTTTTCAAGTTTCGTCCAGGAATGCGACCGTTGCCGCTAGCACGTGGAGAACTGTGCTCACCCTCCAACAGATTCGGCAGGTGGAGGACTACTGCCGTCATGCCATGTCTGTTCTTGGATATGTACGTGTTCGCACGTTGTGGGAGGTGAAGGACCTGAGCAAGAGTTTATTAACTTTACCCAACCTCTGAAACTCTGTGGTGACCAAAGAAAATGCAATTGCATCATGGTTTACACTAATTCGAGATTGGTACATTGGAAGACATTGGAAATGCATTGTGAGTTTAAACTTTGAATTGAGTGTGGTAGACCTTTTGTATTTGGTGTCTGAATTACCATTTAAGCTGTGCCAAGATATAAACTCAGAAAACTGAGAATGCTTTATAACAAGCACAGCTTTGGAGCTTTCTGCTTTTCCTTAGACAATCTTTCTTTCTATTGGAACAGAAAGCTTTTAATACATTTCACAGTAATGTGTGGGTGATGCCCCAAGACTTTTGGGCTTCACACACACGTATGAAGGAGTGGAATGTACTGAAATGTGGGAAATTCACCATATTGACTCTATGCTTTCTGATATAAATATTTAACGATGCAGGGTATATTTTTTAGGAATGTTTCAGACTACTATTCTCCTGGAGCTTTGGGGTTTCTGGTCACAGCAATTAATGTGAACTTATTTCTGGTTATGGTTTGAGATAATGAGAAACTTAATGAGATGAAGTGCCTTGTTTGGAAAAAAAAAACAATGAAAGCCATGAAAAAAAAACACCTCACAATTCTCTTTCTTTCCTCATCATACACTTTCACCCAAAATCTGGTTATGGACGTGTCTAATCAAGGTTTTTCTGCATTTGCATTGACGAAAACAAGAAAGCTGTATATCCTTTTCTTTAAATCCCTTCATCTTTTTTATATACTCGAGTACAGGTCATGTGGTGTTTAAAAATAACAAGTGATGCTGCTAAAACAAGATCATTTTAACAAACTGTTTCCTGCTTGTATCACAAAAATCCCTCTTAATGTAGTCCTTCATCCCAAAAAAAAATCTGACTCTAGTAACTGAAGAAAGTAAGGAGATTAGGTTTGCTCCTCAGGGACGCTCTGGCTTCAGAGTCTTGCAGGATTCACAAAAGTAGTGAAGTATGTCACGGAAATAGTACGAATAGCAGCAGCGCTAAATAGGGACACAGTATTCAGGGAGGATGTTAAGTGGACACAGAGGGACCTCAGATGGGGACCTGATGGCTCTCAGAGCGAAGCCTTGGCAACTGCTCTGGCTTCCTGCCATCTCTTCTGTTCCACTCCACTGTTTGTCTCTCTCTCTCTCTCAGTCTCTCTATTATAAATCAGAGGAAGGGTGTTTAAAATGACATCTGGCTAATTAATTATTTCTTTTTTTATCATGGATTTGTCAAAAGAGAGACAAGAATCCAGCTTGTTTAGTTTTTCTGGAAAAAAACAAAACAGCCTCCGATTCGAGGTCTCAGTCCTCAGCGCTACACTCAATCACATTTACATTTGCTCATTTACATTATGTTTAGCTAAGCAAACGTTTACATGCTGAATGATGACCTGTTGTAATGTGTGCGGGAATGAGGCAACATAGTGTACCGATGTTCTGTGTGTGTTTTATTTTGGGGCGAATACAATAATTATAATCAAAGTCCGTAATTCGGAAAAGGAGGAAACAGGCGAAGGGCAAAGTCAGGAAGTACCCTGAGACACAGCACTCTGAAAACAAGGCTTGGACAATTACAATAACAATAATATACAAAAGTAACCAGAAACAGCAGGATAGGACTAGACTCAAAACATGAATACATAGCCTTGTAAATGTAATATGTGAAAGCAGTGCTTGTCATGCTGGGAACCTTAATGTGCACAGTGACACGTATGATTAATATAGTTACAGATCGTTTAGACATAGCGTTTGCAATTTTTTTGGTCCCTTTGCCACTGTGGTAGGACGCTTTTCTTTTTTTTTCTTTCAGCTAAAACTGCAGTCAAACCAAATGCAAATAAAATTCCACTGAAAGGGAAAGGACTTACAGAGTGAAATATGCACATTTGCTTGTAACAGTGACCACAGGTCAGAGATTTGATCGTTTTTCTTCGTATTCTCAGGTCACCGTGGTGCGCACGCATTTCTGATGTATGAACATTATCCTCTCCATAATCCTCCTTTCCCTCTACAAATCTTTGCAATATGTCTTACACTAGACATGTCACACTTTCCATTTGTTTGCCACAGAATATATTTGCGGAAATTGATTATATTTAATTCCAATTTAATTCCTCGGACTATTTTTAAACTAGCCTCAAAAAAAAGCCACCCTCGGACTTGCTTTTTCTACCCACGACCTTGTTCCAAAATTATCCCACGCTAGGTGTGAAAATCAGAACCATGGCAACTCTAGTCTGGTGAGATTCTTTGACACTAACAAATGTGGACGAGCTGCATTTTTTTATTGCTATTTTCATACTATGTCTGCTATTTAGACTTTGTCTACATCTGAAAAAAAAAAAATGCTCTCTCCTCCACCAACATAGAGTATACTATTTTTTTTTTTGTGGTAAAATTTTGTAGGAATGGAAACAGGTTAGAAGGTTTTCACGTGGACAGAAAGCAGTGTTATCAGTCACTCCATCTGATTTATTCAGAAACATTCCATGGCACTGAGCTGTTCCTGAAATAATATCTCCACTTTGACATTTCTCAGCACGTTTCATCATCTTGATCATTGAAAAAAAGAAGGTTTGCCAAGCTCCTCTTCCACAATGCTGCCTGACAAAGAGTCAGGTCCGATGTTAGCGGGATGTTTTAGATTTCAGCCAGTGTGAAAGTCGTCAAGTTGAAAAAGATGTGTATCTAGAGGTAAAAGTTGAGAGGGATCAATCCGGACCGAGCAAAAGCAGACAAATGACAATGAACTGAATCGGGCCAGTATTAGACGTCAATGGACGTCTTTCAGTCGGTGTTCACTGGGAAAACGCCAGGAATCCCCAGCAGGTTACTGAAGAGTTGGCAAAAGTGATTTTCAGCAAAACTGAAAGAAAAAAAAAAACGAGGAGCTCATTCACACACAATCAGCAGTTTGTCACGAGAAGCACAATGTGCTTTGTGCTGTGTGCGGCCAGGTATTGTTGAACAAAAGTACAAAACCTTCTAAGCTTCGGCCACAAATCACACACGCCCAATTTTCCTAATAGTTCAAAGAACTCCACATGGGAACTGCACCATAATTCAGTTCGGCAGAATTTTTTACTTTTACTTACTGACTGTTACAAAAAGCTGACACTGTAGACTCCTTCCAATAATCTCTTTAAAGAAAATTTCATTATTCTCAGGTTTATGTGTTCTACTACGTTATCGTTTCTATAGTAACAGCTCAATCACAGGGACTTTTTATGGAAAGAGTCTCCAGGGTCATTGCTTCATTACAGTCAGTAATCTTACGTTATCTTGTAAGCTACGACTTAAATAGCTAACTGTTAGCTACGTAATAGGCTACAATAGTGCAAAGTTACGATGTAACTTTTCTATCAACAGTATCTATGTATTTGTTTCAGTTATACGCCAGCTCCTAGGAGGAGGAATGTCTCTAAACACAGTAGTTCCTCACAATATGTTGGCCATCTGCACACTCCCAGATGTGGGCGCAGAGGCGATGTGTTGCCATGGTTATGTTTACATCATGCAAATGGAACAGATGGTGGTCACTTTTTGGGAACAGAAAAAAACAAACCTGGGTCCTCAAACAAGAAGATTTTTATACCAACATGACGTGCAATTTTTAAAAATTACACTTTAATTATTGTATGTTAGTTTAAAGAGTGTGTTGAATAGCAGCAGTAAGGACGCATGAAGGCGTGTACTACGCAGTCAATATCAAGTAACAAAGCACATCGATTTCTAAATGGAATATTTAGAGATTTAACGTCCGTGTGATCATTTCTGAAAGCTCGAATGGATTTTGCAGATACATATTTTGATTAATAAGCATCAAAGTAGAGTTTGCGTTGACGTTGTGGGGATTTCGACTGGTCGGGGCATTAGAAAAAACAGTGAAGCAGTCGGTAAAGAAATAGCTAAATGTATTTTCTTAGCGTGAAAATATCGCACATGAGATGACGCCAATTCTACAGCCAACTTCCCAAGAATATGCTGAGAAATGTTTTTGATTTATTTTCTTTTGCTAAAATGAAAATGACTGTTGATGCTTTTCCAACACTTCTCCTGCAGTTATTTTTGTTGTCCTTTAAAGCTAAAGTGAATTCTGTCATGACCAACGCTGTGGGAAAGATCACTTTCTGAGCCGCGGGTTGCACATCGCTATCCAATCACAATACTCAGCTACTTTAGAGTCGGATCAGGAGTGCATATCAGCTCTCAGAGGATTCGGAATCATTTTTCAGCCAGAGATGAACATGGTGGGAAAACCTTCCAGCTGCTGCTGTAGGTATCACATCCTCTATCCAAGGAAGGCCGTTCACTCAGCTATAAGCAGGGCTCTGTTGATGGACATGAGCTTCCATGCTGCGCGCTCTCGGTTTCAGAATCAACAAGCTTCATCAGCCAGGTCGTCCAAAGTGCATTTTAAGAACTGATACATCCTAAGAGTGTAATATGATGCACAGATTTATTAGTTACACATTAATCGCACCCATTTATTTATTCTTGTTGTTCATAATGTGGCTTAGAAAAGCATTGAAGCTAGAAAAGTCATTTGTCTCCTGTGTGTTGCTGTTAACTGAAGTGTGACCACACAAAGAAGACGAAAATAAAATGAGCAAATGAATAAACAACCTGAACTTGATATCTCCGTCAGACACGGAGGCAGATGGAGTAACAAGAGACACTATTCTCTGAAGCCCCAGTGTGGTTGGTAACATATGCCGGAGGGGCCGTCCTCTATGAATTCATGAGTGGATGTAACTGGAGAACGGATAAGTGGAGGAGTACGTCCAATAGACACTCAGAGACTCTCA
The DNA here is from genome assembly GCA_022758105.1 of Pangasianodon gigas. Classification (NCBI taxonomy): domain Eukaryota; kingdom Metazoa; phylum Chordata; class Actinopteri; order Siluriformes; family Pangasiidae; genus Pangasianodon; species Pangasianodon gigas. The sequence continues at coordinate 29,326,197 of CM040457.1, read as the reverse complement.
TTTCTTTTGAAGAAACGTACCACTTGGAAGTTAAATATTTGAGTTATTCATGTTCTCAGATTTGATCTCAGATTTCCAGCATGAATCTTTGAGTGAAATCCAAAATCCCACCAAGAGGAGTCCATTTTGTTTATCGTATCAGAAGATACCGTATATCAGAAGTGAGGAATAGAACATTGCGAAGTTGATGAAAAGGAGTTACTGTTACTATTGCAACATTACAGAACTTCATATTGTTTTGTCCAATGATCACATTCTTTCTCCTCATGTTTATTAAACGACACATTATCATTTTAATGCGTTTGTAGTTTAACATTCAGCGTCCGTGAAACAAGCTAGTTCTAGTCATCGCTTGTGTTATGGAATTCAACAGCGCTGTGACTCCCAGCCAGGAGATGTGAAAGTAGATTTCGAAATGGTTTCTCTGACAATAGCTTTGAGGTTTATCTGAAAATAAACTGATGCAAATCTAGAGCCAATGAAATACTGGCTGTAATAAGAAAAATGAATGCAGGAGCATTGTCAGTTCTGGAAACTCGAGATGTGAAACAGACGAGTCAGGAATTTTAATTATTCATCATTAAACACAATGCAGAGGCTATGGAAGGACTTTCAGAAGGGCACGAGGATAGTAAGGAGCACAGACGTGTAGTGTGTGTGTGTGTGTGTGTGTGTGTGTGTATATACAGATGGGAGTGTGATTATAAAATGTATAGAATGAATCTCCCTTCTCTTTCAGTAACTATTTGGACCTGATCCAAGCTCTTATGTCTTTTATTTTTTATAATTAAAAAAAAAAAGAATTGTAACTTTGCAAGCTACAGGAAATTGTGTGTCATTTCCTGACTGGTACATGAAGTCAGAACATGAAGTATTTAAGGCGTATCCAGCCCTCAGTCATGGAGCTTTAGGTTTAGAAAATTCAAAGAGACTAAAATAACAAGGGAAGTATGCCAAGCATCAAAAAAAAAAAAAAAAAAAAAAGTACAACAGTACAATGTGTGCTTGCGTGACAGCGTTCCAAGATGGTCAAAATGTATTAAAAAAAAGAAAAGAAAAGAAACTTTATCTTATTACATCCTTCATCTGCAATAAAATTTTGTCAAATTCTGTTTATCTTTTCACTTTTATAAATCCAAATCCAAGTGTGTTGTTGTTAGCAGAAAAGCCTAAAGATGTGTGAAGTGTGACGAAGTCTGCATGGGGCGCTCCAAATAAATCCGAACACCAAAATATTAAGCACATTAGAATGTACAAATATTTATTATTTTTATGTTTGTTTGTTTATTTATTTATTTATTTATTATGAAATCTAAATGCACAAACCTATAAGTGCAAACTTATTTTGTGAATATAGTCTAGCTGTGTTAATTAATTAATGTAAATATATAACACACAAACCTATAAATGCAAACAATATAATAATTAAATTAATTAAATAATTAAACCATAATTAAATAATTAAATAATAATTAAATATTAAGCACATAATATTTTGTGTTTTTAAAAAAACATTTATTTATTTATTTATTTATTTATCACTAATTTTTATTTTGTTCTTGAACACACAAACCTATACACAAACTTGTTTTATAAATATAGTGCAAATATGCGAATATTTCGCACGGTAGGAAAAATATTTTTTTTTTTTTGTTTTCTTGGGATTCCCTTATGAAATCCAAACTTTTTTTTATTTATGTGCTCGTTTGTTTGTTTGTTTATAAATATGAAGACAACACACAAACGTATAAGTCCAAACTTGTTTTATGAATATAAAGTAATTATTTAAATATTCAGCACATTAGGCAAATATGTATCATCTTTCTTTCTCTTATCTATCTATTTATTTATTTATTTGTTTATTTATTCGTTTGTTTGTTTGTTTATTTGTTTATTGATTGGTATTTACTTACTGTTTTCATTACTGGTTTTTATCGTCTAACTATTAAAATTCAGACTTGAAACATTTTTACCTTAGTGATGATAATAATAATAATAATAATGATAAGAAGAAGAAGAAGAAGAAGAATTGTGGATGCCCTGGCTATAAATCACGGACTTGCAGATCGTACAGCAAGCTGTGCTACTTGTTTCCCATGTGAGCTTTGAGTATTTTAAACATGTCATAAACTCTTTCAACCTCAAACAGATGTGAAGAGAGGAACATGCAGCTATTCAATAAGAAGTAAGAGATCTAATCATGTGGCATGAAGCAGGTCTGATGGGTTCACACTGAGCAGAACAGAGTGTCGAGTTGAAGCACATGGCACTGTGTTTACAGAAAAACTTTATCTGTACATCAGTAATGTGAGAAATAGAAAGAGAGAGAGAGAGAGAGAGAGAGAGAGAGAGAGATAGAAAGAGCGCAAGTGTTTTATTAAATCCAGGCACCTTTAACTGGTTAATGCTGGCTTTTGTATAAATCAGGAGTAAAACGAAGGGAATAAAACGCTTGGAGGCCGTGCTGGGGTTCTGTTTTCAGCTTATCCGTCTGTCCGAGATTCTCGTTAGCGCAACATCGACACCAAGAACGACTGGCTGAATGTTTGTAAGATTTATATGGAATTATCATAATAAGCAGCTGATTAGATTTTTGAATTGATCTAAACAGAGTCAAGGTCACAGCAAGGTCCAATGCCTGAAATAGTTTTGCCTGAGTTTATCTAAAGAAGAATCAGGTTTATACTGTATATTCAACTGATTCTGATCTGAGGAGGAAACAAAACAAAAAAACAAAAGTATTTCACATCACTATTAATCAAGGTTGCCAGGTTTCAGAAACATTCCTACCCAACTACATCTCAAAATCCACACAAAAGCCCTGAAGCTAACCCGAAAGAATCCACTCTTGCAAAAGTGACACATTTTTCTTCTTTTTCTCAGCCTTTTGTTACGGGAAACAAGGTCACCGTGGTGCGTACGCATTTCTAACATACAGGCATTATCCGCTCCATAATCCTCCTTTCCCTGACCCAATCTTTTGGAATATATTTTGCAATAGAAATGGCAGTATTACATTAAAAAAAACAAAATGGCCGCCTATATTTTTGTGTTTGCAGCCTGAGATATGAGCTCACACTGCCAGCTGGATGATACTCATCAAAATATTCACACTCCATCTGGTTTCGCTACCCACCTGACATTTCAGGCAAGAGACGGTTGAGTCATTGTATGGAAAACACACACACACACACACACACACACACACTGTCTGATGTCAGGTGGTGTACAGAGAATCAATTCAATGAGACAAAAGTGCTCTCAGTGGATGCCTGTTTTTTTCTTCCATCTATTGTGCGATGGCTTGTTTCGTTTAACACACATGACATTTCACGACATGTGACGTGCACTTGTTCAAACAATATACCGTGTGTGTGTGAGTGTGTGTGTGTGTAGTAGTAGTAGTAGCAAGGATCTGGACAGACAGGAAAAACTAATGAGGAAAGAGAAAATAATGAAGCTTGTACACACCTTGTATAGAAGATGACATGAGACAATGGACTCAATCCAACTTTATTGTCTCTATTACCTTTGTGATATGAGAATAATTTGAAAACAAAAGCGAACAACGTGTAAATATCAGATTGCAGATAACGTGATTTGTTAAGATGCTCTTGAAGAACATGTCATCTGCATAACCTCCAGCGTTCTTATATCAATCTTTGAAACTTTGAAATGCTCTGGCCTTTTAGTGAAAAAAAAAAAGACTTGGGGGAATGCTGTTATGGGGAAATAATCCATGATGGAGGGGTGTGATGCAACTCAACCTGAAGCTTACTGTTACTACCCTGAAGTTGATTATTTTCCAATAACAGCGTGTACCAGAGGGTTTTATTTCACAGCAATTAGCCGACTATTACACGTTTTCATTCCATTTATAGTTATAGTTATATTTATGGTTGTGCAAAACATGTCCGTTCGTGTCATCACTTAGTTCCCACACCAGCTTCTCTTTTTTCTCGACTGGAAGTTAATATGAGGAAAACAACCTCAGCGTGTCGTGTTACAGAGAAACCACACAGCGTAAACTCCTCTGTTCTGAAGACTCTCCCATGTCGGAAAACTTCCTGGCACTGGAGACTCCTTCCGTAAATGTTAAATAAACATCTGCTTACAGAAAGCGTCCTCATATCAGTGTCTATACGTTTGTCTTTGTTAAAGAACAACACTGTTGTAATCTGTTTATTATTAGTCTTAGATCATGTGGAGTGTGCACTTTACTGCACCAGTCCCTGTAAATCAGCTGCTACAGTGGAGGCTGTGTAACTACTGCCCCAGCTGCTGGTTTAGAAAATTAATCAACGCCTTCCAACCAATCAGATTCGAGACTTTAGGAGCATAGGACAATGGCAGGAAATACTGCAGAGACAGAAGAGATCAGTGTGTCAGGTGTGTGTGAGGCCACAGATCAGTACACTGACGCCATTGTGTCGCCATCTGGTGTTCAAACCATCAACCATTCAGCAAGCTGGAGGCGGAGTCATGCTGAGAGAGAGAGAGAGAGGGAGAGAGAGAGAGGGATAGATAGATAGATAGACAGACAGACAGACAGATAGATAGATAGATAGAGATTGAGAGACACAGACAGATGGATAGTCAGATGGACGGATAGATAGATAGATAGATAGATAGATAGATAGATAGATAGAGATTGACAGATAGACAGATGGATAGTCGGATGGACGGACAGATGAATGAACAGACAGACAGACAGACAGACAGATAGATAGATAGACAGATGGATGGATGGATGGATGACTAGATAGATAGATAGATAGATAGATAGATAGAGATTGACAGACAGATAGACAGATGGATAGTCGGATGGACGGACAGATGAATGAATAGACAGACAGCATTCCGCCTGACACGCTGTAGTTAGTGTATTAAAGGGAAACAGTCTGCACTGTTCACGCCGCTGCAGTGGGATAATCAGGGTGTTGTGGTGTTCAGTATCATGACTTAGAGTCCCAGACGTCTTTTATCCCATCGGCTCAGTCACATGAGTGTGTGTGTGTGTGTGTGCGTGTGTGTGTGTGGTTTCTCTATAGGCTAAAAGTGTCGCTTTGCCTCCTTGTAAACTTCTCACCAGTTCACCTGCACAACATGTAATAATGACTCACAGTCATGTGACCTTAACTGCTGTATGAGTTATTGTGGTGGTGGTTGTTGTGGTGGTTGTTGTTGTTGGTGTGGTGGTTGTTGTGGTTGTTGTTGTTGTTGTTGTGGTTGTTGTTGTTGTGGTGGTTGTTATGGTGGTTGTTATGGTGGTTGTTGTGGTTGTTATGGTGGTGGTTGTGGTTGTTGTTGTTGTGGTTGTTGTGGTTGTTGTTGCTGTGGTTGTTGTTGTGGTTGTGGTTGTTGTTTTAAGAATCTGATTAGTTTTAAGGGCATTTTCAGTCCATTACTGTGAGCCTGAGCTCCCTTCTTACGTCTACCAAGAAATATAACGCGGCCACTTCAGAAGGTCAAACATCGTCAGCTTTCTTTTTCCTGCTGTAACTTATCCTTCATGTTCTGTTCACGATCCTGCAGTAGAGATCTGGGCCTTCTCTTTGTTTCCTACAGAAAACATCACCATACCAACAATCCCACACACTTCCTGGTTGAAAATAACTCTTTTCTTCTTATTATTATGCATTTCTCTTTCTCCAGTGTTTCGAATTCTGTCTTATAGTTTTGTCATCAAAAATAACGACCGAGTAACTTTTTACATTCTGATCATCAGCAATGCACGAATCCTGTCCTGACCTGTCATTCACTTGTGTTCAATCTCTGATCAGAAAAATCACCAAGCTGTGCTGAACTGCATTCCTCTAGAATTAAGGCTGATTAAAACTTCTGGAGATAATAATAATAATAATACACAATCATTTTCAGTGTGGTTGAAAATAAAGGTAGTGTGTAGAATTCACCACTAGAGGGCAGCACAATACAGATAAAATATAAGAAGCACACGTTTGGCCATGCAGTAATAAGAACAATAATATTGAATACAGAAATAATGTCAACTATTCATTTAAATCTTAAATGAGCATTTTAACTACACTCCACTTTCAGACTGCCAAGAATACATTTCTGACTGAAAAAATACAGTACAAACTGTTGCATTTTAAATAGATTTGACATGTTTTCTGCAATCATGAAATCCAAACTTATTCATTCTTTTATTTATGTCCAATAATTTACAATTTAATTTTTTTTTTTTAATATTTGAACATGGAATGGTTTTAAATGTTTTAAATGGATACAGGAGCTTAAATTATTAACAGAATGTTGAGTAAAAATCTTGATAATATATCCTTATAATATTTATAAATGTAAACAGTGAATGATTTAAACAAAAATCAACAGAAATCAAACAAAAATTAACAGAAATCAGTAAAATATTAACTGTAGAACTGAGTGATATTTGTTTGTATACACCTACATTATTATTATTATTATTATTATTATTATTATACAAAAATAATATTTTTATACTAAATACTACTACTACAATAATAATAATAATAATAATAATAATAATAATAATAATAAATAATTTAGTATTTTAATATAATACAGTATTTTATTTTCCTTTTTTTGTCTTTGTTTGTTGTTCAATATTACACTTTATTAAACAAAACATAAAACAATAAATAAAACAATAGATAGATAGATAGATAGATAGATAGATAGATAGATAGATAGATAAATGGATATTTTTATTTTATTATTTATTTATTTATTTATTTATTTAATTTATTTATACAGTCTGAAGAGTACTTCCTGGTTGCCAAAGGGGGCGGGGCGCTCGCGAGTTTACGTGTACGTTCGAGGAGGAGCTTGAACCTCCGTCGCTATAGTAACCAGGAAAGTAACGTAAACGCGTCCGAGGTGTCGTGACTCGTAAGTGCGAAGCCGGAGCGGACAGAGTCGGAGCTTCTTTTTTTTTTTCTTCTTCCCGTGGAGCTTTTGAGTAAAATAAAATACTTTTTAAAAAAAGAAAGAAAGAAAGGGATGACAGTGGGAGTGTAAGTTGGGGAGACAGAGGTGTTTTTCACTCAGTGAGAGGAGTAAAGCAGGATTTCCGCTGAGAGGCGCGTGAAGCGAGAAGCGCGAGGCGATGAGAGAAGCGGCGGAGTTGATGAATCGCTTGCGGAGTCGTTTGGTGTGTATGTCGGCTTTATTTCACTTTATTAACCGTTTATTATTGTGTTCTTAGGAATATAAAAACATAAATTAAACTTGTGTAGATGTAGATATTGACCTGAGGGCGAGAACTCTTTTAAAACCGTAACTTTTAGTTAAGTTTGTTGTGTTCAGTGTGTAATGTAAGTTAGCTAGTCTGCTAATGAGCTGCTCTTTTCCTTATTAGTGTTTATTTTTAAAAATATATAATATTATTCCTTTTATTGATCATTTATAATTTACACTTTAACTGACCAGTGATGAAGTTGTTTCAGAAAATCCTCTGTATAGAAAACATTTGCTATTTTTTTATTTTTATTTCAATACTTAATCATAATAATAATAATAATAATAATAATAATAATTTATATACTATAGTATTCATGATTAAAATAACAATTTAAACTGTCAGATCAATCTAAATGTAAATATAGCTTATTTATTATAGCACTTTTTTTTTTTTTTCTTATCCTGCCCTAAACATTTGAACTCGACTCCTTAAAACTCCTTAAAAGTCCAAAGTTTTTCCTCTGAAGTGTTTTTAAAAACTTTTTTTCCTCTGATGTAAAATGAAAATCTGTATATCAGGATGTTAAATGCAGCGTAAACACGATTTCCCGTAGACTTTCACAGGACAAAGAATCCATTGTGAATCTGTTGAGCTGAAAATTTGAGTTATTTGAGTGAATCGAATCATTTGAGTCACTGATTCGTTTAGTCGAATTTCCAGGTTACTCAAATCGTACGTGTCGCTCGATCACGCCGAGGAGCAGCCGCTGGTTTGTGGGGTTTGGAGATAAACTACATTGAAATGTTTGTTTTTGTCGTAAGTTGTGAGTTGTCAGTGAATTGCTCTGCGAATGCTCGACTACTCAAATTGTCCGAAGGAACAGAAAGTCGCAAATGCAGAAAAAAAACAAAAAGTCCACGTCAACTAGTTAGTTGGCTAACCAGCTTTCTAGTAAAACTAATCTAATCAAATCAATCTGACAGCGTAATTGAACTCTAAAACAATTCCCAAACCTCAGAGTTAATATAGTTGCTTTAACTCACTTCGTCATATGTAGCTGTATAAGGTTTGTGGTAATTTTTGTCCGATTTTTTTTCCTTTCTGCTTACGCCATTTTTAAAAAGAGCTAATTGTTGCTATTTTTATAAGTTCGTTTTTGAATCCATGTTTAAATTATGTTCCAAATCTTTTATTTCTCCTCCTTTTTCATTGTTCTAACTTATTTTCCCAGACATTAAATTAAAATATCATCAAACTGATTATTTTTTTTTTTTACAGCTGTCTTTTGTTTTTGTAGAAATATCTTCTGAAATGTCCTTTAACACTTGACGGAAGATTATTTCAACAATATCACATTCTCGGGTTATTTTATAAGGAATAAAAACACAACGATGAAATAAAAAAATCCGTTTATCCATTTATGGTTACATTTAATGTTACTGTTTCGAGTTGTACAAAATGAACTCCTTTTGACCAATCAGAATTGAGCAATCAGCTACACAATAATGCGGAGTATAATCTATTGATTTGGATTTTTTTTTTGTTTGTTTTTTTTAAGCATGAAATGATCTCTAAGCTATTATTGATTCTCAGATGCAGAAGGCGTTATTTCAATGATCAGATTCTTCACTGCAGAGTAAAGGAGTAAAGCCGTCCCAGTCGGATTATAAAAGCTACGTTCGTTCGTTCGTTCTGCTCTTTAGCATAACGACAGCAAAGCTGAGTGAATGCACAAAATGAACGCTTCCACAGTTAATCAGTGACGTGTTTTTGAGAAACGGACGTGACTCGTACGGCAGCTGCGTTAATAAAGCAGTGTTTGAGCAGCTGCACTCGCTGAATAAGCAGCAAACTGCAATAAAAGCGTGGGTTTCTCTTTCCCCTTTGTCTTTGTGCTGTGTAGAGACACCGCAGGATTTGACTTCAGATCGTTCTCAAAAGGTGAAAGTACACCACGTAAAATTCTTAATTGTTTTATTTTTACGATCCTGAAACTCCCATATAAACGCACACCACCTCTAAAAAAAGCTTCTCTGTTGAAGACCTGGGCGTGGCCTAATATTCAAATGAGCACGCTTGATTGACATGTCTGCGTCTGAGTTTTTTTTTTTTTAAATGAACCATATTGAGTCCTGAAAGGGAACAAGCTCCAAATGGTTCAGAAGTGGACTCAAAAAAGGAGCTCGGTTCTCTTTCCGGATGTTTTTCCATGATTTTTTCATTTCTCCGTGATGTCTCTATTTTGGAAAAACTCTGCAAATGTTTATTCTGGTTTTACTTGTTACCTTTTTTTTTTTTTTTCTTCCCCAAGGCACAGACTGATATTTTGCTGGTAGGAGAATTATCTGGCTGCGCTGTGTGCTGCCCGATTTCAGACTTGCGATGCGGGCAGAGTGAAGGTTTATAAAACCAATGACAAAATGATAACAATAAAAATACGTAGCTACGAATTTCATTATCGGTTAGTTGGATTGTGATGTGAAGCGCACTGTAGCGCGACGTCACTTCACTTAGACTACAATTTGATGGAAATGGCGGAGGACATTGCCAGAAAGAAGGTTAAAAATATTTAAATTAAATTAATTAAATATTAAAAATATTTCCATTTATAATCATTCGTTTGTGGGACTTGGAAACATTTAAACTGCTATGTAACTGCTTGAATCATTATTATTAACTAACATTATTTTTTATTTTTTTTTGCGTTGTCCTAGCTTATCCGGTTTTCTCGCAGTATCGCACAGTTATGATCATATTTATCTTTCCTGAAAACATTATCTCGTTTGTATGACAGCTCAATGAGACTGAACACAGTCTCAAAACGCAGCAGGTGTCATGACGCGTGTTCATTATGCAGTGACTAAGGAAGCCATTTTGAATCAGTTAGCCAGTAAGTAATATTTTTCATTGACATACGCTTTATTTTACCTAGCGTACACAATATATATTTTTATTTTTTATATCTTGCAAGAAAAGTCATCAAGTCGCCGTCCCAAAAATGTCAAATCCCAAAAGAGTTGATTCACTGATTCTCTGATTCACTGATTCCCTGATTCCCTGATTGAAGGCATTGGAAACTAAGAGTCGACTCTGAATCTTTGGAGTCGATTCCACACCGAAATTGATTTGCATCAGTATACACACACACACACACACTCATACATACACACACACAGCAAGCAAAATTAATGCTATTAATAAAGAATATCATTACATTGTGATTATGTGATAAATGTCATTAATGTTGTATTATACTTAATGATTTGTTATCTATATATTTATTTATATATTTATTGTTATTAATGACTTGTTATGACGTGTTGAAATGTTATTTAATGAAGCCTAGTTGAGAGTCTGGATTTGGCACAACTAACTAACTAATCTTACTTATTACCGTCCTTTCCATGTTCATAAATACTCACTGAATACAGCATTACAGTTCACTCACAGCAATAATTTGGCTCCACTTTATTAATGATCCTACACGAGCTCTCTGATTTATTAACCAGAACCTGGAGGTTGATTTATGAAAACAGGGAACTTTTTCACAGGCGTCTCACTTTCCCTCCTGTGTTAGTTAGCATGGCGTGAGGCACGTACACACGTTCGCGTCTTGTTTGCATAAGGAGCGCCTGTCGGAAGGAGCTCCGGGTTTTTTTTCCCCCTCAGAAGTCCAAACACGCCGTGGTGTCGGAATTCAGTCGCCGTGCCAACATTTACATTCGTTCATTTGGCTTTCAGATCCACAGTGACTTACGAGTGACCCCTGCGTCCACGCTTCAGGCTTGTACTGAGCAAATAAAAAAAAATAAATTTATGAAGTCTACTGCGCTGTTTAAACATGTCACAATGTCACTACTGTTCTAATATTATACAAAAAAAACAAACAAGAAAGGACGAAACTGAGGTTGTAAAACCTTTTTTTATTTTCACTTATCAAAAGTTTGTTTAGCTATGCAGCTGAAGTATAAAAAAAAAATCTAAAATGTAAATAAAAAATAAGAAAGGTATAAAAATTAATTAATTAATTAATTAATTAATTAAATAACTTAATTAATAAATTTAAATTAAATATATAAAATAATAATAACAGATGTGTTATACAAAATGTGTTGAATTTATGTGATCATTTATTAAGTATTTATATTTATTTATAATTAATAATAATAATTTATTAATTGTTTCTTGATTTTGTAATTTCAGTGTGCACTTATCAAAAACTTTTTGTTTTTATTTCTAAGCAGCAAATGAAAGTAATTTAAATGTTTTTTCAGCCCAATTTTTTTTTTTACCTTTCTTTTTATTTTATTTTTTTAAATTTATATATATGGAATGTCAAAACAAACCAAATAGCAAATGAACCAAAACGATCAATTTCTCAATTTTGCTCTGATTTACACTCAGCTAAAGAAAACATCGTACCACCCGTGTGAGAAAACTCTCTATACCAAATTAGCATCAAAGCCAAAATCTCACTTGAAATGTTACAAACGTTACGCAGGAAATAAAAGTCCACGTGCCGCTTTGTTGCTTGCTAGTGTGAGGAAGAATCATCTGAAAAAAAAAAGGCTTACGTTAAACTCTCCGCTGTTCTCCATGGTTAGCTAGTTCAATAGCTAGTTCTTTAGTTAGCTAGTATTTTGCTAGTTCACTAAGCTACTTTCAGGTTTGTTTAGATTCAGTAGAGGGGTGTGGCATATCTCGAACGCTATTGGCTGTTGTGTAAATCAGCCAAGCACGGTTTCAAAAGGAAATACATCAACATCCGTCATCAAATCACGGCCATGAGCAGGTGACGTTTAAGGACGTTTGTTCACCAACTCAAAAGCGGATCTTTGACATTTAATCTCGCAACTTTTTCATCACGGAGTTAGCATGGCACTTATGCTTCTTTAATGAAAATAGTTTCCAACTTTCCAACATTCTGAATGACATTTTGCTGAAGACTTTTTTTTAAACGTTAAAAACACCCATTTTATGGTCAAGTGCATTTTTGTTATTTTGTTGATCACATTGTCAGTGCTTAATGCGTTATTTTATGCAGAATAAAATACCACAGAGATGATGAATTAGAATGAGGTTTTTATTTTGTTTTCATGCACGTGGTTGATAGAAATGATGGAAATGGTGTTTCTTTTAGTCGTCAGTTGCTCAGGGAAACGGTGGTTTGTTCGCTCAGAGACAGAACGACACTTCAATGAAAACCAAACCATCTGCCGGGATGAAGGTAGCTGTTAGACCTGTCTCAGTGCCTTCCAAATTTATCTCACAGAAAAATGTGACACCCGCATACAGAGTTATGAACAAATAATGAACGTTATAAACTTCTCTTCTCCAGTCCTTATTAATGAGGAAATTATGCTAATATGGGAGTTTTTTGAGGCAACACAGACGCTGCTGGCTCAAGCAAGCGACAGAAAGGTATGAGTGGGGGGTTGCCATAAATGAGGACACAGCCAATCACAATCGAGTTTATTAGTCATTATCATTTAAGTAAAAAGGTGGTCGTGGTATAAGATGCTGATGATGTATAAGGACTAGAACACTTGGCAGTGTGCTGTTATAGGAAAATAATCAGTGATGAGGTGGGGTGATGAAGTGGAGTTACCGTTACCACCCTGAAATAGATTTTTTTTCCTATAAAACCTGGCGTGTTTTATTTGCTGTATACCACTGCAAGTTGCCAATTTTATTGAATGACTCTTTACATTATATCTCTTTATATTTGGGGTCCAAGCACCAAAGGTTGGACCAATAATTTATAATCATTTAATAATTAATAATTTTAGATTAGATTTTAGATGACATTTATCATGGGTTGTCTTCATAGATACCACGTTATGATGTCAAGCCAACCAACGTTGCCGCACCCTTGGTGCTTGGACCCTCCAGTCGCTGCTTGCAGCTGTAGTTATATTTGTTGAACATCTGAAAAAGTTATCACTTGCATTACAGCAGCTATAAACAGTCATTCCCTCACCAACCTCTCCTTTTCTCTCTCATGATGTTAATCAAACACAAAAAGCAGCTTGTCATGTTACTGAGACACCGCAATCAGTGTAAACTCCTCTGTCCTGAAGACTTTCCTGTGGTGGAAAACCTATTGACACTGGAGACTCCTTCAGTAAACACCTCCTTACAGATAACCACACCATATCGATTATATGGTTATACACATTGTACATTTGCCTTGTAGGAATCTGCGATTAATTACCAGCGTCTGCGGCCTGCAGCATTGTTGATCGTGATTGGTTGTGGATTTTTAGCAGAAATGATTTTCAGACTTTCAGAATTTTATTTATAGTTACGTTTAATGTTGTGGAATGTTCACAAAACAAGTTGTCACTTACCAGCTATAAACAATCATTCCCTCACCCAGATGCACTTTTTATTTTTCACTTTTTTTAAGTTAATAAGACAAAAACAACATCTTGTTTCCGAGAAACAAGTCCTGAAGACTTTCCCATAGTGGAAAAACTACTGACTCTTGCTAGAGACTCTTTCCAAAAATGCTATCAAAGATTACATGTTTACGTGGAGCATCCTCCAGAGATGTCCCTGTGACTATAGAAGCATTTCAGACTATCAGAACCTGTGTAGCTACTGTTCTTCTGGCCAATCAGAATCGAGAATTTAAGAGCACTACGTTATGATATGTTATAGTGTGGAAATTGTAGCTAAGTTCTTGTTATAGTTTGTTTATGAGGACTTGAGTTGCTGACTGTAATGTAGTGGACATTGAACATTTAATGCTCAGTCCTCAGCTTAATTACCCCAGGCACCAGGAAGAGAGTGTGTGTGCTGCTTGATTGTTGTCCCGGCAGCATAATGCTTCTGTGATCAAACATTATCGACCGCAGCACTCAATAACCGCAGCAGCTGTGGTTTTTCATTTCCAGGTCCACTGCGAGACACGAAGAACGTGCAGCCACTTAAAAGGACGTATACACACACACGCACACAATTCTTACTCTAGAAAGTGCTTTACGAGTTTTATTCAAGTTCTCCAAGTTATTAACCTCTGAGTCTGTCTCTCCAAATCTTTCTCTCTTTCTTGCTAAACCCAACTCGGGGAATTCACCAGCGAGAGCTGCATCACGCCGTCTGCACTTGTCGAAACCTTGTTTGGAGCTTTGGGCGCAGGATTTGTGCCCAGTTTTCATCTGGAGTGTTGATGAAACCAGAGCTTGATGAGTCATCTCTCACCATCTGCCGGCACTCTTAAACACACCAGATACGGCTTCGTTTTCTCTTCCCTGCCTACGTGTGTAAGCAGAGTGCAGGCGAAATTTTCCATATATATATATTTTTTTCCTCAAAGAAAGTGGTTATTCTTTGTGCGTAAAATTCATGAGGGTTTTATTGCACTTTCTTTTCCAGCTCATAAACCTCACTGAGAGAAAAAGAGCAGCAGTGTGGCTTGGTACATTTTGTCTGTTACATTGTTCCGGTGATTAATGGCATTCCTGACTAACCCAACACACCTACTCATAAAAGTCTTTTTTTTTTTTTTTTCTTTTCTAAATCTAATAACAGTTTCTCAGTACGTGGCATATACAGTAGCCATGAGTATGTTCATAATCAGCCGGGAGTATCTAGCGTATCAATTAATCACGTGACCAGCATTGAATTTATTGTTTTAATTATTTCCTAATTAATCCGATCTTCAACTGTACAGTTTCGGTGCAGTCTCAGATTCCTGTTCACGCCTGAGAAGTTGAACTCGACATCATCTTGTGCTGTTGTAGCCTTAATTTTCAACGTATTGTGCCTCCTGAGATGCTTTTCTGCTCACCACGGTTGTAACAAGTGGTTATTTTGAGTTAGCCTTCATGCAGAACTTCCACTCACTGAATGTTTTTTGTTTTTCGCACCATTTTAGAGTGTAAAGGCTGTTGTGTGTGAAAATCTCAGGAGATCAGCAATTTCTGAAACAACACCAACAGTCCCAAAAGGATTATATTGTTCAACATAATTAAGTGTTTTTAAGATCTTTATATTAGAAGTTAGACTGCTGAAGTAATCTCTAAGGATATGGTTAGCAATCCCGAGCCTGTTGTCTGTCACCTGCCTGAATTAGCTTCAGCTGAATTATCCAAGTTTTTTCTCCTTCTGCATTATATATTTATTTCACACGACAACCGCCAGCATGTGTTTTATTGAACCTCCTTTAAAAGGCTCAAGTCTTCGTGATGTGGGAATTGAAGCAGTGTGAAATGAGATAATTGATGACTCATAGTGGTGTGAAAGCAATTAGAAAGTCGCTCGTTTAGCTGGAGTGTGTAAGGACTAATTTGTAAATGTGTATAGTCTCTTTGTGGATTGCGTTAATGGTTATGAACAGAAGACAAAAGCGTTCCCTGTCATTTTAAAGTAATTAAATTTCCTTGTCGCCGAAGGACAAGAATGAGATATGTACACCATTGTCCGGTCTTATCAAATTGGTCCTGGCACACGTCCTTATATCCTTCTGCTTTCTTTTTTATCTCCCCAATTACGCTTTGCAATTAAATTTAATATCGAAGGATCATACAAGTGAGATTTGCCTGGTCTCTGTACACGTTGACTCAGCTGAATTGTGTTTCAGACGCAGATGAAAAAGGCGGAAGGATAAAAGCCACTGTGCTTTTAAAAGTTTTAAGGATTTAACACTTGAGAAACAACTTTTTAATTGCAAAAAAACTTGGAGACTTTGCTTGAATTCTCAAAGACATTTCTACGATAAAGAATATTTAGGTTTGCACGCAAGTAGCCAATAATACAACACTGTTGCAATTTAAAAAACTGTTTGTTTTGTTAACAAATTTAATGTCGGAGCCATGCATTTTAGTGCATCAAGCTTTTTTATTCTCTACTCTTCCACATAAGCATTTGTGTGGATTGGGCCATAAGATCTGTCTTCCCACATATCCATGAATGTTTAGTGTAAAACAAGATTTCTTTTCTTTTCAAGGTAAAGGCGACTCCCAAGAAGGATGCCCAATGCTAAAGTGTGAATTAAATCCTGAGCATCAGACATGGGGACAGAGCTTCTTGAGGCTAATGGCATGAATCAAAGGCCTCACTGCCAACATGGATCATTATAGGTGACGAAAGCTGATGATGAAGCATGTAACAACAAGAAGTTTGGGACAGTGGCATTGAGGAAGACTGAACTGCACCGATCCTCCTCGTGCCACTGCTAGTCAGCATGTTGCGCTTGCTTTCGCTGAAGCTCGCCCGTGTCTACCGATGCGCCAAGTTCCTATTCATCGCGGCTCTGTTTGTCGTCTTGCTCATGAACACCCACAACTTGCTCACCTCCTTCCAGAGGAACGAGCTTACTGATCGCCGCTTCATCAGCCTCAACAAGTGCCCGGCCTGCTTCGGGACCAGTTGGTGTCGCAAGTTTACGAACGGCCAGGTGACCTTCGAGACATGGGGGCGGCTACGCTTTCTGGACTTCTTTAACGTGAAAAACGTTTACTTTGCTCAATATGGTGAGCCCAGGGAAGGCACACGGAGGGTGGTGCTGAAACGCCTGGGCTCCAACACAGAACTTGCAGAGATCGATCAGAAGATATGCAAGAGGGCCACGGGAAGACCTCGCTGCGACATCGTCCAAGCCATGTACAAAACGGAGTTTGCCCGGCTCAACGGGGACGTGAGGTTGCTGACACCTGAGGTAGTGGAGGGCTGGTCAGACATGGTGCACTGCCCCTCCCAGAGACTCCTAGATAGGGTTGTCAGGAGGTATGCCGAGACCAAAGACTCTGGAAGCTTCCTCTTGAAGAATCTAAAGGATACTGAGAGGATGCAGCTACTGATGACGCTGGCGTTCAACCCGGAGCCTTTGGTGCTACAGGTATGTGTATTGTTTGTCATTTTGCTTGTGCTGGATTTCTTATATTCAATGTTTCCCATAAGTAAAAAAATAAACATGGGGGATGGAAAAGGCAGGCGTTGGAATTGTATCTTGTGCAAATTAGTATCCCAGGCATCCGAGGCAAGCAGGTTTCATGTCTGGGCTATTAGTTATTTATTCATAGTTGCCCAGCAAGTAGGTTCAACAACCAGAGAAAGAAAATAAACACTACTTTCTACTGATGTTTTTATTTGGTATATATGTGTGTATATATAATGTGTTTCATGGTGGAGTGATTCACCTCGATGCTGTAACTATAGTGTGGGCTGCTGAATCCTGAATGCACTACATGCATCAGCTGAGGCTTGATCTGGTTAATGGTAGAATGGTTTTACTAGCAAAATAAAATCCGGCACTAAGCTGTCATATAACCCTGCTTCATATCAAGAGAAAATAAAGACGCTAACCAGACATGAATAACTTCATTACCACAGCTCATATGTGAAAAGTCAAGTGATTTCTAAAAGGATTATACCAAAAATGTACTGTTATGATTTTTTTTAATAGCACATTACTGTGGAATCACCTAAAAATCCACGATCCAATTGAGTTTTCACAATTGCCACTGCCAGCTAGCAGTTCCTGACTGCACAGCCGGAAAAAATAATATTAATAATATACTCCTATACTGTCCTTAAAATTGACATGGTGAATGGCTCGTTTTCCTGACCTTTTTTTTGGGCTGGCGAATCTGGGCAGTTAAATCATTAAAAAATAAAAAAAAATCAGTATCATGCAAGCCTAATAAAGTATATGAATTTTTTTTTTTTAATTATTCTTATTTCTTCTCTGCACTGCTTTATTAGTTGGGTGTTGATTTTGACTGCCTTGGCCATGACTTGCCTTTACTAGGCCTTTTTTTAATGCTTTAAATTATGCTTCATACAATTTAAAATTACAGAGGCTGGGATGTATGGGGAGGTAAATGGACTTGTACTTGTGTACATGTCTGGGCTGGTTTGTTTTAGTTTTTCAGAGATAATTATCCAATGCGAGGGACACACCTCAGTCCTCCAAAAGGTTCTTACGTAATGAATTTGTTTGTTAAAACTTGATTACTTTGCTTCTCCTCCCACTTGTGTTCTGCAATCTTATGTAAATCCTTCCATTCCCTCTTAGTTCTTTTAGCTCCGGAATTGGTTAATACATGAAAAGGTTTGTCGAAGAGACGTTATTAACGCCCCACACAACACCTCAAGCATTCTGACAGGTAGATGAAGCCCTCTGTAGATAACGATCAGTAAAATGTAATTATCTGTACTGTCTAGTAAACATAATCAAATGCCATTGACACACACTGGTAGCCACTAAAAAATGGGTTGTAAGCCTGCTGAGAAGTTTGTCCTTGATCCCTCAGGTGGAGAAAGCATTCTCCTTTCGTAGATGTCATCGAAACACGCATGCATGACTCTTTCTAAATCATTCATCATTGTCTGCCAAGCTAAGAAAAGCAAGGCTCCTTGAACGTTCAAGCCGAACCAAACCCTCCCTCCAGATTCTCCGGGTTCTACAGACAGGCGCACATATCAAACAGTTTGTCACCTTGTCTCCGCTTCCATATTAAGTTGTCAATTTTTGACACTGACGTACAGTGGTATGGCTGCCTCCCATTTTTCCCACCACAGGAGCCGTGCGCTGCTCCTTTCCAGCCATCGCGGTCGGGATATTTTTAGCCGAGCGGTTGGAAAACAATTTGCTGCCCTGCATTAGCAGAGTAGTTTGGAGCGAAGGGAGCCGGAGCAGTTTTGCTCTGAGGAACACACGTGTGTGTGTGTGTGTGTGTGTGTGTGTGTGTGTGTGTGTGTGTGGAACCGGATAATTATATTCTTGTAGCCAGAACGACGTTTTGTGCTGTGCTGTGGTGAGGAGGGGAAAAAGCTGCCGGGGGTTGAGTACATTACTCCTTGCTCTGTTGAGAACGTGGCCCATCTGCTCAGCGAGGCTGAGAATAGCACAGGCATTGCCTCAAGGGTCACGTCTATCGAGGTATTAATCTAGCACGCCTCACATCCTTCACCTGACAATGAGGTTATTATGAGGTTGCGATGCCCCGGGCACCTTCCTAAACACTCCCAAAATGGACAGGAGACCTGCAGCGTTCCCTACAACCATTTGTGTTAACGAGGGTGAATTCAGCACGGCTATTTTTTTGGCTTGTTGCCGTGGAGCCCAAACACCACCATGGGGCAGCGAGTGTACCGAAGCGTGCAAGAGCATATATGGAAAAAAACTGTTTTTCCACTCAGCAGAAGATGTGATGTTCTTGTATGTATGTCGAAATATTCCATATTATAAAAAGAAGCTTGATACGAAAGTAAAGTGGTCCATGGCGATGGTCTGGCCTTTTTTTTTTTTTTTTTTCCTCCAACGATTACAGTTTTTATTAATCAAGCAACACCATGTCGGACATTTTATCCATTTATAGTCACATTTAATGTTGTGGAACATCCATGAAACAATTAGTTCCTGTTAATCACTTATACAAGGTACGTTACGGAAGATTTGTCATAATTTGGTAAGATTAGGTCTCTAATGTTTAAGTAGTGATAATAAAAATAAGATTTGATTTTTTTTTTTTTTTTTTTTTTTAAACTCGTTGAGCCCGTCCCTCATTCCCACCCATGTACACAGAGCTCCACCCACAGAACCTACAGTTGTTTAAATATAGTTAGCATTAGAAAGGACTGCCATGATATCAACTGAAGCAAGACCCAAAAAACGCAAAATTCTGTGCAGAATTATTTAAATAAAGCATAAAGCAAGCCATTCAAACAATTCAGCAGTTTATACATACGTGTTCAGGAGCAACGTTACTAATTCTGCATCCAGCTTCATCCCCTTTACCAGTAATAAATTACTCCATCTTGGAAAAGCGCTGCCAGTGTTTATTGTGTTTTTACTGCGTTTCTTGTCATTAAGGTTTTTTTTGTCATTTTGTTTTTGCACATTATCAGGCTGCGCTGGGCGCTTGCCGATTTCAGACAGAGATGTGGGCAGAGTGAAGGTGTAAAACTATAAAATGACTGACAAAAGGCCCATCCAAACACAAACAAGTGTCCCAGACTATAAAGTAATTTTCCAAAGGAGTTTTCTCAACCACGTAATAAACTTGTGCTGAGGCCGTGTCGGAAACCGCTGTGTTTTATCACGTTCTACATATTTTCCCAAGTAATTTATTCTAGTAATAAATTTTAAAAATCGCCTATTGCACCTTTAACCATCATTCCCTCACCAACTTCTGTTTTTTTTTTTCTCTCTCTCTCTCTTGAAGATTATACGCAGCTTGTCGTGTTACCGCAAAAATGTAAACTCTTCTGTCCTGAAGACTTTCCTGTGGTGGAAAACCTCCGACTGTTACAAAGCGCTGATACTTGGAGACTCCTTCCATACATGTTCAATAAAAGAACCGCACTTATAATCACAAGGCCATTAGTTACACACAAAGACACGAGGTGTGTGCATGGTGGCTTTACTTCTATCTTGCCCCATGCTTCAGAAACGAGAAACGAGAAGTGAGTGTTTTGACAGGATTTCGCTTCCCTGTTGTGTAACTGACCTTTAAACACCCACTCAACCAGTGCCATTATCGAGTTTCAGAGATTCTGAGATTCAGAGTCCAAACGTGGAGCTCTTCTTACTGAAACACGTCACTCCTGAAAGTGTTAGCCATCGAGGTTTCACTACTGCTTCCTTATTGAAAATGACACAAAGTGTGCATTTTTTAAAAAAATACTCTTCAGCATTCAATGCCATTTTGAAGGTCATGCTAATCACAGGTTGTCAAGTTGAGAGAGCTAGGCCCTGCAGAGGAAGAAAATTAAAAAAATTCTCACTAAGTGAGAATGCTAGACGAGCGACTCTCCTCTCGCATGCATAATGGATGCAAAAATGCAGAAACTGTGCACCTTCCTGCCAAACGTGTTCAACCACACAACACTCCAATATCTCCAAAATCTCCGAAATCTAACCTCACCACAAAGATCTACTGAAAATAACTTCTTATATCTTATATCTTATATCCTTATTATAACTTGTATCCATTTGGCGGCCATTTTTATTCCAAACTTCACAGATAAAAGCTCCTGAGCTACACATTCACTGTGTCGGGTTTCGCAGATGTTCCTTCGTTATCACACGTAACAAAAAAAATGGTCAAATCGTATACATGTTAAGATATTAATTGTGAAAAAAAAAAAATTAATATCAGTTCAAATACGGGCATTTTCCTTTCCTAATTTTTTCTTCCGTTTATGTCTGGAGTCACATCAGAACTTCTGACTTTTCTTTTTGTGCTGTTGCAGAATTTTTCCCTCAACAAATTTTTTAAAACATTTTTTAAACATTTTTTTAAACTGATACTTAATAACAAACCTTTGTTTTTTTTTTTTATTTTACTTAATGATAAACATTTTGTATTTTTTTAAACTGCTACATAATAATAAACATTTTGTATTCTTTTTTTTTTATACTGCTTCATGAAAAACAACCTTAACATTTGTATTTTCATTTTGTATTTTCTAATCTAATTTTTAATTTATAATCAAATCTTATTTTAATTTTATAAACTATTTTCCTGTTGATTTTGTAATATAGTTTGAATAGCTGTCTTGTTCCAGGATTATTTCTTTTAATTCTTGCAGTTCTTTTTATTTTAGATAAATTGTAAAATAGTTTAGATAAATAGTGTTTTTTTGTATTAAAAAAAGTAAAATTTTTTAAAACTTTGTATTTTTTAAATAAAACTGCTATTTTAATAATAAATATAATTTAAAAAAACCTGCTATTTAATAAAAAAAAACATTTTATAATTTTTCTTTAACCTGCTAATTAATATGAACCTTTCATATTTTTTAAAAACTGCTACATAATTTTTTTTTTAAGAATAAATATTCTTGATAATTATTTAGTAATTTTTTAACATGTTATCATTATTATAGTTTTTTTTTTTTTTCCATTTTAAACATTTCATGTTTCTGTTTTGGATTGTTCCAGGTCACACTCACATAACCTCCTTATTTCAGATTGTAAAATAAACGTACATTTATAAGTGTTTTTGTCCTAATTAAAAAAAACAAAACAAAATAAATAAATAAACTTTTGCACACAACTATATCAGGTGACTTCACGTCTGCGGTCTGTTACCGTCCTCTACCTCGCTTCTTTTCCTTGACATTTCCTGCATTTTGTGAGTTTTTGTGAGTTCACGCTCTGCTGCATGTGTGTGATGTGTTGAACCGGAACAATCTCGCTGCAGTGTTTGTGACATTTTCACCGCGCGTTGTTCTGCGCTCGGCGTCCACAGATGCTCTCGTCCTCGTTCCTTCTCGGGGCTAAAAACAGTCCAAATGTCAAATAAGCATCTGAAATATTTCACACACAGCGTGACCTGCTCTGTCTGGACTTGTATACGTTCCCGTCCGTTCTCTCTTTCCTCAGCTGGGTTGAAGACGGTGTTCAGGAAGAGCGGCCATCTTGAATCTGAGCCAGGATACCTGGATACTGGCCACGTTTACAGATTAGACACAATGGTTTTTTTGTTTTTTTTTTAACAAAACAGCACGAGTAAAGGGGGAACATAGCGGTGAAGTGAACAGCTAACATTATCTAGCTAGCTATTTGTTTTTAGCAAGTTGCAAGACAAAAGTCTGCTGTAACTGATACTTATTGTTTATAGTAGATTTGAACAGCTACTTAATAATAAACATTTTGTATTTTTTTCTTTAAAGCGCTGCTTAATAATAAATAAACTGTATTTTTTTCAAATTGGTACTTAATAATAAACATTGCATTACATTTTATTGTTTTTTTTAAAGGCCATGTTCACATGAATATTTAATAATAAACATTTTTAAAATTTCTATTTAATGATACATTTTGTATTTTTATTAAATGCTATTTAGTAATAAACTTTTTGTATTTTTTTTCTTTAAACTATTTCTTACTACTAAATAATTTTGTAATTGTTAATTACAGCTTAATAAAATTGACAATTATAAATATTTATAATTATTTAAACTACTATTCAATAATAAAAAAGTTTGTATTTTAAAAAAGTTTAACATGTTGTGTTTGTAATTTTACCTAATATTTTGTCATTTTTTAAACTAATACTTAAGAAATATTTCATTTTAAAAAAACTGCTTTGATACAAGCATGTTGTGAAAAACTGCTAATTTTTGTATTTTTTTATTTTTTAAATTGCTACTTAATAAGCATTTTTTTAAAACATAGCTATTAAAAATATAATAATAAATATTTTGTATTTTTTTTTAATTGCTAGTTAATAACAAAAAATTCCAAATAGATGACACTACAGCCCATCATCTTTTTGTTTTGTTTTTTTGACTCACAATTTTTTTTTCAAGCTTCATTGTTGATGTGAATTGACTCTTTTTTTTTTTTTTTTTTTAAGCTGCACAAATTTCTTTCAGGTTCTTTCAGAGTCCTGCATACAAAAATTTGAGCCACACAAATGAAAGTTTAATAGTCACGCATCCATTTTTAATGATCCTGAAACGGACGAAATCTGATATCCGGAGCGCTTGAGCGAAGTTTTACAACTGGAGTGTGTGACCGCACACACTTTTTCCCCTTTGTGTCTGAGAGGCTGAAAAGGCAACAAATCAAAAAGCTGAGCACACATTCCTTTCACAAAGCACAAAATCATGGCAGCCTCGTAATAATGGCACACACACACACACACACACACACACACACACACACACACACACTGTTAAATCTTTAGAGTGTACCCAGCAGGTGTTGGGGAAACTGTCAGCATGTCAGGAATTCTGTCTCTCTTTATTGTGGTGGAAGTAACATTTTTGTACAAGTGAGAACTTGTAAGTGTAGCTCTTAAAGCGTAGCACACGTTATTTCCCTCGTCCAGCACACACAGTATTGAGTCTTCTAACAGCACTCTTGCCACGTTGTGTCTCGACAGAGCTTCCCTTCCGACGAGGGCTGGCCGTTCGCCAAGTACCTGGGCGCTTGCGGTCGCATGGTGGCCGTGAACTACGTTGGCGAGGAGCTGTGGAGCTTCTACAACGCTCCCTGGGAGAAGCGCGTGGATTTGGCCAAGCAGCTGATGGACATCGCCGAGCAGCTCACCAACAACGACTTCGACTTCGCTCTGTACCTGCTCGACGTCAGCTTCGACAACTTCGCCGTCGGCCCGCGGGACGGAAAGGTCATCGT
>CM040457.1:29284400-29299521 GCA_022758105.1 Pangasianodon gigas | reverse complement strand
GTTACTTACATTTTCACAACCGTATAATTACCAAAAAAGATATTAAATAATAAAAATAAATATCAGTCTAAATCAGTATAATCATAATCAATATAAATAGGTATCAATATCCAAATATACAGATGATTATCAAATTACATTCTGATGACCAACTGGGTTTAACTCATGTTTTTTTTTCACTGTGTTGTCTAAGAATATTTGTTCCGTGCACCTTTATTGAACGTGTTAATGCTAGTTTTGTGGGATAAATGAGAAACGATGAACAACAGAAGCTCCCACATTTACTCGTTAACATTGCCGTCTCGCCACGGCCCGCAGCTCTTCCTCCACACACTGAGACGTGTGTGTATTAGATTTAGTGATGTAGTAACTGATGAAGCGGCAGTTTAAATAAGAGTCGTGTGTTTAGTGCTGAGCTCAGAGCCCCGAGCTGCTGCTGCTGCTGCTGCTGCTGCTGGAAGCTGGTGATTTGGCACACGGCTGTGTGTAGCAGAGCGAGGCAGCGTGCTGCTCCGAGAACACCTACTACGCTGCCAGATGGACTCGCTCTTTGTGCGTGTGTGCGTGCGCGTGTGTGTGTGTGTCTGAGAGAGAGAGAGAGAGAGAGAGAGAGAGAGAGAGAGCATGGAGCCAATATTACATTTTCATATAACGATAATTCCCATTTTTTATCATGGTTTATGAGTAGGCCTGTCGCAGCACTGAAACTCTGCGTGATGATTAATTGTTACACAATCAGTAGCTATTAAAAATCAGTCATTAACTGTGTAACTGACTCTTGTGTCACACTCATAAGATCTAATAACACTTCACTGATGCCAGATGCGACAGTTATAACTGTAAGTGAAAAAGAGAATAAAAAAAAATTAAGATGTTACATGAACTCTGACACACTGAGGGCTACAACAAACGATTATTTTTTATAATTAAGTAATATAATGATGAGACGCTGGTCCAGTTACAGTGAATAATTAATCAACTCAGTTATATAAATCAGCAGGGTAGCTGGGCAAGAATCTGTAACTTAAATTCTTCAAGCTTAAATTTTATGATATTCAGAGAATGAATCAAAGTCTTTGTGAAAAAGTTTCACACCAGCAGGGTTTTCTTTCTATTACTCTATTTAATTACTTACTTACGTATTTCCTTATGTACTTACTTTCTTACTTACTTACTTACTTACATATTTCCTTGTGTACTTACTTACTTACTTACTTACGTATTTCCTTATGTACTTACTTACTTGCATCCTAAGTTACTTACTAAGTTATTTAGTAACCTTAGTTAAGTTACTTACTAACTTAGGTATTTACATAAGGACTTAAGTACATACTTAGTTATACTTACTTATGTACATCCTAAATGACTTACTTAATTACTTATTTACTTAGATACATACTTACGTGGTTAACATAGTTAGTTACTTAGTAAATTACTTAGATATGTCTTTACTTGGTTAACTTAGTTACTTACATACTAAATTACTTACTTAGTTACCTAGGTTATCTTTAGTAAGTTAGTTACTTACTTACTTGGTTTACTTACTTAGTTAATTAATTACTTAATCCATTAGAGACTTATTTACTTTCTTACTTAATTATTCAGATACATAATTAGTTAGTTAATTACTTAGTTACTTATTTAGTCAGTCAAGTACTTAATTTCTTCGATACTTATTTAATTACTTAGATACTCACTTGCATCCTAAGTTACATACTTATTTACTTAGTAATGTAAATTAACTTACTTAATTGGTTAACTTAGTTACTTAATTACTTAGATAATTACTTACTGAATGACATAATTACGTAGATACTTACATACTAAGTTACATACTAAGTTACTAGTAAACTAGGTTAACTTAGTTAGTTACTTACTTTTCTTACATAGCTAACTTATGTCCTTTCTTAGATACTTCGTTAATTACTTAGATAGTTACACACTTACATCTTAAGTTACATACTTGGTTAACTTATTGGTTAACTTAGTTACTTATTTATGTAATTACTTAGATACTTAATTAATTAGTTACGTAATTACATAATTACTTATATACTTGGTTAACTTAGTTAATTACTTACTTAATTCATTAGATACTTATTTACTTTATTACTTAGTTACTCAGTTAATTACTTATTTACTTACTTGGTTAACATACTCAGTTAATTACTTAATTAACTGCATATTTACTTAAGTACTCATTTGTTTGTACATGAGGAGAAATAAAAAGAGAGCATGCGCCTTGTTCTTGGTGCGATAATTGTTATTAACCCTCTGAAGTCTCAGTCAAGTGGGTTAATGAGGCCTCGATCTATTTCTGATTGTGTTTCTTTGAAGTATTTCCTGTGTGTGTGAGTGAAGCTTGGAGTTTAATTTCCAGTTCAGGACTCAAGGACACACACACACGTCCCTGTAGTGTGATTTCTTTTAGCTGTGATCTTTCCAGCACTGTGTTAACAACATTTCAGAGCTGCAGTTCCACTCGACCTTCAGCCGCTACACGCTTTGTCCTGAGAGGGTAGGACATGTTCTCCTGCTCGAGCGCATACAAATACACAGCGCTATGGAGCAGAACCGTGTGTGTGTGTGTGTGTGTGTGCTCTTGGCATTGGACTGGCTGGTTCAGCTGATAATTGGCTCCCCGGAGGGCGATAGTGACTTCATTCTCTGTAATTAGTTATTGGCGTGCGATCGAGTTGTGTCAGATGACCTGGAAAGTGGATCTTCTGCTCTCAGTGTCTCCGTCTGAAGATCACTGATTATGAATTATCATCATCACTCCTTCATCATCATCTCCTGTCGTCTGTTCCAGCCTGTCGCTTCCATCCCCTTCTACTAAAGTCTATTGATATGCTAAGTGTTAAAAAAATATTTAAACAAATATTTAAACAATTTCCTCTCAGTCAAGACGTCATCAGGGTCAGAGTGTTTTGCAACAGCAGGTTGTAAAGTTCTGTAAATCTTGTTTTCGATTGGCTTACACTTCAAAGAAGTGCGACTCCACCAGATTATCCGCTTCCATGAAGCAGATACAAAGCGAAATAAATGGCTACCTGAAGAGAATCTGTCTTTTGCCTTCTGTGTCGTTCAGATTGAAGAAAATTTGCTTTATTTGTGGGCAGATTTTACCTAAGGTGGGTATACTGGCAGGTTACAGCTTACGCAAATAACCTAAGTGTTGTAGTTGGAACCATTTCATTTTTGAAATTGTGTTAAAAGTGGTTAAATGATGTATTTGTTTCTATTTTGAGGAATTAAACCAACATATTTTGGGTCCGTAACAAACAGAAATAACTACAGAAGCAGACTGGAGTCTCTGATGTCTGTCTGTTTGTATCATTTTATATCATTTTGTTTGTGTTACGATGTTTTTTTTTTCCCAAAACGTGTCTAACACCATTCCAATAGCTATTATTTTTATTATATCATCATGTACCTTTCTCGCTTTTTCTAGACAAGCCGGAGAACTATGACGTGTGGTACGAGAGCCGCTACGAAGAATGCGACAAAGAAGCCTGCCTCTCGTTCTCCAAGGACATCCTGTGCTCGCGCGTCACCGTCGACCACAACTACTACGCCATCTGCCAGAACCTGCTGTCACGCTTCGCCACGTGGCGCGGAACCACCGGCGGCCTCCTCCACGACCCGCCCCCTGATGTAGCCCGAGACGGCCATCTTGCAGCGCTGCTGGACGAATGTGCCAGGCCTCAGAAGCACTTCGGCCGCTTCCAGGCAGCCAAGGAACTGCGCGAGTACCTCACACAGCTAACGGAACAAGCTAGCGCAAAGAGGTAGTACACGGCGAGAGGCGGACTTTCTCTGCCCCCAGGACACCACGGATACAAACTCAGCCTCGTTAAAGTAAAGCAGCAGTGCTCTGAGACGTTTCATTATTATTATTTTTTTTTTCCTTTTTCTTTTTTCTTTTTTTTTTGGAGTTGCTGCCTGCTGAATGTCGTAGCTTTGACAGATGCTCATTAAAAGAGTTTTGCACATGGGCCTGGCTGAGAGCACTGGGTGAAGAGCTGTAGAAATGGTGTGTGTGTGTGTGTGTGTGTGTGTGTGTGTGTGTGTGTGTTGCGCTGATGCTAATACAGGAGCCTTGTTAGCGGTAATGGGGGTGTGCGAGGCCCACTTGCTCCGTCTGGCCTCTGATCACAATCTTCTAATGAGGTTTATGTTTAATTTATTGAGGCTCATGCAGAGGAACGACCCCTAAACAGAGGCCCAGGATCGTGAGACAAAGCCTCATTTTGTTTTTAGTGTTTGTTATCATGAGATGTCTTGTTGTTTCATGTCAGGAGAAGATGTTGCGCTTTTTTTTTTTTTTTTTTTTTTGAAATTTTACCCATCCTCATTAGGACTCATTATACTCATTATTAGGGCCCTATGAGTTCTGCGGAATGACAAAACTGAGACGTTAATCACGGACATATGTTGAACTCGATAATTCCACGTATGTGAAAAATTAAAATTAATACAATATTTCTGAACATATTTAATGTTTGAGGGTTTTGTTGGTATTGGCCATATGTCTGAGATGTATAGGCCTATCATTTGTTGCTGCTTTGGAAATCGCATAACATGGGATAGCTAATGACCTTGGGAATAATGTTTAAATGATTAGTACCAGGGAATATTTGGAAATAATCTGAACGTAATTAGCACCATTTACACAACATCGCCCAAAAAATTAAGAAAAATTCAAGGTTTTACAATATAGCATTTGTTCGGCTTAGTAAGTGCTATAACTTATGCTAAAAATAAAATATCCAAAATATTTTTAAAATGAGATGAAATAACGTTTTGTTAAAAAGCAGTGTGGATCTCATAGGACCCTACGTTAGGAAATATTTGCAATGTATGCAAAAGAAGATACCAAAGAATTTTTTTTTTAATTATAATAATTACTTTTTTGGGTCAAGAAAGGAAGCATAGACTTCTTTTCCAAGTCGTAACCATGCACTCACCCAGACCAACGCAGTTCTGATTTTTACACCTGGTCTCTACCGTTATACAGCGTGTCCCAAAAGTCTCCATACATAGGGGAAATTAACACTTTTTTACAAAATGTAACTTTATTTCCAGAACATCCTCTACATGATTGCCAATACGGGTAAAAATCAAGTGGGGCTTACATCTGGGGATCTCGAATATAGTATAAACTAAGTATGAAAAATGTTGGAAGACATTTTGTGTTAATTTCCCCTATGTATGGAGACTCTTGGGACACGCTGTATAATGTCAAGTAACATTGCACTACAAAACGAGCGCTGCGTTTACTGAGGTGAATTGCACTACATGTCCGGTCGTCGATTCAGAACCTTTTCAATGTGGTGTACTGTTGTCATTTTTTTTTTGTTCGAATATTTGATTCATAGCTACCAATTAGGTGTGTGCCGGTGTGTGTGATTTTTCTGTTCCTAGCTCATTTCTCTCTATCGCCTCTTTTCAGTCATTTCCTCTGTGTCCTTCAAGGCTACTCAGTAAATGTGGTCTTACTGTGCCTTCAGTCTTTACAACTCAATAACAACATTAAAGTATATTAAAGTAAATCTGTACAGTTCCCGCATCTGTTCTTCATTCATATCTCCATCCTGATTGGCCAGGTGGTGTCTGTAACAGCAGCTCTGACACTAGATGTTCATTTAATATACAATATTTGTGAAAGGAGCCTCCAGTTTCAGCACCCTGTAACAGCCAGTAGGTTTTCCACCACATGAAAGTCTTCACGACGACTATGACAGGTTACGCTTTGTGGTTTCTTGGCAACATGACAAGCTGCATACTTTTTTTTTTCTTGTTAATTTGAAGAGATGGAAAAAAAGTGAGGAAAGTGTGAGGAAAGGTGAGGAAATTATTAGAAGTGCCATTCTTTAATAAATTAACGATTGTAGTCATTGCAGATTGCTGTGGTTCAAAAGGAATCAAACAATTCGGGATGTGCAGTTATAGGAAAATAATCAACTTTGCATCAAGCCAGATCACACCACCTGGTCACTGATTATTTTCCTATAACAGCTTACCCTAGGTGTTTTATTCCTTACACATACATTTTGTAAAATAACATCAAATTTTAGAGTCATTGCAGGAGAAAGTTTGGTCCCCACAATTACAGAAACACATGACTGTGTGTGTCTCTATGTGTATGCGCTGAGTATAGATTTCCTTTCCGCTGGAGTACAGCCAACACACACATCCTTCGGCTGAGAAAAAGGTGGAGAAGGAATCCAAAGATCGACTGTATGAATCAACGCCCTCACTCGATTCCCCTTCAGTCAACTTGGTTATACGTTCACTGCATGTCGTGATTGAAAGGTAAATATATGAAACCAACCTGGTTAATGGATAGAAATGAAAATGTTATTTCAGCAGTGTGTTGAAGGTAAGATTGTTGATATTAATCTGTGTACCTGAAGTGAGGCTAAGAGCTCTGTGGTAGTGAAGTTCAGCATGACGTGAGGCTAAACAAATTGACCCGAGTCATCTAAATATAGTCCACTTCTCTCCACCGTGACGCAGAAGCGTGAAAGCGGTGTAGTGTTACTGAAGTAAAAAAAAAAATAGTGACTAGGCAGGACCTGAAATTTCTTGATGCAACCTTTGATCATAATGCACTACTTTCTATTTTTAACTATTTAATGACATTATTACTTCTGAGATTAAAGTTTGGAATTTAAAACAACACCGGTTAGTGGTGTAATTTGCAACACTCAGCACTATTAGCTGTCATTTGCGGTTTAAGCATTCTGAAGTGAAAAGTGCTTTCC
This sequence comes from Pangasianodon gigas, assembly GCA_022758105.1. Lineage (NCBI taxonomy): Eukaryota > Metazoa > Chordata > Actinopteri > Siluriformes > Pangasiidae > Pangasianodon > Pangasianodon gigas. The sequence goes on along the minus strand of CM040457.1, from coordinate 29,292,751 downwards.
GAGCTTGTTTGTGAGTTCTGATGCTTTTAGCCAGACCTATCAGTTTACCCCAGGCTTATTTAGGCTAAAGGTGTCTTAGATTCCAGGAAGGAGTGGGCAGACTGTGCTCCAGAATAAAAATATGACCGTGTTATGATACACTGGTGTAGATAATGATGTTGCAAAAACAATTTGAAATATGATACAATGTTTAGCTACTTTTTTAAAGAATAATAAGTGTATGTCAGGCGCAAACATGAGTTTCATTAAAGTGCTCAAGGTTTAAGAGAGATCCTATTAATTCCATTTGTCAAATATTCTAGCACTTTCCATAATAAAATTTTTGAATTATTTAAATTGTGGCTGCATTATAAATTGTAAGCCTTACCCAATGTTCACATTAGCAGCAGACAGGCAATCATTCATTTTCTCCTTTTCATTCATTTTCTCAATGTCCATGATCGCTCATGGAGCTACAATCTCAGCGGCAAGAGAAAAAATGACATTGCAATATTTAAAACACACAAAGTGACAAATCCAAGTGATTGGTGTTTCATCTTGTCTTATCATATATGACCTCTCATTAAATGTGAATGAACAAAAAATAAAGTTTGGAAGTACATAGCAGAGTTTGTTGTACAGTTATCTTTGCTAATCTGCCAGTGAAGATAGTATGAAGCCTAGCACATAACATCAACTAACAATTTTACAGTGATTTATGTTTAACTAGTTAGCTTTGTAAGCATTTACACTTTGGCTACTGCAATTTCTTACTGGTACTAAGTGCAGGACTACAAGCAACATGAGCAACTTGTCACTTGCTAGTGTGAACATAGGGTTAGGTTTAAAATTTACAGTTGAATCAAATGGTTGTTTCCATGCTGGAAATTCAGAAATTCAGTGAACCAGTCAGATTGTATCCAAGATCTTGAAGCTTGTGGCCAGAAAAGTGTCTGAGACTAGCATTCCCTTTGGCCATAATGTTGACCCCGGCCACAAACACACACATTTCTGTTCTAAGTGATACCTCATACTAACTTAGATTTCTGTTAGGCACTGCCTTCTTATGATCAGTATTGTTCATTATTGGATTTTTTTTTGTTAGTTTTGTTACATGATACATCCACATTTCATTTTCTTTAAACATAGTCCATAATTCCTTGTTTTTGAAGAAAAAATCGTAAATAAGACATCCAAATTTTCCTTTTTTTTCCCCATAAACCACCAGTGATTCAAACTTTCAGTACATGATGGCATCAACACATGTGACCAAGTGAACCACTGAGTCTTAAAGGTTCAAGTCAAGGCAATTATTTCGTTCAAATGCTTCCGTTAAGGCTTATTTGGCAAAACAAATCTCTTAAGGTAAATTCTCCGGCTATAGACATGCGGTTAATTATACTAGGAAAATTCTTACCATAGTCAGCTTGGACCTCCAGGACCAACATGTTTATGATTTCTGGCAAACGTTGTGGCAGTTTGTTTTCCTTACTGTTACTCAGCAAGGAAAGTAAGAGTAAGAGAGGACAACATGGTGAAAATATTCCTTTCAGACTTTCCTGGAAAACCTTTCTTAGTTGCAACTTTGTGGTCCTCTTTCATTACAGACAGAGTAAAAATAAAGATTGGGACCAATCTGACAGTGCGATAACATCAGCAGCTGCTCCATGTCTGCTATCGGCTGAGGCCTCATATGAGCAATCTTTACACACAAGTGTGTGTGGGTCAGCTTTATTCTGTCAGATGGCCACAGGCACAAAGGTTAAATGGAGGGAAAATTTTCAGAAAACCAACTCGGCTAAGCGGAAGAACAGCTGTGCTCTCATTACTCCCAGAGAAACATGCAAAACTTGTAATTACTGGTGAGACAGGGCCCACCAGCTATCCTCCCACAGGAGAGTCTTCAAGTCTAGTTGGTGCTCTGATTATAGTTCTATGTATCATGTTGTTCTTGGCCTTGACAACCCTCCATCCATGCGGCTGTAAGGACCAATATAATCACAAGCTACAACCAGACACCAGACACAACCAGATCTAATTCTTGGGCTACAGTAACTGATGTAATGACAGATTTTTGTATTGATGAGTCCTGGACAATGATCCCAACTCCTGAAACCTGGGATCTGTCAGGATTTCTCTTCAACATAGGTGATTTAAGATCAAAACAGCCATGTAGGATGACGGTTCAGATCACTGTCTAGGGTTAAAAGCATGAATGGAAATTGTGACTGGGGAGTGTATAAAGAAACACACTGGTGATGTAATCACAACTTACAGCAACTATACAGTCAGAATATTATTACAGAGTCCCTGGTTAATTGCATCAGGCAGGCCAAGGCCAATATAATAAATAAAAATCACAGTCTAACTGAGAGAAAGAACACAAGATGACTTACCTATACAGAAAAAAAAATAACAAAGGACACACTACTTCCCTACTCGGCTGTTTGTTATCAGTCTTTCATGTGTGGCGTCAAGATCGAGCTTTAACATGAGACAGTCGGTGTCTCCTTCCTCCACATTACAGGATGTCGAGTCGTAAGGACAGAACTGGACGGGAGGGATAGTTTGGAGGGGTTAAGATTGCATTTTACACCCCCCTGCAAAGATAATAGTTTAAGACCAGCCCGAAAGCTGGACACCTTTTGGGGTTGGTGTTAGGGGTGAATCAGACTCTGGCCAGAATATCGTCTAGTGTGGCCCAGACACAGTCCACCCAGTCTGATTTGCTGGTCAGTTCAGGTAATTGTTGTGTGCAACATCATTGTAGACTGTCTTTCACTTACCAAGATGTGTTGGGTGGAAGATACATGGCTTCTAGTCTTAACTGTTTAAGAGTAGAACAGTATTTTTGTTTTGCCCCTGTACCCCTTGAAAATGAAGGGAAACGGCAACGTCTTCATCATGCCTGAAGACAGGGATCATTGCTTTACCAGCTCCTCAACACATAGACTTGGCTTGAAGCTATGGGCCTGCCGCTTTCTTTGAGTTGATATCATAATCTTACTTAATTTTTATAAACTTTCTTCCAATTTGAACATTTATTCCCAAATCTAGCAAGTTTTCTACCAAGTACCGAGGCCTAAGGCTAACACAGGGTTTCTTTCTAGAACACACAGCCATCTGCATCTTATTTAACTCCTGTAATTTCATTCAGATGGGAAGCTAGGTGCCCTGTTTCATATACATGAGCTACTTTTGTTGTGACTGATTGTAAGATTGGATGGCTATCCCTACCATCCAGAGAGTAGGAGTCATTGAGCTCACTTGGACCCAAAGCCACGGAAGCATTGCCGGGATTCTAAATCGTGATCTTGTAGCAGTAGAGTGAGCCCTTTTCCACTATGCCACTATGACTACCAAATCTAGGGTGATATCCATGAAAAATTTGAAGCTGCAAGCTCACTGTAAAAGATGAGTTGGAAATGGCAGTGACCTCTACACTCACCTCTTAGCACCAAGAGGAGGGCTGAAAGTTGTCAAGGAGACAGCAGCAAAGATGAGAGATGCCTGACACATTTGCAAGCCACTGTGACTACACGTCATACTGAGGTACAAAGGCTGTTGGCAAAAAGCAGGACCTTAAGAGAAAAATATTGAGAAACAACCCAAAGCTTACAGTCATCCAAAGGGCAACAAGCCAACTAAGTTAATCTCCAACTTCAGTGAGATCTGCTGAGTCTAGATGAAAAACAACTTCTGGACTGAGCCCAGCCGAAGCCCAAACCTGACCCACTATCCAAGGCCATTCATCAGCAGGGTCCACATTTACCAGGTTTGAGAAGATATTCTTCACTGCCTGGGAAGCTTTCTGAGGGGTGAGGAAACACCAGTCTGGTATGTGGCCTTTATGATTATTTTGTACTCGTTTATCATCTGAGTTGTTCTCGGCACAAGCACCTGGTTCAGGGTGGTGCTGGGGTGGTATGTCATAAGTAAGGAATAAAACATTTGGGGGGCATGCTGTTATAGGAAAATAATCAAGAATGTGGTGGTTTGATGTGGCCCAATGCGAAGCTGAGTCACGCTGAAGTTGATTTTTCTATAACAGCATGTCCTGAAGTGTTTTGTTCATCTTATACCACAGCAAGACTTCTTCCATAAATACATAGATCAAAATCTTCAGTTTTCTAAGTAAAAACTATATAAACATTTCCACAGTGTGGACTTGGCCAGTGTTTGGTGTTGAGTCTACAAACTCATGGGCATATATTCTGGTTTTGAACAAAGTTGTACCATTTTTGCTTATCCATTTTTAAAACCCTGGTTTTCTGGGTCAGTCCATTTCCCCAAGTGCAGAGGTTGCCATTTTTGGTGTTCCCACTGACTAGTACCCTTGAACAAGGACGCAGTTTGAGCACAAAGTCACAAGGTACTAAATATTGTTTAAAAGGAAGAACTCTTAAACCACTGCTGTTTTCTTTTCTTTTTTTTTTAAATTAAATATGTTAAATGTGCACTTGTGCACTAAAAAAGGTTACTTATTTAAAGAGCTAAAACAGCAACGTGTTGCAATCACTCACTGACAATTCCTTCCCTTTCATTAACATCATAGTATCTTTCCTTCTTTCTTTCTTTCTTTTTTATTTTTTCCTTCTCTTATTTTCATATTATTTATTTTAATTTTTTATGCACCTTCTTTCTTTCTTTCTTTCTTTCTTTTTTACATCTATTTCTTTTTCATTTTTTGAATCTTTTTCTCAATTATCCCTGATCTCACTTCTTCTTTCCTTGAGTTTATCTTGTTTCTTTTTCTTGTTGTTGTGGTTGGATTGGTGCATGGCTTTATTATACAAGCAGCAACACGCTAGCATACACACAAAACAAAAATTCTCTCAACTCTGCTGCAACCTGCAATGTTTAAAACAACAACGTGCCTATTTCCCAAAGCTCTGTTTCCTGCCTTTATGAGCTGACTGGTGTTTTTTTTCTCTATCGTTATTAGCGGAGTGGAGCGAGGGTCCGCGGGGGAGCTTCCAGATGAAGCGCATCGACGTGCTGACTCAGGCTCAGCAAGCTCCAGGCCTCTTTATCAGCGTGACAGGATCAATGGAGTCATCCCAGTTCTGCATGAGGAGCACTGTATCACACCAACTAAAACACCAGGCTCCCTAACTTCCTGCTTTCTGATCAACATTATGGGCAGAGGATCAGTGGAGGATCAGTGGAGCACCACGCAGCTGCCCACAACACTGTAGTACTTGGCGAGTGCTCTTTAGGAGTTGAGATGAAGCCAATGATCGCAAACATGGCTTCTCTCGTAGTGAGCATCGGAGCAGCGGGGATCCTGTGTCTCTGAGGAAATGTACCGGAGCTAAGCTAACAGATTTTCCACTACAGCTAGTTCATCATGTCTGAATCAGACTTCAGTGCACCTTTCTCATATAAACGGCATTCACTAAAGATAAATAATGTACAAAACAAAACAAGCTTGCGATGCCTGCGAGATTCTTTAAACAAGCTTGTAACAAAATGACTCGTCATTCATTTGAATAACACGGATGACCATGATCATTTCTGTTAAGCGAAAAACTCACTTGTCTCACTTATGAATGATTTAAAAGTTGAAAATTCCCGGGACCCAAAATGTAGGCAGCTGCTTATCTTGCAAAAGTTTGTACACCCAGAGGACAAAGCAACTGAATTTTAATTGGGGGGTGTTGGGTGGGGGCACTTCAAAAATAAATCAACCAATCAGAATTAAGAATTCAACAGCAATGTGGTATAAGAGTAACAAGGAAATAAGAAGAAGAAGAATGTGTGTGTTACTTGATTTGCTACATGTAGGTATTTAAGCAGGCTTTGCCACCAATGCACAACACCCTTATGGTGTGTGTATGTGTGTGTGTGTGGGTGTGTGTGGGTGTGTGTAGGAAGAGAGATCCTCACCCTCAGCAGGGAGTGGCATGACCACTGTTATCTCTGACTCAGACAGATGGACCTTTCTGGAAGTTTATAAAGTCTCTCTCTATATCTCTCTTGATCATGGTGGCATAAGGGAGGGGGGGTGTTGGGGGAAGGCAGGATAAGAGGCTTAAGATAAAACTGCTTTAAGGGCTTCCTGTGACCTAGAAAGGTTGAAGAGAGAGAGAGAGATGAAGAGAGAGAGAGAGAGAGATGGAGAGATGGAGAGAGGGGAATCAACATGACAGCACTATGCCAGTATGAAGCCTTCACTAAAGTGATGAGTGCCACAGAATAAAGCTGTGTGTCCTTGATGGAAACTCAAGTGTGGAAGTCTGGAAGTATGCGGTCGGTGGAGCGTTTACATTTTGCATGACATGTCCCATCACGTCCCATCCGCTTGAAATAACATCTTGCGTCCTTTTTCTCTGATTTCATATAACATCCCCAGCACCAATGGGAAAATGGAGATATTTGAAGCACTAATATCTGTCAACTTGTCATACACCCCCTGATCGTCTCATAACGTATAAGTATGGCGGACATTCCACATGACCTAAGACAAATGATAAACAGATTTAAAAAGTATTGTTATTTTTAACAAACAAAAACATTGATAGGGTGAAGTTTTCTGTGAGGAAATGTTTATTTAACAGTTATGGAAGGAGTCTCCAGTGTCAGAGCTTTGTAACAGGTTTAAACCATGGGAAAGTCATCAGGAAGGAGCACTGCATGCTTTCCATTGTCTCGGGTATCATGACAAGCTGGTGGTGAGAGAAAGACCGTTTAAACAGTTGGGGCCAAAAGTTTACAACATTTTAAAACCAATCGATTAGAGATGTAGTTATTTCAGCTTTACTTCATTATATAAGATTTGCAGAGGGTCAAAAGTTTACACATCAAGTTGACTGTCTCTTTAAACAGTCTGGAAGATTCCAGAAATTAATGTAATGACTTTTAGAAACTTCTGATTGGCCAATTGTCATAATTAAGAGTTAATTGGGTGCGCACATGTGGCTGTATTTAAAACCAGTGCATTTTTGCCCTTGATATCATGGGAAAATCCAAGCAACATAGCCAAGACCTCAGAAAAAAAATGTGGACCTCCACAAGTCCAGTTCCTCCTTCAGACCAATTTCCAAACAACTGAAGGTACCATGAGCATCTGTACAAACAACTGTATGCAAATATAAAAATCTAGGGACCACACAGACACTGCATCAGGAAAGACTAAAACAAAAACAAAGGAACTGCTGAAGGAGCTGGAGGCATCAGGTACCAAAGTATGTACATCCACCATTAAGAGAGTCCTACATCGGTGTGGCCTGAAAGGCTATCGTGTAAAGAAGAAGCCACTACTCCAAGACCGCAAAAAAAAAAAGCCAGACTTAAGTTCGCAGGTGATCACCAGCCTTTTGGAGGAGTGTTCTCTGGCCAGATGAAGCAAAAATTGAACTGTTTGGCCATAATGATCAGTGCTATGTATGGAGGGAAATGTGTGAGGCTTTTAATCTGAAGAACACCATCCCAACTGTGAAGCATGGGGGTGGCAGTACCATGTTGGTAGGGGTGTTTTGCTGGAAAAGGAACTGGTGCAGCAAATAGATGGCGTTATGAGGAAGAAGGATTATCTAGAAATACTGAAGCAAAACCTCAAGACATCAGCCATAAAGTTAAAGCTTGCTCACAACTGGGTCTTCAAGCAGGACAATGATCTTAAGCAAACTTCCAAAGCTGTAACAAAACAGCTTAACAACAAAGTGAAAGAATTGGAGTGCCCATTACAAAGCTCTGACCTGAATCCCACAGAAAATGTGTGAACTGAACTGAAAAAGTGTGTCTGAGCAAGGAGGCCCACAAACCTGGCTGAGTTACACCAGTTCTGTCAGAAGGACCAGCAAAATATTTCATATCGTTCCACTTCATAGACAATTCCAGCATGGGGGTGGAGTTTGCCCAGAGCAGAGGCGGAGTCTCATTTACATACGATTCTGATTTTGAATTATAAAAGTCATAATTCATATTAAACCCCTTTTCCACATGTTTTCTTTCCTCACCCTGACAGATCAGCGTCAATGACTAGGACGTGGAAATGTGTGAAATGTGTGGGCTAAAAAGGTGAGAGCTGGGAGTGATCCAGCAGTGACTTCAGGCCTCGTCTCCGGCTTGCTCGGCCATCTGTCTGCCATCTGTGGATGACTGGAATATTACAGGGTTATTTTTCATTTTATTACAAATACACCTCTGAAATTCAGTCTTTACGTTCAGTGTTTCATCAAGAACACATTTCGCTCAAGTTTGTCCCAGTCAGCCATTTTCTATAACAGTTTATGATGAAAAAGTTATAAAAAATACCTTCTTATTCTTGCGTCCATGCTGAGATGGGATTTCGTATGTGCAATTAGGGATGAAAATAGGTTTCAAAAACTCAACACCAGTGGATTTTTATGTCACACTTACTTTTGCAC